>OX451741.1:1127264824-1127864824 GCA_948472305.1 Vicia faba | reverse complement strand
CCACGTCCCATGAATGCTGATGCAGTCAAGAAATAATTCGCCTAAAGAAATAAAAGAATAGCTTGCTAAGTTGAAAACCCGAAAGGGCGGCTTAGGCAAAAAAGAGCGTCTCGGTAGGCCGAAAACCCGAAAGGGCAGTCTAGAAAAAAATTAGAGACATAAACAGAATAAATTTCCCGCTAAGTTAAAAACCCGCAAGGGCAGATTAGGCAAAAGTTAGGGACTTTCTTGGCAAGTAACTACGTCATACGAGACTTGATCGTTGAAGCAACAATCTTCTCGGATCCTCACCATACTTCAACAAAAGTTGTTGCTCAGGACTTCAAAAGTTGTTACGGGGGATAGTGGTCATTGTATCTCAATGTATCTTTTCCATTATGTATTACCATTTCCCAAGCTTTGTAATCATTCATGGAGTCTCGCCATTCGCAGACCACCATTCTATTAATGGAATTCCATCTTTTTCCAATTTCTTTGTGTTCTTATTTTTATTGAGCTTGCAAAGACTTCATTTATTACTGATAATAACTGTTAAAGCAAAAAGATTAAAAAAGCAAAATTGACTTTTCAAAAAGAAGAGAGATCTTTACAAATTCAATTTACTTTGGAATTTGTGATGAAACAATGACAACAATGATGGTGATCCAAAGAATGAACAAACTTTGGTTGTTTTAAGAAGATTTACTCCCTTCATGAAAGTTTTCTCAGGTCATTTTGCTGGTAGGTGCGCAATCTTTGTGTGTTTCTCAGATAGTTAAAGACGATATCAGTGGGTGCAAGGTACAATATCGGGTTTATAATCCCATTATCACCAGTCAAGTCTTGGTTCGCATTTGATTTTGGGTTTGCATGGTCAGAAGTCTCCGTCCCAGATTCCCCAGCAAATTTTCCCTCATGTGATGAAAGGTTTTATTCCCTTGGTGTGCTGAAATGTCTCTCATTTTGCTGTATTGGAATTAATGTTGACTTCTTAATTTCTCGGGAAGGTTATCCCAGGGCATCTCATGTTTGGAATGAGTGTTCGTGATGAAAGTTTTCTCCAGGGAGGTAGGCTTGAATCCCCCAATGAGGTTTGGTTGTGTCGGTGTCAGTCTGCTTTATTTGAGGCTGGTCTCGCAATCTCCAGTAGGCATGTTGCTTTTGGAAAACAGTTTTCTCCGATGAAAGTGGAAGAAAGATGTTTTATCCCGATATTTGTTTGATTTGGCTACATCCTGATTATGTTTCTCCTCAGTAATGTTAAGGCAGGCAATAGGTTTGGTTTCCGCAGTTGTTTCTACCTTTCTTAGTTTAATCTTTATGGTTGAAGTTTAGCCCAATGTTGTTAGTACCTGAGGCGGTTTTGTTTTTTTGTACTGATCATGTATCCTTTTACCAGCATATGCACAATATCACTCATACATTCATACATACATCATGCATTGCTAGAAATCATCATTCATTAATATAGTGTTCTGAATTTTCCTGCAGCGTTCTTTTCTTAGTTGAAATTGGTTTTCCCTTTTGAGTTTATTTCTCAAAAGATGTATGTGCATTGGTCGTCTTGCTATAGTTTAGTTCTGAATTGGATTTGTGGTTCTCTGAAAACTTTGGGTTTTAGTTTGTGCATTTATTTTGCACAGGAAGACTTTATCTCCTCAGCAGGAATATCGTGGCATGTCCCCGAGAAGTCATATTGCTATTCCCAGAAAGTCATTTCTCTTTGGAAATACCTTTGACAATAAGTGGAAGTCTCTTTATTTGAGACAGATTACGTATTACCCTTTCTAGGTAGATTTCCTTGGTTAAAGAAGAAGTTGAGGCCCGTTCTTGGCAAAACACCAGAATCTTGAGCAAACTTGATATATTTTCTCTTTCTACCTTCAGTGAACGTTGGTAGTACATCGGCAGTGAACGTCGGTGTTTCTTATCTTTTTGCTATCTTCAGTGAACGATGATAGTTCATCGTCAGTGAACGGCGGTGATATGATATATTTTCACTTTCTACCTTCAGTGAACGTTGGTAGTACATCGACAGTGAACGTCGGTGTTTCTTATCTTTTTGCTATCTTCAGTGAACGTTGATAGTTCATCGTCAGTGAACGGAGGTGATATGATATATTTTCTCTTTCTACCTTCAGTGAACGTTGGTAGTACATCGACAGTGAACGTCGATGTTTGTTATCTTTTTGCTATCTTCAGTGAACATTGATAGTTCATCGTCAATGAACAACGGTGATACGATATTTTTCCTCTTTCTACCTTCAGTGAACGTTGGTAGTACATCGGCAGTGAACATTGGTGTTTCTTATATTTTTGCTATCTTCAGTGAACGTTGATAGTCCATCGTCAGTGAACAGCGGTGATATGATATATTTTCTCTTTCTACCTTCAGTGAACGTTGTTAGTATATCGGCAGTGAACGTAGATGCTTGTTATCCTCCTCTCTGATTCTTTTCTTGTGGTTTACCAGTGATTTATTTTCCTGATGGGATTGCTCTTTTGTTCTTACATTTCATGTTACATCCCCAATGCTAATTTGCGTTTCTTTGGTTCTGTTCATATGCATTCATATGCATAAGCATTTGCATGGCATCTTAGGGCCAAAAAAAAAGGGTTTGTTTTATATTTAAGTGTCTTCGATCACGTCGACACAAAGATTTTTAACCTTCATATCTCCGGATAGAAGAAACTTAAATAAGGGCAGTTGTTGTACCCCAATTTATGCACTTAAGATCCCTTCATCATACCATATTGTTTCAATCACCACAAAATCACATTATGGCTTTTGGTTCTTCTCCCTATCTTTAGCCTTGCTCTTTGAGGAGTTACCAAGCACCTTGACTTGTTTTCTTTGGTGATCATGGATATTTTGCTTTGATTTTCTCTCTAAATTAACAAAATACAATATTGGTTTGTCTTACTTGTTAATAATGTAGGTAAAGGCAATGAGGTTTAGCAAGTTGCATCAGGGGGTCATGAGTTTATTTCCATGCCCAGTCAAAGTCTTGAGAGATTCAAACCTCACCATTGAAGTTGTTTTGAAGTTGGTATGGAAGTAGTTTTGGTGTCCATGAGTCCTCATCATCATCCTCAACAAATTCTATTCACAAAGGAAGAATATTGGCACAAAAAGTTTGTTCAAACTTGGCAAAGTTCCACCAAGCATTCTCTTGATCTAGAGGCTAGGGTTTTGGACTTCAGAGGGGCATATCTTGCTCATCTTTTGGTATTTTTGAGTGATTCTAAAAAAATTCTTCTCTTCAAAGAGTTACCAATAAATCACTTCAAAAGTTCCAAGGATTTTTCATGTGGAAAAAACTTGGTGAAGAAGAAAGGTTACAAGGCACCCAGATGAATCCCTCATTTTCCATATGTGACTTCAAATGGTCATAACTTGGTCAATTTTTGTCACCTTGAGCCCATTATTTTTTTCATAATTACCCTAAGGATGTGTACTTCATGCCTTCTTTTATGTTCAAAGTAAGAAAATGGATGGAAGTTTCCTTAAGAATGCAAGAGATTATAGGTCATTTCATGATTTTTGGCCAACTTCAACAAGTCATAACTTGCTCAATTTTTGGAAATTTTGAGTGGTCCAAATTGAAAAATTTCATTCAAGAGGTCTACTTCATTCCATCTTTTTTGGTCAAAAGCAAATTCTAAGTGGAAGGCCATGTTTGGATGCAAAAGATTATAGGTCATTTTTAAAGAAGAGTTTGAAATTTTTTCTAAGTATGAAAAGTCAACTCTTTTTCTTCAACTTTGACTCCATGTAACTTTCAGCTCAAGCATCCATTTGATTCCATTCTTTTTCCATTGCAAAGCTTGTAACCTCATATTTCCAAAGCATCAAGAATTATGCCCTAAGACCCCTTGAGGTGGAAATGCCATAGATTTGAATTTGGTAGTTTGAAATTGAATTTTGCACAAAGTCAGAATTTTTAAATCTTTTTTTTGGCTTCTAATCACAAGATTTCCATGCGTTTTTATTTCTAATCATGTTTAGCAACTTTCCAGAAGTGATTAGCATCATGAAACGCATGATTTGGCTGAGTTTTGATCAAGTTTGAGTCACACTTTCTTCATGATGCAGACCTACACGAATTCCTTCTAAAATGCATCATTTGTTATTCCTTTTGATCTCATTTGATTCCCTATAAATATAGGGTCATCCCCCATTCAATTTCCCAAGCTTAGAGAGCCAAGAACACCCTATCAAAACATCACACGAACCCACTTTTGTTGAATTCAGTTTTTGAAGTTTAAGCTTCCTTTTCCAAAATTCTTTGCGCATTCATCATCCTTGAACTTCATACAAACTCTCTAGCACTTAGACCAATCAAAATGACCCATAATCCAAGCTACAGAAGTCCAGTTTCAGAGCTTCTTACTTGAATTTCTAAAAGGTAGAATTCTCCACCAATTAGATCAAAATCAAGCACTAATATGTTCTTCTCCTTTGTCTGATTCTAATGTTGCTTACAATTTTTAAATCCATTGAGAATTGAGAGAGAAATCTCAAATTGAAGGTGCTCGCTATTTTTCTGTGTTTTGATTCATATCTCTTTCCATACTTTACATAAATTTGGCGCGATGGTTGTGTTAGAATCGTCTTGAAGAGACGAGTTCAATGATGCTAGACAGGGATTCTAATTTTTCCATTTGAAGGATCTCACAAAATCCCCATTGCAGGGTTTCTGGAGGTTGAAGACGATGACATGTCTCGTCTCAGCCAATGATAGCGTGCCAAGCGTTTTAATTTCATTGGTTGCCCTTTTTTGATCACATGTGTGTTTCACTAAGGTCTATATCAAGCACAGCGCGTCTGGTCCATTGGATTAGCTTACTAACGCGTTTTGACTTTGACCTGATGGTCCACATCTTTTTGGTTTTATTTTATTTTCTGATTTTATATTTTATTTGATTAAATTTTCGAAAATTCATAACTCTTTATTTTTTATCCAAAAATTATGAAAAATTCACAAAAAATATTTTGAATTATTTATGATCTCATGAATATTTTTTTACATTTTTATTTTAACATTTGGTATTTTTTATATTTTTTGTATTATTTGCTTTCTCTTAATTACTTAAAAAAATACTTTCTAACATTATTTAATTCTGAAAAAATTTATAAATATTATTTTGCATATTTTTGACTTTCTGGAAATTTTATGGAATTTTATATTGAGGTTTACTATTTTTGATCTATTTTACGTTTGTTTTAGCAATTTTAAATGGTTTAAAAATAGTTTCTGACTTTTAAAAAATTACTAAAATTTTTATAAAAATATTTGGATCCATTTCTGATTTTTCTATGGCTTAATTTTTCATTTCTTGAATAATTTGAACATAATTGATATTTTCCTCATTATTTTCCATTTTTTTAAACATTTTTTAAACCTTTTAATATATATATTAAATGTGATATTATTTTGTGAATATTTTCTGGCTGTCTTGGGTTGATTTTTAGGTCATAGCTTTATTAACATCATTGGATCCATGGTGTTGAGTTTAACTCCACAAAAATGGATGAATGATTTTAATAATAGTTTGATTAAATATTAATTCAAATCTATTTTTTTCTTTTTACCCTAATTCCTCTTCATCTCATCCCCTTTTAATTGCACTAAATTTTGTTAGAGCATGATCTCTATATCATGTCTCAAAACAAATGGTGCATAGATTGCTATTGACCGGCCTCAAAATAGGTGCGACTTCTATATAAGTCCACTTAAGATTGCTTAACATAGCGCTAAATTTTGTCCCAATTCGAATAAATGATCATCCGTGGCCCAAACTTATGATTGCAAGCCCAAGTATGTTAATTTGATCTCTTTGATCCAATAACGTTGAGATTCATTGTGTGGAGGCTTCGGTTCTACCAATCCTCTAATAGATCTACAACACCTTTGGTCAACACAGCTCACTTAAACATAGTTGATCATTAAATGGTACTTGTGAGAATTCCAAATGGATGATATACTTGACAAAAAGCAAATGCAACTTGTTGTGTGGAGGATTTGGTTCTACCAAACCTCTAATGAGTTCCAAATGCAAGTTTCAAGATGGTCATCCAACTAACCACTAATTATTGACTTATTTTATTTTATGCTTTTGTTCTTTTATGCTTTATGCACTATTTATTTTTTAGCATTTTACATTTCATGCCATTTTCATCTTTGCTCATTTGAGCATTTATTTTCTGGTCATTTTTACTTTGTAACTTGAGCTTTTATTTTTCCTTTTTCTAAGATACTTAATAACCAACTTAAACCCTAAAAAACTCTTAATGGTACTGTTGGCTGAAGATTTTGATAATGTTATTAGAAGCCAAATGAATTAAACGTTTTGATCGAAATAAGGTAAAGCATCATGTTTCGAAGTAGCAGAAGTAGTGTTTCAAATAAGTGTGTCAAAGCTTGGAGCTTCGAATGGCAATTATGGGAACATATCTAAAGAAGTCTCGAAATAACAACAAGGCTGTGTCTGGGAAGAGCGTTCGAAACGGAGAAGCACCAAAGCATTTGAAATTCAAATGGAAGCGGGACTTTCGAAGTTTGAAAATTATGTGTTAGAGCATTTGGGGACACGTGGAAAGATGAAAGAAGCATTGTCCTGCATGTTCGAAACGTGGCATAATCCTATGGCAAGACCGTTATGGTCGAATTAGTATAAATAGAAGTCTTAGTATTAGGATTTCGTGTGTCATATCTATTATACAAAATACTCAATAACATTCAAACTACCACATGGCAAGGGAAACGAATGCAAGAGAAATGTATGTATGATAGCACCATGTATTTCTGATTTAATGAAAACCTTTTACCATTTCCAGTACTTTCCTTTATTCCTTTTGTCAAACAACATTTACAAGTTTTCTTATTTACAGTCTTTTCACTTCGAAATCTCTTCTTCAAAGTTTTACATTTTAATGTTTTCTTTATATTTCGAGCACTTTATATTTCAGAAAACTGTCATATTTTCCATACCTTTACCTTCAAGTCTTATCCTTCGAACGCATATGTTTACTTAAAATCATTTACAGATTTCTTGCATTAAACGCTTTCTTCACATTTCAAACTTTTACGTTCCAGAAATCCTTTATATTAACTGTTTTGTAAGTCGAAACCATTTACTTCACTTTTATGCAGTTTTACATGTCTTTACAATTAGCATTACAATTAGCATTTATTCGTGTAACTTAGTTTTCACACACATTTTGATTACATCTTTAGACTCTTAGAGAGAGAGAAATCGAAATAAGCCAAACACCTATACAACATCAACCATGAATATATGTTCGATTGTGAGAGTAACCTTAATATCCAAGGAGTCCTAGGATCAATCTAGTCGATCCTGTAAGTTACCAGAGGAATTGAATAACAGTCAGAAAGATTATTCGATAGTTTGGAAGACTAGCGGTTGTTTACCAGAAATCACTGGAAACAAATTGGCACACCCGGTGGGACCAATAATTGGATATCAGAATTAAGGATTGTTGAGACATAACCATTATGAAAAACGTTGGAACCTAAGAAGTTTGTTGTTTTATGAACCTGAGAAGTGGTAAGATAACCAACAGCAACCAACCTTTATCCAGAAGAAAACGTTTGGACAAAATGTCTAATTCAGACAATCAACAAGGGGACCAAAGTGGCCCACATGCAACAGGCACTAACGCGTCCACTTCGATCGGAACATTTAATGTAAACCCTTCGAATGCACAGTCTGTTGCATCTTCGACCAGTAACATAGCCACCAATGGAGTAAGTGGCATATCAACTAATAGTTCGATCTTAGGAAATACTGGAACTATTGGCTACCCTGGGGGATTCGTTCCACCATCAGGGACACAATCCCATTTCGCCACTCCATTAACTAGACCACCCGGTTTCGATGGGAATAGAACCAGAAATTCCTCTTATGGAATGCCAACATCTTTTATGGCAGGTTTACACAATTCCACATCGAATTCATCTCCACAACTAGGGTCTGGGTCTGGGGCGAATCAGTTTATGACAAATAACCAAGGGTCGGTGGGTTATAGCACAATGCCTATCCTAACCACAGACAACCAGTTGGCTTTTAGGCAATTGATGGATGACAGTAACCATAATATGATAGGGGTGTTAGCACAAACCATGCAGGAGATATTTGCCCCAATAGTGCAAAATGTGACTGTGACAAACAGGGAAAACGCTGATAATATGAGTCGAATAGCAGATTTCTTTGCTCCCCCTGAAAGGCGTAGGCAGAATCAGGCGGGATTTCGAACAAACACGCCTGTTATAGAACAAATTGCTAACGACCCAATTTATAGACCACCCAGAGAAGAAGTTAACTTAGGGGCCAGGGCACCAAGGTTAGAAGCCCCAATAATCCCGGGCCCACAAAGGGAAATTATGGAACCAGGGGCAAGGGTCGAAAGGCTAGAAGCCCCAGAGTTTCGAGAAGAACAACCTAGGGGAGTTGTTTTGGTTGGTCGAAATCAAGATGCCGATGCCGTTGTTCATAGAATTCGAAACGATAACATCTTGGCAGAAAACAACCTAACCACCATGATAGAGAGGGTCATGGCCCAGAATGGCCTCAACACAGGAATGAGGAGGCCAAATTACGCTTCTCCTATATTGGATTGCATAATGCATACTGATTTACCAAGGGGATATAAAGTCCCTAAATTTACAAAGTTCGCTGGGGATACCAATGAGTCAACAGTCGAACACATAGCGAGATATCTAACCGAAGCGGGAGATATAGCCAATAATGAAGATCTCAGGATCAAATACTTCCCAAGTTCCTTGACGAAAAACGCCTTCACATGGTTTACCACTTTGCCTCCTGGATCTATTGACACTTGGGCTCTCTTAGAGAGATTATTCCATGAACAATTTTACATGGGACAGTCGAAAATAAGTTTGAAGGAACTGGCCAGTGTTAAGAGAAAGTTCACCGAACCCATAGATGATTATTTGAATAGGTTTAGGCTTTTGAAATCCAGATGTTACACAGTGGTGCCTGAACATGAGTTAGTCGAAATGGCCGCTGGTGGCTTGGATTATTCTATTCGAAAGAAACTAGACACTCAGTATTTGAGGGATATGGCTCAGTTAGCTGATAGGGTTCGACAGGTCGAAAGACTAAAGGCTGAAAAAGCCAGAGTCTTTAAGAATAGCAAGAAAGAAAGGATTTCCTATGTAGGGACTGAGGAAGCAGAAGAATATCCTGAATTCGAATTCGAAGAGGTCGAAATTGACCTTGCTGAATTAAAACAGGCCCCGCCTTATTCCTGCAAAATGTTAGTTCCCACAAAAGGGAAAGATATTGTTGAAAATGAAAAAAGTGACAAATTTCCAAAGAAGGTTTATACCTTCGACGTCACTAAATGTGACGAGATTTTTGACTTACTTGTCAAAGATGGCCAACTAATTGTGCCATCAAATGTCAAAATACCTCCTTTGGATCAGAGAAAGAAGAGGGGATTTTGCAAATATCATAGTTTCCTAGGCCACAAAACCTCACAATGTTTTCTTTTCAGGGACCTGATTCAAAACGCGATCAAAGATGGCAGACTAAAATTTGCTGATAAGGTGAAGATGAAAGTGGACGAAGATCCCTTGGACGTCGCAGACACCAACTACTCCGAGCCTGCATGCATTGGAGAGGTCAGCATGGTGGAAACTGATCAAAGCGACGCCCTAACAGGAGAGAAGGGTACTGGAGTTGAAAACTGGGTGATGGTCGAAGTCAGCAAGGAGGTCACTGAAGACATCCAGAATATGCCAGAGACTTCGATTGCTGCACCCGTAGCTGTTGCAAGAGAAACCCAGGCTACTGAAGGCCAGGGAAATCAAAACCAAGGATTAACACAAGTCACTGAAGGCTTGAGGCTGGAATTGGAGAAAGTCCAAATCACGCAGCCAATTTCCCCTCAGAAGGAAATATGGGACACTCTAGGGGAACCCAGTGGAAAATTTGACTATTTGGTCAAATATTCTGCCCCAGAGAGTTCGAAGGTTCAGATTGAGGATATAAAGCCCACAGGATGGGGTGATGATGAAGCTAAAGAGGGGGATGTGGAAATAAATATGGTGGATATGGAAAGACCTCGCTCTGAGATGGAGGAAGTGGAAAAATACTTAGAAAAAGAAAAGTATAGAATGGGGGATAATCACACTGGAGATGCTAGTCTCAAAGATTATCTCATGACATGCCACAAAGGAGATTCAGGCATGATATTGTGCCCTAGGTGCAGCATCCTCTGCAATCAAAGAATTGCTGCGAATTTCGAAAGGGTACAGAGGGCTTGAACTGGCAACAATTGGCGCCAGGATAACCAGCTTTTTAGGTGTTATCCCAAGGCTGGGGAAAGTTTGCTGGAGTTTGTGTTTCGCTGCTACAAAGGGGCAACCAAGTGCTTGATTTGCCCAAGGTGTTCTGCTGTGTATGACCAAAGCATGGCCAGGGCCTTCGAAACGATTCCCTTCGCCCCTTGTTGGAACCATCAAGAAACTGCCCAGATGGGCCCACGTTTCGACAGCAGACACAAACAGCGAAGGCCTGATAGCCCTCACCCCAAGGCTGCTCGAAGAGTGACTTTCAAACTCCCTGCTGAAGTGCCAACCGATAGATGGTTACAGGTCAGAAATGACAAAGGCAAAGATAGATGGAGAAACGCTGAACGAAATGCACGCCATGCTGTGACATACAGGAGGCAATTCAACACGGCAAAAAGGGAGGAAGTGAGATTAGAAAATTACAAAGGGAGGAACCCCATGTCAAGATCCCAGTGGCGCAGACAGCAAAGGATTCGAAAGGCTGAGAGAGAAGCTGTGGCAAACAAAGGGGTTACTTCAACGAAAAACCAAGGTGAATCTAGCACCAACAAACCAAAAAATCAAACTGAAGACAAACCTCCAGTCAATAGGAGGCTCTTCTCTGACGAACAACGCGATGAACCAAAGGAATACACTCCAGGCCTGGAAGAGGACGAAGATATGATAACAGATAACTTCGAATCGGAGGGGGAGTCTTCATTTAACTTGAACTGTAACGTGGTGTCTGTGCTTCCCTGCGAATTTGGGCAGGAAACCAAAATCAACGAATATGAGGAGGAAGACACCACAGATTTGATGAAACATAGGCCCGTGTGCTACTACGTGATGGACAATGGAGCTGTTGAGGAACAAAATGCGTTCTTCGAACGTCCAGAACCTGCAATGAAGAACCATCTCAAGCCACTTTTCATTCGGGCGAAAGTTGGTGTCCATGGCGTGAACAAAGTTCTAGTGGATGGGGGTGCTGCAGTCAATTTGATACCCCATTTCATGCTAAAAAGATTAGAGATCCGCGAAGGAGACATCAAGCCCCATAATATGGTTCTGTCCAATTATGAAGGAAAAGTGGGCAAAACACTGGGGGTGGTCCAGTTGGAATTGACAATAGGCTCAAGCTGTAGGCCCACCATGTTTATGGTGATCGAAGCCAAAGCCAACTATAACCTACTGTTGGGAAGAGAGTGGATCCATGGCGTGGGGGCAGTTCCTTCGTCAATGCATCAGCGACTAGTTCTGTGGAGAGATGATGGAATCGTGGAAAACATCGAAGCAGACCAGAGTTACTTTATGTCAACTGTCAATTTAGTTGACAAAAGAGATTATGATAAAAATCTGGCAAAGATTGCTCCATGTGTTCCAAATGATGAGATTAATGAAACTAGAAACGCCCACTACTACATGACACTTCGTCATGACGGCCTTTACTGGGATAGAACAATAATCAGTGAAGAAGAGGAAGTCGAAAGCACTATACAAAAACGGCCAGCAGGCTGGGACTTCGACAACCTTAGCCATGACTGAGTCTACCTTTTTCGAAAAGATTTCGGCCTATATGGCTGAGAACGAATCAAAAGCGGCCTTAGAGGCTGAAATAAATAAATCAACTATAAAGACGAACGAAGTCAGTGGGGAGGGTTCGAAATGCTCACCCTTCAAAGAGTTTGAGATGGATCAAAGGTTGGATGCCATCTATGATAAAGAACCCTTAGGCTTCGAAAGGGACCCCATAAACTCAGGTGCCAAAATGTTGGCACAGGATCCACTCGAAGAAGTCAACTTAGGAGATGAAAAAATGAAAAGAGTAACCTACATAAGTGCTAAACTTAGCCCAGGCCTCAAGAAGGAAGTGATCGAAGTCCTTAAGGAAAACAAAGATTGCTTCGCATGGGATTATGACGAGATGCCTGGTTTAAAGAGGGAGTTGGTCGAACACAGACTGCCAATCAAAGATGGCAAGAGGCCCATCAAACAAACTCCCAGAAGATTCGCACCAGCGGTTCTCACAAAAATTAAAGCTGAGATCGAAAGGTTGCTGCGTTGCAAATTCATCAGAACAACAAGGTACGTCGAATGGTTAGCAAACATAGTACCCGTTATTAAGAAAAATGGTTCTTTAAGAATTTGCATAGATTTTAGGGATTTAAACACTGCAACCCCTAAAGATGAATATTCCATGCCTGTGGCAGAAATGCTAGTAGATTCTGCTGCAGGGTTCGAATACTTGAGTATGTTAGATGGATACTCTGGGTACCACCAAATTTTCATCGCTGAAGAAGATGTTGCAAAGACAGCATTTCGTTGCCCAGGAGCCTTAGGCACCTACGAATGGGTGGTGATGCCTTTTGGTTTAAAGAATGCTGGGGCAACTTACCAAAGGGCAATGAATTCAATTTTTCATGATTTCATTGAAACCTTCATGCAGGTGTATATTGACGATATAGTCATCAAATCTATATCTGCAGAAACACATTTGCATCATTTAAGCCAATCATTCGAGCGAATGAGAAAACATGGCTTAAAGATGAATCCCCTTAAATGTGCATTTTTTGTGCAGGCTGGAGATTTTCTTGGTTTTGTGGTTCACAAGAAAGGAATCGAAATCAACCAGAACAAAACCAAAGCCATAATGGAGACGAAAGCACCTGCGTCAAAAAGGGAGTTGCAATCTCTGCTAGGGAAAATTAACTTCCTCAGAAGATTCATCTCGAACCTGAGTGGAAGAACCCAAGCTTTCTCTCCGTTACTTCGTCTAAAGCAAGGTCAAGCCTTCGAATGGAACGAAGCTCATCAGGAGGCGTTTGACAGAATAAAAGAATACCTTTCTCAGCCTCCTATTTTGTCTCCACCTTCATGGGGGAAGCCCATGAGATTGTACATATCTGCCTCTGAAGTTAGTATAGGTAGTATGCTAGCACAAGAGGATAGCAATGGCGTCGAAAGAGCCATATACTATTTAAGTAGAGTGCTAAATGATGCAGAGACCAGATATAGCAATTTAGAAAAGCTATGTCTCTGTTTGTATTTCTCTTGTATGAAACTCAAGTATTATATAAAACCTGTTGATGTTTATGTTTCATCTCATTTCGATGTCATTAAACATATGCTTTCAAAACCGATAATGCATAGCAGAGTTGGCAAGTGGGCTTTAGCCTTAACAGAATATTCGTTGACTTTCATGCCTTTAAAAGCTACAAAAGGTCAAGTGATTTCTGACTTCATTGTGGACCATTCGTTGGTTGAGCAGACGGTCATGAGTTACGTCGAAATGCAACCATGGAAATTGTACTTTGATGGTTCAACCCACAGGAATGGAAGTGGTGTTGGAGTCCTTCTGATTTCTCCTAAAGGAATTCCAACAAAATTCAAGTATAAATTAGATGGTCCTCGTTGTTCAAACAACGAAGCTGAGTATGAAGCGCTCATTGTTGGACTTGAAGCTTTGATGGAATTGGGGGCAACCAGAGTCGAAATTAAAGGAGACTCTGAATTAGTGGTCAAACAAATCACAAAGGAATACAAGTGCATAAAGGAAAATTTAATGGTATACTTCGTCATAGTCAATAGGCTATTGAGGAAATTTGAATACATGGATATTCAACACATACCAAGAAGCAAATGACTTAGCGCAGTTGGCTTCAGGTTATAAAGTGTCTACCAAGAACTTCAAGGATTTGGTCGAATTAAGGGGAAGAGTTATGGCTACTAGATTCACACCATCGGATCTGGAAAGTATGAGATTGGGATATGCTGAGAAACAGGGATTCGAAATATTAGCCATAAATACTTTGTCAGATGCAGATTGGCGAAGTCCATTGAAGAGTTATTTAGCAGACCCAACTTTAAAGGTGGATAGAAAAACAAAATATAGAGCATTGTCATATCTCCTCATGGGGAACGAACTGTTTAAAAAGACCCAAGAGGGTGTTTTATTGAAATGCCTAGGAGAAAGTGAGGCATACTTAGCATTGTCTGAAGTCCACAATGGGGCATGTGGGGCACATCAAGCAGGCCATAAGATGAAATGGTTGTTGTTTCGATACGGCTTGTATTGGCCTAGCATGCTCAAAGATTGCATAGACTTTGCTAAAGGATGTGAAGAATGTCAGAAACATGCAGGAATTCAACATGCCCCTGCAAGTGAGTTGCATTCGATCATCAAACCATGGCCATTTAGAGGATGGGCATTAGATTTGATAGGAGAAATAAATCCTGCTTCGTCCAAAGGACAGAAATATATCTTGGTGGGAATAGATTATTTTACCAAATGGATCGAAGCTATACCACTGGTAGTTGCTGATCAAGAGGCTATTATTGAATTTATACAAAAGCACATTATCTATAGGTTCGGAGTGCCAGAAAGCATAACTACAGACCAAGGCTCTGTATTTACTGGGAGAAAGATGCAAGGATTTGCCCAAGAAATGGGGTTTAGATTGCTAACATCAACGCCATATTATGCTCAAGCAAACGGACAAGTCGAAGCAGCAAATAAAGTAATAATAGGATTAATCAAGAAGCATATTGGCAAGAAGCCAAGAAACTGGCACAAAACTCTGGACCAAATATTATGGGCTTGTAGAACATCTCCTAAGGAAGCTACTAACACTACGCCTTTCCAACTCACATTTGGTCATGATGCAGTGTTACCAGTAGAAATTCATCTGCAATCAGTTCGAATTCAGAGACAAAACGAAATCCCAACTGCATTATATTGGGAAATGATGATGAATGAATTAGTTGAGTTGGACGAAATTAGATTACATGCATTGGAAATTTTGATGAGGCAAAAAGAAAGAGTGGTCAGAACATACAATAAAAGGGTGAAGAAAAAAGTATTCATTATGAATGACTTGGTTTGGAGAGTCATATTGCCTATGGATAAGAAGAATAAAGCGTTAGGTAAATGGTCACCTCATTGGGAAGGACCTTTTCGAATATTAAAAGTATTCTCAAACAATGCATACGAAATCGAAGAACTCATGGATGATAAACGTGTCCTAAAGGTTAATGGGAAATATTTAAAAAAATATAAGCCAAGCCTGCGGGAGATTCGAATAGTAACAACGTAAACAAAATATTATAAAAAGCCAAGATGGCAAGATAGAATGCCAAAATGGCGTTGTTCGAATATTACATGTAAGAAACCAAAATTATAGTCAAATAGACATCAAAATCTAGAAATAAGAATTATTTTTCAATCGATTAAAAGTGCTTCGAAATGATTCAAGTTTCTGCTGAGCGAACCGCCTGGCTCCTTCCAAGGTTGCCACTTCTCCTTTAAGTTGTTCTGCAGTCTCCATTTCCGCAAGCCCCTGATTGAGAAGCTCTTCGAATTGGTTACCAGCAGGATTGGTTTCGAAGGCTAGTTGTTGTTCTTTAGCCTCCTTAATTTTCTGTTGAAGTTCCAGAATCTGCCTTTCCCAAAGAAGGATGGACTCAGCTCGAGCCTCATAATCAGTTTTCGCCTGCTTCAGATGCATAGCTTGATCCTCAGCTTCTTGAGAGAGTTTCGAAGCTTGCTCATAAGCGGCATCCATGGCAATGCGTTTCTCTTGAACCTTCTTGGCAGCAGATTCGTCTTGGAGAAGGTAACCAGTTACGTTGTCCAGCAAATTCTGAAGATCGAACAAGAGAGTAGTAACTGGCAAGAAGCAGGTGGAAAGATTGACCTTTGTGAGCAGCTCCTTCATAGTATAGCAAGCAGTACTATCTTGCTTAAGCACTTCGAATATGTCCACATTGAGAATGGTTTTCCTAATTTTGTTAAGAAGAACAATTCTTTCATCTGTGGGAAGAGGATAGCTGGTCGAACTTGTGCCAGCCCTAGCGAGTGGGACGTCCCTCTGAGCCAACTTTGCCTTCATGTACCCAATAGGGTCATTTCGTCTCAGAAGTGCCAGTTCCTCGTCAGTCATTCGAGACAGAGAGGATTGAGGGAGTTCCACGCGTAGGGGAACCACGTTTGTTTCAACCTCTAGGGGTTCGTTGGTTGCATTACCATCCCCTTCATTCGTTTCGTGCTCTTGGTCTTCTTCGTCCTCGTCCAAATCTACCACTTTGATACCATCCCTTTCGCTGCTATTTGCGTTGGACTCCGTCCCAGCAGTCGAACCGTCATTGGCATTTTCCTCCTCAGATTCTTTGTCTGCAGATTCTTCGGCTCTTTGCCCGGAATCAGCTTTCTCTTCTTCAGTTTGAGTGTCCTTTGGGTCCTCTTGAAGAGTTTCAAGAGGGGACTTTTGAAGAGAAGCCCTTTGCAAATCCTCTGCAGACGTTTGAAGTATTGTTTCGTTTACCTCTTTCAGAGGAATGGAGGTACCCTGATCATCCTGCTTTTCAGAAGTTCCAGCCAGAACCGCCATATTGGAGGAACCTTTATTTTGGACCAAGTTGCTGGAATCTCCTTGAGGAGAGGAGTTGAGCGGAGCAGCAGCTCTGGATGGTGAGTTCGAAATAGTGGAAGCTGGATTCAAGATGTTCTACAAGGAACAGCAGAATGTTAAAGAAAAACATTCACCAAGGTAATAAGAAGTTAGTATTATAAACAATTTTTAAAGGTTCAATTTACTTGTGGACCCTCAGAGGAGAGGTTACTAGCTATACGTTCCAACGTTGGGTTGGAGGTCGAAGGTGGATTTTTGGATTTGGGTGAGGGAGCAGCATCCCTGGAATCGAGTCCAGAGACACTAGTCGGAACAGTGCTTTTAGAAGTATCTTTCTTTGGCTTCTTCTTCGAAGCAGTATTTAAGTTTCCTCTAGCCTTGGGGTCTTCCCCAGTGGTGCTTGATTTCCGCTTCTTGGGAGTAGTAGGAGGAAGCTTGTTGGTCTGAAAGAATTTTAAACGAAAAGTTAGATGTAAACCATAAAGCTTGAGTGAATTCGAAACATCAAGGCTAAGTGATTACCGTTGGAATTGGAACACTGGTTGTTGTTGGTATTATTGTTGTTGTTGTGGTTGCAGCAGTAGTAGTTTTTTCGGGTGGAGTCACTTTGTCAGTAGTTTCGATGGAGGCTTGAGAGGCACTCCCTTCCTTCAACTTCGAGGCAGCTGTCTTTATCCTGATAGCTGAAAATCGAAACAATTAAAGCAAAGGTTAAAGATATGAAAAATAAAATACATTTGGGATTTTCCCAAGCATTCGCACCTGTGCCTTGATCAGATTTAATTGACATGGAAGAAAGGTCGTATCGAAGGTGTCCTGGGAAATCATGAAGCCAGTATCGAGCCCATGTCACAGTCTCAGATGGCTTTGGTTTCCTTTGAAGATATTTGAACATCTCTTTGCAAGTAAACCACCATGGATATGGGGGAAACCAAGCCAGAGCCAATTCTGAGGTAGGTAATCTGGGAAATTTAGGTGGATGCATTTCGAATGCCAACCTATACCTATCCTCAGGTGACAGCCCTGAAGGAAGTTTTAACTTAGAAACTTTTTGTTTAAATTTTTCCTTCAAGGTCTCAGCTGCTTGATGCACAGTGGAGTCCAAGCGCGTGGGGTCGTAAGTAGTTTCAAAATAATTTTGGAAAGCTTTAATCTCTTTGGCATGAGTAAACATACCTTTCTTTGCTGGTACCTGCACATCGAAGGCATCAATTAGTTTATGTCGAATTGTAAGTGTATCGAACATATAAGTTTGATAAAACTTGATCCACCACTCCAGAAATCCTTTAGCCGCGAGATGGGTAGGTTCGAAGGTTATCAGCTCAAATTGGGCAAATCCTTGATATTGTTCTTGTTGTATTTTGGCTTCCCGTGCCTTGAAAGTTCGTCCAGAAGTGATGGCGCTCTCAGTTTGAAACAAAGGTTCAGGAATTAATTGGCATAAGCCAAACTGCCTCGAAACGAAGTTTGGTTGGTAGGCAAAGAGGAAAATTTGGTTCTTGGCTGGGGTTATCCTTGAAGAAATGAGTCTAGGCAGCAAGAAAGCTCTCCATACATCCTGAATCTCCTTGCTCTTGATAGCTTCTGAGAGAGACATGGTGAACCAAGAAGGTCCATGAGCCCTCGAAGCAAAAGGCGCCATGCTCTCTTCGAACTTGTGCCTTTTGGAGAATATCATGATGTACTTCGAGAATTGAACTTTGAAGTCATCTTTGTCGTCATTAGGAGTTAATCTTCGAAGCCTAGTGCCTTCGACTATCCTATCACTTATCTCAGAATCTTGCTCATCAATGGTGTTGGCGGTTGATAAGGAAGGTTCGAACATGGCATTTAGCCATAGTTGGAGTAACCAAAAGGGGCCAACCAATAGAATGTTTTTGGGGGTGTGGGATTTGAGGCTCGAAACAGCTGACCTCAGGCTTTCATAGAGGTCAACTAAGAGTAGTTCACTTAGGCACACTTTTCGATTTTCATGCAAATCCCTAGCTAGAGGAATGAACCTACTAGCTACCTGTAGGGATCTACTGCAGAAAACGTATCTTGACAGCCACAGGGTTAAGAAAGCAATGTGCTCTACGTCAGACACATTGTCCCCCTCAGCATGGTAATGACTGATAAATTTGGAAAAACTGGCTAGCTTGACTTCGAAGTCAATTATGCTTGAGTGCTCTTCGTTGTCAGGTATATAAGTTTCTCCCACTGGCGACAGCCCAGTAATGGCCGCTATGTCGAAGAAGGTTGGGGTGATCATTCCACCTGGGAGATGGAAAGTGTTATAGGTACTGTCCCAAAAATAAAGGGACGCGAATAGCAGAGGGTGGCTGTAGGTGAAACCAGGCTTCGATAGCTTAATCAGGTTATAGATGCCTAATTCTTCCCATTGTTGGGATTTCTTGGCTTCTACTTTCGTGAACCAATTTTGATAAGCAATATTAGAAGTAGGGCAAGATCGAAATGGCTTAAAATTACTTTTTACATAATCCAAAACAAAGGGGTCCTTAGGAGGAACAGTTGGGGTTTCTATGGTATTTGAACTAGGAGATTCTACTGCCTTAGGGGCATCCATTTTGTTAAATAAGGGTTTGAAGCTATAGCAAACTGGGAAAATCGTCCTGGTGTCCTTTAATATTTCAAAAACCGTAAGAGGGCCATTTAAAGCTAACCTCTTACCAGCAACGTGGGTAGGAATGAGTACCTGTGACGCATACAGCATCTCTTTTTCTTTGGAAATCATCTGAGGGGCAAGAGCAGATTGACCTTGGATGGTGATGATTTTACTTTCCATGGTAGCTCCTGCAGTTTTTCCTTTCTTCTTGGAGACTTTCTTGAGTTGGGATGAAGTAGAAGAAGACATTTTTGAAAGATGTTGAAAGCTTAGATTGTTTTATGAGAGAAGGAGGGTAAAAGATTCAGAGTGTGAAAGATTCAGAGTGTGAAAAGAAAAGAAGAAGATTAAGTTAATGTTTTATAATGGGGAGTTTAAGCATCCACCGAATAAAGGTTTGATACGTGGAGATCATGGGTTGGTGTGATGAAGAGGTGGCGTAAAGTTAACATGGGTAATAGGCGTGATTTAGAGATAATCATTATTTATAACTGCACCACGCTGTGAAGTGGCTCCGGGCGGTTAAGGAATCCAAAAGGTGCTATGATTGATGTGACCGGAGTCAAATGCATTAAATGTTACGATGATTCGAAAGTCCTATCAAAATCTTGTGTAGGTGTTTAAAATAGGTATTTCTCAGAGGAATCGAAATACATATTTTAAAGGGGCAATTTGTTGGCTGAAGATTTTGATAATGTTATTAGAAGCCAAATGAATTAAGCGTTTTGATCGAAATAAGGTAAAGCATCATGTTTCGAAGTAGCAGAAGTAGTGTTTCGAATAAGTGTGTCAAAGCTTGGAGCTTCGAATGGCAATTATGGGAACATATCTAAAGAAGTCTCGAAATAACAACAAGGCTGTGTCTGGGAAGAGCGTTCGAAACGGAGAAGCACCAAAGCATTTGAAATTCAAATGGAAGCGGGACTTTCGAAGTTTGAAAATTATGTGTTGGAGCATTTGGGGACACGTGGAAAGATGAAAGAAGCATTGTCCTGCATGTTCGAAACGTGGCATAATCCTATGGCAAGACCGTTATGGTCGAATTAGTATAAATAGAAGTCTTAGTATTAAGATTTCGTGTGTCATATCTATTATACAAAATACTCAATAACATTCAAACTACCACATGGCAAGGGAAACGAATGCAAGAGAAATGTATGTATGATAGCACCATGTATTTCTGATTTAATGAAAACCTTTTACCATTTCCAGTACTTTCCTTTATTCCTTTTATCAAATAACATTTACAAGTTTTCTTATTTACAGTCTTTTCACTTCGAAATTTCTTCTTCAAAGTTTTACATTTTAATGTTTTCTTTATATTTCGAGCACTTTATATTTCAGAAAATTGTCATATTTTCCATACCTTTACCTTCAAGTCTTATCCTTCGAACGCATATGTTTACTTAAAATCATTTACAGATTTCTTGCATTAAACGCTTTCTTCACATTTCAAACTTTTACGTTCCAGAAATCCTTTATATTAACTGTTTTGTAAGTCGAAACCATTTACTTCACTTTTATGCAGTTTTACATGTCTTTACAATTAGCATTACAATTAGCATTTATTCGTGTAACTTAGTTTTCACACACATTTTGATTACATCTTTAGACTCTTAGAGAGAGAGAAATCGAAATAAGCCAAACACCTATACAACATCAACCATGAATATCTGTTCGATTGTGAGAGTAACCTTAATATCCAAGGAGTCCTAGGATCAATCTAGTCGATCCTGTAAGTTACCAGAGGAATTGAATAACAGTCAGAAAGATTATTCGATAGTTTGGAAGACTAGCGGTTGTTTACCATAAATCACTGGAAACAGGTACTTGGATTATTTGGTTACTATCCTTGGCATGATGGAGCTGCGGACTTTTTCTTGGACTTAGGATTAGAAACCTTGGCCTATCTTGGAGACCTTGTGATCTTATTTGATTATTTTGTCTGGAGTTCTTGAGGTTTACCTCAAGACATTGGGTTGCTTGTTTGTTTTTGTGTGCAGGTTTTTGTGATTAAATTCTCTGTTTGTAATCTGGAATTCACCCTTATACAGCTGTTACTCTGCCCAATTTTTGTGAAGACATAATACACTTGAAGAGGTCTAGTATATTTGCTTGTTTGGTTTCAATCCAAAGAGTGGGAATTCTATCTTGGCTCATAATGTCAAGTTTTTTATTCTTGTTGGTTAGATGATCCTTATCCTTAGCTTTTACCTTATGCTTTAGGATAGTCTCTTCTTCTCCTCCCATCTTCTTTAATTTCAAAAATCTTCTCCCTCCTTTTTAAACTCTTCTTGTTTCTAAACTTGAAACACTTTCATAAAAAACTTGGACTTAGGTCCATGCATTTTCAAAACATTTTCATCAATAAACTTCAATAAATTTAATAATACTTTGACAATTTTTGTGAGAAGACTAAAAGTCAACCAATCTCATTTCAAACCATTTTGCCACTTTGGCTTTTTATCTTTAAACTTTTCTCAAAAGATTAGACTCTTGTCAATCCTTGTAGTGACGCAAACAACTATACTTCTACAATATGTAGTGAAGAGAGATATTTTCCACTTGGGTGTTGAGTGAGGCATTGTTGATTTTAAAATCCAAGCCATATCCTCCACTTTGAGATGATACAAATTCTCCTTTCTCATGATTGTGGGTAGTAAGTATGTTTTCCACACGGACAATGACGATGATGTCTTATCTCATAAAATTAACCAACACACTTGTGTTTCAAATTTTTAAAAGAGGAACTATGTGTACCTTGATCCCCTGTTGCACGAAAGGTTCTACGTAGGCACTAAAGGTTCGCAACCGCGGCAGGTACAAAAATCATAAAAAAATACTTCTTTTCTCACCCCCACTATCCATTTTATACAACACATTTTTATAGCCAAAATATACAGATTTTACAAAGAGGTTCCTACGGAGTACCGTAGATATTTAGGGTGCTAATACCTTCCCTTTGCATAACCAACCCCCTTACCTTGAATCTTTCCCCCTCTTTTTGGGTTATTAGCTCTTTTCTTATTCCTTTGGAAATAATAAAGCGTGGTGGCGATTTTTATTTTGATTTGTATAAAGTCTAGTCAATCCAATGGCTTAGTGTTAAACATTTCTACTGCTATAGAAAAATGGAGACTTCACTGGGGAAAGAATGACCTCTTGCTGGTCCATCCCTAAGTGGGTTAAGCCTATCTTTGTTTATATTTGTATATGTGTTATTGTTGTTTATGTGTTATATTTTGTATATATGTTTGTCTGAATTTTCCTGGTTTTCAGGGTGCTTGGTGATTACTCATAAGTCCTATACCCGGACTTGGGCAAACTTTAAGATAGGATGGGTGGTATAGTCATGTTAACTTTGAGGGAGTAATCCCAAAAAAGGAGGCATGAGATCCCCCACTCAGTGGAGGCCCCTTTGATTGTAGTGTCGTTTACCTTGTAATCGAGAAGACATACTGCTTTCGACCTAGGAGCCTGCTGAAACTGAGGACCGTAGAATACCAAACCCATCTTGGCCTCTTAGTTGTAGTGCGGAAGCTATGACGGAGTAATCCAGAAATAGTTGTCACGTGATACTATGCTCGGACGAGTCTTTCTTGAGAATATTACTAATTACCGAGTTAATCGGGAAGTTGGTAATATCTGAAGGAAGGATGTAGACTTTGGGAACCTCTAGAACCTTGTTCGGCAGGTGATAACTTTTTAGAACAACACCTTATGGGTAGTACCTTCGACCTCATGCTCGTGACGTTGAACCTATGAACCTTATATGTGTGATTGTTGCATCATGCATTCATGCACTCATAAGCATCTTTTGAAGAAAATAATATTTCAAGGGATTTAAAGGTTGACTATTTGTGAATATCTCAGGTACTGTTAACCATGGATTCTGGAAAGAGAAAGACCGGGAAATACAGTTTCAAGGATCCCAAGATAGATGATTTGATCAGTCTAATTCCCGAGATCGCTTGTTCTGCAGACTTTCGGAAGAAGTATGGATCCATTATTCCTCTCATGAAGCTGAAGATGAAGGAGGGTATTCTCTCGACCTTGGTCCAGTTCTATGATCTGATGTATCACTGCTTTACTTTTCCTGATTATCAGTTGATGCCTACACTGGAGGAGTATTCCTATCTATTGGATTTACCCATTACCGATCGTGTTCCTTTTACTGGTTTGGAGGGTGAGCCAAAACCACATGAGATAGCTACTTTTATTCATCTGGGGAAGTCTGAGGTGGAAACCCATATGACTACTAAAGGAGGGATTAGAGGATTACCAGCTCAGTTCTTATTGGAGAAAGCTCGTTACTTTTCCAGAATGAAGAGTACGGTTTCTTTTTAGGCCATATTTGCTTTACTTGCTTATGGATTATTCTTATTTCCTAATGTGGACAAGTTTGTCGACATTAACGCTATCAGGATTTTCATGATTGGAAACCCAGATCCTACACTGTTAGGTGATGCTTATTACTCTGTTCATCTTCGATGTTCTTATCATGGGGGAATGATTATCTGTTGCACGCCTTTGTTGTACCGGTGGTTCATCTCTCATATGCCTCAGTCTGATGCTTTTTGGGATGTCAAGAAGGAACCTCATTGGGCTCCTAAGATCATGGCACTTACTCACACAGATATTTATTGGTATCATCGAGCTTATCGGGATATAATGATTATTGACAGTTGTGGTAGTTTCCCCAATGTACCTCTTCTTGGTACAAAGGGAGGAATTAACTATAACCCAGTTCTTGCACGGCGACAGCTTGGTTATCCGATGAGGGATAAACCAAACAGTATTCATTTGAGTAGTTTCTTTTTGAGGAAGGAGAAGACCATAGGGAAGCTAGGGAGCAGATTGCGAAGGCCTGGCGTCACATTCATAAGAAAAGTAGGAAAGATTTAGGACCTAGGGGTGTTGTTTCTTTGGAGCCATATCTTTAGTGGGTTCGATCGAGAGCCATCCAGTTGAAGATGTCGTATACTCGAGAGAAACCCATGCCTGATATGTTTGTGAAGACCACTCCTCCTTTATTAGATGATCTAGAAGAGTTGCAGCTTGCTTTAGTTAGGATGCAACAGGAAAGAGATGGTTGGAAGAACAAGTTCCAGACTTTAGAGAGTTCCTGCAAAGCAGACTTGAAGGAGAAAGATGATTTGATCGAGATCCTTGAGAGTCAAGCAGTAGAGTCCATGGAGAGGCAAGGGGATTTATTTTCTCCTAAGCCTCAAACAGGTGCTGATTTTTCATTTCGTGCTTCAGATGATTGGAAGGAGGTTGCCATCAGACATGTGGAAGAAAACCAGAGGTTGAGAGCTCAGGTTGCCAGGCTCACAGGGAAGTGCCAACGTACAAATTGATCTCTATCAGTTTCTTTCTATCAGGATTTTTAGATTGTATTTTCATCTTGTACTTGGGATCATTGAAACTTGTAACCCATTTTGAAGTTATTATAATAAAAGTTTTTCAGTATTCCAAATGCGTTATTATTTTGATGGTTGCAATATGTCTATAAACGTTAAATCCCTTGAAATATTAAATGATAAAGTAAAAAATAATCATATGCATTTCATATCATGCATCATATTGCACATATTTCTTGCATTTACTATGCATATCCAGGTGCCTTACCCAACTTTTTTCTTCGTCCAGCAAGCTGACTCATCACTACAACACTCGGGCTAACTTCAAAAAGAAGATGGACAACTTAGAACAGGAGAATCGCGTGCTGCGCGAAGAAGTTTCTACTTTGAAGGCTGGCTTGGCCAATTTGACTACTCTGATGGAAGCTCTGGTGGTTGCTCAGAATCAGCCACTGAGTGTTCAACCTCAACCAACAAGGGAAAATGCTGAAGTTCCTACTGCTCCTGTATCTGCCACTCCGACTATTGTTCAAAACCGTATGCACCAGGGTTATCCGTGGGGAATACCGGAGAATCTTGTGTTGGTGTAAGCCCTATAGGCCAATACTTTTGGTACTTGTATCGAATTATTTATTAATTATAAAAGGCATTTCTTTATTATGTTTGCTTTCCAAAATAATAAAGTCCCTAGAATGGTTTATTTGTTTAATGAAATGTTAAGTGTGACTTAATCATGAGATCCCATTAAATATAAGACACTATTCTTAAAGTATCTGTAGTCAAGCTTTAATGTGAAGCGGGATAACATTAAAGCATTAAGATTATTATGAAGATAGATTGATGATCACATCTCATGGATCATAGATAAGGAGTTATCAAGTCTTGACATAAGTATGGATATTAGGAGTAATATTTATATTGGATTGACCCGCTATGAGAATACTACATAGAATGTTATGCAAAGTGTCATAAGTTTTTCTCATGATGATAATGGTGTATACCACCCTTCGACCTGAAACCACTATGGACCCTAGATGTAGAGTCAAGTACTTTATTGTTGATCAAACGTCATCCGTAACTGGATGACTATAAAGACGGTTGATGGGTACTTCACAAAGCATGCTAAGGGACATGAGTGGCCTAGATGGAATTTGCTCATCCTGCATAACAGGATAAATGTCTAAGGGCCCAATATTGAACTGGACAAGGGTGACACTGTGTATGACTTGTGTTTAATATAGACATGAGGGCAAAAGGGTAGTTGTACAACACAAATATTATCACGGAAAAGGTTTGGTCAGATCACATGACATTTTCGTGACTTGGGTAACAGTGATGTGTTGCTAGATACCGCTCACTGTTTATTATATTAAATGTGTGATTTAATATAATTGCCAACGTCGCGAAAACCTACAGGGTCACACACATAAGGACAGGTTGATGAGAGATAGAATAAATAAGGAACACCGTAAGATACGGTGCACTTAAGTGTAATACGGAAAGTGGTAAGGTACCACGTGGATAAGTGATATATGGTACATCATAAGGTATGATGTCCATAAGCTTAATTGGGCTTTTAGCTTATAGCCTTAATTGGGCTTTTAGCTTGTAGCCCACACGAGTGATTCTATAAATAGATCCCTTGTGATGAAGCAATTTCACTTGATGCATTTTCATTTTTGATTCTCTCTCTCACTCAAGGTTTCCGTTCGTGATCAGCTAGCACTGTGACCGGAAGCGATCTGTTCGTGTGGACTGAGTAGAGGCGTTGTTCTTCATCAACGCTCGTGATCACAACATCAAAGGTCTGAATCGCCACAAGAGGTAAATATTTATATCACTGACCATGCTCATTTGTAAGGATCGCTAAAGGAAATTTTAAATTCCGCTGCGCTTTTGATCGCAATTTCCCTTCATCTTGCACCTGAAGGTTTCAATTTGGGCCCCCAAGATGCTCCAGTGGTTCCAAATATTGTTACTCCCGCACCTCCTGTGGTGCATGCTGCTCCTGCTGCATCTCCCTCGGTGAATTTGGTTCTGTTTGTTAATGAAGATGTGTGTCGTGCTTTCCCTCCGCCGAGTGAAGACTTGGGTCTCTATGACAGAATGGATGATTTCCAAGAGCAGTTTGATAGAATGCAAAGAGAGATGAAGGCTCTTAGGGAAAAAGAGTTATTTGGGCAGAATGTGAATGAGTTGTGTTTGGTCTCGAATGTCAAAGTGCCTGCTAAGTTCAAGGTCCCGGAGTTTGAGAAGTACAAGGGCAACACTTGCCCTCGTGCTCACATGGTGATGTATGTAAGCAGAATGTCTACCCATACCGATGATCAGCGTTTGCTGATTCACTTTTTCCAAGATAGTCTGACGGGCGCAGTGTTGAAATGGTATATGAGTTTAGACAGCGCCAACATCCATACCTTTAATGATTTGGGAGAAGCATTCATAAAATAATACAAGTACAATATGGACATGGCGCCCGATCGTGACCAGCTTAGAGCCATGGTTCAGAAAGACAGAGAATCGTTCAAAGAGTACGCACAGAGATGGTGTGAAGTGGCTGCACAAGTGATTCCTCCCATGGAGGAGAAGGAAATGACGAAAATTTTTCTGAAGATGCTAGGAGCTTTCTACTACGAAATAATGGTAGCAAGTGCCCCAAGTGATTTTACAGAGATGGTAGGAATTGGTGTCCGCCTAGAAGAGGCAGTAAGAGAAGGTCGTTTGGAAAAGGGTGAAAGATCCGGAGGTATGAAAAGCCATCTTATGGGTTCACAAAGAAGAAAGAGGGGGATACAAATGTTGTTATACAAGAGAGAAGAATAAATGCTCCTAGAAGGAATTGTCAGTGTCACCAGTAAGTTGCTTCAGTGACTCTTGTTATGAATGCCGCTCCAACTACCGTTGCTTATCAAAGACAGTCCCAACAGGGGAACCAAGGGAATAATCAGAGAAGGGAGAACTATGACCCTATTCCCATGAGTTATGCAGAGCTACTACCAACATTGATTCAGAAGAAGTTGGTCCAGACACGACCACCTCCAGCAGTACCATCACCATTGTCTTGGTATTATAAAGCGGACCAGACGCGTGCCTTTCATCAGGGAGCACCAGGGCATAATGTTGAAAATTGTTATCCTTTGAGGACTGAAGTGCAAAGGTTGGTGAAGTCCGGAATTTTATCTTTCAAAGACATGGGACCTAATGTAAAAGAAAATCCTCTACCCAAGCACGGGGGAGTGAATGCTGTGAATATGGTAGCGGTTGTCAAGGTGACTTCCAGATTTTTGACATTAGTTTGGTCAGAGGGGATTTGGTAAAGATGCACGCAGACCTCTATAAATTCAGTTATTATACGCATGACCATGTCGGTTTTGTTATTTGCAGTACAAACATACAGGGTTGCGAGAAGATAAAGGCTGATTTACAGGAGATGATGCATGAAGGTCTAATTCATATAATCGGGCCTAGGGCAGAATATGAAGAGGAAGTTAATATGGTTTCTGGATGTCCAGGTGAATTCAGAATTTTTGATGTGGATCATTTGAATGAGGATCTCGTGCAGTTGCATGCTACCTTCTGCCGTACTGCTGGTCAGGTGGAACATCAATATGGATCATGCGTAGTTTGCTGTCGAGACCCCCGAGGATGTTCTACTGTGAGAGTGGGTGTTCAGTTGATGTTAGACAATGGAACTATCAAGATCACAGGTCAGAGAGATGATTATCACGAGGTTGATATGGTTGAAGTTTGTTTGATGGGAGAAGAGTCAGAAGAAGAATATGCCTCCGCGAATGAGTATTTCTCTTCAGACGAAGATTTGTTTGCCGGAAATGGTCTTTTGAGGGCTGATTGTGTCGAGGAAGGTGTAAATGTCATTGTACCTTATTTTGGTGCACCAGCTCACCTTGAGGTGGAGTACCATAGCAAACCAGTTGTTACCCCATTGGTAATTAGTCTGCCAGGACATGCTCCCTATAAATCAGATAAGGTTGTGCCTTACAAATACAACGCTACAATTTTAGAAGATGGGGTGGAAGTTCCCATCCAGCCAATGACAGACATTGGAAATATAGCTGATAATAGAAGGGTGACCCGTAGTGGTCGCGTGTTTGCGCCGGTTATTCGAAGATACGTTGTTGCTGGAAAGAAGATTGCTGAGAATGATGAGTCTAAGAAGGTTGCAGGAGAGACTAGTGGAGCTACATTAGAGAAAGAAGTGGATGATATCTTGAAGATAATTAAAATGAGCGACTATAAAATTGTGGACCAGCTATTGCAGACTCCTTCAAAGATATCCATCCTAACTTTATTGATGAATTCCTCTGCTCATAGAGAATCATTGATGAGAGTACTAGACCAAGCTTTTGTAGAGAATGACATGCCGTTAGATCAATCCAGCAGCGTAATTGGGAACATTACATCATGTAACAACTTATGTTTCTGCGATGATGAGTTACTAGATGAAGGGAGGAATCACAACCTGGACCTCCACATATCTATGAACTGCAAGAATGATTCACTATCCAATGTTCTAATTGATAACGGATCCACGTTGAATGTTATAACGAGAAGTACCCTCATGAAGTTAAAGTATCAGGGAACACCTATGCGCCCGAGTGGCATCATTGTGAAGGCTTTTGATGGGTCGAGGAAATTTGTCATCGGTGAGGTGGACTTACCCATCCATATAGGACCAAACTTGTTCTTGATAACTTTCCAGGTAATGGACATTATTCCCGCGTACAGTTGTTTTCTAGGACGGCCATGGATACACGAAGTAGGGGCTGTCACTTCAACTCTGCATCAGAAGTTAAAATTTGTGCATGAAGGGAAGGTAGTGATCATAAATGGGGAGCACGCATTATTGATATCCTATATATCCTCTTTCAGTATTGTAGAAGCGGATGAGGCTGCTGTTGGAACCCAATTCCAAGCCCTATCCATTGATAACATAAGGAAGAATGAGAATTACGTGGTTTCCCTAAAGGATGTGCAGCAGGTGGTGCACAATGGTCATAATGCAATGTGGGGACGACTTGTGGATCCACCCGTGAACAAGAACAGAGTTGGTTTGGGTTTCTCTTTGAGGAATGGCGAAGGAGAAAGTTTAAAGTCAAAGTCTTCTGTGAATAGTTATCATGACGTTTTCCGCAGCGGATGCTACCTCCATCTAATTGGTTCTGGAATTAATGTTGTTGAAGAGGATAAAGCAGAGCAGGAAGTACCGAATTATGTGACGCATGGAGTCTGAGTTCAGAACTGGGTCACCATTGATGTTCCTTCTTGCATACATATTTCAGAGTAATTTGTTTTGTTAATCTGCTTCTTTCTTTTGAAAAGCTTTCACTCTGCCCAAGGTGGAAGTATTAATGTTGTAGGGCTTATCTGTTTGCTATAATTGTTAAGATCATTAATAAAAGTTGTCTTTGCTTCCAAAATTATGTCTTTTATTTTCTGCCTTTTTCTTGGGAAATGGTAATAATAAAAAAAAACCTTTCAAAATAAATAATAACTGAAAATTAATCTGCATGATCACTTGTTATATGTGTCAGTTTCTAAAAACAGTCATAAATCATATGTGCAGATTAATTAAAAAACTCGTTGAACATAATGACCCTGCACCCTCTCCCAACTTTGATTGTCCTGTGTTTGGGGATGAAGAAGAAAATTATGATGAGATTCCAGAAGAGGTCTCACGGTAACTTGAACACGAGGAAAATACCATTCAGCCATATAAGGAGCCTTTGGAAGTGGTTAATTTGGGTTCAGAAGAAGATCCGAAGGAAGTCAAGATTAGAACATCGTTTCATCCTGATGTAAAGAGTGGGTTGATTGAGCTGTTGAAAGAATATCTAGATATTTTTGCTTGGTCTTATCAAGATATGTCTGGTCTAGATACAGACATTGTCGAGCATCGTTTGCCGTTGAAGCCAGAGTGTCCGCCAGTTAAACAAAAGTTGAGAAGAACCCACCTGGATATGGAAATAAAGATCAAAGAGGAGGTCCTAAAACAGATTAATGCTAGTTTTCTTGTTACATCAGTGTATCCTCAATGGGTCGCCAACATTGTCCCAGTACCGAAAAAAAAGAAGGAAAAGTCTGCATGTGCGTAGATTATAGAGATCTAAATAAAGCTAGTCCAAAAGATGATTTACCATTGCCTCACATTGACATGTTAGTGGATAGCACAGCAAAATGCAAGGTATTCTCGTTCATGGACGGATTTTCCGGGTATAATCAAATAAGAATGGCTCCAGAGGACATGGAAAAAACAACGTCTATCACACCCTGGGGAACATTCTGTTACAGAGTGATGCCCTTCGGGTTGAAGAACGCTGGTGCAACATACCAGAGGGCTATGAAAATCCTATTCCATGATCTGATGCATAAAGAAATTGAAGTATATTTTGATGATATGATTTCCAAATCCCAAACTAAAGAAGGGCATATAGAAGATCTGTTAAAGTTGTTTTGGAGTTTGAGGAAGTATCGTCTCCGTCTGAATCCAAATAAATGCACCTTCGGAGTTAGATCGGGGAAATTGTTGGGTTTTATTGTTAGCCAGAAAGGAATTGAAGTTGACCCTGATAAAGTCAAAGCAATTCAAGAAATGCCAGCACCAAGAACTGAAAAGCAAGTCAGGGGTTTCCTCGGGCGTTTGAATTATATCTCCAGGTTTATCTCCCACATGACTGCAACGTGTGAACCGATCTTTAAGTTTTTAAAGAAAGATAAAGGTTATGTGTGGATAGAGGACTGCCCAAGGGAATTTGAGAGTATTAAATAATATCTGCTTGAACCTCAAACCTTGCTCCCTCCCGTAGAAGGAAGATCGTTGATTATGTATCTAATAGTGTTAGATAAATCCATGGGTTGTATTCTGGGACAACAAGATGAAACGGGAAAGGAAGAGTTCGCCATTTATTATCTTAGCAAAAAGTTCACTGATTGTGAGTCACGGTATTCTATGCTAGAAAAAACATGTTGTGCTTTGGCCTGGGCGGCAAAGCGTTTGCGGTGGTATATGTTGAATCATACTACTTGGTTGATCTCCAAAATGGATCCAATCAAGTATATTTTTGAAAAGCCTTCTCTTACTGGGAGAATTTTCCGCTGGTAGATGTTGTTGTCTGAATATGATATCGAGTACCGCACTCAAAAGGCTATCAAAAGTAGTGTGTTGGCAGATTACCTTGCTCATCAACCAGTGGAAGATCATCAGTCTGCAGAATATGAATTCCCCGATGAAGATGTGATGTTCTTGAAAGTGAAATATTGTGATGAACCATTGCCTGATGAGGGCCCCAACCCTGAATCTCGTTGGAGTATGGTATTTGATGGAGCTGTGAATGCTTATGGTAAAGGAATTGGTGTTGTGATTGTTACTCGTCATGGATCACACATTCCTTTTACTGCAAGGTTAACATTTGATTGCACTAATAATATGGAGGAATATGAGGCTTGCATCATGGGTCTTGAAGAAGCTATTGACCTCAAAATCAAGATTCTAGATGTTTATGGTGATTCAGCCTTGGTAATAAATCAGATTAAAGGAGAATGGGACACTCGTCACCCTGGCTTGATCCCTTACAAAGATTATGCTAGAAGATTACTATCCTTCTTCAATAAAGTTGAATTCCATCACATTCCTAGGGATGAAAATAAAATGGAAGATGCTCTGGAAACTCTGGCTTCCACGTACCAAGTAAATGCTTGGAATGATATACCCTGAATTACAGTTCGACGACTAGATAGGCCCACTCATGTGTTTGCGACAGAGGAGGTAGCATATGAAAAACCTTGGTATTATGATATCAATCATTTTCTTCAGACTCAGGAATACCCATTTGGTGCATCAAAGAAATATAGAAAGACACTGAGAAGATTGGCAGGAAGTTTCTTCCTCAGTGAAAATGTGTTATACAAGAGGAATTTTGACATGGTCTTGCTCAGATGCGTGGATAGACACGAAGCAGGCATGTTGATGCATGGGATCCATGAAGGTTCATTCGGCACTCATGCTAATGGACATTCAATGGCTAAAAGGATGCTAAGGGCAGGTTATTATTGGTTGACAATGGAATTTGATTGTTACAAATTTGCAAAGAAGTGCCATAAATGCCAGATTTACGCATATAAAATCCATGTACCTCCGACACTTCTCAATGTGATTTCCTCCCCGTGGCCTTTCTCTATGTGGGGTATTGACATGATCGGGATGATAGAACCCAAAGCTTTAAATGGACATCGTTTCATCTTGGTAGCAATTGACTACTTTACCAAGTGGGTAGAGGCTGCTTCGTATGCCAATGTTACCAAACAGGTGGTTGTGGGTTTCATCAAAAATAATCTTATATGCCGGTATGGTGGGCCGAGCAGAATCATCACTGACAATGGCTCGAATTTGAACAACAAGATGATGACTAAACTGTGCAAAGAATTCAAGATTGTCCATCACAATTCATCTCCATACAAGCCAAAGATGAATGGGGATCTTGAAGCTGCTAATAAGAATATCAAGAGAATTATCCAGAAAATGGTTGTTACTTATAAGGATTGGCATGAAATGCTCCCTTTTGCTCTACATGGATATCGAACATCTGTCTGCACTTCAACAGGAGCAACCCCGTTTTATCTAGTGTATGTAATGGAAGCTGTACTCCCTGTCGAGGTAGAGATTCCCTCGTTGCGTGTGATAATGGAAGCCAAATTGACAGAGGCTGAATGGGTTCAGAACAGGTTTGACCAATTAAATTTTATTGAAGAGAAAAGAATGACAACTTTGTGTCATGGGCAGTTATATCAGAAAAGAATGAAGAAAGCATTTGACAAAAAGGTCAAACCTCATGAATTCAGAGAAGGCGACCTCGTGCTCAGGAAGATCATGTCCTTCAACATTGATTCTAGGGGCAAGTGGACTCCCAATTTTGAAGGCCTATATATTTTCAAGAAAGCCTTCTCTGGTGGTGCATTAATTCTTGAAACTATGGATGGCGAGGAGTTCCCACGTCCCATGAATGCTGATGCAGTCAAGAAATACTTCGCCTAAAGAAATAAAATAACAGCTCGCTAAGTTGAAAACCTGAAAGGCCGGCTTAGGCAAAAAAGAGCGTATCGGTAGGCCGAAAACCCGAAAGGGCGGTCTAGGAAAAAATTAGAGACATAAACAGAATAAATTTCCCGCTAAGTTGAAAACCCGCAAGGGCAGCTTAGGCAAAAGTTAGGGACTTTCTTGGCAAGTAACTACGTTAGACGAGACTTGATCGTTGAAGCAACAATCTTCTCGGATCCTCACCATACTTCAACAAAAGCTGCTGCTCAGGATTTCAAAAGTTGTTAGGGGGGATAGTGGTCATTGTATCTCAATGTATCTTTTCCATTATGTATTACCATTTCCCAAGCTTTGTAATCATTCATGGAGTCTCGCCATTTGCAGACCACCATTCTATTAACGAAATTTGAGCTTTTGTCCAATTCTTTGTGTTCTTATTTTTATTTAGCTTGCAAAGACTTCATTTATTACTGATAATAACTGTTAAAGCAAAAAGATTAAAAAAGAAAAATTGACTTTTCAAAAAGAAGAGAGATCTTTACAAATTCAATTTACTTTGGAATTTATGATGAAACAATGACAACAATGATGGTGATCCCAAGAATGAACAAACTCCGGTTGTTTTAAGAAGATTTACTCTCTTCATGAAAGTTTTCTCAGGTCATTTTGCTGGTAGGTGCGTAATCTTTGTGTGTTTCTCAGATAGTTAAAGACAATATCAGTGGGTGCAATGTACAGTATCGGGTTTATGATCCCATTATCACTAGTCAAGTCTTGGTTCGCTTTTATTTTGGGTTTGCCTGGTAAGAAGTCTCTATCCCAGATTCCCCAGCAAGTTTTCCCTTATATGATGAAAGGTTTTATTCTCTTGGTGTATTGAAAAGTCGCTCATTTTGCTGTATTGGAATTAATGTTGACTTCTTGATTTCTCGGGAAGGTTATCCCAGTTCATCTCATGTTTGGAAGGAGTGTTCGTGATGAAAGTTTTCTCCAGGGAGGTAGGCTTGAATCCCGCAATGAGATTTGGTTGTATCGGTGTCAGTCTGCTTTATTTGAGGTTGGTCTCGCAATCTCCAGTAGGCATGTTGCTTTTGGAAAACTGTTTTCTCCGATGAAACTGGAAGAAATATGTTTTATCCCGATATTTGTTTGATTTGGCTACATCCAGATTATGTTTCTCCTCAGTAAAGTTAAGGCAGGAAATAGGTTTGGTTTCCGCAGTTGTTTCTACCTTTCTTGGTTTGATCTTTCTGGTTGAAGTTTAGCCCAATGTTGTTAGTACCTGAGGAGGTTTTGTTTGTTTGTACTGATCATGTATCCTTTTACCAGCATATGCATAATATCACTCATACATTCATACATACATCATGCATTGCTAGAAATCATCGTTCATTAATATAGTGTTCTGACTTTTCTTGCAGCGCTCTTTGCTTAGTTGAAATTGGTTTTCCCTTTTGAGTTTATTTATCAAAAGATGTATCTGCATTGGTCGTCTTGCTCCAGTTTAGTTCTGAATTGGATTTTTGGTTCTCTAAAAACTTTGGGTTTTAGTTTGTGCATTTATTTTGCACAGGAAGACTTTATCTCCTCAGCAGGAATATCGTGGCATGTCCCCGGGAAGTCATATTGCTATTCCCAGAAAGTCGCTTCTCTTTGCAAATCCATTTGACAATAAGTGGAAGTCTCTTTATTTGAGACGAATTATGTATTACCCTTTCCAGGCAGATTTCCTTGGTTAAAGAAGAAGTTTAGGCCCGTTCTTTGGAAAAACACCAGAATCTTGGGGAAACTTGATATATTTTCTCTTTCTACCTTCAGTGAACGTTGGTAGTACATCGGCTGTGAACGTCAGTGTTTCTTATCTTTTTCCTTTCTTCAGTGAACGTTGATAGTTCATCGTCAGTGAACGGCGGTGATATGATATATTTTCTCTTTCTACCTTCAGTGAACGTTGGTAGTACATCGGCAGTGAACGGCGGTGATATGATATCTTTTCTCTTTCTACCTTCAGTGAACGTTGGTAGTACATCGGCAGTGAACGTCGGTGTTTCTTATCTTTTTGATATCTTCAGTGAACGTTGATAGTTCATCGTCAGTGAACGGCGGTGATATGATATATTTTCTCTTTCTACCTTCAGTGAACGTTGGTAGTACATCGGTAGTGAATGTCGATGTTTGTTATCTTTTTGCTATCTTCAGTGAACGTTGATAGTTCATCGTCAGTGAACGGAAGTGATATGATATTTGTTCTCTTTCTACCTTCAGTGAATGTTGGTATTACATCAGCAGTGAACGTCGGTGTTTCTTATATTTTTTCTATCTTCAGCGAACGTTGATAGTTCATCGTCAGTGAACAATGGTGATATAATATATTTTCTCTTTCTACCTTCAGTGAATGTTGGTAGTACATCGGAAGTGAACGTCGATGCTTGTTATCCTCCTCTCTGATTCTTTTCTTGTTGTTTACCAGTGATTTATTTTCCTGATGGGATTGCTCTTTTGTTCTTACATTTCATGTTACATCCCTAATGCTACTTTGCGTTTCTTTGGCTCTATTCATATGCACTCATATGCATAAGCATTTGCATGGCATCTTAGGGCCAAAAACAGGGTTTATTTTATATTTAAGTGTCTTCGATCACTTCGACACAAACATTTTTAACCTTCGTATCTCCGGATAGAAGAAACTTAAATAAGGGCAGCTGTTGTACCCCAATTTTTTCCCCTAAGATTCCTTCATCATAACATATTATTTCAATCACCACAAAATCACATTAGGGCTTTTGGTTCTTCTCCCTATCTTTAGCCTTGATCTTTGAGGAGTTACCAAGCACCTTGACTTGTTTTCTTTGGTGATCATGGATATTTTTATTTGATTTTATCTCTAAATTAACAAAATACAATATTGGTTTGTCTTACTTGTTAATAATGTAGGTAAAGGAAATGAGGTTTAGCAAGTTTCATCATGGGGTCATGAGTTTATTTCCATGCCCTAGTCAAAGTCTTGAGAGATTCAAACCTCACCATTCAAGTTGTTTTGAAGTTGGTATGGAAGTAGTTTTGGTGGCCATGAGTCCTCATCATCATCCTTGACAAACTCTATTCACAAAGGAAGAATATTGGCACAAAAAGTTTGTTCAAACTTGGCAAAGTTCCACCAAGCATTCTCTTGATCTAGAGGCTAGGATTTTTGTGAAGACTTAATACACTTGAAGAGGTCTAGTATCTTTGCTTGTTTGGTTTCAATCCAAAGAGTGGGAATTCTATTTTGGCTCATAATGTCAAGTTTTGGCTTCTTGTTGGTTAGATGATCCTTATCCTTAGCTTTTACGTTATGCTTTAGGATAGTCTCTTCTTCTCCTCCCATCTTCTTTAATTTCATAAATCTTCTCCCTCCTTTTTAAACTCTTCTTGTTTCTAAACTTGAAACAATTTCATAATAAACTTGGACTTAGGTCCATGCATTTTCAAAACATTTTCATCAATAAACTTCAATCAATTTAATAATACTTTGGCACTTTTTGTGAGAAGACTAAAAGTCAACCAATCTCATTTCAAACCATTTTGCCACTTTGGCTTTTTATCTTTAAACTTTTCTCAAAAGATTAGACTCTTGTCAATCCTTGTAGTGATGCAAACAACTATACTTCTACAATATGTAGTGAAGAGAGATATTTTCCACTTGGGTGTTGAGTGAGGCATTATTGATTTTAAAATCCAAGGCATATCCTCCACTTTGAGATGATGAAAATTCTCCTTTCTCATGATTGTGGGTAGTAAGTATGTTTTCCGCACGGACAATGACGATGATGTCTTATCTCATAAAATTAACCAACACACTTGTGTTTCAAATTTTTAAAAGAGGAACTACGTGTACCCTGATCCCCTATTGCACGAAAGGTGGTACGTAGGCACTAAAGGTTCACAACCGCGGCAGGTGCAAAAATCATAAAAAATACTTCTTTTCTCACCTCCACTATCCATTTTATACAACACATTTTTATAGCTAAATATATACAGATTTTACAAAGAGGTTCCTACGGAGTACCATAGATGTTTAGGGTGCTAATACCTTCCCTTTGCATAACCAACCCCCTTACCTTGAATCTTTCCCCCTCTTTTTGGGTTATTCGCTCTTTTCCCATTCCTTTGGAAACAATAAAGCGTGGTGGCGATTTTTATTTTGATTTGTATAAAGTATAGTCAATCCAATGGCTTAGTCTTGAACATTTCTACCGCTACACACTGATGCTTTCTCTTAACTTAATTTTGGTGAAACAATGAATTTGATGCTTCTGATTTTTTATTTTAACATTTTCAAACATCTCTGGTTTTTTCCAAATCGACTAGATGTGCTTTATATAATTTTTTCGCGAGCATATGGTTGTGATCGTCTCAAGTAGACGCATCTATTGGTACCACAATGAACGTGTAAATTTACAGATTCAAGGATCTTGGATTTGTCCTACTTGCAGGAGGCTGGAGGTTTAAGACGACATACGTGTTGTTCTTCAACCAATGACGCTTAGCCAATTATTTTATTTTGATTGGTTGGACTTTCTTGTGTTGCATGTGTGCGCCTTGACTTGGGTTCATGATGCTCCCTCACCTCAGATCCGTTAGATCTGCCAGCGTGTATAAGTGAAAGAGATCCAACGCGTGTGATTTTTCTGATTTATTTCATTTTTACAAAATTATTTTTAAATTTCCTTTATCTTTAAAAATTCATAACTCTTTTATTTTTTATCCAAAAATCATGAAAAAAATATATAAAAATACTTTGAATTATTTCTGACTTTGTGAATATTTTTTCATATTTTTATTTTGATGTTTGATATTTTTCATAAGTTTTGCATTGTTTCCTTATTTTAATTATTTTAAAAATACATTCTGACCTTTTTAAATTCTGAAAAAATTATAGAATGATCCAATGGCCTCTTGATAAATATTTGTAACCTCATTTTATTTTTATTTATGATTTTACAATTTTTCAAAAACTTTGGTTAATTTGCTTATTTTCTTCAATTTTTAAAATTAGTTTCTAACTTTAAAAAATTCTGAAAATTTTTGTCAACATTTATTAAATCACGTTTGACCTCTGGCTATTTTTTTTAGGATTTTTATTTGGTGTTTTAATATATTTTGTGTATTTTATCAATTATTTTCCTTTTATTAACCATTTTAATTTTTATTTGTTAAATATTATTTTATTATTTTCTTTATTTGGTTCTGACTTGGACTCCATTTGGTGACAAATTCCTCAACATCATTGGATCATGGGTGTTGATAGATTGAGAAACCAAATCAACAAAAATGGATGAGTGATGTTAATGATATTTGAAATCCTAATTTCATACATTGCATCCCCTCCCTCTTCATCTTATTCCTTTCTCTTTGTGCTACATGTTGTTAGAATATGATCCACATATCATCTCTCCAAACATATGGCACATTGATTGCTATTGACCAACCTCAAAATAGGTGCAACTTCTATATAAGTCCACTTACGATTGCTTAACATAACGCTAAATTTTGTTCCGATTCAAGAAATGATCAGTCGTGGCCCAAACCTATGTTTGCAAGCCCAAGTATATTTAATTTGAAACCTTTGATAAAATAACCTTTAGGTTCATTGTTAGGAGGCTTTGGTCTTATCAATCCTCTAATGGACTTTCATAAAATTTGGTCTAAGTGAATCATTTAAACATCGTTGATCATTTGATTGTTGCCTCGAGAATTTGAAATGAATGATATACTTGACAAAAAGTAAATGAAACTTATTATTGAGAGGCTTTGATTTTATCAATCTTCTAATGAGTTTTCAAATGAAAGTTTCAAGATAGCCATTTAACTAACCTCTAATTTTTAACTTATTAACAATGGACTTTTATTTTCATGCTTTTACTTTACGCCTTTACTTTTATGCACCATTTATTTTAGCATTTACATTTCAGGCTATTTTCATCTTTGCTCACTTAAGCATTTATATTTATGTCATTTTTATTTTGCTCACTTGAGCTTTTCATTTTATTTTTGAATATACCTAATAACCAAATTAAATAATAAAAACTTTAAGGTTACTTGGACTATTTGGTTACTATTCTTGGCATGATGGAGTTATGGACTTCTTGGACTTAGGATTAGAGACCTTGCCTACTTTGAGACCTTTGTGACTTCTACTGTCATTTTGTCTGGAGTTATTGGGGTTTACCCCGATCGGGTTGTTTGTTTTCTTTGTGTGCAGGTTATTTTGATTATATGCTTTGTATGTGATCGGGAATTCATCTATATACAGCCATTACTCTGCCCAATTTTTGTGAAGACATACTGCATTTGAAGTTTGGTATTCTTAAGAGGTTCATCATCTTTGCTTGTTTAGTTTCAATCTAAAGGATGGGAATTCTACATTGACTCATTTTGTCAAGTGTTAGATTCTTGTTGGTTAGATGGTTCTTTTCCCTAGCTTTTGCCTTATGCTTTAGGATAGTCCCTTCATCTCCTCCCATCTTCTTTAATTTCAAAAAATCTTCTCCCTCCTTTTCAAAACTATTCTTGTTTTTAAACTTGAACTGCTTTCACAATAAACTCGGACTTGGTCCATGCATTTTCAAAAACATTTTCTTAATCAAACATTAAACAACTTAATCATACCTTGACATTTTTGTGAAAAGACTAAAAGTCAATCAATCTCATTCAAACCATTTTCCACTTTGGCTTTTTTTTTATCTTAAAAAAACTTTTCTCAAAAGATTAGACTCTTGTCAATCCTTGTAGTGGTGAAAACTACTATACTTCTATGATATGTAGTGAAGCGAGATATTTTCCACTTGGGTGTTGAGCGAAGCTTTGTTGATTTTAAAATCCAAGCTATATCCTCTACTTTGAGATGACGCAAATTCTCCTTTCTCATAATCGTGGGTAGTAAGTATGTTCTTCCACTCGGATATGACGATGATTTCTCGTCTCTTAAAATTAACCAACACACTTGTGTTTCAAAATTTTTAAAGGTGAACTACGAGTACCCTGATCCCTTATTGCATGGAAGGTGGTATGTAGGCACTAAAGGTGCACAACTGCGACAGGTGCAAAAATTGTAAAAAAAATACTTCTTTTCTCATCTCCACCACCTATTTTTGTATACAACATTTATAGCCAAAGTACACAAATTTTCAAAGAAGTTCCTGCGGAGTACCATAGATGTTTAGGGTGCTAACACTATGAAAAAAACAATTTTTGGCAGCGCATCTACGAAAGCGCTTTTAAGAGAAAGCGCTTTCGTAGCCTTTAAAAAAAATTCGCTTAAAAAAAGCACTTTTATAGGGTTTCCTACGAAAGCGCTTTTCAGAAAGCGCTTTCATAGGTATTTGAAATATCTAACCTACGAAAGCGCTTTTGAAAAGCGCTCTTATAGGTGGCCCTATAAAAGCGCTTTTGAAAAGCGCTCTGAAAGGGGGACCTACGAAAGCGCTTTCTAAAGCGCTCTTATATGGGGGGCATACGAAAGCGCTTTTTACCTCAGAAGCGCTCTCATAAGGGGGCATACGAAAGCGCTTTTAAAAGCGCTTTCGTAGGTTGTTTTTATAATTAAATTAAAAATCCATAAATCTGATATTTTCCCTCACTTGGTAAATTCGTTCGTTCAGTCTTCTTCATTTCTTCGTCTTCTTCATTTCTGCCGTCTTCGTCGTCGCCGCTGTTCGTTCCGTCTTCTTCAGTCGTCGCCGCCGTTCGTTCCGTCTTCTCCATCTTGGTAAGTTTCTTCTTCTTCCATTATCTTCTTCCATTATCTGTTCCATTATCTGTTCATCTTATATTAAACAAAAACCTACATCTTGAACAAGCTTAACCTACATTTCTGTTTCGCCTTAAATTGGTTCAATGAAATTCATTGTTGTGTTCTTGGGAGTTTTGGGCTAGCTTTTCTTTCAGTATTGATTATGAGTAATGTTTAAGGAGGGATGGTAAATGTTGCTTCCACCAAGGTTTAGTTCCAGTTAACCATAGAATTAATTATTAGATTTGGACGGTTCAGATTGGTTACTAGCTCCTCTATTTTACTATAGAAAGACAAATTTTAAGTAAAAGCATTAGAGTTTGCTTAAAACATCAATTTTGTATAAAAGCTTAAAACACTGACTTTGGATAAAAGCATGTGAGTTTATATATTAAGACATTGAATTGAATATTGGGGTGTGATTCTTGAAGTTGACTTGTTAAACAATTATATAATTCTTGAATTGTGTTGAACTTTGTTCTTGAAAATTCATGATATATTTGAATTATTGAATATGCATAAGTCTTGATTTCTTGGTGAATTGGTGAATTTGATGTTGAATCCGGATAAATTTTGTTGATAACTTTTGGATGTCGAATTATACCGGAACTCTTGAATACCTTGTCAATTGAACTTTAAAATTGTTTGATGCCTATTCTTGCATTTTGTTACGTTTGTGGATTAATGCGATTGAGTTACACCGTTTTTGTTGAGGTTTTTCAAGCCACTCTTTATTGAGGTATAAGGTTGTCCGGTATTAGAAGACCATGAAAATTGTTCAATTAATTATTTCTAATCGTTTAGAATAGTTTGTTTTGGTAATTGTCAAACACCAGTACCATTTCAATTGATTTCAGAACTAATTTTATGTGCGTTTTTGTGAATAAAATATGTTGTCCGGACTTGGTTCCATGTACATATTTTGCCTTAATTTTCCGTTTGACATTTATCCGCATTTAATTGAATCTTTCGTGAATGTTAATGCTTAATTTTCTTGTTTCCGTTAGCAACTTCCGATTAACTTGTGTTATGATAACAATGCTGCCCCATTTCTAGTCTGAGTATCTTAAACCATTTCATCCTATTTCCATATGCAATGTGATATATGAACTTGTTACTAAAAATATGGTGAATCGTGTGAAGCATTTATTTAATAGTATCAGTTCATCGCATCAACCTTATGTTGACTTTGTGAATTCACTATTTCTAATATTTGTGTTGTATTATTGTCATAGCTTTCCCAAACATTGAAAATATATATGTGACATTTATTGTGAACCTTTATGTTAAAATAGTATATATCTTTCGACAATCGATCCGAAATATTGAATAACATTCTATGAAATTGCAGCGTTTCCCGGCCTAGTTCGACGTACGACGCTCATTCTCCGTGTTTCTTAGAGTTCGAAACATCTGAGAGGTAACTTTCTTCCTCAAATTACTGGTATATATTGTGATGAATTTGTCTTAAATTGTCTTTCGTATGTTGCATTTTCTTGATACGGATTCATTCCGTGTATACTTTGCATTTTGACAGAAACGCAGTATACTCCTTTTTTATGCACTAATTAGTTGATATGGATAAGACATGGATGTATTCCAATCGATTGTCGAAAGACTACGAGAATGGTGTTTCCGAGTTTGTTAAGTTTGCTGTTGCGCACGCCAAAGACCCCAGTCGTATGACATGTCCCTGTTTGTATTGTTGTTATGGGAACCGGGTTGACGCAGTTCAGTTGGCATCGCATTTAATTCGGTATGGAATTGATAGGAGTTATACATGTTGGAATATGCATGGTGAGAAAAGTAACGGGAATGTTGAATCGGGGTATGCAAGGACCTATGTTTCAAATGATGATTGCACAGATACATACGATTATGATCGAGTCGAAGAAATTGCAGAAGCGCTTGAAGAAGATCTTAACGATTGTCCCAAAATGTTCGAGAGGTTGGTAAGCGATGCAGAGAAACCGTTGTATAATGGTTGTACAAAATTCACAAGATTGTCTGCGGTGTTAAAGTTGTACAACTTAAAAGCCGGCAATGGATGGTCGGATAAAAGTTTCACAGAGTTATTAGCCCTTATGAAAGATATGCTACCAGAGGATAATGTTCTTCCCAATCAAACGTATGAGGCCAAAAAGATGTTGTACTCCATTGGCATGAGCTATGATAAGATACATGCGTGTCCAAAAGATTGCGTTTTGTTTCGAAACGAGTATGCATCGTTAAATGAGTGTCCTAAATGCGGTGCCCCTCGATATAAGAAAAAGTTGTCTCCGGCAAAAGTCTTATGGTATTTTCCTATAATCCCGAGATTTAGACGGATGTATCATAGTGAAACCGATTCAAGACAATTGACTTGGCATTCAGATGAAAGAATTATTGATGGAAAATTTCGACATCCGGCAGATTCTCCACAGTGGATGAAAATTGATAATGATTATCCTGAATTTAGAAAAGAAGCAAGAAACCTTCGCTTGGCATTGTCTACTGATGGAATGAACCCACACGGTATTCAAAGTATCTCGCATAGCACATGGCCTGTGATTCTTATGATTTATAACCTACCTCCATGGCTATGTATGAAGCGTAAGTACATGATGCTGTCTATGTTAATTTCTGGGCCTAAACAACCAGGAAATGACATAGACGTATACTTGGAACCATTAATCGAAGATTTGAAGATTTTGTGGGAGAACGGTGTGGAGGTTTATGATGGTTATAGGAAAGAAAGTTTCAACTTGAGGGTGATGTTGTTTGGAACAATTAACGATTTTCCAGCATACGGCAATCTATCCGGGTATAGCATTAAAGGTGAAAAAGCGTGTCCTGTTTGTGAAGACGGAACCGATACCATGCGATTGAAACTTTTTCAGAAGAATGTCTTTCTCGATCATCGTAGATTCTTAACTTCTAAACATCAGTATCATGGATGGAGAAAAGCGTTCAACGGAGATACCGAACAACGTAGAGCTCCGCCTGGTTTGACAGGTGAACAAATTTTTGAAAAGGTGAAAGATGTGAATATTCAGTTTGGCAAGCCTTTTGCAGATAAAGTTGTCACAGGTGGGTGGAAGAAGAGGTCGATTTTTTTTGAATTGCCATATTGGAAATCTTTGTACGTAATACATTTTCTTGATGTGATGCATATTGAAAAAAATGTATTTGACAGTGTTATTGGTACGTTACTCAATATAAAAGGGAAGTCTAAGGATGGCCTTAAATCAAGGGAGGACTTGGTAGACATGGGAATAAGAACTGAACTGGGACCCGTGAAGAAAGGAAGACGGACATACCTACCACCTGCTGTTTACACTCTATCTAGAAAGGAGAAAAAATATTGTGTAAGTTTCTGAGTGATGTTAAAGTTCCAGAAGGCTACTCATCAGATATTAGAAGACTTGTGTCTATGAAAGACCTCAAGTTAAAGAGTTTAAAGACGCATGATTGCCATGTTATAATGGAACATTTTCTACCGATAGGTATACGTTCTATTCTGCCAGAAAAGGTAAGAAGCGCAATAACTAAATTGTGTTTTTTCTTCAAGTCAATTTGCAGTAAGGTGATCGATCCTGAGATCTTGCCAACATTGCAAAAAGAAATAGTTGTTACTTTGTGTGAGCTTGAAATGTATTTTCCTCCCTCGTTTTTTGACATAATGGTTCATCTTGTCGTTCATCTTGTGAAAGAGACACAATTGTGCGGACCAGCTTATATGAGATGGATGTACCCTGCTGAACATTATATGAAAATATTAAAAGGGTATGTGAAAAATCGGAGTCGACCAGAGGGTTGTATTGCCGAAAGATACATTGTTGAAGAAGCGGTTGAGTTTTGTACTGAATATTTGTCAAATGTTCAGTCAATTGGACTCCCCAAATCTCATGTTGTTGAAAAAAAAGAAGGTAAGAAGCTAATTGGAAATAAAGCTGTGACAGTATCAAGGGTCGAACGGGATCAAGTGCATTTGTATGTTTTGCACAATGAGATTGAGGTTGAGCCGTATGTCGATATACACAAGGGTGTTCTTCGAGGTTTAAATTCGAATAGAAATGAGAATTGGATTGTACGAGAGCACAATCGAAGTTTCATACCATGGTTTAAGGAACATATTTATTCAAAGTATCGTTCAGATCCCGCCTCAGTGACAGAAAGGTTGAGATGTTTAGCATATGGTCCAAGTTTGGTTGCGTTTTCTTATAGCGCATACGCAATTAATGGATACACATTTTATACCAAAGAACAAGATGATAAAAGTACTGTGCAAAATAATGGTGTCACCTTGGTAGCTGAAGCAATGCATATATCTAGTGTGAAGGACTTAAACCCGAAATTTGCAAATCTGTCGTATTTTGGGGTTATCGAGTGCATTTGGGTCTTTGATTACGAGAAATTTCATATTCATATATTCGGTTGCAAGTGGGTTGAAAATAATAATGGTATACGGATGGATAAGTCAGGATTTTTGCAAGTTGATCTTAACAGGGCGGGGTACAAAGATGAGCCTTTCATTCTAGCCTCTCAAGCTAAACAAGTGTTCTATGTCACTGATCCGACAAGTACGAAATGGTCTATAGTGCTTTTCTCTAACAAAGTAATTGATGAAAAGATTGGAGACCAAGGCGATACTTGTGTTGACATTGAATCTTTTACCAGAAATGATCAAAATGATAATGAATCATGCATTAGAAATGATCATAATGAGGGTATTTGGATCAATCCAACCGTCCGCGTTGTTACGAGACGAGTAGAACATATTCCTACCAAGAAAAGAAAGAGATGTTAGTGAAAAAGGTAATAGTATATATAATTATAGACAATGTCATTCAATAAAATGTATATATATGCCATTTCATTTTTTTCATTATAGTATAATATATATAGCCTATATCATTTCATTTTTTTCATTATAGTATAATATATATTGCCTATATCATTTCATTTTTTTCATTATAGTATAATATATATAGCCTATATCATCCAGTTAAATTTAAATATACATCATTTCATTTTTTTGCTTTATGGAATTTTATGAAATATTTGTTATCTGACATCTTAGTTTTTTGAAATATTTAGGATTGTTTTATTTATGTTTTGATGTAGGTATATTTCTTTTTCATTCTTTATCAGTTCGTAACTATTTAATCATAAATTTAATAGTATCCATCTTTTCATTCTATTTAATCCATTGTCCGAAATATTGAATAACATTCTATGAATTTGCAGCGTTTCCCGGCCTAGTTCGACGTACGACGCTCATTCTCCGTGTTTCTTAGAGTTCGAAACATCTGAGAGGTAACTTTCTTCCTCAAATTACTGGTATATATTGTGATGAATTTGTCTTAAATTTTCTTTTGTATGTTGCATTTTCTTGATACGGATTCATTCCGTGTATACTTTGCGTTTTGACTGAAAATTTGTTATCTGACATCTTAGTTTTTTGAAATATTTAGGATTGTTTTATTTATGTTTTGTTGTAGGTATATTTATTTTTCATTCTTTATCAGTTCGAAACTATTTAATCATAAATTTAATAGTATCCATCTTTTCATTCTATTTAATCCATTGTCCGAAATATTGAATAACATTCTATGAATTTGCAGCGTTTCCCGGCCTAGTTCGACGTACGACGCTCATTCTCCGCGTTTCTTAGAGTTCGAAACATCTGAGAGGTAACTTTCTTCCTCAAATTACTGGTATATATTGTGATGAATTTGTCTTAAATTGTCTTTCGTATGTTGCATTTTCTTGATACGGATTCATTCCGTGTATACTTTGCGTTTTGACAGAAAATGTATCACGATGTTCCACAAGGAGATGTTCCACAAGATAATTCAGAAAATGTTCCACAAGGAGATGTTCCACAAGATAATGTTCCACGAGACACTTCAGATAAGGACATCACACGAGGCATAACTATCATGCGGGGAATCATCCGTGATAGAGATAGAGGTATTACGTATAATGTAGATTGGAATAATGATGACCAACTAATTGGGCCTAATTCTGCAAAGCTGACAAGCTACATCGGTACGCTTGTTCGTATGCACATTCCGATCACCACTACTAGCTGGAAAAAAGGAGAGTTGGATGCTAAAGAAAGAATTTGGACCGAGATAAAGGTATCATATATGGTTGTTGTTATTTGCTTTATTTTGACGAAAATATTGTTTTTAAATTACATATACTAACACCCTCTATGCGTATGTTTTTTTGTAGAGGTCTCTTAACATTGAAGATGCCCGCAAAAAGTATATAATGGGCTTGGCCGGAAAAAGACATAGAGGGTGGAGAAATTTTTTGACAAATAAGTTTCTTAAAGACGATGAAGGAAATTTTGTTGAAGAGGAACCTGAACGACCAAAAAAATATGAGAGCTTCATTACACCCGAAGAATGGGTTGCTTTTGTGGGCCAAAGAAAAGACGATAATTTCAAGAAAGTGAGTGCTGTAAATCGGGATAGAGCGTCAAAACCCGCATATCCATATAAAAAAGGTCGTTTGGGATATGCACGCTTACAGGAAAAAATTGTAAGTAAATCTCAATTCTACGATCTTATTAATTATCTCAATGTGTATTATTAATTTGTAACAATGTGTATTGATGATTTTATTATTTGTAACAATGCGTAGTTGGAGGAGACGCAGAGTGACGAAACATCACTACCTGCACATGTGCTGTGGAAGGAAGCTCGTGTTGGCAGAGATAAAGTTGTTAACCCCGATCTGCAACATATTTATGATGAGTGTGTAAGTATACCATTATGTCTTTAATTAATATATAATTAACGTTGTGTCTTTAATTATCGATATTTAAATGAATTACAGGAGACTATATCGCAATCGGTATCCTCGGGTGATGACTCGAATATCAGAAGTGTACTCAGTCGAGCACTATGTGTTGCTGAGTATCCGGGACGAGTGAGGGGTAAAGGCCATGGTGTGACTCCTACCTCTCTGTATAACAATCCAAGAAAAAGAAATCCTAGCAATACGGAAGTGATGCAAACATTGCAGGATTTACAAGCACAAGTCCGTGAACTGCAGAGGGACAAAGAGAGGTATATGGCCGAAAGGAGCAGTTCACAGTTGAAAGAAACTAGTGACAAGGCTAGTATCAACCGTCAACAAAATTTTCCCGAGGTAATTAAGATGATAATCCATTATATTTAGAGAAAGTATAATTATAACGGTTATTATTGTCAACATTAAAGGAAGTCTAACGGTTATTATTGGTTTAGGGCATTTCATGTTGTCAGCTGTATCTAGCTTCTCCGACTTATCGGGTAGTTGGCAAGGGAAAAGTGCACAACACCTCGGGAGATTTAATTCACCATAGACCGCTCCCGGATGGCCACATGAAGGTATTGGTTGATGTTGTTTTAGATATGAATGCATTGCTACCGGTACCTGACATTGTTGCGGAGACCACATTGCTGCGAGATGCAGTAGGATCTTTTGTGGCATGGCCATCATACCTCATCTGCATAGATGATCAGGTATGTTGAAAACCATTATGAATCTTTAAGTATTCAACTGACAGTTCTGACCTGAATTTTATACATGGTAATTTTAGACTCCTGCAAAACCCGCATCTAAGGATAAAGGGATTTTGCAGCGCGGCGAGTCTATTGCATCGCAAAGACAGGTACTTTTATAGTGTTTCATTTATGATCGGAATAAAAAACTGCATAACTTTGTATCTTACATAATTCTATATGATTTTTAAGGTACCTTCTCAAGATCAGTCACAGCAGGTGAGCCAGAAAGGTAGTAGGGTTCCACCTAAGAAGAAGGTTCATGTCTGTAAATTTGTGCCTAGGTATCGACAGTGTCTGGAGACACTAGTTGGCACATCAGATTTGATGAATGATGGAATTCGTCAAATTGATGTGGATGAAATTGTCTTTGGTTTTCCATGTACCGAAACAATTGGATTAGAGGACATGGAACAAATCTTTCATCATCGAGAGTTAGGCATCAGTGTGATGCACTCGTACATCCGGTAACCCGATCAATATATTATTTAATTGGTTGAACATTTTTTTAAACATTTAATTGAAATAGTCTAATATTAATTATGTTTTTATTTAAGGATGTTATTTGACAAATTGATGCGCGGGAATCAATTGTCAAATAGATTCCGTTTCGTGTCTTCCTCCCGTGTTAGCGGAGCAACAATTTCTAGGGAACCTGATTCAGTAAGAGAACACTTGGTCGAAAGATTCAGGACAACTGCCAGTACAGAGAGCTTGTATCTTTTGCCTTATAATACAGGGTTAGATTTTCATTCTAAGCTCCTTTTAATATTTGTATTTTTTGCATTAAAATTCGCTTCTAAATTGTTGCTTTAATTTATAGATGTCACTGGTTGTTGCTTGCAATCAATCCCATAAAAGAAATTGTCTATTACCTGAATTCGGTTGACGGTGATTGGACAAATTATCCGGAAATGAAGCTAGTGATTGATACGTAAGTGACATTATTCTAAATATTCGTTTGTGTTTATATATTTAATTATTTCAATGTCATTGTTCTAAATAAATATTTTAATTTTGTCATCAGTTCAATACAAGTATTCCGATGTCAAAGGGGAGCACGAGTACCACGGTCTAGATCAAACAACATTAATTGGATCAAAGTACAGGTATATAAATTTCAACAATTTTGCTTATAATATTTATGCTACTTGATAAATCAATAGATGTGTATAATCTTATTTGTTTTTCTATGCAGTGCCCTCAACAACAAAACGGCATAGATTGTGGATACTTCGTTTTGATGTTTATCAAAGAAATCATTCAAATGAATGAAATCGAGATTCCAATCACGGTATGGATTTATACTTTGTTTTATTACTTATCGGATTTTGCATATAATTTATTACATTAAACTAAATCATGCATATATTTTGTTTTGTAATGTAGTATTTTGATCAATACAATTGTCCATATTACTCGCCACGTCAATTGGAAGAACTCAAAGAGGAGTTGTGCCAATATTTTATTGAGCTAAGAATCTTATAATAAGGTACGAATACATTGTTGTGTGAAAATTGGTTAATTATGAATATATTGTTTTGTGTATACAACACTGACCGTGTTATTATGTTCATATTGCAGGATCAGGACCTTGGATATATATGTAGATTAGGATTGATTTACTTAGTGTTATATAGCTGATTTCTTAGGGTGTATTTTGTTACGTTTAAAAAAATGTTAATATTGAATTACCATGGTGTATATATATTTTGGATATGAATTGATTATAATGGTATTTGTATATATATATAATATTTGGTATTTGAATTACATTTGGTATTTGGATTAAAACTAATATATATTGGTATTTCTAGATTAGATTGTAAAATACCGGTTCAAGAATTACAGGTTTGCTGCAAAAAAATGCAGGTTTAGAAATTTTTTAAATTTTAGATTTTTCAGTAGAAAACCTATGAAAGCGCTTTTTTCTTAAAAGCGCTTTCATAGGTAGGCCTACGAGAGCGCTTTTAGCTGAACAAAAAGCGCTCTTATAGGCCTACTTTATACGCATTCTGAATACACCTATGAGAGCGCTTTTTCAGAAAAAAGCGCTCTCGTAGGCCTACCTATGAAAGCGCTTTTAAGAAAAAAGCGCTTTCATAGGTAGGCCTACGAGAGCGCTTTTAGCTGAACAAAAAGTGCTCTTATAGGCCTACTTTATACGCATTCTGAATACACCTATGAAAGCGCTTTTTCAGAAAAAAGCGCTCTCGTAGGCCTACCTATGAAAGCGCTTTTAAGAAAAAAGCGCTTTCATAGGTAGGCCTACGAGAGCGCTTTTTTCTGAACAAAAAGCGCTGCTAAAACCTTTAGCAGCGCCACCTACGAGAGCGCTTTTAAGCGCTTTTAAAGCCCAAAAAAAGCGCTTTCGTAGGTTATTTCTGGCATAGTGTAATACGTTCCCTTTGCATAACAAACCCCCGAACTTAGATTCTCTCCCCCTCTTTTTTGGGTTATTCGCTCTTTTCCCATTCCTCTGGAAACAATAAAGCGCGGTGGAGATTTTTATTTGATCTGTGTGAGTCAAGTAAATCTAATGGCTTAGTATCGACATTTCTACTGCTACACTACACTAGTTGGAATCCTTCACTTTTCTTCATAATTCCAATGGTCGTGATACTCTATCTAATCCCCGATACTCATAACCTCAATAGATGGCCTATGAATATCTAATTATACATCAACCTTTGAGTCTTCTCTATGAATGTCCATCAATAACATCTCTCTAGATTTTAGTGAATCCTTGAGAGATTGAGACGCACGAAACATGCTCCAACGAGTTTCTCTTAGGAAGATATCTCTATTCCAACACAATCGTACAAGTAGTCTATCCACACCTACTACAGGATTATCTGATTCTTCTCTTATCCATTGCGCTACACTGATCTCAAATGGTCACACTCTTCTTTAAATCATATGAATCATGATATGTCCACAATCCACTCAGTTTCATTCCTCTGCTACACTTTGCTCAATTCTTAGTAGCAACAGTTCCTTCTCGACCTTCGTCTAAACACGACACGTGCTAGAATCTTAAATACACTCCTCAACAATAACTCTTCGAGGTTGAGAAATTCCCAAACTCATGTTGTTGTACCCCAAAATTTTCCATCTCACTTATTAAGAATTTGCTCACAAGATCTCCTTAGCTCAAGACTGCACTAGGGTTTGATCAGCTCAAAGACACCTCCTTAAACACTGATGACAAATATTAGGGTTTGAGTTTGCACAAGTATTTTTGAACCTACAATGTCCCATATGACTTTCATGGATCATTATGGACCCCCAAGATTGCTGATGTCAAGTTTCAAGCCTTGGATCACATTTTTGCTCAGTCAATTGAGGAGTTGACCTAAAAATCAGCTGTATTGGGGAAAAAGTCAACCATGGCCAATTTACAGTCAAACTTCATAATTTTTTATCCACATCAACATTTTAAACTCATATGTATCATTTGATCAAGTTTGGACAACAACTCCCCAAGAAATTTGATCAAATCTCCAAAAGGGCAAAATGGTCAAAATTAGGGTTTGGACTGGGAAAGGGCAATTTATGATTTTTGATCTAGAAAATGATCATTTGGTTTAATGCATGATCTCAGGAGTACAATTACATCATTTTGACCTAATAGCATGGTTCAAAACATTGCAAGTCCATTGGATTGACAGATGAATTTTTCAGTCAATTGATCAAAAGTCAATTGTATGCTGAAAAGTCAAACTTTGACTTTTTGGTCAAAATCAAATGCCAAAGATCATAATTCATCAAAAAATTTCAAAATATGAAACTTATTCATCAAGAAATCAAAAAGTCAAGATTTCATTTTGAAAAGTCAAAATTTCTAAACTTAGAAATTTTTCTAAGTGTTGGAAATTTCTTATTTTTTCATAACTTTGAGCAGAATTTTCACAATGATGCAAGATGATTAAAGAGAAATTTCCAACATGAAAGTTGTAGATCTCCATGAAATATACAGCTTTTCTTTACATAACTCCTTCCAAAAGTGTTTGGATCTCAAGTTATAATTTTATGAACATGTGGTCATGAAACAAAACACTTAGTGAAATTTTACCCTAATTTGGCCAGGATTTTGACCCAACTTCATGGCACTTTTTCATATATTTCCAAGGGGAATATTAAAAATAAATTCAAATATGGGTTGTAGAGCACATTGCAAGCTTTCCAAAATGTCCAAGAAATCCTTGCGATCATTTTTTAGTAGGGAGAATCGAAGAGATGAAGTTAGGGTTTTATCACTTGATTTACAAGGCATTTAGTGATGAACAAAATTCAAATTCAAAGTTGTGCTGCATAAACTCTACTTTGCAGTCCTCAAACTTGTTAGGAACTCCATAATTAATGGTTTACACAACTGTTAGAGGTCTCACTTCAAGCATTCAATGCATGGACATGCTTTATATCCATTTTTGAAGAAATGTTACATTACCATTTTGATAAAGTGACTTTTTCTACAAAACTTGTTCTTGAGCCTTGCACTTGTTCTCTTCTGATCAAACAAGTCCTATAACTCATAAGAATTGGTTTAGAACTTACAATCACCCATCCCATTCTTGTACCTCCTCTTGAAACTTGTTTCCCACTTTTCTTCAAAATCAAGTAACCTAGCCAAAAGCTATTAACTTGTACTTCTTATTGTCTAAAGCTCTCAAACACTTTTTCTTATACATACACAAACTATTTGCACCAAATACATAAATGCTCATGCCCTGAAAAGACCTAGAACTCAGAAACACATCTCATACTTCTATTTTCACACAAACTGACCAAAAACTTGAAACTCATAATCTACTCGTGCGTTTCTTGGTCTTTTGGTTTCTAAAGCTTCTAAGCATCATATAAAGTTGATCCCACACCCTGTTATAGAACTGTAACACCATTAACACCATCCTCTATTTTCAAAAACAGAGCTCTGCACATTGACTTCTCCAGACCATTTCAGCCACCCATTGCTCAAGCTAATCATTGCATTAGCTTCCTGAGACCTCAAGGAAGCTAACCTGATCATCACCATTACTTGAAACAAGCTAAAATCAAAACATGATTTCCAGTTTTGAAGTAAGTTTTCTTAACTTTAAACTCGTCATACAAGCATCATTAATGATTTATTTGTGAACAAAACATGTAGATATCATTGCCCTAAAGCTAACCATGTTCATAGTTTCCATTAATTTTGCTTGAGCTTAGAGAATTTTAAGTTTTAAGTTTCTTATATTTTTAGGGTTCAGATTAGGGCCATTAAAATTCATGCTTATCTTTGATCTATAGTTTTAATGCTTTACATTTTTGAAACTGTGAGGAAATTTGCTACAAGTTTCATGTTTACAGTTTTCATTTTTTATGAGAAATGAGCAAGTTACAGTTGGTCTGGCTGGAGGTTGAAGATGAAGTAATCAGGGCACGTTTTGTATCATATATTTATTGATTTGCCTATGTTAACGGATGTATAGCCACCCTAGTGGTAGAAGCGCGCGTCTTTAACCTTTGGGACCTAGGTTCGAGCCCCAGTGGTACCCTTTTAATTTTTTTCACATTTTTTCTTTCTGATTTAGTTTTTTGGCAGGCGCTGGGCCTTGTTAGGCTCTTGGTGTTTTTTTTTGCTTACTAACCCCCTTGCAGGGTGTTCACGCCCCTGGCCCAGTTTATTTTATTTTCTTATTTTTATTTCAATTTATTTTCTTAAATATTTTTCCTAATACTAAAAAATCATAAAAAATACAAAAATAATAGATTTATATTTTGACTTACTTTATTTTATTTTTTTCACAAAAATATTTTATTTAACTATACTTTATTTATTTTTTTCTAACTAATCTTATAAATTTAATTAAAACTAGGTTATTAGTTATTTTCTTTTACACCAATTAAAATATATCATTTTAATATTAAAAAAGGCCAAAAATATTTTATAATACTATAAATATTTTCAAGACAAAAATACAAAAAAATACTTTTTCTAAACTTATTTTCTTTAATCAATTAAAGAATTAGGGTTTTATAAATTTCTTTTCTTAGTGAATTAGGTTTACTTTTAAGTTTGATTAATTATTTTCTTTAATTAATTATATTAAGACAAAATCCTTTTCTCTAAAAAATCCAAACAAATATCCATTTACTTCACATTTTGTATTTTTGTACATTTATTCATTTTGTACATTGTATTCATTTAACTCCTTGTACATTGATACCAATTCAATATGGTTGTAATAGACTAATTATGTTTATATTCTTGAAATCCCCATTTAAAATTTGTACACCCCCTCCCACAAATGTTGTAATAGTGTAGTAACTTTAAATTCCACAATTTATCGCTTTATACATAATATGCTAGTAATTAGGGTTTGTATGGAAAGACTAAAACCAATACTTTGAAAACCCTAAATTCAAGACAAAACCAAGCATGAAAACAATACAATTGCACACAAGCACCCCTAGGGTTATTACACTTGGTTGCCTTATACAAAATGGTCATATTACGCATGTGAGGTATCTTAGCAAAAACAAGCAAATACAACATCATAGTCCCTCGATGACGCTATCTAAGTTTCCTTTCAAATGATCTTAGTCCCTAAAAAGAATGCAAAGATACCTTGCAAACATTGCTAATCATGGTTATACAATGACCCACGCCCGTCCCGTTAACATCCAAATATAGGGTTACTTACCAAACCAATGGTAAGATAACAAGTAAAAGGAAAAGAAAATGAATAAGAAAGACTTTGAGTAGGTAGAATGCTCCTAATTACTTGCTCAATTTCAAAAAAACATCCTTGATATTTTCAAAACAAACATCTACACTTTCAAAACATCTTACAAAACTTTAAAACATTTTCAAAAGATCAACATCTTTGTATACATTCTTACGAACGAGAATCATTACAAAGATTTCCTAAACAATGGCCTCTTTGAATAATACTTTCAAAAACCATACAAAGCACAATTTCAAACAAAAGAAAGTGATCTAGCAAGTAACTAAGAGCCCATAGAAAACCATGGATTAAAAGGGTGCTAATACCTTCCCTTTTTATAATCTACCCCCCGAACTCAAGAAATAATCTCAAAGGTCTTTCCTGTGCTTTTTCACCTTTCCTTTTGGATAAAAGAAAAGTCGGTGGCGACTCTTGCTAATCGTAACATTTGCGATCAAACGCAAAACCCTTAAGTCAGTTCTCCCACAGTATCACACATGTCACTAAGCATTCCATCATTTTGGGTTAGGTCCATTTGAACACGACTCAGTTACATGCTTCAGTTCCAGAATGTCTAAGGCTGAACACTCACTAAATAGAAGTTCTCCTTACCATACCGACTTCCACATCATACAACCGCTACGATTATAATGCCATATTTTCCATAGTTCATTCCTAATTGTCATACCCCAAATTTGCCTTATTTATTTTTAATTAGTTTCTCTTTAAAGTTAAGATTACTAGGGATAATTTCATTGTGGGGGTTTAAACCTTAAAAGGATGGGGGTGAGTTTTAATAAAGGTTTCATGGGCTTTTTTTAATATGAAAAGGTCATATAATTTATTGTTAGGACCATTAAGGATTGTTTTGATATGTTAAAATTTAGGCCCATTAAGGTTTGTTAAAAGGTGGCTAATTATTGGAAAGGAGGGTGTATTATCTTAAATGGATAATCAAAATCTGATGGCCCATTAAGATAGTCTTGTTGGCTCGGTACAAATAAAAAAGGGCTCGTGCGTTTTAATAAAAAGGGGGGTATGGTTCGGAATTTTAAGGTTGAAGGCCCAATGAAGGAGGTTGGTCTATTTTTTTGATTGCTAAAGGGCTTGCTGCATCTTTAGGTGCTAAAGCCCATTAATGTTAAGTGGTGGAAGGGTTATTGACAGGGGTCAACATTTGGATTAAGCTTACGTTATTATTATCATTACTATCATTAATACTTTTACTAATAATATTGCGTTTCATTTTAATTTATTATTAATTATTGTTAAGACATGTGTTGTACCCCAAAATATGCCCTTCCGTTTTCTTCAAGACATTCTCATGAGGTCCCCATTTGCTCAAAACTACTCAAGCGTTGATTGGTCAAAACCACCTCCTAAGCAAGGATCTTCAACTAGGGTTTGGTGCTTCCCAAATAAAATTGGTCTGTAAGGGTCTCAATTGACTTTCATGGTTCAACATAGGTTCTCAATAATGGTTATGTCAAGTTTCAAGTCTTGCATCACATGTTTGCTCAGTCAATGGCTTAGATGATTGAAAATTAACTATATTGGGTAAAAAAAGTCAATTATGGTCAACATACAGTCAAACTTCAAGATTTTTGGTCAACATCAACATTTTGAGGTGATATTGATCATCTGGTCAAGGGTTGATCACGATTCCTCAAGGAAATCCCTCAAATCATCAAAGGTCAAAATTTGCCAAAATTAGGGTTTTGATTGAAGATGACTGATCATTGACTTTTAGCCTAGTGCATGACCTAATGGATTAAAGTATGATCTTAATGACTCAAATACAACATTTTAACCTAATTACATGGCTCAAGACATTTCCAAAGATGCAAGTGATTGATAGTTGAAGAATTGAATCAATTGATGAAAAGTCAACAGTCACACAAAAGTCAAACTTTGACTTTTTGGTCAACATTGGAATTCAAAAATCAAGAATCATCAAAACATTCAAAACTATCAAACTTTGTCATCAAGAATAAAAAAAATTCAATAAAAGTCAAAAGTTGAAAAATTTTCCAACACTTAGAAAAAAATCCTAAGTGTTTTGTTCTTAAAAATGTCTCTACTTCATGGTCATTTTTCACTAAGATCCAAGTTGATTCAAAGAAAAATTTCAACATGAAAGTTGTAGGGATGGATGAATTCTATAACTTTGTTAAGGAGGGTTTATCTCCAAAAAGTTCTTAGATTAAGAGATATGAACCCATGAAGTTGTGATGTTTTTATCTAACACTTAGAAAAATTTCCAACAAGTTTTGATCAGTTTTTCATCTCAACTTCTTGGCTAATTTTCACCAATTTCCAATTTGATTTAGCCAAATTGATCAACATGAAAGTTGAATATCATGTTATAAGCTTTCCAAAATGTCCAAGAGCATAAAAAGATCATGTTGGATCAAGGAGAATCGAAGACATGAAATTGGCATTTCATTCTTGAATTAGAGGTCATTGTTTTGAGCCATAAGATCAAATCTGCAAACATGCTTTAGACATCTCACTTTGCAGGACTATAAACCTCTAAATCTATCTCTAATCAAAATATTACACAGGCTTTTGAGTTATGATCCATTTGATAAAAGCATTGTCCAATGCATCATTCCATTAATGGCACAAAGTTAACACTTCCATTTTAGAAAAGCATGCTTTATGTAATTGTCAACTCTCCTTGAGCCTCTCACTTGTTTCCTCTATGCACACTCAACTTAATAAGTCAGAAGAAACATGTTTAAAGTGTTCAAGCATTCTAGAAGGCATGGTACTATGCATTGGAACTTTGACTTCATAGGAAACTTCAAGTTACATTTTAACCAATCCATAACTCCATAACTTTCAAACCTGATCAGCCCTTACCCTCATACCTTTTCCCTATAAATAGAGAGTCCATTTGCAAGCCAAGCCACGATTTGACAAGCCCCTAAACACTCTAAAACTCAGAATCACCTAGAAAACTCCATTAATGCATATCTTGAGCCTTAAGAAGCCAACTCTCAATCTACTCGTGCGTTTTCCCTTTTTATCATTAAAATATCATCTATATACCATATAGAAGTGATCCAAACATTTGTTTCACTTCTGTAATCATTCGATCATCATCCATCATTTTCAAAATCTAACCTTGCAACTTGACTTAAGTAGAACGTTTCAACCATCCTCAAAGCAAAGTGAAGGTTGCAACACACTCACCAAGGTCCAAGGAAGCTTTTGGAATAATTTATTTGCACCTGGAAGCATCCATACGCGTTCTCAGTTTGCACTTCAGGAGGTAAGTTTTCCAAACTGTGATATCACGATACAAGCATCATTTGAAAATACATATTAAAGCAAAAATGCATATATCAATGCCCTGAAGCTAACCTTGTAATTAGTTTTCATTAATTTTGCTTGTGGAGTGAGAATTGAAGCTCTGACCAGTTAGGGTTAACTTTTGGTGTTGAATAAAATTCTTTTTATTCTTTGAGTTTTAGTTAAAATAAATAGTATGGTTGAATTCCTTGTGGAATTTAGAACAATTTTGGTGTTTATAGTTTTTAAAATGGTTGAGAAATGAAGGTTTTACAAAATTCAAAAATGTTGGTGATGGTGTTGTCCGCGCGAAGAAGATGAAGTTCATATTCAAATTTTAAAAAATGAGTTTACTTTATATTTAATGCAACATGTTTTATCATCGGGTGTAACAGCCACCCCAGTGGCAGCGCGCTTTCTCTTAAGTCATACCTATGCCTGATCCTGGGTTCGATCTAGGCATGGGGTATTTTATTTTCTAACATTTTCATTGCAGATCCAATGTGAACCAAGCATACACGCTCATCATGTACCCCCTCATCAACAGCATAAGATCATCATACAATCAGATCCCACGCTCCAGATTAGCACCCTCACCATGAGCCTTCATAGACCCCCCTCACTGGATCCAACGCTAGCATACTGGGCCTTATCAGTATGTGCTTGGCATTTGGTTTCTGACCCCCCATTTTCTTTTACAAACACAGGCCCATTTTTATTTTCTTTTTTTTGTTTTAACTAACTTTTTCTTTTCTAAATCATTTTTATTTAATAAAAAAACAATAAAATCACAAAAAAATTATATTTAGGTTTTAATTAATTAATTTAATTTTCATAAATAAAAATTAATTTAATTTAATCACCTTATTTTATTTTAAATGACTAGTTTTTAAATTAACTAAGAATTAGGTTTTATTTTTATTAATCACTTCCAATATTTTTATAAACAAAAAAAAACCAAAAATATTTTCTAAATACTTAGAATTCTTTAGGTTGTAAATATCTTTCCCTTTTCACTACCTTCACGCACTTTAATTTTGCATTAATATTTTCCAATATTGTAACTGCTGATAGTCTGTAATAACTTTAATTAGGGTTTAGTTTACTTGTCATCCCCATTCATAAATTTGTACCCCCATTTCCCGACTCGTTGTAATAGCGTAGGACATTTAATTTTCGCATTTCACTGCTTTTTTATTATTAGTTTAATAGGATTGTATTGCAAGACCTAAAATAAAACATTAGAAACCCTAATCTCAAGATAAATACTTGAAATCAAAACACTTCGCACACGCGCACCTCTAGGGTAACCTCACTCATTGCGTTAGATTTAAATAGTCAGGTCCCTCGAACGTGGGATGCTTTAGAAAAGTCCCTCAATTAAAAGATTGTAGTCCCTCGATGACCCTTTGATGCTGCCTTCGGTAAACGATCTTAGTCCCTTAAGAAAATTGCTAAAGCATCCTACAATTTTCCTTCTATGACTGAACGATGACCCGCGACTGTCCCTCACATCCAACGATAGGGCTTCCTACTAACTAATAGTAGGGTAGAATTATCTATAGGAGGAGGAAAAGAACAAAGACTTTTGAGTAGGTAGATCGCTTGTAATCGCCTGCTCACAAACTAAAACAACTTTCACACCTCACAAACAACACGTTCTTCCAATAAATATTTTCAAAACAAACATTTTGTATACATTCTCAACGTTACGAGAATTATTACAAAATTGTCGCACTTAGGAATTTTCAAAATATTTTCAAACATACACAAACACAAAGCATTTCAAGAAGTGAGCTAGTGATTAAGAGCCCATATATAACTACGGATGAAAAGGGTGCTAACACCTTCCCTTTTCATAACCTACCCCCCTTACTCAGAAAATTCTCAAAAGGTCTTTCCTGTTATTTTCACCCTTTCGTTTATTGGATAAAAGAAATATTGGCGGTGACTCTTGTTATCTACAACATTTGCGCTAAAATGAAAAACCCTAAAGTCAGATCTACCACCTTATTATAGAACTAGCGACTCTGCTGGGGATATTAAACTAAAAGCGGGGTTACCTTTAGAGCTAGTTCACCTTTATTGCTTTACTTTTTCGCCTTGTATGCTTTATATTTTATGATATGCTTGGGTTTATTTCTTGTATAGATCCTAAACCTGGATCTGAGGGCATTTTAGGTAAGTAGCAATAGATCATGAAAAGATGGCTACATTAGTGTGACACATTGGTTTGTACTGTTGTTCCTTGAGTCAGTCAAGGAGAATGTTGGGTTGCCGTGTGGTGTCATAAGCACTAACTGACCTTAGAACCTTAATTGACACAACTTAGCCATTAGAAAGTAGTGAGATGGCCGACTTTGGTGCATGAAGTTCATTGATACTCGATGCTACACTCGTTGAGATCAGACTCTCGGGATATTTCGGTCGCAAATTAGATGCTTGTGCTGAAACAATGCCTGAGGGAAAAATCAGTGATATGAGATTCCTAGAACCCAGTTTGTTTTCTTATGACAGGTTGAGCCAACTAAAACATCAAGAGGGTACTTACCTATAAACTCCATGAAAGCTTAAACCTAAGGCCTTGTGTGTTTTGTTTGTGTTTCACTAATTGTTCGAACACGACATCATAACATCATGACATCATTACACATATCATTTTCACTAACCATTTCAAGGACCTAGGAATTTTTTTATTTTGTTTTGTAGGTTATGGCCTCTACTCACAGGAATACTATCTGGATCAATTTTGTGAGGATACCTTCTCAACTTAAGGAGTTAGTCTAAAAATTTCCTGAAAGTTCTCAATTCACCAAAAGGCATGGTCATCTACTCAACTTGGTTACCTCGGGTTTTGAAGAAGACATGATGAGTGTTTTATTCCAGTTCTTTGATCCCGCACATCACTGTTTCACCTTTCTGGATTATCAGTTGGTACCCACAAAGGAAGATTTCTTTAAGCTACTAGGAGTACCTGTTCTTAATCAAACACCTTTCACTGGTTAAGAGAAATATCCACAACTTAAAGAAATTGCAGCAGCCTTCCATCTAAAGCGGTCTGACATTGTATCTAATTGGGAAATAAGAAGTGGAGTCAAGGGTTTTCTTGCTAAATTTCTGTTAGATAAGGCTTAGTTGTTTCTGTATGCTATGAGTTTTCAGGCTTTCAAGGAAATTTTGGCTTTATTGATCTATGGTTTGGTGCTATTCTGTAATCCGGACCAACTCATAGATGTGAACATTGTCAAAAATTTCCTCACTCGTAACCTTGTGCCTACTTTGCTTGGAGATATCTTGCATTATCTTTGCACTCGTACTATGAGGAAGCGAGGGACTCTTATGTGTTGCATATCTCTCATATCCAGGTGCTTTATTTCGCACCTTCCCCGATCAGTAATGAAGAATGAAAAAAGTTTGAGGTGGTCTCAAAGGATGATGTCACTCTCTCATTCATATACCTATTGGTGCTCCCGATCTCAAGAGGATATTACTATTATTGACTATTGTGGGGAATTCCCTAATGTTCCACTCCTTGGCATTAGGGGATGTATTACTTATAAACCTTCTCTAACTCTACGTCAATTTGGTTATGCTCGAAGAGATGGTCCTCGTGACATACTTATCCAGGTTATTGTGTTCGATTACGATAATTACTTTTAAGGTTATCATCAAAGTTTTATACATGCTTGGGGCATTGTAAACAAGATTGATAGCAAGACTTTAGGACAAAAGAATTCCATCCCTTTGGAGCCCTACCTCAAATGGGTGCGAGCTCATGCTCAAAACCTCATAATGCCATATCCAATTGTTCTACCAGTGATCATAGAGCTTGTTGTCAAATGAGACATTTCGCGCACCATTCTTCATCCAGACATGCCCACTGACCTCGAAGAATTATAGAAGTCTTAGATTCAACTGAAGGAAGAATGAAACACCTTTGAAGCTCAATTTTATGCAAGTGAAGAAAGTGTTGGAGCTCACAAAGCAACTTCATGAAGAGCAAAGCCTTAGTGCATACATTGACACGAGGGGGAAGCGTCAGTGGGATACTTGAGTCTTAGGTTTTAGAAGTTCATATTGATGTCTCTTTGAGACCCTTTTGCTTTTCATTATAAGCCTAAAAGGAAAATGTAATTTTGAACTTACTAATGAAATCTTTGTTTTTGTTTCCTCTTAGTTAGAAAATTTAAATCTCCTAAGGTCCTTGAAAATATTGCATTCACATATCATGCATAATTTCTTAAGCAGGTTTTCCAATATAGGTTTCCTCATCTATTTACTGTTTATTTCAGTATAAGATGGCTCTCGAACAAACTATAAAGGATCTCCAGACTCAGCATGCACAATTTCAAGAGACTCTTTTGAATCTGGATAAAGGGCAACAAGAGATGATGGCGCTCCTCGCCAATAAAAATAAGACTAAAAAGCCAGATGTCATCCTCAATATGGGGAGAGGATTCAAAGGTCCTGCTCGACTGGTTCAAGCGGATGATGTTTCCTCTGAGGAAGATGATAACCAAGAGGAGGATGGCAGAAGTGTCAGGGGTAAAGATGGAAACAATCAGGGTTCCAAAGATGAAGACTACTCCGGCGAATAGTACCCTCTTGTAGATGACAAGTACAAGGAGTTAGAAGACCGTCTCAAATCTATGGATACCTAGAAAGTGTTTGGATTGGATTTTGGAGAGCTAGGTCTGATCCTGGAGGTGGTCATCCCTCATAAATTCAAGGTCCCTATCTTTGCTAAATATGATGGGGTCTCTTGTCCTAAAATTCATATGAGGTCGTATGTTCGAAAAATCCAACCTCATACTGCTGATAGGAAATTATGGGTCCATTTCTTTCAAGAAAGTTTGTCCGGTACACAACTTGAATGGTTCCATCAGTTGGAAGGAACCAACATTCACACTTGGGAATACTTGGTTGCTGCTTTCTACAAGCAGTATCAATATAATGCTAACCTAGCGCCGACTCGTGTGTAGTTGCAAAGCATGTCCATGGGCTCAAATGAAGGGTTCAATGAGTATGCACAAAAATTGAGGGATTTAGATGGAAGGGTGCAACCTCCTTTGACTGGTAGGGAAATGGTAGATATGTTCATGGGCACACTAACAGGTCCATTCTTTAATCTGTTGATTGGAAGCTCGTCATCTGGTTTTACAAAGTTGATTCTAACTGGAGAAAGAGTGAAAAGTGGCATTAAAAGTGGAAATATTTTGATGACTACATCTTCTAATGCTGTGTAGAATCCATTTAGAGGTAAAAGAGAAACTAATGTTGTTTATGGCCAGAAAATTTGTAGTAAAAATGACCACCATTAGTCCGTGGGAGCGGTGTTGATCTCTAATCTGGCATATGTTCAACAACAACAACAACAACGGGGCAACCAACGTAGGTCAGACCCTTCGAGGAGGAAGTTCACAAGGATTAATATGCCATTGGCTCAAGCATTGCAACATTTATTGAAGTCTGAACTTATAACACTACGGGACCCTCCTCCTAATCCCAACACATCCTCCCCAAAGTACAATCCAAATGCGAGGTGTGCCTACCATTCGAACAGTCATGGGCACGACACCAACAATTGATGGGCCTTGAAAAAAAATTCAAGACATGATTGATAATAAGGAAATTGAGTTCGACCCTCCTGAGACTCCGAATGTGATTACTGCTCCTATGCTGAAGCATGACAAAGGCATAAGTGCTATTGAAGATGTTTTTTATGTTACCTACGTAAATGATATGGTTACTCCTCTCTCAACAGTCAAGAAGAATTTTCTACAAGTCGGTTTATTTCCGATTTGTGTTAAAGAATGTTATTATTGTGCAGTTCAACCCAACGACTGTGGGTTAATGAAGGAAGACATTCAACGCATGATGGATGAACATGTAATTTTGATTGAGAAAATTCTGTATGCTGAGAATTTATGCCGAGATTTATCTGTCATATCTGTTACTCCTTTTAGGATCACTTTCAAGGGACCTGTAAGGATTACTGCCAATCCAAAAGACGCTCCTTTAATCATTACAACACCTGTTCCCATCACATATTCCTCGTAGAAGGATATTCCATGGAATTATGGGTCTAACATCTATTATCACAATATTAAACAAGAGTTGTCTGACTAAGATGATGAAGAGGTTGATCCCAATATTGACAATATTGCGCGGACCATCAAAATTACCAGAAGCGGAAGGATTTTCTCCCCGGAAATCTCTCCACCTGTTCAAGTCACAATTACTAAGATAACTATCGAGGCTCGGGGTAAAGAGCCAATGATAGAGCCTGCCCAAATAGAGGCGCCAAAATAAGCTACAATCAGGGACACCTCTGGACAAGATTTGGAAGAGGATTTGAAGATCATTCATAGAAGCGATTATAAAATTGTTTAACATCTGAGGCAGACCTCATCCAAAATCTCATGTTATCTTTACTACCGTGTTCTGAAGCCCATGCATAAGCTTTAATGAAAATTTTGAAGACTGCTCATGTACCACAAGAGATTTCTGCCGATCAATTTGGAAGTTATGTTGCTAGCTTAACGACTGATAATGGATTAGGTTTCTCTGATGCTAATCTAACTCTGGAAGGAAGAAATCACAATAAGGCTATGTATGTCTCCATTGAATGCAGAGGCACTACATTGGCTCATATGTTAGTTGATACTGGTTCTTCTCTGAATGTTCTGCCAAAGGGCGCTCTTGACAGATTGGATTGTTAAGGGGTTGTGTTGAAACTCAATGACATTATAGTTCGAGCCTTTGACGGGTCCAAAAGAATTGTACATGGAGAAGTGGATCTTCCTGTCAAAGTGGGTTAACAGATCTTTGGATCCACCTTCTATGTAATGGACATCAGACAAACTTATTCTTGTTTACTAGGACGCCCCTGGATCCATGGGGCAGGCGTTATTACCTCCACCTTACACCAGAAACTAAAATATCTTGTGAAAGGAAAAATTCTCACTGTTTGTGGAGAGGAGAAGTACATGGTCAGCCACCTGAATTCATTCTGGTACATGGAAATGGACATAGAATTTATCGAGGCTCCATGTCAAACCTTTGAAGTGATTTCCCCTGCTGCTATTAAAGATGTTTCGGCCATTCCAAATACTACCAGAGTTCCGCACAAGATGGCTTCCTTGAAAGATTCCAAAGCTACTATAGAAGAAGGTGGTTGTACTATTTGGGGTCAACTTTCTAATATCCCCTATAAATATGACAAGTTTGGTTTGGGATTTACTGCAGAAGGTCAAAGGGATGTTCGTCGCGCTCGAGCTGGAAGACCTCCATTTCATATCAGCAACAATGGAGTTAACGCAATAGAAGGTGCTGACAGTGATTGTGATCTTAGTAGCTGGATATTCCCTACCATTGGTGATTGACTCGACAATTGGAAAGCAGAAGACATTAACTCCATCTCCTTTAGTCAGGAGTAATAGCTATTTATGTTTTATCACTTTAAGAAGGTTGGTTATTTAATTTCTTTTAAAATAATGACTTTAAACCTTGTGTCTTGCCCGGGGCACAATGGTTCATTTGTTAAGGGTTATCATTTAATATGTCATATTTTCATTTAATGTAATCATTGGACGTTTTTCATTCAAATTTTGTGCTCTCTGTCTTTCTTTACTTTATTGCATATTCAAATAGTTATGAGTTCTTACACACACCCACGCACTTCATTGCAGATCCACATCCACTATGGATCTCGTTGATAATGATTATGCTATTAGCGCTTATGAATTTGAAAATCTGATTTACCAAGCCGAGGATGAAGGTGGGGAAGATTGTTAAATACCTGGAGAACTTGCAAGACTCTTAACACAAGAAGAAAATACTATCCAACCGCATGAAGAGCCGATCGAAGTGGTAAACTTGGGTTCTGAGACATATAGAAAAGAGGTCAAGGTATGCGCCAACTTAGAGGGCAGTGTCAAGAACAGATTGATTCAAATGTTTCACAACTATGTTGAGGTATTTTCTTGGTCATACGAAGATATGCTAGGGCTCGATACTGATATTATGGTTCACCGTCTGCTAATGAAAGAGGGTTGTTCCCCGATTAAGCAGAAGGTTCATCGTATGCATCCTGAAATGTCGGAAAAGTTCAAAGTCGAGGTTATGAAACAATTCAATGTAGGGTTATTAGCAGTGACGTCATATCCTCAATGGGTTGCTAATGTTGTTCTGGTACCAAAGAAAGATGGCAAGGTACGTATGTGTATAGATTACAGGGATCTGAACAGGGTGATCCCCAAAGATGATTTCCCGTTGCCACATATTGATGTTTTGGTTGACAACACTGCTTATCATAAGGTATTCTCTTTCATGGATGGTTTCTCGGGTTATAATCATATCAAGATGGCGCCTGAAGAGATGGAGAAAACTACATTTGTCATACAGTGGGGCACTTTCTGTTACAAGGTTATGTCTTTTGGGTTGAAGAACATCGAGGCAACTTATCAGCATGCCATGGTAGCCTTATTTCTTGACATGATTCATCATGAGATAGAAGTCCACTTTGATGATATGATAGATGGATCACAAACTGAAGAGAACATCTTGATCATCTGCATAAGTTATTTGAAAGGCTGAAGAAGTACAAACTAAGGCTAAATTCGAACAAATGCACTCTTGGGGTGAGGTCTGGAAAACTCACGGGTTTTGTCGTCAGTGGAAATGGTATTGAAGTTAATCCCACAAAAGTTAAAGCTATTCAAGAAATTTTGGCTCCCTGTACTGATAAGGAGGCCAGAGGTTTCTTAGGACAGCTGAATTACATTGCTCGTTTCATTTCCCATTTGACTGCTACTTGTGAGCCAATCTTCAAGCTACTGAAGAAAGATCAAGTTGTAAAATGGAACTATGACTGTCAAATAGCCTTTGATAAAATTAAGGAGTACCTACAAGAACCTCCAATTATGATGCCACTAGTTGAAGGAAGACCTCTAATCATGTACTTAATAGTGCTAGAGAATTCAATGAGGGTGTGTACTGGGTCAACATGACGAGTCTGGTCGAAAAGGGCATGGAATATACTACCTTAGCAAAAAATTTACCGACTGAGAAACAAGATATTCATTGCTCGAGAAAACTTGTTACGCTTTGGTATGGGCTGCTCGCCGACTAAGACAGTATATGTTGACTCATATACATATTCGAGAAGCCAACTCTCTCTTGGAGAATATCCCGATGGAAAATGGTCTTAACAGAATACGATATTCAGTACACCACTCAAAAGGAAATCGAAGGAAGTGTATTGGCGGATCATTTAGAACATCAAGCTGTAGGCGACTATCGACCTATGAATTTCGAATTTCCGGATGAGAACATCATGCTAATTATAGATTGTGAAGAATCTAGACCGTATGAAGGACCTGAGATAGGATCCCGATGGACTATGGTTTTCGATGGAGATTTTAACGCACTTTGAACCGGTTTTGGTGCCTTGATTATCTCTCCCCAGGGTTGTCATACGCCTTTCACTGCCAGACTTTGCTTTGACTGCACCAATAACATGGTTGAATATGAAGCGTGCATCATGGGTATTAAAGCTACTATTGACCTGATAATTAAATTCCTAAGCGTATATGGGGATTCAGCCTTGGTAATCAGTTAGGTCAAGGGAGAATGGAATACAAAGCATTCGAATCTTATCCCTTACCAAGAACATGTGCTAATCTTGATTTCGTACTTCGAAGAGATTACTTTTGAGCATATCCTAAGATAAGAGAATCAGTTGGCGGACGCATTAGCTACCATGTCATCCATGTTCAAGTTCATATGGGATAATGAGGCTCCTATAATTACCATTTAATGATTCGACAAACTGGCATACTGCTACGAAATTGATATTGATGGAGTAGAAGAAAAACCTTGGTTTCATGAAGTGAAAAGGTACCTTGAAACTCAAGAATACCATGAATGGGCATCGATCAATGACAAGAAATTCCTACGAAGGTTCTCGGCTAAGTTCTTCTTGAGCAATGGAATTTTATATAAGCGTAATCATGATTCAACTCTGCTTCGCTATGTAGACAAGAAGGAAGCAGAGAAAATTATGGAGGATATGCACGAAGGCATCTTTGGTACTCACTCTAATGGGAATACTATGGCTAAAAAGATTTTGAGAGCGGGTTACTATTGGAAAACTATGGAAACTGACTATCATCACCACTCGGTAACTTGTCATAAGTTCCAGATCTATGCTGATAAGGTTCATGTGCCTCAGGTACCTTTGAACATCATGACTTCTCCTTGGCCATTCGCAATGCAGGGCATTGATATGATTGGAGAAATCAAGCCTATTGCTTCTAACGGACATCGCTTCATTCTCGTCGCCATTGACTACTTCAATAAATGGGCTGAAGCAGCCTCGTTCGCCTCTGTTACCAAGAATGTGGTAGCCTGATTCATTAAAAATAACCTCGTCTGTCAGTATGGCATCCCCGAGAGAATCATCACGGACAATGGTACCAACCTCAACAACACCGTGATCACTGAACTCTGCAGAAGTTCAAGATCAAGCACCACAACTTTTCTCTGTATTAATACCAGATGAATGGAACAGTGGAAGCCACCAACAAGCATATTAAGAAGATCATATAGAAGATGGTTGTGACTTACAAAGACTGGCACGAGATGTTACCATTTACTCTTCATGGCTATCGCACTTCAACGTGAACATCAACTGGGGAAACCCCATTATCTCTGGTCTATGGTATGAAAGATGTCCTACCTGTCAAAGTTCATATTACTTCTCTAAGGATTATGAAAGATGCAGACTTAGACGAAGACGAGTAGACTCAGACTAGGCTAGACCAGTTGAATCTGATTGACAAAAAGAAGCTTGCGGATGTCTGTCACGGCCAGATGTATCAGAAACGTATAATCAAGGCATTCAACAAGAAAATCAAGCATCGAATTGTCATACCCCAAATTTGCCCGCCCTTTTATTTCTACGGTCAAAAATATTTTAAACATTGTTATTATAATATTATTTGATTTTTATAAATATTTGCTTACAAACCTATTTAAAAATATAATGATTTATTTCAGATCATTTGTATTTTTGAATAAATAAATATTTGCACACATTTCGTATACTTTCAAATTGAATTTATTTACAAATCAGTAACATAGCACAATTGGTGAAGAATGAAGTTTGCAAGCATAAAGTCACGAGTTCGAATCTCTTGTGCCACACTTTTAACATTTTTTTTTCTTTTCTATTTTTTGTCACTAATTTTCTTTCCTTTTTAAATAGGTGTTTCTTATTGGCCATTTGATGTCAATTTGTGTCACACTTTATTTTTGATTGGTCAATTTTGTTTTATTTCCAATTTGAATGGGTTTTTCATCTATAAATAGGGCATGATTTTCACACTTCTAGATCATCCATAATATACAGAATTCACAATTCATTTACAACTTCTCACACTTTTTTTTTCTCAATCTCTTTTCAAGGTTTATTTTCATTTTTTTTTTGGTTTTTGGATGATGATTTAATTTGAGGTCACTACCCGATATTTTTAACTCCCTATCATTTTTTAATATGTTAGATGTTTTTAATCGCGTGATGATCTTGATGCTTATTGTTTATGAAATTCTGGCAACAGATACTTAATGTCACAGTGAATGTTATGACACCGTACCTGACAAACTTGTACACACTTCAAGACAGTAATTTAAAAACAGTAAAGAACACAATTAATTGTTAACCCAATTCAGTGTGTAACAACACCTACTCTGGGGGCTACCAAGCCAGGGAGGAAATTCACTATAAGAGATATTAATTTAGGAATAAGCCAACCAGTTTATCTCCTTCACTTAAGACCTACCCAATGCAACTTCAATCTAAGTTAAACTTAAACCTGAGTTCCTACTCACTCCCCCTCAATCACAGCAGTGATACTAAACTATTGATTAATGAGATTATGAAGACATTCTTCAATACACACACTTGATTTTGCTTCAAAGCTTTAATCAAGAGACACAATCACTCGTGCTTCAAAGCTTTGAGTGATAAACAACCCTAACTTGATTTTGCTTCAAATCTTTAATCAAGAGACACAAACACCCGTGCTTCAAAGCTATGAGTGATAAATAACCCTTACAACCAAAACCTACTCCAAGTCACTTATCAAAACGATAATTCCTTGGCTCACAGTAGTTACAACTATACAAGGCCTTATTGATCTTCTGTCAAAAGTGCTTCAGTCCATTAGGCTTCGTGAGAAATATATAAGCAGACTATTCCTCATCTAGGGCTTCCATGAAAATAGCTAGGGTTAACTAAAGTTAACCTAAAGACTTGGTCTAGGGCTTTTTCATAACAAATTAGGGTTAAGCAAGGTTAACCTAATGTCCACGTGAGCAGCTGATATGGACAATAATTCTTCAACTCAGAGCAGCACACCAGTTTCCTGAAAAATCTCAGGAATAATAAATCTGCACAACAACTTGATCAGTACAGGATGTCTTAACATTGGTTATGACATGATGTATCTTGCTCACTGATTTTGGTAGAATTTAATATATATGATCATAGCTTAATGATCATTATAATCACTCATACTGAGTAGTTCCTGTAGAACATTCTTTTCTGCAGAATGTACCTTTATCCCAGAATGTTATGACATCAGTCATGACATTCTCAAATCTGGTTTTACCAAAAAAAATGCCAACAAACAAACACTTACAAACTCCCCCTTTGGCAAATTTTTGGCTAAAACCCCTAAACAATCAGAGATTAGAAAGCAACAAAATTTTTTAATAACAGATACCAATATCTAATTCTACCAAAATTACCACAATTTCTTCTCCCCCTTTTTAGCCATAAAGAGGCCAAAGATACGTGTACTTTAAGTTATGCAGTCATCCAAAAGGAAATTAAAAAAAACACAAAAGTAAAGAGAAGGCATCATTTGGCAGCAACAAGTTCCAGCAGCAATCTTTTCAGTAAACACAGACCTTTAGGTATTGTCATCCCCTGAGGAAGCACTATTTTCAACAGCATTATGCTGGTCTTCATCAGTATCCTCTTCCCTTATTTGTTCTTCATTCTCCTCCTGTTCCAGTCTAGCAATCAGCTCTTCAAGAGTCCTTTTTCTTGCATCAAGCTCTCTGTAGGTTTCTTTTAGAACAACTATAACATCAGTTTTCTTAAAATGAGTTTTGACATTTGATGTCTCAGCAGATGTCATAACAATGTCAGGGACATGTGTTCCCTGAAACAGCTTATAGTGAAAACCAAGTGCAAGGGCTCTTTTGCATACAGAGTCTTTTTCAACCAGAATATCAGGATACTGATCAATGATTATACCACACAGGAGAGAGGGAAAAGCAATAGGGCCTTTAATAGCACAGCTCCCAGCATGTTTCAATGTTTGATCAAAGATGTAGTTGCCATAATCAAAGTTTGTTCTGGTTCCAACAGCATAGATAAATCTTCCCAAACCTGTGGAAATGGTGGATTTGTGGTTGGTGGGAACCCAGTTAGATGCACCAATTTTGTGCAGTATGGAAAACTTCATGCTCAGCTTGCTTGCAGTTAGCTTCCCTTTGAAGGGTCAGTGCTTGACTTGCTTGGCAGTGATGGTTTGACAAACCTGGTTGTCAGTAACTTCAAGCTCAGGTTGAGCATCATCAGCCCTTCCTAGGAATTTGTTTATCATAGTATGAGAGAAATTTACCTTCCTTCCTCTCACATAAACACTCTTAAAATTAGCTGACTTTCCATCAGCACAACCATCAGACAAATTTACTATGAATTCTTTGACAAGAATCTCATAGCAGTTGGAAAACTTGACCATAATTTTCATTAGGCCAGCAGCTTTGATTAGATCCATGACTTCCTTACACTCAATAGCATTGCTGTTCAGCTCTCTCTCCAAGGCAATCCTTTTCAGAAACACATACTTCCACCTGCTTGCATTTTCTGGAGTGTGAAAGGAGATGTTGTCAATGGCAACTTCAGGAACCTTAGGCAGTTTTCTAGAAGAGGGTTTCTTCCTGAGAGGAATGTCTGGAACATTGCTCTCAACATTAAAATCAAAGTCTGATTCCTCATCAGATTCAGAGGGTTCATGATCCTTTCTTTTCTTGGCTATAGGTTGTCTCAAAGGTTTTGAGATACTACCAACAGGTACTCTAGCTTTTACCTTCCCCTTCCCTTTCGACGTTCCAGCTTTTTGATCCTTTTCAGCTTCTACTCTAGCCTTGTTCTCATGCCTAGTTTTCTTATGAACAACTTCAGTAGCCTTCTCTTTGGAGGGGCTTTGGGCAGCATTCTACTTTTCTTTTCTACTCATCATCCTTCTAGCTATGCTAGGGTTGATATTAGCAATTAAATCATTGTCAGAAAATTCTTCATCAACATCAATAACAGGAGGTTCAACAGCCTTGTCAGTAGGGTTCTGGTGATCATCAGGTTTTTCTGGAGATTTCCTAATGTTGTCATCAGGTGTCTCAACATTCTGAGTCACATCTGGATCCCTTTCTACATTAGGGCTAGCAGTTTCTTGGTTCAAAGGTACAGATATGCCAGGAACAGAGTGATTCTCATTAAGAATCCTAGTGACTAGTCTGGCAATAGCTTGATGTACATAAGCAGAACCTTCCCTATTAGCTATCTCTGGAGGAACAGAAGATGATGGTTGAGAAGATTTACCAGATAGAGAAGCTTGTGATCTTCTTGCATGTCTGGTTCGCAGCTTCTTGACCTTAGTAGGATCAGCTGCCATTTCACGAAGAGGAGTTATCTCAAGAACATCAGCATCCATGCAGTTTACGATTGCCCTAGGTTTGGTGTCAGAGGGTGAGGAAGAAGCAGTCGCCTTTGATGAAGATGATGACATGGATTGTTGAGACATCTCGAGAGATTTAGAAAACAAGTAACAGTGAGTGTGAAATCTTCGTTTGAGGGAATGGAGATTGTTGCAGAAAAGCGAGAAGAGGGAGATATATGAATGTCTATTCCACTTCTTAAAATTTTGGAAAGAAAGAGGGAAACAAATTATTAGCCCAATCAGAATAGACTTGACTAAAATATCTCTTTCATCCCTTGTTTTAAGCAAAATTAATTGCTACATCTCTTCATATTGGCAAATACCCAGCTTGCCCCTTAAATTTTCAAACTGACTAGCATCAAGTGCCTTGGTAAAAATGTCAGCCAGTTGTAGTTCAGTGGCAACATGTTCCAGCTTAATCACCTTTTCCTCCACAAGATCTCTGATGAAGTGATGTCTAATGTCAATATGCTTAGTCCTGCTGTGCTGTATAGGATTCTTGGAAATGTTAATAGTGCTCAGATTGTCACAGTACAATGTCATGACATCTTGTGTGACATTATACTCAGTTAGCATATGTTTCATCCAGATCATTTGAGAACAACTGCTACCAGCTGCTATGTATTCAGCTTCAGCAGTAGATAGAGACACACAGTTATGTTTCTTGCTGAACCAAGAGACAAGATTATTTCCCAAAAAGAAGCATCCTCCAGAGGTGCTCTTTCTATCATCAGCACTACCAGCCCAATCAGCATCACAGTAAACAGATAAAATTGGTTCACATCCATGAGAGTACAACATGCCATATTTGTAAGTTCCACTCACATACTTCAGAATTCTTTTCACCTGGTTGATGTGACTTACTTTGGTTTCATCCTGGTATCTTGCACATACTCCAACTGCAAAAGCAATGTCAGGTCTGCTGGCTGTTAAGTATAGCAGACTTCCTATCATGCTTCTGTACAAGCTTTGATCCACATTTGCCCCACTTGTGTCTTTGGACAACTTTAAATGAGTAGGTGCAGGAGTCCTTTTGTGACTGGCATTCTCCATTCCAAACTTCTTGACAATATTCTTTGCATACTTGCTTTGAGACAGAAAAATTGAGTCTTCCATCTGTGTGACTTGCAGTCCAAGAAAGTAGGTTAATTCTCCCATGAGGCTTATTTCAAATTCAGCTTGCATCTGGTCAGCAAAATGTTTAACCATTTTATCTGACATTCCTCCAAACACTATGTCATCAACATAAATTTGATCTACCATTATCTTTCCTCCTTCATTTTTGACAAAAAAAATTTTATCCAACCCTCCTTTCCCGTATCCTATGTCAGTGAGGAATTTTGTCAACCTGTCATACCAAGCTCTAGGAGCTTGTTTCAGACCATATAAAGCTTTTCTCAATTTGTAGACATGATCAGGACAGTTTGGATCCATAAATCCTTTAGGTTGTTCCATATATACTTCCTCATTTAAGTACCCATTTAGGAAGGCACTCTTCATATCCATCTGAAATAGCTTGAACTTAAGAAGACAAGTAACTCCCAATAGAAGTCTGATTGATTCTAGTCTGACTACAGGAGAAAAAGTCTCATCAAAATCAACCCCTTCAACTTGAGTGTATCCTTGAGCAACAAGTCTTTCCTTATTCCTGGTAACAACTCCTTCAGCATCTGATTTGTTCTTGTAGATCCACTTTGTGCCAATGATGTTTGTTCCTTCTGGTCTAGGAACTAACTCCCATACTTCATGTTGCTTGAATTGGTTCAATTCATCTTGCATTGCTCCAATCCAGTATTCATCAGTCAAAGCCTCTTTAACATTTTTGGTTCAATCTTAGATACAAAGCAAGAGTTTGTGATGATTTCCCTAGATCTTGTAATGACTCCACTGTTATGGTCTCCTATGATGAGTTCCTTAGGATGATCTTTCTGAATTCTGATGGAAGGATCTTTGTTAGTTTCCTTTGATTCAGACTCTGATGGAGTAGTTTTAGGTGCATCATCCTTTTTAGTCACTTGAGTTGAAGTCTCAAAGAATGTCTCAACATCATATGGAACATTTGTTTCCTCATGGTGATCATCAACTATGACATTTATAGATTCCATCATAACTTTGGTGCTAGAATTGAATACCCTATATGCTCTATTGTTGGTAGAGTATCCTAGGAATATTCCTTTATCACTTTTAGGGTCCATCTTTCTCCTTTGTTCACGATCTGTCAAAATATAGCATTTGCTTCCAAAGACATGGAAGTACTTCACTGTAGGCTTTCTTCCTTTCCATAGTTCATAAATGGTGGATGATGTTCCCTTTCTCAAGGTGACCCTGTTATGGACATAACAGGCTGTATTCATAGCTTTAGCCCAAAAATGAATAGGAAGTCTTTTGGCATGTATCATTGCTCTGGAAGATTCTTGTATAGTCTTGTTTTTCCTTTCCACAACCCCATTTTGTTGAGGAGTTATGGGTGAAGAGAACTCATGATTGATTCCTTCTGAGGAACAGAACTCATCAAACTTACTGTTTTCAAATTCCTTACCATGATCACTTCTGATTCTGACAATGCATCCTTCTTTTTCTCTTTGAATTCTTTTGCACAGTTCCTTAAATACATCAAATACATCAGACTTTTCCCTAATGAAGTTTATCCAGGTGAATCTGGAAAAATCATCCACAACAACATATGCATATCTCTTTCCACCAAGACTTTCCACCTGCATTGGACCCATCAGATCCATATGTAGAAGTTCTAGCACCTTAGAGGTGGACAGATGTCTTGTCTTTGGATGTGACATTCTAGTTTGCTTTCCAACCTGACATTCACCACAGACTCTCCCTTCATCAATCTGAAGCCTTGGAATCCCTCTGACTGCCTCCATGGATATGATCTTTTTCATCCCTCTTAGATGTAAATGACCAAGTTTTTGGTGCCACAGTTTCACTTCCTTTTCTTCTTTGGCTATAGAGCATATAGAAGAGTAGTTAGTGTTCTCAGACTCCCATAAGTAACAGTTGTCTTTTGATCTGACTCCTCTCATTACAACTTCTTGTTTTTCATTAGTTACAAGACATTCAGACTTGGTGAAGTTGACCTTGAATCCTAGATCACATAATTGACTGATACTTATGAGATTAGCAGTCAAACCATTTACCAGCAACACTTCATTTAGGTTTGGAACTCCAGGGCAGTCCAAGTTTCCAACTCCTTTAATTTCTCCTCTAACACCATCTCCAAAAGTGACATAACTAGTAGTATGAGGTTTAACATTATTCAGAAGATTCTTGATTCCAGTCATGTGTTTAGAGCATCCACTGTCAAAGTACCAGTCTTCCTTGGTAGAAACTCTAAGGGAGGTGTGAGCTATCAGGGCTGCAGACTTTTTCTTCCACTGTTGAGTATATGGTGCCTTGTTAGTCTTAGGTTTGACATATGGGGTCTGATTAGGATATCCATATAATCTGAAGCAGAATGGCTTTATGTGACCAAACCTTCCACAATGATGACATCTCCATCTTTGATACTTTTTCTTCATATTTCTCTGTTCTTGATGTTGAGTGCTATGTTGTGACATCTGCTTTGACATTTGTTTATCAGGCCTGGTCTTCTTCTTGTCAACAGCAGATTTCTTTGCAGCCACAAATCCTAGACCAGACATGTTTCCTACATTTTGTCCAGTCTGAAGGATTTCTTCCAACTTGTCAGTTCCATTTGTCAGCATCTTGACAGACTTGGTCATCTGATCAAGTTTGGAGTTCAGCATTTGAACTTCACCTTCGAGATGGCTTATAGTATCCGTGTCTGACTTCTTCTCAGTCTCCAACTTTACTATGAGTTTTTTCTGTTTCTCATTTTGCTGACAGACTTCAGCATTTCTGATATATAGCTTCTCGTAGGAGTCAGCAAGTTCTTCAAATGTCACTTCCTCATCACTAGAGTCACTATCAGAGTTACAAATACCAGCTAGTGCAGTAACTAGTTTCACAGATTCTTCTTCAGAGTTACTTTCTGAGTAACAATTAGACCAAGTAACAGACATTCCTTTCTTTTGTTTCTTAAGAAAGGTAGGACATTCAGCTCGAATGTGCCCATATCCTTCACATCCATGGCATTGGATTCCTCTGCTTTGATGTCCCTTTTCTTCAGACTTAGGTCTTCTGCTGGAGTCATAGGATCTGCTAATGTCAGAGGGAATGTTCTTGACATTTGACCTTGACTTTGGGTCCATTCTCTTGATGAGTTTGTTGAACTGCCTTCCAAGCATAGCTATAGCTTCTGAAATATTCTCTTCATCACCCTCCTTGCTTTCATCTTCTGTATTAGATACAAGGGCTATGCTCTTGTTTTTCTTGTCAACATTGTCATTGATCCCCATCTCAAAAGTATGAAGTGACCCAATGAGTTCATCAACCTTCAAGTTGCAGATATCCTGAGCTTCCTTTATAGCAGTCACTTTCATTGCAAACCTTTTAGGCAAGGATCTGAGAATCTTTCTCACCAGCTTTTCTTCTGACATTTTTTCTCCCAATTCTCCTGAGGTGTTGGAAATTTCCAAGATGTTCATGTGAAACTCATGAATGGTCTCATCTTCCATCATCCTTAGGTTCTCAAATTTGGTAGTGAGCATCTGAAGTCTTGACATTTTTACTTTAGATGTACCCTCATGGGTGGTTTTGAGAGTGTCCCAAACATCCTTGGCCAGTTCACATTGATGTACTACTCTGAATATGTTTCTATCAATTCCATTGAACAAGGCATTTAATGCTTTGGAGTTACCTATGGCTAACTCATCTTCTTCTTTGCTCCATTCTTCCTCAGGTTTCAGACTGGTCGTCCCATCTTTCCCAGTTATGGTGGGATGGTTCCATCCTTTTTCAGCAGCTCTTCAAGCCTTTTTGTCCAGTGACTTCAAGAAGGCAATCATACGAGGTTTCCAGTAGTCATAATTTGATCCATCCAGAATAAGTGGTATGTTCCCAAATCCTCCTTCCTTGTCCATAGCGTCAGGAAATAATACCCCTAGATCTCACCCAGAAAGACAGGCAGGGTGCCTGCTCTGATGCCAATTGAAATTCTGACAACAGATACTTAATGTCACAGTGAATGTTATGACACCGTATCTGACAAACTTGTACACACTTCAAGACAGTAATTTAAAAATAGTAAAGAACACAATCAATTGTTAACCCAGTTCAGTGTGTAACAACACCTACTCTGGGGGCTACCAAGTCAGGGAGGAAATTCACTATAAGAGATATTAATTTAGGAATAAACCAGCCAGTTTATCTCCTTCACTTAAGACCTACCCAATGCAACTTCAATCTAAGTTCAACTTAAACCTGAGTTCCTACTCACTCCCCCTCAATCACAGCAGTGATACTAAACTATTAATTAATGAGATTATGAAGACATTCTTCAATACACACACTTGATTTTGCTTCAAAGCTTTAATCAAGAGACACAATTACTCGTGCTTCAAAGCTTTGAGTGATAAACAACCCTAACTTGATTTTGCTTCAAAGCTTTAATCAAGAGACACAAACACTCGTGCTTCAAAGCTATGAGTGATAAACAACCCTTACAACCAAAACCTACTCCAAGTCACTTATCAAAACGATAATTCCTTGGCTCACAGTAGTTACAACTATACAATGCCTTATTGATCTTCTGTCAAAAGTGCTTCAGTCCATTAGGCTTTGTGAGAAATATATAAGCAAACTATTCCTCATCTAGGGCTTCCATGAAAATAGCTAGGGTTAACTAAAGGTAACCTAAAGACTTGGTCTAGGGCTTTTTCATAACAGATTAGGATTAAGCAAGGTTAACCTAATGTCCACGTGAGCAGCTGATCTGGACAATAATTCTTCAACTCAGAGCAGCACACCAGTTTCCTGAAAAATCTCAGGAATAATAAATCTGCACAACAACTTGATCAGTACAGGATGTCTTAACATTGATTATGACATCATGTATCTTGCTCACTGATTTTAGTAGAATTCAATATATATGATCATAGCTTAATGATCATTATAATCACTCATACTGAGTAGTTCATGTAGAACATTCTTTTCTGCAGAATGTACCTTTATCCCAGAATGTTATGACATCAGTCATAACATTCGCAAATCTGATTTTACCAAAAAAAATGCCAACAAACAAACACTTACAGTTTAATTATATTATTGTTCTAACAATTTTTTTCAAGAACTACCTTTTTTTTTCTTTTTATTCACACACAAAATTGCTACTACATATTCAAACTCTTAGTTTGTCTCTACAAAACATCCACCCTGTATATATTTTGACTAACCATTGTATAGCCATTTTCTTTATTATTATTGAGTCAACAAGTTAATTCGTTTTCCATCACTTTTCTCTTCTGTTTGTTTTTTATATAAACTCTAATAATTTATATTAATAACTTTTACTAATTTTCTTTTCCCTTTTTACCAATTATATACTTACTGCTTTCTTTCTAACTATTTCAAACCCATGATATCCATGTATATATCATTATCATCATTTTTTCAAAACCTGTTAAAACATATATTGCACACAGAGGAAATAAACAACAGAAAAAAAAACTTGTTTCTCAAAATCACACAATTAATTCAAACCATATGCAATAAACATATCTCACTTAATACAACAAATATTTAGTTCTTTTTCTTTTTTCCTCATTACAGTGTAGCAAAAGAAGTCTCACTCAAGAACATATCAAGCCCATCTGGATCGAAAACAAAGTCTTCGTGCAACCTCTGCTATCTCGCCGCCGAATGTCATTAACTATAGTCATTACCGAACATACACTACTTCAGATGAAAAGATCTGAGACACCATATGTGACAACAACTCTGTGCACCAAAACGCCTCCGGATTCCCGACAGATCCCGAACCTCTAACGCTGAACCCAACGACATAAACCGACCCACTATCACCGGGAACCGCCCAAATGCTGTACTTTACGGTCATACCCACCGCTGCCGATCGAGACTTGGAGGTACATATCTGTAGTTTTTCTTCACGCTTTTCATTTTTTGATGTTCGTTGATTAAGAGAGAGGAGTTTTTTATTGTGTTCATGTAAAAATAGATGCATCTCTATTTGATTTTTGCTGTAAAAAGTGTGTTGTGTTTGAGAAGAGAGATAATATTCAAGAAAGAGAGATAAGTGAGATTTTTCTTTTTTTCTTTATTTTATTGACTCTACGTTTTGTGGGGAGGGGTAAGTTTGAAAGATCGATATATTAACTATTTATTTTGATTGTTAATAGTTATTGTTATTATTAATTATTATCTTAGATTTTAATTTTTTAAAAATGGCCATAGTGTAAGTGTAAATGTAAATGTGATTGTAGAATTATATTTATTCTTTGTATTTTCACTTGTTTTCATAAAAATATAATAATAATGTTTAAGTGATGCTAACGCATAATAGTATTGTTTACTTGGACTTTAGATTAGCTCGGTACATAAAATACAATAAAAATATAAATAATTCATAACTTAGTTTATTAGGTTATTTTATTTAGAGTAATTTAGTTTATTATTTTAGTCTAATAAAAATTTAAAGATACAACAGTCATTAACCAATACCTATAATCAAATAACAATTAAATTTATTCAAATATTCTATAAATAATAGGATGTCTATCTTCAGATAATTAAACCGGTCGACACATCGTCTATCGGTTTATTATTCAAACATCAAAACATTAAAACCGCGCAAGTCATTAAATTCACCATCAACGAGCAACATGTGGCCAATATCTGGTCACGTGACGAGGAAGACTATATCAGACTCCCTCCGCATACTTTATGACAAGCAACATATGGCCCACATCTAGCCACGTGATGAGGAGACTATATCAGACTCCCTCGCTCTATGTCTTAATACGAATAACTAACCTCAAATCAATTATTTTACTTATAAAATTTATACTTTCAAAAAAGGATTGTATTAATATATTTTATCGACTGCGAGTTATATCTATGATTCCGCAATTTACAAACCCGGATTTGGTTCAAAGAGAATTCAAGATATTTCTACAACCCATAAAAAACACAAACAAAACCGTGAACTACGAAATGAGACTTTGATTCCTCATAAGAGGATACGTAGGCATACGATCAAAAATCGTGGCGAGTCCCTGTATTTAAAATTAAAACCCTTTTCCCTTAAAAATAGTAAAAAAAAACATATTCCCTAAAAATCGTGTATCTAAACCTAGTATCCTTGTGAACAAGGTAGACGAGAGGCTGCCTAACACATTCCCTTCGTCTAGAACCGAGTCCAAACCTAGAATCTCTCAACTTTAGGGTTATTCCTTTATAGTCCCTTCCTTTAGGATACAAATTAAGGGTGGTGACTCTGATTTAAAAATCAGTTGCAACACGAATATATCATACTGATGACTTGGTACTAAAGTGCATCATTCTACCGCAAGGTGACCCTAGGGGAAAATGGACTCCCACCTACGAAGGGCCATTTTTTGTCAAGAAAGTATTTTCAAGCGGTGCTATGATACTGACCACCATAGACGATGAAGATTTCCCGCATCCTATGAACATGGACATAGTTAAAAGATATTACACATAAAAACGACCCGCTAGGTTGACTGGCCTAGGAAAAAAATAAGGGTATCCCGACGAACCAAAAAGATTCAGCCAAAAATTAGGGATGCATATAAAAGATTCTACACCCGGCAAGTCGAAAACCTGAAAAGGCGGCTTGGGAAAAAAATGGTATCTTGGTGGATTGAAAACCCAAAAGGGCGGTCCACGGAAAAGTTAGGGATTAAAAGTGTACGATTATGTCCCGTTGGATCACTTACTGTAAGCTTTATTACCAAAGTCAAAAGTTCAAATGGTACAGACCAGTTCAATCAACTTCTTCCGACAGCGAGGGATGAGATGTTTGAAGATATAGGGGCAATAGCGGAGTTGGAACCCACCGAGATCATTTCCTCATAGCTATATGTTTTGTTTTCGCTTTGTATTATTTTCATTTCACGACAATTTCCTCTTACTAGGATTTATGTCTCTTTGTACAAAATCGCCTGCTTATAGGCAATCTATCAATGCAAATACACCCTAAAATTCAAACTTTTTGTTTTTTAATTTTTCTATTTTGTTTGCAAAAACGTCCAATGACTAAAATTGAATGTACATATGCATATGAACACGATTAATTGTTAATAAATATATGCATAAGAACAAGAATAAACATTTATTCAAAACTCTAGGAGTTGGGATGACATTATGGTTGTCCACAAATCCCCACAGAGCCACTTCCATGAGATTATCCCCACGGAGTAATGTTTATAAATTTACCTTCAATAAAGATACATTCCCCGCAATTTCCCCGATAGGTCGCTCTGGCGTATAAAAGAGTATGATCTCCTTTCCAGCAATATCACCAACCTATAGAGTTTCAATCAGCACAGTTCATGGAGATTCTCTTCCCCAACTGAGTTTATTCCTCCAAAATTGTAAAATCCCCTGCAGATTTTCCCTCTCTCGCAGAGCTCATTTCCTCAGTAAGGTTGTTTCTTCAGCAGAGTACTTCTCCATTAACAGGGTTTATTCCTCCAAAACTGTAAAATCCCCTGCAGATTTTCCCTCTCCCGCAGAGCTCATTTCCTCAGTAAGGTTGTTTCTTCAGCAGAGTACTTCTCCATTAACAAGGTTTATTTCCTCAATAAAATCTAGTGTCCCCAACTTGATTCTATTCCTCAGATATCTACGAATCACCAGCAAAACTCCTCTGCCCAGTGAAGTTTCCACTATCCCTAGAGAGTTACCATAAAACCTGGAATCGGACCAGATATCAGTCAACTTTATCCTCCCCAAACGAGTCAGAAGGTTATCCATCTCTTTTATCCCCAACCAGGGTATATAAGAATTAAACTCCCCAGACGAGTCAGATGGTTATCCATCTCTTTTATCCCCAATCAGGGTATATAAGAATTAAACTCCCTAGACGAGTTGGAAGGTTATCCATCTCTTTTATCCCCAGTCAGGGTATATAAGAATTAAAACTCCCCAGACGAGTCGAAAGGTTATCCATCTATTTTATCCCCCGTCAGGGTATATAAGAATTAAACTCTCCAGTAGAGTGATGAATGACTAATGTTCCTGAAATCTTCTCCCCAAACTGAAGTCAACATTCCCCGATGGAGTTTTCTCAAAACAGTAAGCAGGAATCCCCAACGGAAGCATTCTAGACAAGGTTGAATATTACACATGTTCTTCATCCCCAGGACCAGACAGGGATTCATTTTCCCTAGGAAGATGTCATATGGAACTGTTGATACATTTCCAACAACCTTTCATATTCATACATCATTTACAAATATCATAACATATGCATACGAAACGCATATAGCACAGTCTCATTTATTTTGAGAACATCATTACGCTATGCATTTCATACATCATGACATTGCATACAACTAACTCTTTACCTTTTCGGGAAAGATCAATCAACAGATAAACATCATCAACTACTTATATGACCCGACAGTCTTCTCCAAGGCTACATCTAACAAAGGGCTATTTCAGAAATTTCTTCAGAGGATCATTCTAAAAAAATCCATCTTTTGGCTCATATTAAATCAAACGTAGATTTATTCTAATACTTCTTCCAGTAGACATTTTCTGGCTCAGATTAAATCGACCATAAATTTATTCTGATACTTCTTCCAGTTAAAGACAAAAGACCTCTCTTGGCTCAGATTAAACCGAGTGTAGATTTATTCTAATACTTCTTCCAATTAAAGACAGACGTAGACATCTTCTAGCTCATATTAAATCAAGTGTAGATTTATTCTGATACTTCTTCCAGTAGATATCTTCTGGCTCAGATTAAATCAAGCGTAGATTTATTTGGATACTTCTTCCAGTAGACATTTTTTGGCTCAGATTAAATCAACCATAGATTTATTCTGATACTTCTCCTAGTTAAATACGGATGTAGACATTTTCTAGCTCAGACTAAATCAAGCGTAGATTTATTATGATACTTCTTCCAGTCGAAGTCGAACGTAGAAATAGTCTAAGTTCTATCAATAGTTACTTTGGATGGTATCTATAAGCCCATCTCCGACAAATCTACATCACCTCTCCAAATGGCATCTTTAAGCCCATTCCCAGTATAATCAACCAACAGTGTTCCTTTGTGCATCAGCAAGTGTAAATTTCTGGGCACTTAAGTGTTCAATCATCTTCTACCTTCAAGTCACGAATAGAGGACATGCCAATCTAACTCTTCATGTTTAATAAGATTGAACAGGGGGAGATGTTGTACCCCAAAATTTTACCTCCCATTTTCTTCAGGACATTCTCATGAGGTCCCCATTTGCTCAAAACTACTCAAGAGTTGACTGGTCAAAACCACCTCCTAAGCAAGGATCTTCAATTAGGGTTTGGTGCTTCCCAAAGAAAATTGGTCTACAAGGGTCTCAATTAACTTTCATGGTTCTTTATAGGTCCTCAATAATGCTTATGTCAATTTTCAAGTCTTGCATCACATGTTTTCTCAATCAGTGATTCAGATAATTTAAAATCAACTATATTGGGTAAAAAAGTCAATTATGGTCAACATACGGTCAAACATCAAGATTTTTGGTCAACATCAACATTTTGAGGTGATATTCATCATTTGGTCAAGGGTTGATCATGATTACTCAAGGAAATCCCTTAAATCATCAAAGGTCAAAATTTGCCAAAATTAGGGTTTTGATTGAAGATGACTGATCATTGACTTTTGGCCAAGTGCATGACCTAATGGCTTAAAGTATGATCTTAAGGACTCAAATACAACATTTTTACCAAATTACATGGCTCAAGACAATTACAAATATGAAAGCGATTGATAGTTGAAGAATTGAATCAATTGATGAAAAGTCGACAATCACACAAAAGTCAAACTTTGACATTTTGGTCAACATTGGAATTCAAAAATCAAGAATCATCAAAACATTCAAAAATATCAAACTTTGTCATCAAGAATACATAAAAAGTCAACAAAAGTCAAAGGTTGGAAAAAATTTCAATACTTAGAAAAAATTCTAAGTGTTTTGTTCTTAACAATGTCACTACTTCATGGCAATTTTTCACTAAAATCCAAGTTGATTCAAAGAAAACTTTCAACATGAAAGTTGTAGGGGATTGATGAATTCTACAACTTTGTTAATGAGGGTTGATCTCCAAAAAGTGCTTAGATTAAGAGATATGAACCCATGAAGTTGTGACATTTTTATCTAACACTTAGAAAAAATTTCAAAAAGTTTAGATCAGTTTTTCATCTCAACTTCTTGGCCAATTTTCACCAATTTCCCATTTGTTTAGCCAAAGTGGTCAACATGAAAGTTGAACATCATGTTCTAAGCTTTCCAAAATGTCCAAGAGCATAAAAAGATTATGCTTGATCAAGGAGAACCGAAGACATGAAGTTGACATTTAATTCTTGAATTAGAGGTCATTGTTTTGAGCCATACAATAAAATCTACAAACATGCCTTAGAGATCTCCCTTTGCAGGTCTCTAAAACTCTAAATCTATCTCTAATCATAAGATTACACAAGCTTTTAAGATATGATCCATTTGATTCAAGCATTGTCCAGTGCATTATTCCGTTAATGGCACAAAGTTAACACTTCCATTTTAGAAAAGCATCCTTTATGCAATTGTCAACTCTCCTTGAGCCTCTCACTTGTTTCCTATGTGCATACTCAACTTAACAAGTCCGAAGAAACATGTTTAAAGTGTTCAACCACTCTAGAAGGCATGTTACTATGCATTGGAACTTTGACTTCACAAGAAACTTCAAGTTACATTTCAACCAACCCATAACTCCATAACTTGCAAACCTGATCAGCGCTTGCCCTCAAACTTTTTCTCTATAATTAGAGAGGCCATTTGAAAGCAAAGACACAATTTTACAAGCCCTCAAACAGTCTAAAACTCAGAATCACCTAGAAAACTCCATCAGTGCATATCTTGAGCCTTAAGAAGCCAACTCTCAATCTACTCATGCGTTTTCCCTTTTTATCATTCAAATATCATATATACACCATATAGAAGTTATCCAAACACCTGTTTCACTTCTGAAATCACTCCATCATCATCCACCATTTTCAAAATCTAAACTTGCAACTTGACTTGAGTAGAACGTTTCATCCATCCTCAAAGCAAAGTGAAGGTTGCAACACACTCACCAAGGTCCAAGGAAGATTTTGGCATCATTTATTTGCACCTGGAAGCATCCATACGCGTTTTGAGTTTGCACTTCAAGAGGTAAGTTTTCCAAACTGTGATATCTTGATACGAGCATCATTTAAAAATACATTCTAAAGCAAAAATGTAGATATCAATGCCCTGAAGCTAACCATGTAATTAGTTTTCATTAATTTTGCCCGTGGAGTGAGAATTGAAGCTCTGACCAGTTAGGGTTCACTTTTGGTACTGAGTAAAATTCTTTTTATTCTTTGAGTTTTAGGTAAAATAAATAGTATGGTTGAATTCCTTGTGGAATTTAGAACATGTTTGGTGTTTATAATTTTTAAAATGGTTGAGAAATGAAGGTTTTACAAAATTCAAAAATGTTGGTGATGGTGTTGTCCACGCGAAGAAGATGAAGTTCATCTTCAAATTTTAAAAAAATGAGTTTACTTTATATTTAATGCAACATGTTTTATCACCGAATGTAACATCCACTCCATTGACAACGCGCTTGCTCTTAAGTCATATCTATGATTGGTCCAGGATTCGATCCAGGCGTGGGGAATTTTATTTTCTAACATTTTCATTACAGATCCAGTGTGAACTAAGCATACACGCTCATCATGTACCCCCTCATCAACACCATCAGATCATCATACAATCAGATCCCACGCTTCAGATTAGCACCCTCACCATGAGCCTTCATGGACCCCTCTCACTGGATCCAGCGCTAGCATACTGGGCCTTATCAGGCTGGGCTTGGCATTTGGTTTCTCACCTCCCATTTTCTTTTACAAACATAGGCCCATTTTTGTTTTTTTGTTTGTTTTGGTTTTAACTAACTTACTCTTTTCTAAATCATTTTTATTTAATCAGAAAAAATAATAAAATCACAAAAAATTAGATTTAGGTTTTAATTAATTAATTTAATTTTCATAAATAAAAATTAATTTATTTTAATCACCTTGTTTTATTTTAAATGATTAGTTTGTAAATTAACTAAGAATTAGGTTTTGTTTTTATTAATCACTTCCAATATTTTTCTAAACACCAAAAATATTTTCTAAATACTTAGAATTTTTTAGGTTTTAAATATCTTTCCCTTTTCACCACCTTCACGCACTTTACTTTCGCATTAATATTTTCCAATATTGTAACTGCTGATAGTGTGTAATAACTTTAATTAGAGTCTACTTTACTTGCCATCCCCATTCACAAATTTGTACCCCCATTTCCCGAAGCGTTTTAATAGCGTAGGACATTTAATTCCGCAATTTACTGCTTTCCTTATTATTAGTTTAATAGGATTGTATGGCAAGACCTAAAAAAAAACATTAGAAAACCTAATTTCAAGACAAATACGTGAAATCAAAACACTTCACACACGTGAACATCTAAGGTAACTTCACTCGTTGCCTCAGATTTAAACAGTCAGGTCCCTCGAACAGGGGATGCTTTAGCAAAGACCCTCGATTAAAAGATCGTAATCCCTCGATGACCCTTCGATGCTGCCTTCGGTAAACGATATTAGTCCCTTAAGAAAATTTCTAAAGCATCCTACAAGTTGCCTTCTATGACTGTATGATGACTTGCGTCTGTCCCTCACATCCAATGATAGGGCTTCCCACTAACTAATAGTAGGGTAGCATTATCTAAAGGAGGGGGAAAAGAACAGAGACTTTTTGAGTAGGTAGATCGCTCGTAATCGCTTGCTCACAAACTAAAACAACTTTCACACCTCCTAAATAACAATATCTTCCAATAAATATTTTCAAAACAAACATTTTGTATACATTCTCAACGATACGAGAATCATTACAAAATTGCCGCACTTAGGCATTTCCAAAATATTTTCAAATATACGCAAACACAAATCATTTCAAGAAGTGAGCTAGCGATTAAGAGCCTGTAGATAACTACGAATGAAAAGGCTGCTAACACCTTCCCTTTTCATAACCTACCCCCCTTACTCGAAAAATTCTCAAAAGGTCTTTCCTGCTCTTTTCACCATTTCCTTTATTGGATAAAAGAAAAGTCGGTAGAGACTCTTGCTATCCGCAACACTTGCGATAAAATGAAAAATCCTAAAGTCAGTTCTCACACCGTATTACAACATGGTTGACCCAAGTCAACGCAAGGGATTAAGAAACCCTAATTACCCAGGCCCAAACGTGTACTATTCAGATCTGAAAAACATTTTTTTGAAACTAAAACAAAACAAAATCTTCAATGGATCAAATCAAGTCTGGAAAATAATTATTCATGTTTATTCAATGAAAACAAACATATACAGTAACAAGTCGAAATACAGATTACTGTTAGACGGTGTGGCAAGTGATCGAGAGGGGGGGGGGGTGAATAGATCACCTCTTCTTTTTCAAGGATTTAAAATAGTTTTATCAAAGAGAGTTGAAAGCAACGAAAATTAATGTCCTGAATCAATTCCGTCTACTTTGAACCGACTACTAGAAAGCTTGACATGTGAAAAATTTGCTGGATTTTTATTGAATGGAATGGATGAATATACAACTCAGAAATCTTGACGTTTCAATGCACTTATCATAAAACAGAATTTCCAATGAATTTAGAAATATGATAGGAATTTTGTCAAACAATTGGCGTATGCATGTATAATGATTTAATAGTGGTGGTTTGGTGAAAATGTTTGAGCCACTATGTTTATCATTAGACTGTAAAATTTAGCATGCCAATTGGATTGCAAAATTATAGAATATGTAAAAATGTAAAGAGAAAGAAAGAGAGAACGATACACAGGCAGTTTGGTAAGGAAGTTCCCCACTGTCGTCCTCGCGTGTGGGTACGTCTCCCTCTCAATTTCACAATCGAAACTGAGAACTTTTATATCCATATGCTAAATGTTTGATAGCAAGGTTACACTACACAGAAATCAAGAAATCCCTATGATCTTCTTCTTCTTGTAAGAACCACCACTTGATATGAGCTGTATCAAGACTCCCTGCAAAGTCACTGAACGATTCTCCGCTTCCACAACCTGTTTGTTCAAAATCCTTCCAATTTCCAAACCCCTCGCTACGGATGAATTCGACTCGCACGACCGTGACTGACAAAACCCTCAAGAACACACTCGTTCTTGAAGGAAAAACCCTCTGGTTTATTTCTTAAAGCTTCCTCTTCAACCTTCAACTCAGCTAGACTTCTTCAATACTCAGCTGAATGTTATCTCAAACCGCTTGATCCAATGAAACAAGGATGTTTGATTTTATTTGTTGTTGTTGAATGTAAGATGGTTGAGAAGATGATGAAGATAAAGGAATTAAAAGCTTATGGTTTCTCACAATTGTTTTGCACACAATCTTCTATGCTGCTATCATTTTTTGTAAAGAAATGCTTGATTATATTTATAACAGAAAACGGTTAGTAAAAAAAAAGTGCATGAGTCGATGCATGTTGGTCATGTGTCGACTCATGTTAGTTACATGTAATAGGATGAGTCGATACATTATGTTTTGAGTCGATACAAAAACCTGTTATAGCGTTTTACAGAATCAACACTTTTATACCTGTCGACACATAATGCATATGTGTCGATACATACTGATTGTAAATTTAAATTTTAAATTTAAAACATAGTATGAGTCGACACATGATATTATGTATCGATACATATAAGTTTCAAAATGTTTTCCAGGATCATCAGAATGTTTTGTGTCGATACATAATGCGTATGTGTCGATACATATTGATTGTAAATTTAACTTTTGAATTTAAAACATAGTATGAGTCGACACATGATATTATGTATCGATACATATAAGTTTCAAAATGCTTTCCAGGGTCATCAGAATGTTTTGTGTCGATTCATACAAGTATTACAGGGGCATCAAAATATTATGTGTCGATGCATGAAATTTATGTATCGATGCATGCAGTTTTTAGATTTACATTCCAGGATCATCAAAGAGTTATGTATTGACTCATAAGATTTTGTATTGATACATAATAGTTTTGAGATACAAGTCCAGGAACTTCAGAAAGCTATGTATCGATACAAAACTTGATGTGTCGACACATAATGGTGCATTATGAGAGAAATGTAATTTTGGCTTATTCAAACATGTTATATTATATTTGCAATCATTCAAAATCAATCTATGAAGGGGTTGCTCACAATTACCAAGAAACTAATTTCAAAAGAAATCATCTAAAAATAGAATCGAATCAATTATAATCAAAATTCATCAATCTACCCTAAATCAACAGAATAAAACGACAATTATAAACATTTTCCTAATTTGTCTAAATATAAACCTATAAATAGAACCTAAGTAAATTCTCAAAAGGGAGAGGAAAAATTTGGAGAGAAGAAGCGATAACATAAGTAGAATCCACAGGTCAATTGCCTTCTTGAGATCTGGGTTTCAATTTCAGAAACCCTAGATCTGTGCTTCAAGCCATCATGCACCATCATACCTGCAAGCAAAGAAGGAGATGAGGAATCAGAAAGAGGAAATCAAATTACGAGAAGAAACCTTGCAAGGAAGGTAAGCTTGAAATGTAGCATTAATTTGTATCGTTGCTAGATTTGGGGATGATTGGTGTTTGGTTTTGAATTTCTGGGGTTTTTAGGGTTAGGTTAGGGTTCCTAAAACTAGGGTTAGGGTTCATCGATGTTAAGTGTTCTGGGCTTTGTTGATAGTTAGACTTATTCATGAACCCTTAGGGTTCTTAGGGTTCTATGAACCCAGATGAAGATTCACGGCGGAGGGTTTAAAGGTTTTAAGTTTCTGGTTGAATATCAACCAGAAAACTGGGGGAAAAGGGTGGTTGGCGGAGGACGGCACGACCAAGGCTATTTCCGACTGCCTGAGTTTTAGAGAGAGGTCAGGGCCTCTCTCTCTAGGTTTCACAAAATATTTGTTGTTTTGTTGTAGAGAGATAAAGAGGAGAGAAATGGGCTCTCATCCCAGTAACTCACTTTTATAAACGCTTCTAGATCTTGTGTTGGCACGCCCATAACCCCTACCATGCGCTGCCCACCACTGCTTTAGATCATCATCAAACTTTCCTAACTCGGACGCCCATTATAACACCGTGATCCCTCCCACACGTTGCCTAAATGGACCCCATGTTGTTTGGGCTTAAGCATACTCGCACCCCCAGTTTGTTGTTTTTTTCCTAAGCCAACTTAAATCCTCACCCCATAGCTCTAATGGGCCAAGTCTAACAACCTAGAATCTCTGACTAAATTAGGGTTATCCTTTATATTTCCTTCCTTAGGATAAAAATTAAGGGTGTAGACTCTCAATTTTAAAAACCGGTTGCAACAATTGGAGACTCTGCTAGGGACTCAACCCTAGGGATAAAAGCCTTTCTTTGGATTTAGGGTTTTAGGGTTTTTCTATTTTTATTTAATTATTTTAGTTTATTTGTTTTTTATTTGCTTTACTATCATGCTATATTCATTTGCGATGGGGATTTTATTATTTAAAAAAAATATATTTTTTCAAAACCCTTAGAAAGAAGGTTCGTCTATTAGCCAAGGGGATACATCAGCCCAATGAGTTTATGTGACGACTTCTCCTAGAGTCGGTGGAATTTCACGAAAGGAATACGTCTCAAGAGACGTCCTCTTGGGGGGTAGGACTTTGGAATGAAACCTATGACTCTTTGTATAACCCTTAAACCCAAATCTCATGACGAGACCTTTCATGACCTAGAGACTAAATTATCGGTCTGCAAAGAGGCTCCACTTAAGGGAGTCCCTTGTGCCTTTCCTTCTAGTGTTATTCATGATACTCTTAAGGAAACCACCTTATGGGGGGTAGAATATCCGTAGACCAAAACTAGGAGCTTACCTTATAAGGGTACCATTCATAAAATCCTGTCATTAAGCCCCACAATTATGCATTTTTCATTTCATATATTCATTACCCTTCATTTCTTTTTGTTTATCTTATTCACAGGGTCAAAAAAGTAATAATTAAAGGTTTTTGGTGAAGTGTCCTAAAAATTAATGCCAAAGGGAAACAACTTCTCCGTATCAATGTCAGCAAGCCAGATATGACAAAAATCAAGGTTATAAAAGGAAAATTGTCTGAAAAAGGCTCTGAAGATGTTCACTCATTGTTATGGGGACACCCTTGACTTAAAAAAAGTAGAGGTACAATTAGATGTTGTTTCTGCCCTAATTCAGTTCTACGACCCTCCATTGAGGTGCTTTACCTTTCAAGGCTTTCAACTAGCACCGACTCTAGAAGAACTCGATAGACTTTTTAACTTTTCTAAAGAAAAAGCTTATGTGGGTATCAGCCAGACTATTGACGTCAAAATCTTGGCAGAAGGTTTAGGGATACCTTATCCAAAATTGTCACTTAATTACAAAAAAGAAGGTGACGTACAAGGAATTAAGAGATGCTATTTGGAGACTAAGGCTTTTGATTTTGCCAATAACAAAGAATGGGAGTCTTGTATTGATTGTTTAAGACTACTTGTGTTTGGTGTAATCTTATTTCCACGAACTTTGGACTATATTGAGCTGCGGCTATTAGCGTATTTTGGGGCGCACAAGTTTTCAATATGGATCTAACTCTCGCTTTACTTGTTCATATTTATTATGCTCTTCATACTCGGTACGAAAAGGGGAGGGTACTCTAAACTATTGCATCCCACTCTTATATTATTGGTTTATGACTTATCTCTATAAGGAAGATTACATGATTCTAAATTTGACAAGATATGAGTGACCTCAAAAATTAAGGTCTCTTACTGCTAATTTTGTGTTGTGGTATGCAAGGAAGCTAGACATTGGAGATATCGTTTATAGTTGTGGAGACTTTCTGAATGTTCTGTTGATCAGATCATGAGGTTGCATTAATTATAACCCTATATTGGCCCTACGACAACTAGGGTATCCTTTGGAGGATAAACCCTCAGATGAACAACTCCAACAATTGATAATTCATGACATGGGAAAAAGCGACCAAGAGTTGCTAAATAAGATCATCTAGGCTTGGAATAGGGTTAATAAAAGAAAGGCTGAAAGGAAGAATGTTGTGGAAAAATAACCTTACACTCGATGGGTTTTGGATATGGTACGAGTTGTTAAGCTACCATTTGACATAGATCCTGAGTACAAGCCAGATGTCCTAGATTCTCCACCTATGTCCTTGGAAGAAATAGACGATTTGAATAATGCTTTGAAACACGCTCAAAGGGAGAAGGAAGAATTGGAGCTTAACCTCCACAACTTAACTAAGGAGAAAAGACAAATGCAACACATACTTGAATCAAAAGACCAACATATTCAGAAATATCGTGAGGAATTTGAGAAGAAGAGTCTTAAGCAGAAGAGTTCGACTGAAGGATTGTTAAGTGTCACTTTCAACTTGGATTCCCACAACCAATGTTTGGAGGATGCTGCTAGTGAAATTTGGAGATTAAATAGGTGGTATAAAAAGGCAATGCAAGATAAGAAGGTGATGGAAGAAGATCTGAGTGCTCAAATTCAAAGGTTGGCATAAGCTTCTTTAGATCAAGAAGAGAAAATGATGTATCCTACCACAAGACTCCAAGGTAGCCAAGAATCAGAGGTAGGAGAACGCCTCAAGAGGATGATGGCAGGAATATTTCTCGCTCAGAAGACTGAGGAATACAAGCAAGTGTGTCTTGAGTTAGAAGGCCTCTGAAAGGATTTCCTAATACAACAGAAACTCTATACGAAGATGAGGGCTGAAAAGTTATATTGGGAAGAGCAGTATGTAAAGATCACCAAAGTAGGAAAAGATAATCAGAAGATAATTCCTAATCATTACCGAGAATATCGATTCTACAAAGACAAACATGCAAGACTCGCCTTCTTAGCCAACAATTTCATTGAAGGCATCCCTAGGAGTTTGAGAGATGCAAAAAATGTGATGGTTATTCTCCCAAATGACGTCGAATACTTCCTCAAGCTTTGCAAGACAATGGTCGATGGTTTCAGAGCAGACATCCACATATTCACTTAGAAGACATCTGTTTCCCTTTGTTTATTTCTTTCAAAAATTTTAATATTTTAAGTTTGAATATTTTTCAATATCTGAATAGTGTTCTTTTTAAAGACAATTACTATTTTAATAAAGGCATTTTGTTTCCGTATCTCGTTTGCGTATTTATTTTTAGATACTCACCAATAAAAAAACAAAACCTATATATATATATATATATATATATATATATATATATATATATATATATATATATATATATATATATATATATATATATATATATATATATATATATATATATATATATATATATATATATATATATATATATATATATATATATATGAGTGAATAAGACATTCAAAACAAAACCCTTAGCATATTCATACGCATTCATGCATTCACAAACATTTGCATATCATAAACTCATAACAAAAACTCATCAATTTTCAAAATGTTCTCCAGTTAAACCATTGTTAGAAGACCTAGAAAAGCGCCGCCTCTTCGACCGCCATATTAGACAAGATCCCATCAACAAAAAGTGATGGAACAAATTGAAGAAAACCAAGTTGCATTCAAGGAAGCTCTTGAGCAAGTCAAGGCCAACGTCGACTCAATGAAAGGAGATATGAGTCAAGTTCTTCTAGCCTTGAAGAACATCATCGAAAGGCAGGAACAAATACCTAGGGAGGCCTTTAAAGAAGTAGCCCAAACCATTGGTACATCAACGATCACCAACCAAGAAGAGAACTGGAGTAAGGACCCCAAAAGTCAACTATGGCTCAACAGGAAACAAGACAAGCTGATACTAAAGGGTTTGTCCCACCTCCACCAAAGGTGGGGTCATCTTATACCTTGTAGATTCCGATTAACAATGCAGAGAACTACTTAGACTTGCAATATGGAGACCACGACTTAGAGGGTGTCAATTAAGCACCTCAAAGAATAAACCATACACATGCTACTGAAAATCCCTTGGCCCTCAACCAGTACAAATCTCTAGAAGAAAGGTTAAACATTGTGAAGGGATACGATGCTTTCAATGTAGATGCTATTGAAAAGGGTCTAGTTCCTGATGTGGTGATCCTGCCAAAATTCAAAGTACCTGACTTTGGAAAATACAAGGGGCTCACTTGTCCAAGGAACCATCTGCGCATGTATTGCAGGAAGCTGCATGCCTATGCTTAGGACCAAAAGCTGATGATTCATTGTTTCCAAGACAGTTTACGTGTGGTCTACCTAGATTGGTACATGCAGTTGGAACAGGTTCATATCCAGACATGGGAAGATCTTGTTAACGCCTTCCTGAAATAGTACAATTATAAATTGGACATGACACCTACCCGCATGCAACTCCAGAACTTGTCTCGGAAAAAGGAGGAGTCTTTCAAGGAATATGCCCAAAGGTGGAGAGAAATGGCAGCCCATGTTCAACCACCACTTCTGGAGAAATAATTAGTCGATATGTTCGTGGGAACTTTGTAAGGATTGTATTATGAAAAGATGGTAGGAACCGTCCTCTCTGGATTTTCGGATTTGGTAACTATTGGAGAAAGGATTGAAGTTGAAATAAAAAGCGGAAAGATACAAGGGGGATTGCCTAGTGCCCCTTACAATGCAAAAAGACATGCCCCTAACTTCTATAAAAAGAAAGAGGGAGAAATTAATGATGTAGCCTCACAACCAAGGGCACAACAACCATTAATAATTCCACGAGAACAACAACAGAACAAACTTGAAAGGCCACCAAGAAAGTTTGACCCGCTCCCTATGTCACACAGTCAGTTATTGCAACACTTGGTCAAGGCGTCTTTGGTAGAGCTAAGAACTCTAACTCCTCCAAACGGGGAACCCCTACCAAGATACGATGCCAATGCCAGATGCGAGTATCATGCCAATTCTTCCTGGCACACTATAGAAAAATGTTGGGCCTTCAAACATAAAGTTCAAGATTTGTTGGATTCTCAGGATATCACTTTTGATAAACTGAATATCAAGTCAAACTCCATGCCTCCACATGGTGGACTAGCCATAAATGCAATCGAAGTAGTCACTTAAATTGGGGAATCCATACGATTAAAGGCCCCAATAATTTTTTTGAAGGAATATCGGTTGGAGTGTGGGCTCCTTTTGGAACATAATGAATCTTTTGATAAGACATTACAAAAATTGGTGGACCAGGGGATAGTCCAATTTGGATCATACCCTACAGGAGAATATGTAGCTGTGATCGAAGGAAGTAAAAAGAAGCCATTGGTAATTTCTTTCCAAGGGCCGAACCTTAATAAGAAGACTCTTGTGATTGTGTGGGAGAATCAACGGAAACACCCATAATAACACCAAGACAAACTCTGAGGATATCAGTAGTTTCAAAGTCTATGATGGTAATTATGGGACCATCTCCTACCTCTTACGGAAGTGACAAAGAAGTACCATGGAGTTAGGACTCGATTGTATATATCAACAACTTAAAGCAGGAATGTGATCCATCATTAAGTCAAGAACTTGGAATCTCAAATATAGTAGGAATAAGGGGCATGACTCGCAGTGGTCGAACCTTTAGCTCTGAACCACAAAAGAAGAATGATGTTACGGTGAAAAATAAAAATGATATGTTGGTGAAAGAAAAAGGAAAAGAAGTGGTGGAAGCAAGTCTAGAACAAGAGCCTCCGAGCAAGAACTTTACTGAGCAAGAGGCAGAAGAATTTTTGAAAATAACCAAAAAGAAGTGATTATAGGGTGGTGGATCAGTTTCACCAAACCCCGGAAAAAATTTAGATACTCTCATTGCTCATCAATTAGGAAGCACATCGAGACTCACTAATGAAGGTTCTGAGTTCTGCTTATTCCGCAGAGAAAATTACTGTAAACCAATTTGACGATGTTGTGGAAAGTCTAACATCTGGAACATATATGGGTTTTAATGACAGTGAGTTTCCTCCATAAGGTAGAGCTCATAATAAAGTGTTACACATCTCTATTTAGATAGGTACTACAAGCCTGTCCAGGGTACTCATTGATAATGGTTCGGCCCTTAATGTACTACCAAAATCCAGCTTGATGAAGTTAACACTAGATGGTGTTGTGATAAGACCAAGTTCTATGATAGTTAAAGCTTTTGACGATTCTCAAAGTTCAGTATTTGGAGAAGTGGACCTTCCTATTAAGATCGATCCACATATGTTTTATATCACTTTTCAACTCATGGATATAGAACCACCATATACATGTTTACTTGGACGACCCTGGATTCATGCAGCAGGGGCTATCCCTTCAACTTTACATCAGAAACTGAAGTTCTTCGTTGAAGGAAGATTAGTCATAATCAATGGTGAAAAGGACATCTCTGTAAGTCACATAAAATCCTACAGGTATATCAATGCTGATGAAGACTGTATAGCCACACCATTTCAAGTCTTAGAGGTTGCCTCAATGGTAACCCTACTGGTGGAAAAAAATTAAGAAACCTATTATGACTTCGTGGAGAGATTTGCAAATAGAAATGGAGAGTGGCACCTCAAAAGATTGGTGTAATCTCTCAGAAATACCAGAGAAGAAGAATCATTTTGGTTTAGGATACTAATTATTAAAGTCTACTCTGAAAGGCAAAGCACGGTTTCCTCCAATTCAGGAAACCTTCATCAACAAAGGAGTAGAGCATGGTGGACAGGTGGCAATGATATCTAACAAGATCAACATTAAGAAAGATTCCAACTTCATCCATGAATGTGCCCCAGGCAAAGAACTCAAGAATTGGACACCTGTGGAGATTCTAGAGATCTTTTTCTTTCCAAAGTAATTTTTCGTGTTTTTTAAAGAACCTATGTCAAGCCCGAGGCATAGGGTTGCTTGTAAGGGTCCCCAAATTTGTTTAAGATGATATTCATAATTAATAAAAGTTATATTTCTCATTCAATTAAGATCCCTGTCTTTTCTCTTGCATTTATCTCTTATGTTTAAAATGGTAATACTCTTCTTCATATGCATTTTCCAAATTCGCATACTAAGACCGCACCAAAACATGATAAATGTGAAAATCCATGCCTAAAATCACTGATAATGTTACTGCTGCCATTCGATATAATTTTGATGCACCCATCAACCAAGAAGAAGAGGAAGATGATGAAGATCTTAAACTTTCTAAAGAATTGGAAGGGGATCAAGCTAGGGGCAACATTGGAGAAAAGTGTCAAAAAAAGACTAATCAAGTTGCTACATGAATATGTGGATATATTTTTCTGGTCTTACAGAGATATGCCATGATTGGATTCAGACATTGTGGTGCACAGATCACCTCTCAAGGAAGGTTGCCCTCCAGTTAGGAAAAAGCTCAGAAGAACTCGTCCAGACATGTCCAATAAGATTCGAGAAGAGGTCCTTAAACAATTTGACGCAGGGTTCTTAGCAGTGGTAGACTATCCACCTTGGATAGCTAACAATGTGCCGGTACCCAAGAAGGATGGAAAAGTACGCATGTGTGTAGATTATCGAGATCTGAACAAAGAAAGTCCCAAAGAAGATTTCTCATTACCACACGTAGATGTTTTGGTGGACAATACAACTCAAGCTTCAGTATTCTCGTTCATGGACTATTTCTCAGGCCATAATCAAATCAAAATGGCACCCAAAGATATGAAAAAGACTACTTTCATGACACCTTGGGGGACTTTCTGTTATAAGGTAATGTCGTTAAGTCTAAAGAATGCAGGGGCAACTTATCAACGGGCTATGGTCACACTATTCTATGATATGATTCACAAAGAGGTTAAGGTGTACGTAGATGACATGATTTCCAAATCTCATACAGAGGAGGGCCATATCTTACATTTACATAAGATATTAGACCGTCTGCGAAGGATCAAACTAAGGTTGAACCCAAACAAATGGACATTTGGTTTCAAATCAGGCAAGTTACTAGGTTTTATTGTAAGTCAGCATGGTATTGAGGTAGACCCCGACAAGGTAAAAGCCATACAAGAAATTCCAGCTCCGAGGATATAGAAAGAGGTTTGCGGTTTCTTGGGACGGTTGAATTACATTTCAAGGTTCATATTTCACCTAACTGATACATGCGAGCCTATATTAAAATTACCATGAAAAGATCAGACGGTGGTATCAAATGATGATTTCTAGACAACTTTGGAGACAATAAATCAATATTTACGAGAACCACCAATCTTGATGCCACCGGTTCCCAGAAGACCGCTCATCATGTATCTAACAATGCTTGAAGGGTCAATGGGATGTGTGTTGGGACAACATGATGAAACAGGTTGAAAAGAGCATGCAATCTACTACCTCAGCAAGAAGTTTACTGACTGTGAAACCAGGTTCTCGCTTCTTGAAAAGACTTGTTGTGCATTGGCCTGGGATACTAAAATCTTGAGGCAATACATGTTAACGCACACCACGTGGTTAATAGAAAGAATGGATCCTCTAAAGTATATGTTTGATAAACTAGCTCTTACAGGAAGGATTTCTTGATGGCAGATGTTACTACCAGAGTACGACATCTAATACGTTACTCAAAAGGTTATCAAGGGTAGTGTACTAGCTGACCATCTATCTCATTAGCCATTACCAGAATATCAACCAATGAAGTTTGACTTTCCAGACGAAGATGACATGGTTATAGGTGACTACGAAATACCAGGGCCCAAAGAAGGACCTGAACCAGAGGCACATTGGACACTCATGTTTGATAGGGATTCAAATGCACTAGGGCACGACATTGGGGCATTTTTTACTTCTCTGAAGAATTTTCACAAACCTTATACTGCAAGGTTATGTTTTGACTACACCAACAATATCGCCGAATATGAAACTTATATCCTGGGTCTAGAAGCTGCCATCGATCTAAGAATCAAACATCTTGAAGTATTTGGAGACTCCGTGCTAGTCATATACCAAGTCAGAAGTGAATGGGACACTAAACATCCTAGGTTGATTCCATATTCAGATCATGTTTTGAAACTAGCTACGGAATTCATTGAGATTACCTTCAGTCATATCCCACGAGAAGAAAATCATACGGTAGACGCCTTAGCAACCCTATCAGCCATGTTCAAGTAACTTGGACAAACCACGAACCGTGCATTACAATCAGACATTTTGAAGAGCCTGCACATTTCCTTGCTATTGAAGAAGGACGGGATAACAAGCCTTGGTTCTACGACATCAAGAGGTACCTTGAGAAACAAGAATATCTGGAAAATTCCTCTATCATTGACAAATGAAATCTGTAGAAGCTAGCCTCAAAATTCTATCTGAATGGTAACGTGTTGTACAAAAGAAACTATGATATGGTGTTAATCAGGTGCATGGAGAAACAGGAGGCAAATACACTTGTGAGAGAAAACTATGAAGGTAATTTTGGAACTCATACATATGGACACACCATGGCTAGAAAAATCCCACGAGCGGGTTATTATTGGTTAACGATGGAATCCGATTTCTACCATTATACGAAGACATGTCATATATGCCAAATATATGCCGACAAAATAAATGTACCACCAACTCCTCTGAATGTCATGAACTCTCCTTGGCCATTTTTGATGCGGGGAATTGATATGATAGGCATGGTCGAACCAAAAACATCTAACGGATAATGGTTCATACTGGTTGCCATTGATTAATTTACCAAATGGGTAGAAGCGGCATTCTACGCAAATATGACAAGTTAAGTGGTTACTCGATTCATCAAGAAAAATATCATATGCAGAAATGGGGTTCCAAGAAGAATCATTACGGACAACGGGTCCAATTTGAACAACAAAATGATGAAAGAATTATGCGAAGGTTTCAAAGTCGAGCATCATAATTCCTCACCATATCGATCCAAGATGAACGGGGTCGTTGAAGTTGTCAATAACAATATCAAGAAAATCATTCAGAAAATGGTCAAGACATACAAAGACTGTCATAAAATGCTTCCTTTCTCTCTACATATCTATCGTACTTTTGTACGTACATCAACAGGTGAAACTCCTTTCTCTCTGATATGTGGAATGGAGGTAGTACTCCCGGTTGAAGTAGAAATCATGTCACTTCGAGTTTTAATGGAAACAAGGCTTGAAGAAGTAGAGTGGGCTTAGACGTGACTTGATCAGCTTAACCTCATTGAAGAAAAATGCTTGACAGCTTTGTGCCATGGTCACTTATATCAAAAACGGATGAAGAAAGCATTAAAAAAGAAAGTTTGTCCTCGAGTGTTCAAAGAAGGGGATTTGGTGCTCAAGAAGATTATGCTACCTCGCCTTGATTCAGGTGGTAATTGGACACCCAACTACGAAGGTCCATATGTGGTAAAAACGACATTCTCCGGTGGTGGTATCTCCCTTATAACAATGGATGGGGAAGAACTACCACATCTGGAAAATTAAGAGGCAGTCAAAAAATACTATGTATAAAAGGCTCGCTAAGTTTGAACCTAAAACATGGAACTTAGGCAAAAAGGAGCGTCCCAGTGGATTGAAAACCCTAAAGGGAGATCCAGGCTAAATTAGGGGCATACACACAAAAAATTATTCAGGTGGATTGAAAATCCAAGAGAGCGATACAGGAAAAAATTAGGGATCTTATTCAAAAATAAAGAACAAAAAGATTGCAATCTAAGAACTATGACTGCAAACCACAAAGGAAGAGATTGATCCAAATCATTTAACTCAGAAGCAAAGGATATTGGAGCTATCGAAAGGAAATTGGAGAAGTAGTAGTAACAATTATCATTTTTCGTTTTTAGTTTTAAAACTTTCTGTAATTACATCTTTCAAGGAATTGCATCTTGTACGCTCTCCTATTCAGAGGAATATTTATCAATAAAACATTGACTTTTTCAAATCTTTCAATTTTGTTTTTTATTTTCGAACTTGTTTTCAAAATACTACGATTACTTTTATGAATATTATTGTAATACGGTGGGAGAACTGACTTTTTTAGCGTTTTATCGCAAATGTTGCGGTTAGTAAGAATTGCCACCAACTTTTTTTATCCAACAAGGAAAGGTGAAAAGAACAGGAAAGACATTTGATAGATTTTGATTTCATGGGGTAAGTTATGAAAAGGGAAGGTGTTACCATCCTTTTCATCTGTAGTTATCTAAGGGCTCTTAATTGCTTGATCACTTTAAAAATTATTTTGTGTGTGCGATTGTTTGAAAATATTTTGAAATGCCAATGTAAGGCAAACCTTGTAATGATTCTTGTATCAGTCCTCAAGAATGCATACAAAGTGTTTTGAAAATATTTGTTTGAAAGTGTGATGTATAAAAATGATTTATTTGTGTGCAAGCAATTTGTTGAGTATTACCCATTAAAGGTCGTTATTGTCATTTTCCTTCTCCTTTAAAGATAGTGTTATCTGTACCATTAGTTAGTAGGTAGCCCTATCTATTGGATGTGAAGGGACAAGCGAAGGGTCGTCGAATGGTCATGGAAAGAAACTTCTAAGGATACTTTAGCAATTCAAAGGGACTATCGTCATTTTTCTCGTAGGGTCATCGAAGGGACTAGATCATTTTGTAGGCAACTCAGAGACCATGATGATATTATTTAACCGAGGGTCTTTGCTAAAGTATTTTGGTTTTCGTGGGACATGGCCATTAGTATCGTAAGGAAACGAAGAGAGGTTACCCTAGAGGTGAAGTGTGCAAAGTGTATTGGTTTCAGTTATGTTATCTTGAAAATTAAGGTTTGTTTGATTTTATTCTTATCATACAAGCCTATTTACTAGAAATTATATATATATATATATATATATATATATATATATATATATATATATATATATATATATATATATATATATATATATATATATATATATATATATATATATATATATATATATATATATATATATATATATATATATATATATATATATATATATATATATATATATATATATATATATATATATATATATATATATAAAGGAAAAAGATAAAGCGAGAATGTAAATATCGAAAGAGGTAGGCACCTGGATTTTACCACTTTTGATTCCATTCTCAACATGTTCCCCTGTCAATATCAGTTCAGTGAAACCGGTTGAAGAATTTCAAAGTAGGTGATTATAGAAAGGACCTATCAGCGTGCTCATGAACATGTCAACCATTCCTTGTCATCTAAGGGAGGTTGAACCCTGCCCGTGAGATCTCTCTATTTCTGGGCATACTCTTTGTAGCTTTCATTAGAGCCCATAGACATATTCTGCAATTGCAAACGAGTTGGTGCGAGATCAGCATTATACTAGTACTGCTTGTATAAAGCGGAAGCCAAATCTTCCCAGGTTTGAATATTGGTCCCTTCTAGTTGATAGAACCATTCCAATTATGTTCCAAACAGACTCTTTTGGAAGAAATGAAGCCACAATTTCTTGTCAGCAGTGTGTGGTTGGTTTTTCCGAACATATGACCTCAAATGCAGCTTCTGGCAAGAAACATCGTCATACTTAGCAAAGGTAGGAGTTTTGAACTTGGGAGGAATGACGATTCCTGAGACCAAACCCAATTCTTTGAAGTCCATGTCAAGCACCTTCTAGATCTCCATAGCTTTTAGGCGCTCTTCTAACAGCTTATACTTCTCATCAGCAGGGGGATATTGTTCATCCAAATAATATTCTTCCTCTTAAATAGAGTATTTGACAGAACCATGATTGCTATTTTCCTCATGCTTATCACTTTCATCGTTGTCATCCTTTTCATTATCATTGTCCTCTGGGATCTCGATCTCCTTGACCTGTTTAGCCGGACCTCTAAATCTTCTCCCTATTTTGATAATGCCAATTGGTTTTTTGTCTTTTTCTTCTCTTTGACAATGAGTGCCTTCAGTTATTCTTGCCCCTTGGCTAAGCTTATGAACATATCTTGGAACAGAGCATTCTGAGCATGGATATCTTTCAATGTTTGTTCGAGAGCCATTTCTGCTGAAATAAACAACAAGGAGATGAGAAACCTGTCTTGGAAACATGTTATGCAATGACATGGTATGTAGATGCGTATTCAATGTTTTCAAGGATCTTTAGGGAAGCTAGTTTGAAATATTAGAAATTTAATTTAGTTTCACCTTTGTCTAAAGAATTTAGTTGCACCTATGTTATGGAATGACATGATGCGTATGCCAAGCACTAAGCAAAAGCGTAAGGTGACGAGAACAAATGAGTTTATACTAACAAATCCTGTGAGGAATTTAAGTTGTTAGATAGTGAATACAAACAAGTTACACAAGTAGCTTCGGTTTTAAAGGCATGCATGAAGTCAATAGATAAGTACCCTTCCCACAACTGAAGTTTAGTTGGCTCAAGCTGTCCTAAAATAGTAACCGGGTTCTAAGAATCTCATATCACGGATCTTTCTCAAAGGCTTTATTTTAGTATGGCAACTGATTTTCCACCAAAACATCCCGAGAGTCAAATCTCAATGAGTTTAGCTCCGAGTATTAACCAACTTTGGACTGCACCAAAGCCAGATATCTCACTACCTTTTAATGGCCAAGATGGGTCAATTAAGGTTCTAAAAGTAACTTAGTGTTAATGACACCACACAGAATCTTAATGTTATCCTTGACGAATTCAAGAAACATCAGTACAAACTAAAGTGTCATACTAACTGTAGCCATCATATTAACCATATCGGTTTATGTCGTACAATCTTTATGATCTATTTCTACTTACCTAAGGCATCCCTAGATATGGGTTTAGGATCTTACAAGTAATAAAAACCCAAGCAACCCTTAAATTTAAAGCAAACAAAGCACACAATTTAATCAAGTAAAGTGATCTAAACTCTTAAGGTAACCCCTCTGTTAGTTCTCCCCAGTAGAGTCGCCAATTCTGTAATACGGTGGGTGAACTGTATTTTTTAGCATGTTATCGCAAATGTTGCAGTTAGAAAGAGTCGCCATCGACTTTTATTTTATCCAACAAGGAAAGGTGAAAATAATAGGAAAGAACTTTGATAGATTTTGAGTTCGGGGGGTAAGTTATGAAAAGGGAAGGTGTTAGCACCTTTTTCATCCGTAGTTATCTACGGGCTCTTAATTGCTTGATCATTTTAAAAATTTATTTGTCTATGTGATTGTTTAAAAATATTTTGAAATTCCAATGTAAGGAAGACTTTGTAATTATTCTTGTATCAGTCCTCAAGAATGCATACAAAGTGATTTGAAAATATTGGTTTGAAAGTGTGATGTGTAAAAATGTTTTGTTTATGAGCAAGAAATTTGTTGAGTCTTACCCATTAAAGGTCGTTCTTGTTATTTTCCTTCTCCTTTAGAGATAATGCTATTTGTACCATTAGTTGATAGGTAGCCTTATCTAGTGGATGTGAAGGGACATGCGAAGGGTCGTCGAATGGTCATAGAAAGCAACTTGTAAGTATACTTTAGCAATTCGAAGGGACTATCATCATTTTTCTCGTATGGTCATCGAAGGGACTAGATCATTTTGTTGGCAACTCGAAGGGTCATCGAAGGATTATGATCGTTATTCGAAACAGACCATAATGATATTGTTTAACCGAGGGTCTTTGCTAGAGTATTCCCGTTTTTGTGGGACGTGACCATTAGTATCGCAAGGTAACGAAGAGAGGTTACCCTAGAGGTGAAGTGTGCAAAGTGTATTGATTTCAGTTATGTTATCTTGAAAATTAAGGTTATCTATGTTTGATTTTATTCTTATCATACAAGCCTATTTACTAACAGTTATATATACAAACATATAAAGGTAAAAGATAAAGCGAGAATATAAATCTACGCTATTACAGGGATTTGCGAGAGTTACATAATTAGAAAAATGCGGGGATGTAAATCTAAATTATTACATTAAAATGTGTGTCCTATACAATTGTTTAAGAAAATAAATAGCAAAAAGAATAAGAAAATATTGGAATAAAAGTTTAAATGCCCTATAATTCTATGTTCATATTTTTGGGTTTTTTATGAAAATAATTTAAGTATTAATTAATAAGAACTAAAATCCTAATTCTAATTGATTTTAATTAACAAAAAGCCTAAAATATAATTGTTAAAAAAATCAATTAATTAATTTACACCCTAAAACTAATTTTTGTTGATTATATTATATGGCTTCTTTCTAATTTTTTTTATGTATACGTTTTGATTAAAAAAAGTTAATTAATAATAAAATAACTAATAAAAAGAAAGGGAAAATGAAGAACGTAAAGAAAAAAGGGTTTTGGCATCGCTGAGGTTCGAACCTCATCCATTCACTTCACATGCTTGGTTCCAACCTATTTTATGTTTCTTGTTTAACACATATGGACATATGAAACTTATTAATAACTCAAGGATTAAGAAATTTGAAATTAGAAAATCCCTACCACCGGTGTGATTGAGGAGAGGAGTTTTGGGAACGGTTTAGTGTGGTTATGGACTTGAGAAGATTCCTGCGGATGTTAGAATGATGATTAGAGGCTTCTCTCAATTGAGAATGGCTGGAAAACCGAGATACAATTAGCACTTATTTTTTGAAATATTTGTGTTTGAGAACTTATTTCTATGGCAGTCCATCCATGTCATTGTCTTATGGAGTGTGTCCTCTATTTATATTGGATGATTTTTTAAGTTAACATTCTTGGAAGGAAACATGTGCAATCAAAGTCATTATTTGTTTCTAAAACAATTGCAAAACTTTCCAAAACATGAAGATCTCTTTCCTTCTTCATCCCTCACGATTTTTTATGTTGGATATGTGATCTTGGGCTTTAAAATGATCCAAAACAAAAGCCCACGTGCCTTGTACATTTATTTAATATTTATTTAATTTTGAATTTAAATGAATAAAATAAAAATAAATGAAATATAAAATTAAAATAATGCATGAATAGACTTAGGGGTCTCTAAACATGTCATAAACACGTTTGAACTTCAAAAGTTAGGCTCATTAGCCTAAAAGTCCAAAATTACTCAATTGTGATTTCATGCATTTTCTCAAAATTGCTCAACTTGAACCAATAATAACTCTCTCAAATATTTTCATGTGAAGGTGATCTTGGAGTTTTTGGAAAGATCAAGATGTCCCCTACAACTCTCATGTTGGTCACTTTTTCATTTTAAGTCTTTAAGTTGATGTAAATTTCTTTGACAAAAGATATCTTTTTGTTGACTTTTAAAATGACCTGTAATGTTTTAGCCTATATCTCTCAAATGAAGCATTTTTGGCCTTGAGCTTAAAGAGACAAAGTTGTAGAGAATTTAATTTCCTTCAAGATAGGCTTTGGTTGAGGAATTTATGATGAAGCATGTGAAATTTATGCTTGGTTAAAGTTCAGTTGACTTCTCCTTAAGAAAACCCTAATTTGGTAACTTTTCTCTTTTGATGAATCTTGAGTTTCCTTGATGAATCATGATCAAACCTTGATAAAATGATGAATGTGACTTCAAAATATTGATATTGACCAAAAATCTTGAAGTTTGACTGTATGTTGACCATAATTGACTTTTTATCCAATATAGTTAATTTTCAATCATTTGAGCAATTGACTGAGCAAACTTGAGATGCAAGGCTTGTAAATTGTCATGAGGGTACCTTTAAGCATATGAGAAACCATGAAACATAGTTGAGGCATTAGGAGTCTGATTTTCCGTGAGAAAACCAAAATCCTAATTGTAGGCCATTGCTTAAGAGAGGTGCTTGTATGCTCAAACCCTTGAGTATTCTTGAGCAAATGAGAACCCTAGGAGCATGAGGAGGTGTCTTAAATAAATTATCTTCAAAAATGGGAGGGAAAATTTTGGAGTACAACAACTTCCCCTTTTCAATCTTCTTAAACCTGGAGAGTTAGATTGACATGTTCGCCATTCGTGATCTGAAGGTGGAAGAGGATTGAACACTTAATTGCCCAGAAATTTGCACTCGTCGGTGCATGAATTAATGCTGCTAGTTAATTATATTGCTTGAATAGGCTTAAATATGTCATTCAGAGAGGTGATAGTGTTTCCAGAGATGGGCTTACAGATGCCATCCAAAGTAACTATTGATAGGAGTATCAGAATAAGTCTACGCCCGACTGTCTCTGAAGAAGATTTTTAGAAGGAAAGTGTTTTCCAGAATTTAGTCTTTGGGGGGGTGCTTTTCAGAAGGAAAATGTTTTCCAGAATTCACTCTCTGGGGGGAATGCTTTTCAGTACGAAGCCCAGATGCTTTTCAGAATAAACCTCTGAAGGAGAATGCTTTCCAGAATTCAGTCTCTAAGGAGAATGCCTTTCAGAATAACTTTTGAAGGAGATTGATTTTCAGGATAAACTTCTAAAGGAAGATGCTTTTCAGAATTCAGTCTCTGAAGGGAGATGCTCGCCAGAATTCAGTCTCTGAAGGAAATCATTTGTTCATGCAGATAGTCGTCCCGTCCTGTTTCGGGAATTGATCTATAATCTGTTTTCACTGGTAAACCCGTCTTATTTCAGGAATTCATACAGCCTAGTCATATAGATAGTTGCCCCGTCCTGTTTCGGGAATTAATATGCGACTTGTTTTTTGTTAGTAAACCCGTCCTGTTTTGTGAATTCATACCGCTTGGTCATATAGATAGTTGCCCTGTCCTATTTTGGGAATTAATTTGGGACTTGTTTTTTTGTTGGTAAACCTGTCTTGTTTCAGGAATTCATATCGCCTGGTCATATAGATAGTTGCCCCGTCCTGTTTAGGGAATTAATTTGTGACCTATTTTTCGTTGGTAAACCCATCCTATTTCAGGAATTTATATCGCCTGGTCATATAAATAGTTGCCTCATCTTGTTTCGGGAATTAATCTGTGACCTATTTTTTGTTGGTAAACTCGTCCTGTTTCGGAAATTCATACCACCTGGTCATATAGATAGTTGCCCCGTCCTGTTTCGGGAATTAATCTCTGACCTATTTGAAAATTGCTGATGATATTCGTCTGTTTGCGAACTTAACCTGAAAAGAAAAAATCAGCTTTATGTAATGTCATGATGTATGTAATGCATTGTGTAATGATGCTCTCAAAATAAATGAGAATGTTATGTGCATTTTGATATGCATATGTTATGATGTATTGTGAAATGATGTATAGACGCAATATGTCATTGAAGCGTATCGGTAGCTCCTTGTAACAATGTCTAGATGGGGAAAGTAAATCCTGGACTGTTGCTGGGGATGAAGAAAGGTATTCTTCAATTTTTGTTGGGAATAATTTTTTTGGGGATTCCAGTTTTCTTGTTTGAGGATACTTTGCTGGGGATTTTCGAATTCTACTTGAGGATAGAGGCATTCAGGGAGAGTCGGTTGTTCGCCATTGTTTTCGTTGAAGGATTTGATTCTTACATACCTTGACTGGGGATACAAGAGATGGATATTCCTGCAGTGTGCTAATTGTCCAGGTTTCAGATACTGTAGCAACTCTTCTGGGCATACCAACTTTGATTAAACCCTGCTGAAAAATAGAATTTTGTTAGGGATTTACGTCGTTGGAGTAATAAACTCTGTTGGGGAAATAAATTCATGTAAACTGTGTCGAGGGAATAAACTCTGATGGGGATTGGAATTTTATAGTTTGTGCTAAGGAAGTCTCCACTTTATGCTGGGGAAATGATCAAACTTTCTTATTCGCTAGGGGATCTATTGGGGATGATGATCAAGTCAAGTTATTCATTAGGGATATGGAAGTGAACTGCTAGAAGATATCCCAATTTCTGCCTGAGGGCATATTAGACTGGCTGGGGAATATATCTCTGTCGGGGATGAGCTTGTGAAGGTAGCACTATAGAGATAGTTCCATGGAGATTTCTATGTGGGGATTTGTGGATAACTTTGAACATTATCCCAAATCCTAGAGTGATAAATCTTCTACTGATAAACAAGTGATGAGATATTGGGACATAGTCGTATGCTTTAATCCCTAATTTTTTCCTGGACTGTCTTTTCAAATTTTTTGTCCACCGGGATACCCCTTTTTGCCCAAGCCACCTTCTCAAATTTTCAACTTGTCGATGTACAATTTTATTTATATGCCCCTAATTTTTTCCCGAACCCTTTTGGTTCGTCAGGATGGCCTTATTTATGCCTAGGCCAATCAACCTAGCGGGTCTCTTTTTCATGCGTAGTATTTTTTGACTATGTACGTGTTCAAATGGCGCGGGGAATTTTCATTGTCCATGGTAGTAAGTGTTGTAGCACTGCCAGAAAATATTTTCTTGATCATACGTGGCGATTCGTATACGGGAGTCCATTTTCCCCTGGGATTAGTCTGGTGTCCCCGATGTTTGAAGTTATTGATCAACCATTGGTTACCAGGTTTCTGATAGTCTTGACCTTCCTCAGTATTTTTCTAAGAACTGTCACGGCATAATGACTTCATATAATACTGCTGACGTAGACAAGCAATTTGGTGATACCGAAGACTCAATTTTCATATTGGCTTTTACTGAAACTCGTGTTCAATGTAACATTCCCCAAGTGATTCAGATGGAGATATACCCCTGGCTATTCATCACTTTTGAGAGATTCTTTGAATCTTGACTTGACTGCCACATATGAGTTGGAAAATAACATGGCATGCCCCTTGATTTATAACCAATTGTGTCCATGAAATGCCTATTACTGGAAGTGTCTTTCTCTTTGACCCATCCTCTGAAGTAATTCTATCCATTGGGAGGATTTTCATTCATTGAAAATTCGGCATGCGAATTTCTCTACTGTAAAACACTTAGTCATATGCAAACAGTGGTATTAAAATGAAAAGCTTATATCTGTCTTGAATTTTAAAAAATGCATTTTTTTAGTAAATTTTTTTTGTAAGAATGTGATATCAACTCAGGATTTATAGTAAGCCTTACAGAAATCAGGATACCTTTTTGTAACAGTATGTTTTCAAACTAACCCATGCTTTAGTTAGGACTTTGAAGGGTTGTAACATGGTTTGGTTCACGATTTAAGAAACAAAGGATAAAGGCTCAAAGTTTATTTGTACCCAACCCGTTCTCCATGATGTCCTTCAGTCCTATACTTAGTTAATTATGCATTTAGGTTCCAATGGAGTTTGGAATTATAGCACTGATACTTGGTGATGGTTCAGAAACCGAAAGTTTATTTGAGAAGGCAGTCATTTTTTCTTGTAACATCATTCTTTTGTTGAGGATTTGTAGTGACCTCTTTTTGACTTTATTATCCCTAACTTTTTCCTGAACTGTTTTGTTTGAGATTACATTCAGCGGGATGCCTCAGTTTTTCCTTAAGTCTTCTTCATTGGTTCGACTTAGCAGGCTTTTCTTTTGAAAGATAATGACTTCTCGACTTAATGATTACGGGGAATCATCACCGAATTTTGATTTGGAAGGATGTATTTGATACTACCTGTTGTGTACGAAGGAAAAGCTTGGAATTGAATTCATAATTGAATTAACTAAGAAACTACCCTTCCCCAGGTTATGATTAAGGGTTTCAATTTTCATGAAAAAGAAAACTCCTACTTATTAGGCTCAAAGGGGTTGAATAGGGATTAACTTCCTTATATTTCCACTATTTAGGAATTGAAGCAATGCCTGTACATCGTCAGCAAGGTCTATTTAAAAGCATACTGTATGAGATTATGGTATCGTTTTCGTCATCCTCCCTCTAAAGGCTTATAACTTTTAACGAGAGTTGAATATCATAAAAAGGAAGTAAAAAGCACAATTTAAATATAGTGAAAACAAATGGATTAATTCAAGACAAACATATGCAATGCATTAATGGAAAAAAAAGTTTGACATAAAGATAAGTGTTCGAACAAACAAAAGAAATTACAACTGAAAATTCAAATGAACTGGACGCTCTCAATCTTAGTCATGATTTGGCATGGGAGAAGTGATCACATTAGGAGTCCTGGGAGGGTCAAACACAATCTCCTTAGCATCAATCATATCTTGAATCTTGTTCTTCAACACCCAACAACCATTCATATCATGTCATGCATTATTAAAATGGTATGCACACCTTGCATTAGGATGATAACTAGGAGCAGAAGTATTGGGATTTCGAGGAGGATCCTTCAATGTAATCAACTCTACCTTCAACATGTGTTGCAACGCTTAAGCCAATGACATGTTGATTTTGATAAATTATATTTTGGGTATATCCTGCTTATGTTGATTACCCTGTTGTTATTGTTGCAGTGGTGCAGGATTAGATATCAATAATGCCCCCACAGATTGGTTGTGGTCTCTCTTATTACGACCCTTCTGGCCGTACACGACATTAGACTATTTCTTCCCATTGTATGACTTCTTCAGAGTATCAGAAGAGGTAGGCACTTAGATTTTACCAATTCTGATTCCATTCTTAACATGTTCCCCTGTCAATATCAGTTCAGTGAAACCATCTGAAGAATTTCCAAGTAGGTGATTATAGAAAGGACATGTCAGCATGCTCATGAACATGTCAACCAATTCCATGTCATCTAAAGGATGATGAACCCTGCCTGTGAGATCTCTCCATTTCTGGGCGTATTCTTTGAAGCCTTCATTAGATCCCATGGACATACTCTGCAATTGCAAATGAGTTGGTGCGAGATCAGCATTATACTAGTACTGCTTGTAGAAAGCCGCATCCAAATATTCCCAAGTATGAATATTTTTCCCTTCTAGTTGATAGAACCATTCCAACTATGTTGCAGACAGGCTCTCTTGTAAGAAATGAACCCACAATTTCTTGTCAGCAGTGTGTGGTTGGATTTTCTGAACATATGACCTAAAATGTTGCTTCGGGCAAGAAATACCATCATACTTAGAAAATATATGAGTTTTGAACTTGGGAGGAATGAAGAATCCTGAGACCAAACCTAATTCTTCAAAGTCCAAGCCAATAACCTTTTGGATCTCCATAGCTTTCATACGCTCTTCTAACAACTTATACTTCTCATCAGCAAGGGGATATTGTCCATCCAAATAATCTTCTTCCTCTTCAACAAAGTATTTGACAGAACCATGATTACTATTTTCCTCATGCTTGTCACTTTCATCATTGTCATCCATTTCATTATCATTGTCCTCAGGGATCTCGATCTAATTGACCTGTTTAGCAGGACCTCTGAATCTTCTCCCTATATTGATAATGCCAATTGGTTTCTTTGTCTTCTTCTTATTCTCTTTGACAATGAGTGCCTTCAGTTCTTCTTTCCCCTTGGCTAAGCTTATGAACATCTCTTGGAACTGAGCATTCTGAGCATGGAGATCTTTCAGTGTTTGTTCGAGAGCCATTTCTGCTGAAATAAACAACAAGGAGATGAGAAACATGTCTTAAAAACCTATTATGCAATTATATGGTATGTAGATGCGTATGTAATGTTCTCAAGGATCTTTAGGGAATCTAGTTTGAAACATTAGAAATTGAATTTAGTTGCAGCTTTGTTTGAAGAACTTTAAGTTTTCATCTTTGAACGTCCTTCTATAAGAATCAAGCTCACCATATCAAGTGGGTCATAGCCCCTGACTCAAGAAAATGCACTTTGATATTGACGGCATCTGGCTAGAGGAAAACAAATCCTCTTGCCTCTCTTGATAGAAATTTGGCTTATAATAATCCTGCAAATATTGCACCATAAATCCCTAAGATCCTTGAAATGGTTAGTAACAATGCTATGATATGAAATGACATGATGTGTATACCATGCACTAAGAAAAAGCGTAAGGTGATGAGAACAAATGAGTTTATACAAATAAATCTTGTGAGGAATTCAAGTTGTTAGATAGTGAATACAAACAAGTCACACAAGTAGCCTTAGGTTTAAAGGCTTGTATGAAGTCAATAGGTAAGTACCCTTCCCATAACTGAAGTTTAGTTGGCTCAACCTGTCCTAAAATAGTAACCGAGTTCTAAGAATCTCATATCGCAGATCTTTCTCGAAGGCTTTATTTTAATAAGGCAACTAATTTTCCACTAAAACATCCCGAGAGTCAAATCTCAATAAGCGTAGCTTCGAGTATCAACCAACTTTGGACTACACCAAAGTCGGCTATCTCACTACCTTCTAATGGCTAAGATGGGTCAATTAAGGTTCTAAAAGTAAGTTAATGTTAATGACACCACACGAAAGCCTAATGTTATCCTTGCTGACTCAAGGAACATCAGTAAAAACTGAAGTGTCATACTAGTTGTAGCCATCATATTAACCATATCAGTCTACGCCGTACAATCTTTATGATCTATTACTACTTACCTAAGGCATCCCTAGATCCGGGTGTAGGATCTTACAAGTAATAAAAACTCAAGCAACTCTTAAATTTAAAGTAAACAAATCACACAATTTAAGCAAGTAAAGTGGTCTAAACTCTTAAGGTAACCCCTCTTTTAGTTCTCCCCAACAGATTCGCCAGTTCGGTAATACGGTGGGACAACTGACTTTTTTAGCATTTTATCACAAATGTTACAATTAGCAAGAGTCGCCACCGACTTTTATTTTATCCAACAAGGAAAGGTGAAAAGAACAAGAAATACCTTTGATATATTTTGTGTTCGGGGGGTAAGTTATGAAAAGAGAAGGTGTTAACACCCCTTTCATCTATAGTTATCTACGGGCTCTTAATTGCTTGATCACTTCAAAAATTGTTTTGTATGTTTGATTGTTTGAAAATATTTTGAAATACCAATGTAAGGAAGACTTTGTAATGATTCTTGTATCAGTCCTCAAGAATGCGTACAAAGTGTTTTGAAAATATTTGTTTGAAAGTGTGATGTGTAAAAATGATTTGTTTGTGAGCAAGTAATTTGTTGAGTCTTACCCATTAAAGGCCGTTCTTGTTATTTTCCTTCTTCTTTAGAGATAGCGTTATCCGTACCATTAGTTAGTAGGTAGCCCTATCTATTGGATATGAAGGGACATGCGAAGGGTCGTCGAATGGTCATAGAAAGCAACTTGTAAGGATATTTTAGCAATTCGAAGGGACTATCATCATTTTTCTCGTAGGGTCATCGAAGGGACTAGATCATTTTGTTGGCAACTCGAAGGGTCATTGATGGATTATGATCTTTATTTAAAAGGGACCATGATGATATTGTTTAACCGAGGGTCTTTGCTAGAGTATTCCCGTTTTTGTGGGACGTGACCATTAGTATCGAAAGGTAACAAAGAGAGGTTATCCTAGAGGTGAAGTTTGCAAAGTGTATTGGTTTCAGTCATGTTATCTTGAAAATTAAGGTTATCTATGTTTGATTTTATTCTTATCATACAAGCCTATTTACTAGTAGTTATATATATATATATATATATATATATATATATATATATATATATATATATATATATATATATATATATATATATATATATATATATATATATATATATATATATATATATATATATATATATATATATATATATATATATATATATATGCAAACATATAAAGGTAAAAGATAAAGCGAGAATGTAAATCTACGCTATTTAGAGCTTTGGGAGAGTTACATAATTAGAAAAGTGTGAGGATGTAAATCTAAAATATTACATTAAACTGTGTGACCTATACAATTGTCTAAGAAAATAAATAGCAAAAAGAATAAGAAAATGTTGGAGAAATAGTTTAAATGCCCTGAAAATCTAAGTTCATATTTTTGATGTTTTTATGAAAATAATTTAAGTGTTAATTAATAATAATTAAAATCCTAATTCTAATTGATTTTAATTAATAAAAAGCCAAAAATATAATTGTCTAAAAAATCAATTTATTAATTTACACCCTAAAACTAATTTTTTGTTGATTTTATTATATGGTTTCTTTCTGATTTTTTTATGTATAAGTTTTGATTAAAAAAATTAATTAATAACAAAATAACTAGTAAAAAGAAAAGGAAAATGAATAACGTAAAGCAAAAAGGGTTTTGGCATCGCTGGGGTTAGAACCCCCTCCCTTCTCTTCACACGCTTGGTTCCAACATGTTCTATGTTTCTTGATTAACACATCTGGACATATGAAACTTATTAATAACACAAGGATTAAGAAATTTGAAATTAGAAAATCCTTACCACCAGTGTGATTGAGGGGAGGCGTTCTGGGCACGGTTGAGCATGGTTATGGACTTGAGGAGGTTCCTGGGGATATCATGATGATGATTTAAGGTCTCGTTTCAGTTGAGAATGGCTGAAAAACTGGGATACAATTTGCACCTATTCTTTGAAAATTTTGTGTTTGGGAACTTGTTTCTATGGCAGCTTATTCGTGTCCTTGTTTTATGGAGTGTGTCCTCTATTTATAATGGATGATTTTTTAAGTTAACATTATTGGAAAGAAACATGTGCAATCAAAGTCATTATGTGTTTCCAAAATAATTTGAAAAACTTTCCAAAACATGAAGGTCTCTTTCCTTCTTCATCCCTCACGGTTTTGTTATGTTGGATATGTGATCTTGGGCTTCAAAATGATCCAAAACAAAAGTCCACATGGCTTGTACATTTATTTAATATTTATTTAATTTAATTTTGAACTTAAATGAATAAAATCAAAATAAATGAAATCAAAAATTAAAATAATGCATGAATGCACCCAGGGTTCCCTAAACATGTCATAAACATGTTTGAACTTCAAAAGTTAGGCTCATTAGCCTAAAGTCCAAAATTGCTCAATTATGGTTTCATGCATTTTCTCAAAATTTCTCAACTTGCACCCATCATAACTCTCTCAAATTTTGTCATATGAAGGTGATCTTTGACTCTCTGGAAAGCTCAAATGTACCCTACAACTCTCATGTTTGTCACTTTTTCATTTGTAATCTTTAAGTTAATGTAAATTGATTTGACAAAAGATGTCTTTTTGTTGACTTTTAAAATTACCTGTAATGTTTTGGAATATATATCTCAAATGAAGCATTTTTGACCTTGAGCTTAGAGAGACAAAGTTGTAGAAATTGAATTTCCTTCAAGTTAGGCCTTGGTTAAGGAATTTCTGATGAAGCATGTGAAATTTATGCTTGGTCAAAGTTCAGTTGACTTCTCCTTAAGAAAACCCTAATTTGGTAACTTTTGTCTTTTGATGAATCTTGAGTTTTCTTAATGAATCATGATCAACCCTTGATCAAATGATGAATTTGACTTCAAAATATTGATGTTGACCAAAAATCTTGAAGTTTGACTGTATGTTGACCACATTTGACTTTTTATCCAATACAGTAAATTTACAATCATTTGAGTAATTCATTGAGCAAACTTGTGATGTAAGGCTTGAAACTTGTCATGCGGGTACCTTTAAGCATATGAGAAACCATGAAACACACTTGAGGCATTAGGAGTCTAATTTTCCTTGAGAAAACCAAAACCCTAATTGTAGGCCATTGCTTAGGAGAGGCGCTTGTATGCTCAAACCCTTGAGTATTCTTGAGCAATTGAGATCCCTAGGAGCATAAGGAGGTGTCTTGAATCAATTGTCTTCAAAAATGGGAGGGTAAATTTTGGGGTACAACAACTGCGTTGAAATCATTTTGGGGATTTGACAAATAAAAGCATTTGATGAAACATCAAAAAGCATTTTGGTTATAAAAACATCAAAAGAACATCAACGCCCACGTCCACGCCTACGTCCACAACTACGTCCATCCATACACTTGCGCCTGCGATACCAATATCAAGATCTTGCTGACACCTTTCATTTAATCCAAATCAATTCAAAGATGCCACAATAATGCAACGATGAGGGGTTGGTAACGCAAAACCATTGGTTTAATAGGGGAGAATATCAATAAGCATTTGGTACATATGTAAACATTTATGGCATATGCAAAATACTCGATGCATATACATTCTGGGCTCAATATCAATCTAAGTCATTATGCATATACATCATACATGGAATTTTTCAAACACACTTTGGGAAAAACCAATACCTTGGGGCCCTTTGTCAGATTATCAAAACAAGCATTTACCTTTGTTGAGAACAGACACAACCGGTAAAAATCTGATCTCATTTTTTATCTAGTTATCTAAGATTCGATCACTAAAACCACTTTTCAATCATCTACCCCCTAGGTTGTGGTAGGTATGTGAATTACCAGATTCATATTATTCATTCCCTAGGTTGTAATGAATACGTGAATTCATTTTTGTGTCGTTTATCCCCTAGGTTGTGGTAAACGCACAAATTCTTCAAATATCTATCCCCTAGGTCGTGATAGGTATGAAAATTTTCAGGGTTATACTATTCATCCCCTAGGTTGTGATGAATAACATAAGCCCACCCTTGTTTTCTTTTATCCCCTAGGTTTTGATAAATGTGTAGGTTCATCCTCGTATTGTTTACTCTCTAGGTCATAGTAAGCATAACAAAATCTGCATAATTCATTGCGTCAGTCTCCATGAAGCAATGTGTTATCTAACTTTGTTTTATTCATCCCCTAGGTTGCGATAAATAGACAAAACCTACATTATAAACTTACTATATTAGTCTCAAGGCATTAGTAAGTCAACTTTTCAAAATTGTATTATTTTACCTCCTAGGATATGGTAAATATGCAAAAATCTAAAATCTCTAAGTCAAATCAAACCTTTTTGTTCAAACTCTTGTGAGATGATACATCATCATCTATGCCTACTTTTTTGATCCTCATGGGAATGTTGTACAATGTATCTTTCCTTTCTATCGAATAAATTTTGGGGTCTTCCATTATTTAATTAACCTCTGATTCGAACGTGCGAGACCTGCGTATTCTCGCACCATTCAATCAAAAGGCAATTAAATAGGGGCGACTGTCATACCCCAAATTTGCTCTATTGATTTTTAATCAGTTTCTTTATAAAGTTTAGATTACTAGGGATAATTTCATTGTGGGGGTTTAAACCTTAAAAGGAGGGGGTGAGTTTTAATAAAGGTTTTATGGGTTTTGTTTAATTTGAAAAGCTCGTATAATTTGTTGTTAGGCCTATTAAGGATTGTTTTGATATGTTAAAATTTAGACCCATTAAGGTTTGTTAAAAGTCTGCTAATTATTGCAAAGGAGGGTGTATTGTCTTAAATGGACCATCAAAATCTGATGGCCCATAAATAGAAAGGGGGGTATGTTTCATAATTTTAAGGTTAAAGGCCCAATTGAAGGAGGTTGGTCAATTTTTTTATTGCTAAAGGGCTTGTTGCATCGCTATGTGCTAAAGTCCATTAATGTTAAGTGGTGGAAGGGTTGTTGACTAGGGTCAACATTTGGATTAAGCTTACGTATTTATTATTATTACTATCATTAATACGCTTACTAATAATATTGCCTTTCATTTTGATTTATTATTAATTTTTGAGACATGGTTGACCTAAGTCAACGCAAGGGATTAAGAAACCCTAATTAACCAGGCCCAAACGTGTATTGTTCAGATCTGAACAAATTTTTTTTGAAACTAAAACAAAACAAAATGTTCAATGGATCAAATCAAATCTGGAAAATAATTATTCATGTTTATTCACTGAAAACGAACATATGCAATAACAAGTCCAAATATAGATTACAAAGAAACTAATCTCAAATGAAATCATCTAAAAACATAATCGAATCAATTACAATCAGAATTCATCAATCTACCCTAAATCAACATAATAAAATGAAAATTATAAACATTTTCCTAATTTGTCTAAATCTAAACCTATAAATAGAACCCAAGGAAATTCTAAAAAGGGGGAGGACAAATTTGGAGAGAAGAAGCAATAACAGGAGTAGAATCCACAAGTCAATTGCCTCCTTGAGATCTGGGTTTCAATTTCTGAAACCCTAGGTTTGTGCTTCAAGCCATCGTGCACCATCATACATGCAAGCAAAGAAGGAGAGGAAGAATCGGAAAGAGGAAATCAAATTACGAGAAGAAACACTGCAAGGAAGGTAAGCCTCGAACTTAGCTTTAATTGGTATTGTTTCTAGATTTGGGGACAATTGGTGTTTGGTTTTAAATTTCTTGGGTGTTTAGGGTTAGGGTTCTAAAAACTAGGGTTAGGGTTCTTAAAACTAGGGTAAGGGTTCACCGATGTTAATGTTTTGGGTTTTGTTGACAGTTAGGGTTCTTCATGAACCCTTAGGGTTCTTAGGGTTCTATGAACCCAGATGAAGATTCACGATAGAGGGTTTGAAGGTTTGAAGTTTCTGGTTGAGTATCAACCGAAAAACTGGGGAAAAGGGGTGGTTGAGGGTGGTTTCCAGAGGACCTCGCGGCTAGGGCGATTTCTGGTCGCCAGAGTTTTAGAGAGAGGTCAGGGCCTCTCTCTCTCTAGGTTTCGTAAAATATTTGTTGTTTCATTATAGAGAGAGAAAGAGGAGAAAAATGGGCTCTCACCTAGTAATTCACTTTTATAAACGCTTCTTGATCATGTATTGGCATGCCCATAACCCCTTGTTGGCTCTAAAATTCGACACCCACGATAAATTGGCCTTATGGGCCAAATATAGAGAAAATGAAGCCAAGCTGGAAAATGCTTCGATGGATGGAAAAACTTAGACAAATATCTGAGTTACAAATTAATCTTAGACAAGACATCTCCATTAAGCCTTCGACTGAAAAGGTCATGTGACCTTCGACTAGAAGGACAACCCTCATGTCAGCATCAAAGACGAAGGATATTTGAATTTGAAGAAGGGAGGGAAATGCAGTTCTCCTAGCAGTTAAGGGAAAGCAACGTGGCAGGAAGATAGAGGTCGAGGGGCATGCAAAGGACACTTGTCTTCATCCTAGAGCAAGGCAACCCCTCGACAGTTACATAATTTTAGTATATAGATAGGAAGTTTGTGTATATTTTCTGTATGTCCAATCTATCGTACTAGTCACTCAACATTATTCAAGTACCCGTTGTGTGTGAAAGAATAACTGAGAATGTACCTTGGAAACACCACCTTTTATTAATCAAATATTTTACATTACTTTGATCTTCTTTTGCAAAGTTTACGTTTCCTGCATTTTATCTGCATTTATATTTGCTTTCCAAAACCACAAAACCAACTCTCCGGTCGAACGTGTGTTCTTCCTAGATATTAACTTTTACATCAAACCAGCACAAAAATTAGCATATGTTCTGGGATCAATCTGATCGATCCCGCGAGTAACCAAAAGGGCTTTCCTTTTTGGAGGATCAGTAGTTGTTTACCAAAAACCACGGTAAACAAATTGGCACACCTGGTGGGACTTTGCTAAATTTTGTCATTTGTTTGTTCATTTATGGTATTGCTTTTCTTTTACACGTATACAGTGTTGCTTGTTATTAAGAAGTGGTAGAATAACTACCAACGAGTGTACTGCTAGGAAGAGAAATAGCGAAAGTAGAATGGCTAATCATCCAAATAATGGAGAAATACCTCCACCAAATACTACAGGGACATCGGTTATAACTACCGTTGGAGAAAATATCTCAACACCTGTTGGTTCAGTACTAACGTTAACCACGAATCAAACAGGACCCATACTTTCGTATGTAGGTCCTAGAGGTCCATTAGGAACACCCCCACTAAGGGAAAATCCAAGATCTCGACCGTACGCTCCCCCAGGATTTTTTACATCCTGGATGGGTCGAGAACAATTGTATGGCATGCCAACCACTAAAATGGCTAGCCTTATGAACGCTGCGTCTACATTTTAAGAACCTTTGGTGAGTACGTCTTCACCATTACAGGGATCTGGAGCCAGTATGGTAAATTTGGGTAGAAACCAACTTTTAGGAGGGCCATCACATGCAATACCAAGCCTCGCAAATGCTTCTACAACAATTTTGAGGCAAAAGATGGATGAAATCAACCATGATATATTGCAAATGATGGAACAAACTCTAAGTACAGTGCTGAACCCCCTAATACAAAATACTACCCAGTCGAATCAACAAATGGCAGCGCAAATGACGCGCATGGCTGAATTTTTTGGGGTTCCCCAAACTATTCGACAACCCCAAAGAATACCAATAAGAGTTAACCAAGGGATAATCTTGGAGGAAGACTTAACCACCAACCAAAATCCACAGATCCCTAGAGTAGAAATAGAACAACCTAGGATCAAAATACCTTGAAATCCCCCACAGATCCCTAGAGAAGTCGATCAAGGAGTGATTATGGTGAATAGGAACCAAAACGCTGATGAATTGATATAGCAAGTTCGACACCAAAATTATGGGACAGATAATAATCTGACTGCCATGATCTAGAGAATCATGATATATAATGGGATGAACATTGGTTTTCACAGACCAAACTTCACATCCCCATTATCAGAGTATATTCTACAAACAGATTTACCCCCTAGGGGAAAAGTCCCTAAGTTTACTAAATTTTCAGGGGATACGACATTGTCTACTGTCGATCACGTGGAGAGATATTTGATAGAAGCCGGAGAAATAGCAAACAACGAAAAACGCTTTTACTTGGTTCACTACCCTCCCAGCCAATTCGATCCATAATTGGAATCAATTGGAAAGGTTGTTCCATTAACAACTTTACATGGGACAAACCAAAATAAGTTTGAAAGAATTGGCTAGTGTGAAAAGGAGATTCACTGAGCCAATAAATGAGTATCTGAATAGGTTTTGTCTGCTTAAATCTAGGTGCTTTACTCAAGTGCCTGAACATGAATTAGTCGAAATGGCAGCAGGTGGCCTAGATTATTCCATTAGGAAAAAATTAGATACCCAAGACTTGAGAGACATGGCCCAGTTGGCCGATAGAGTTTGCCAAGTAGAACACCTTAAATCCGAAAAGGCTAAAGCGACCAAGACTCATCGAAGAGAAAGAGTAGCCTATGTCGAAATGGATGATGACGATCCAGAGACATTTAGTGATCCTATAGATGTCGAAGAAGGCGAAATACACTTAGCAGAATTAAAACAAGGGCCGCCATACTCTTGCAAATTTCTAGTGCCCTCAAATGGGAAGAATCCTGTTGAGTCTGAAAGGAACAGTGGCAGATTCCCAAAGAAAACATATAGTTTCGACATCACTAAATGTGATGAATTATTTGATTTATTAGTCAAAGATGGCCAAATGATAGTGCCCCCTGGAGCAAAAATGCCTCCTTTAGAACAAAGAAAGAAAAGAGGTTTTTGTAAATATCACAATTTTCTGGGCCATAAAACCTCACAATGTTTTCTTTTCAGGGATCTTGTTCAAGAAGCACTCAAAGAAGGAAGGCTCAAGTTCGCTGATAAGCCGACAATGAAAATTAATGCGAACCTGCTACAAATGGATGCATACTATGCTGAACCAATTGGCATCCATATGGTTGAAGTTTCTGAGGACTTCATCTACAAGCCTGTATTTGGCAGTTTTACTGGAAACATATCTAGGAAAACTGTCGAATGGGTGAGGAAGGCTACTGAAGGCCTGGACAAAGGAGCTACTAAAGGCTCAAGCAAAAGAGCTACTGAAAGATCAAACAAAGGAGTTGCTGAAAGCTCAAACAAGAGGACCACTACAGGTTCTTACCTGGCTTCCGTCAAAGGTTCGACAGAAAACTTGGAAGCCAAGATGCAAAAACTGAACCTCGTTGCCAAGATAAACGTGGAGGTAAACATGGTCGAGGTATCTGAGGCCGAGGCTTTGGAGGAGGCCATTCGACATGAGGAAGTGAACAAGACAACATTTCCAAAAGAAAATGAGAATCTGGCAGAATTTTTACATCTATGCCATAAGAAAAAGTATGAAGTGATGTTGTGTCCCAGATGCAGTTCCATTTTCGACAAGAAGGCTTCGGAGCACATACAAGGTGTAAGAACAGCGAAGGTGAAATGGGGCACCAATGCTCAGCCAAATATGGATCCAGAAGTTAGATATGATCCTAGGAGGGGATATCAAAAGGGACCCATGAACCAAGTGAGGAGGCCACCAACTTTTCAGCCTCCAACTAATGTACCTATGGATACTTGGCTCAATACAGTGGGCAGAAAAAAGGCCCAATGAAGAAAAATGGCGAATGTTTGACGTGCCAAGGGGCTCTTCTTTAGCTTACAGGAAAGAGTTTCAGACTACTACAACGAATAAAGTGGCTCACATATCAATAAACTACAAGGGGAAGAACCCCATGTCTCTATCCCAATGGTGAATATTTCAAAGACTGCGAAAAGCCGAGAAAGAGGCTGCAACAGAGCCTCACCCAGAATCTAGCACCAACGTGCCAAGAAAAGAAAAAGGAAAGCAAAGGAAACCTCTGGAGAGGGAACCAATTGCTAGAAGACTGGTGTGGCCAGAACAAGGTGAGTCGAATGACGAAGGTAATTATGACTCAGACGATACTTTAGATATTATGGTAAACATAATATCAGTGCTGCCTAGGGAGTACAACCGTTAGGTCGAAGTCGAAGAAATCGACTTGATGGTCGAACAAGAAATGGCCAGAAATAGGCCAATGTGTTACTACGTGATGAATAATGGTTGTGTTGATGAGAAGAATGCTTTCTTTGAGCCACCTACTGAGGCGATGAAAAATCACCTCAAGCCCCTATTTATCAGAGCAAAGATAAGGGAAGTGACCATAAATAAAATCTTGGTTGATTGTGGGGCGACCATAAATATAATTCCACAATCTATGATGAGGAATGTAGGAAAAGAGGATGATGATATTAAGCCCCATAACATGGTTCTATCAAATTATGGAGGGGGTATTGGAACCACCATGGGAGTTATACAACTGGATCTCAAGGTGGGCTAAATTATTCGACCTACCATGTTTATGGTAATTTCAGCAAAACCCAATTATAATTTGCTTTTAGGTCGAGAGTGGATACATGGGATATGTGCAGTTCCATCTTCGATGCATCAGAGGGTTAAAATATGGCGCCTTGATGGTATCATAGAGAACATCGAGGCTGATCAAAGTTACTACCTGGGCGAAGTTAACAACATTGGAAAAAATAACTTCGACATGAACTTGGCTCATATAGGGCCATGCAGCCCTCCTAACTTCGATCTGGCTCCAGTGCCCAATGCTTTTTGTTCTCTTTATCTACACTCTGATCATGGTTTTCAGTGGGATAGAGAGAATTTATCAAACATCGACTATGGAGGGGTTGATGACATACGGCCAACTGGCTGGGGGAGTGAGTTTGGTGATGATGACTGAATCACAGGCTCTACAAAGGATTTCAGTATATGTAGCCGAAAATAGAATGATAGTAGCCTTAGAGGCTGAAGTCAAATATATGGCTCTTGAAGCCAATGAACATGTATCTTTCCAAGAAGGCCCTGGGAAGGATTTCGACCCAGAACCTCCTGACTCGGAAGAGAAAGAAGTACGAAACCAGAGGTTAGACGCCATCTATGATGATGAGCCTCTAGGTTTCGAAAAAGATCCGTTGGCAAACAATGTTAGAATGGTAGAACAAGACCCCTTAGAAGAAATAAACCTAGGTGAAGGTCTTGTGAAAAAGCCAACATATATCAGCGCGAAGATAGATCCAGAACTCAGGGTCGAAATGATCTAATTGTTAAAAGAGTTCAGAGATTACTTTGCATGGGATTATGATGAAATTCCTGGTCTCGACAGAAGCTTGGTGGAACTACAATTTCCAACAAAACCCGGAAAGAAGCCTGTCAAGCAAACTCCAAGGCGCTTTGCACCAAAGATTCTGTTAAAAATCAAAACGGAAGTTGAAAGACTGCTGAAATGCAAGTTCATTCGAACGACCAGGTATGTCGAATGGATTGCAAATATAGTACCTGTTATAAAGAAAAATGGTACCTTAAGGGTGTACGTTGATTTCAGATATCTGAATGCTGCAACACCCAAAGATGAATATCCAATGCCTGTGGCGTAAATGCTTGTCGATTTCGTCGCTGGTTTCGAATACATGAGTATGCTTGACAGATATTCTATATATAATCAAATTTTCATTGCTGAAGAGGATGTGTCGAAAGCAGCATTCAGTTGCCCTGGGGCCTTAGGCACTTACGAATGGGTAGTGATGCCTTTTGGCCTAAAAAACCCAGGTGCAACGTATCAAAGAGCAATGAATTCTATCTTCCATGATTTTATTGAGACTTTTATGCAGATTTATATTGATGATATTGTTGTCAAATCTGTTTCAGGGAGGACTCATATGGACCATCTTCGACAATCCTTTGAGAGGATGAGACACTATGGTCTAAAAATGAATCCTCTAAAGTGCACTTTTGGTGTGAAAGCAAGGGACTTCTTAGGCTTTGTGGTCCATAAAAATGGAATCAAGATAAACCAAAACAAGACCAAAGCCATTTTGGAAGCCAAAGCACCAACCAACAAGAAGGAGTTGCAGTCTCTACTTGGGAAGATAAATTTCCTGAGGAGATTTATATCCAACCTCAGTGGGAAAACGCAAGCCTTCTCACCACTACTTCGACTCAGCAAAGGAGGATTTGAATGGGGGAAAAAACAACAAGAGGCCTTCGACAAAATCAAAGAGTACCTCACCAAGCCACCTATTCTGGTACCTCCTTGTAGAAATAGAAGTATGAGATTATACATAGCTGCATCTGATAAAACCATAGGGAGCATGTTAGCTCAAGAGGATGAGAATGGTGTCGAAAGACCCATCTACTAACTCAATAGAGTTTTAAATGATGCAGAAACTAGATATAATGAAGTTGAAAAACTATGTTTATGTCTTTACTTCTCATGTACAAAACTCAAGCAATATATTAAACCAGTTGATGTTTACGTTTCGTCTCATTTTGATGTCTTCAAATATATGTTGTCGAAACCTATTTTGCATAGTAGAATTGGCAAATGGGCACTTGCATTTAATGAGTATTCATTAACCTTTATGCCTCTCAAGGCTGTAAAAGGTCAAGTGGTAGTAGACTTTACAGTTGACCACTCAATAAATGAAGAATCACTAAATTACTTGGAGATTGAACCTTGGAAGTTATACTTCGACGGTTCTATTCATAAAGATGGAACTGGAGTGGGGGTTCTAATTATTTCTCCAAACAAAATTCCAACAACATTTAAGTACAAGATCAAAGGAGATTGTTTGAATAATGAGGCTGAATACGAAGCTTTAATCGTAGGCCTTGAAATCATGTTGGAATTTGGGGTAACTCGAGTTGAAATAATGGGAGGCTCAGAGTTAGTCCTAAAACAAGTTACGAAAGAATACAAATGCATAAGAGAAAATCTTATCATGTATTTCGTAATAGCCAGTGGTTTGTTGAAGAACTTCGAAGTGGTTAACATTCGACATATACCAAGATTGGAAAATCAAGTGGCTAATGATTTAGCACGGATCGCTTCCGGGTATAAAATTTCAAAAGAAAAACTACAACAAGCAATCGAAGTTAGAGGAAGAGTAACATCCACTAGGTTGTTTCCAATAGATTTGGAAACAACAACATTGGGATACACTGGTCATGAAAATTTCGAAATTTCGTTCATAGACAATCTAACAGAACGAGATTGGAGAAAGCCTATAGTAAATTATTTACAGAATCCAATGGCTTTGACAGAGTGAAAGATAAAGTATAGGGCATTAAGCTATATACTAATGGGAAATGAATTATTCAAGAAAACACCTGAAGGTGTGCTACTGAAATGCCTAAGTGAAACATAAGCATACATAACCCCTTCTACCACACACGCTGGGGCATGTGGAGCACATCAAGTAGGCCATAAGATGAAATGGTTGTTGTTTCGACAAGGACTATATTGGCCCACTATGTTAAAAGATTGTGTTGAGTTTGTAAAAGGATGTCAAGAATTTCAAGTACATACAGGCATCCAACATGTACCGGCAAGCAAACTTCATTTGATTGTGAAACCTTGGACTTTTAGAGGATGGGCTTTAGATCTTATTGGATAAATTCGACCAGCGTCCTCTAAAAGCCAGAAATACATATTGGTGGGCATTAATTATTTTACCAAATGGATTGAAGCAATTCCTTTAGTTAATGTAGACCAAGAGAATGTCATTGAATTTATTCAAAAGTACATTATATATAGATTTGCAACCTCTGAGACAATAACGACAGATCAAGGATCAATCTTTACTGGGCGAAAAATGCAAGAATTTGCTACAGAGATGGGATTCAAACTGTTGACGTCTACACCTTACTATGCACAAGCCAACGGCCAAGTCGAAGCTGGAAATAAGGTAGTAATCAGTTTAATAAAGAAACACGTGGGAAAGAAGCCAAGAAACTGGCATAAGACGTTAGATCAAGTTTTATGGGCTTGTCGAACCTCTCTTAAAGAGGCTACAGGAATAACACCATTTCGTCTAACTTATGGTCATGATATGGTATTTCCAGTGGAAATTTGTCTACAGTCAACGAGGGTTCAGAGACATCAGGATATCCCTTCTGAAGTTTATTGGAATATGATGTTGGATGAATTAGTTAATTTGGACGAAGAAAGGTTGAAAGCTTTAGACCTCTTAAGATTACATAATAAAAGGGTGGAAAAATCATACAATCGAAGAGTAAAACCTAAGACATTGTTGCCTGAGGATCTAGTATGGAAGGTAATTCTCCCAATAGATCGAAAGGATAAAAATATGGAAAAATGGTCCCCTAAGTGGGAAGGACCTTTCAGAATTATCCAAACTTTCTCTGGTGGAGCCTATGAGATCGAGGAGTTAAATGAAGATCAAAGGATCTTGAGAGTAAATGGTAAATACATGAAAAAGTATAGACCTATGCTTCAAGAGGTTAAAATAGCCAATGTATAGTCACAGTTGAAATAAGGAAAAAGCCAAAATGGAAATTTCATTTAAAAAAAATTCCAAAATGGCCTTAAGTCATTACAATAGATGATTATACAAATACAGAGATAGAATTTAAAAGCGGAGATTGGCTTTGATCTAAAGATATTTGATCCTCTGTAATTCTAGACGCCTTTCACACAAAGCCTTTGACTGATGTAGAGTTTCAAGTTTAGCATCGAGCGTTTGAGCCCGATCAACATGTTTTAACCCTTCAGCAAGTTCCTCTTGGCTTTCAGGTTCAGTATTGATGGCGAGAAGTTCTTCTTTCCTTTTATCGTTGGCGGCAATTTTAGCCTCCAGTTCTTTGATATGCACCCTCATATTAGCTGTATCTTGATCAATCTCCTTAGCTTATTTTTGCCTAGCCTCTTGAGCCTTCGACAACTGTTTCACTTTGGAGGCTGATTCAGTAGCAGCATTCCAGGCAGCAGCTACGTGACCGTTGGCCTCTTCGATCTCGTGAGCGAGAGTCCTTAGACGGTTGTAGTCTGCTGACACTTGGTCAATGATGGAAGTTAAATCCAAAATAACGCTAGCTATATCTAGAGAAGCAATAAGGACATCAACAACCCTCAAAGTGGTCTTCAAGAATGAGGGAGAAGTAGGTTCTCCCTCCAAGGTTAGCATTAAATCCCTTTTGAAAATTTTCACCTTAACCTTCTGAAGCGCCTCATCAAGAGGAGATGTTGAGGTAGATTTCCCAGACGCAGTCGAAACACTGTGATCAGAAGAACTTTCTCGACCCTCAAGAATGGCAGTCAAATAACCCAGAGGATTTTTCTGTTTCAACAAGGCCCAATCTTTTTGGTGTGACACCCTGTCGAAGGGGCTCTCTCGCTAATAGCAGAAGCCACATTTACTACCTATGTTTGAACATGGGAAGCTTCAGTATTTGCAGGATTTTGGGCCCCCTCGGTAGAGTTTTCTCTGCCGTCAGCCTCTGGAATTTCTTCATTCTGATTCTCCCCCTCCAGCATACCTTCCCTCTCTATTCCAACTACAGCATCAGTAGCCTCCTCCTCTTCACCTTCCTGTACATCCTCTAGTGGAGCCCTGATTTTTTTCCTGTTCTTCTATAGGGCCTTCTTCATTTGTTTCTTCTATGGTCTCATGTTGATGCTCAGAAGTTTGGTTCACCTCACTAGCTGAGCTCACAAAAGAGCCTTTTGCTGAAGAAGGCCTATAAGTAGGATCTCCCTTACTATTTAACAAAGTGACAGATCCTTCGACAGGAATGGGAGCCTGTTTAGAAGTGCCAGCAGTATCCTAAAGATTAAAAAAATATTATTCTCAGAATTATTATGGAAAAAAGGGCTAGTTCAGGAAATAAGCAGATTTTGTCGAAGAAAATACCTGAGGAGGAATTTCGGCGCCGGGACTTAAGTTGTCAATCTCGCTAGGATTATTCAGCCTAGCGGCTACCTCTTGCTCAGTGGGCTCTCTGATGATTACAGGAGGAGGCCTCGATTTGGTAGCTGCGATCTTGATTTTTTCCTTTGGGCCAGGCTCAGGTATAGGAGCTGGTTTCTTTAATTTTTGTCTCTTAAGAGGAACAGGAGGAGATTCCTCTTCTTCATCACTAGAGATTTCAATCTCCTGAACCTTTCGTCTCTTGGGAGTGGTTTTCTGAACACCCAGAAAAATAAGAGTCGGAGGAATCAACATATATACCAGAAAATAGTGAAGGAGAAAGGTATAGCAGAAAGTGAGTACCTTTGGTGAAGGGTTCACAGGAGGGTCTCCCCCTTTGGTGCTTTCAGCAGCCTTTTTGGTGTTTGTCCTCTTGACAGCTATACAAGAAACAAATATAAGTTGGATGTCGAATGATTGAATCTAAGACAGTGAGACAAAGGGGGAAAATATTACCATTCTTGATCTTGTCAAAGACCAGCTTGAATGCCTCGCGAAGGTGGTTGGCGAAATCCTTCTCGTCAAAGAATTCGTTGTAATATTTCCTCCACCACCCCTAAAAAATGGGCGAACATATAAAATTAAGATTAAAGTCGAACAAAGTTAGTACGGTCTGACCAATGTACCTACCAATGTGCTTGGTAGCAGCATCCTCTGAGTAATCTGCGTTATAAAACAATAGCAGTTTCTCTCGAGAGTAGATGGGAGATGGAAGTGATTGAACAATATCGAACTGTCGAGAGATAAGATTCGGTTGGTAAACAATCAAACTCAGTTGATTCTTCGAACTCTTGAATCTCAGCAGCATGATTCTGGGTTGAATAAAAGACTCCCAAATAGCCACATATTCGTCTTCTAGGTCCTCCTCATCAGCCGAAGGAAGTGGTCGAGTGAACCATTCTGGACAAACTTTTCGATCGGCGAAGGGAGCCATGGTCGAAACCAAATTTTGACGCTCTGCAAACATCATCACAAATCTGGTGAAGGATTTTTGAAATTTCTGACCCTCTTCAGTCGGAGTCAACAAGATTAACCTGGTACCTTTGACCCTACTATTCAGAATTTCTGGGGCCTCTTCATTTATCTTATTCTTTTGAGGAAGAAAAGATTCAAAAGTGGTGTTGAGCCAGAGTTGAAGAAGCCAAAAGGGGCCAGAGAGGAGCAAGCTTTCCCTGTCTCCAATGACTTTGAGTTGAGTCACACCATTGTTGATGGACTCATATAGGTTGGCCAAGATCAATTCAGCCAAACAGAGAGGGTAACCATGGTGAAGCTGTGTTACAAGCGTAAGCATCTTCTTAGTCACTTGAAGTGACTTAGTACAGAAGACGAAGCGAGATAGCCACATAGCTAAGAAGGATATATGTTCCACCTCCGACACAGTGCTGCAAGATTTATCATGAAAATGATTGATAAATGTGGTATATATGGGCTTCGCGCATGAAAACCCAATGGCATCCTCAGATAAATCTTCAGGGTCGAAGTAATCACCAGTCGGTCGAAGACCAGTAATTTCTGCTATATTAAAAAGGGTCGGGGTCACCATTCCACAAGGAAGATGAAACGTGAAATGGGTGTTGTCTCAGAAGTATAATGAAGACACTAACATGAGAGGGCAGTAAGATAACCCTGCCTTCGACATCATCACCAGGTCATAGATCCCCATTTCTTTCCAGATTGGGGTTTGTACCTTCTCCATTTTATTCAGCCAGTCTGAATATTCTGAAGAAAGGCTAGGGCACGATCGAAATATCCTATTCCCTTTATTCATGAACTGAAGATTAATATCTTCCTTCGTCTGAGCATGTTGTTGATTGGCTGGGGTTGCATCCCCAGGATCATTCTTGGGTTTCTTTGTACAGCCTATAGGCTTAAGCCTAGGGTGAGTCGGGAAGAAAGCACTATTTTTTGTGGGATTTTTTATGCATGCAGACAAAGGGCCAGACATGGCATATATTTCCCCAGAATACCTGATGGGGATGAGGAGCTGGGAGTTGTACGCTTCGCGCCTATCTTTGGTCATAGGTTTGGAGACGAACCTTGGCTCCTCAATCGAAGCAGGAGGAGAAATTGTGGGAAAAATCTTTGGTTGACGATGTACATCAGAAACATTCTTGGGCTTAGGGTTGTTTGGAGCATTGGAGAGGAATTCCATTGTTATGAGTTGGTGAGAAACGAAGATGATAAAGTCACTAAGGTATAAGGTATTTTTCTGCAGAAGAGATGAAGAATGCTAAGTATTGTGAAAGTTCCAAAAGAGAGAGCTCAAGGCTATTTATAGTTCTCAGGGAGAAGTGTTTCTCGTCGAGGTCATTTAATGCTACAGACGTAGTGGGGCACGTGGCAAGCAGTGAAGCAGTTACCGTGCAGGTGATGGAGAATGTTTGACATGCTTTCCTAGGTTCTAGGAGTAATGGCCATCATGGCAGCATGGTAACGGCTGATTGAAACGACATCTCGAGAAAAGAGTAACGATGATTCTAAGTATGGCAGTTGTTGGAAGGCGAAAAGTACATGTTAAGCCTTTATGGACAAAAAAGAGACAGTTGTCGAATAGGAATATCAAAGAATGACTATTTCTCTCGATGTCGAAATAGACATTCTTGGGGGGCAATTTGTTGGCTCTTAAATTCGACACCCACGATAAATTGGCCTTATGGGACAAATATAGAGCAAATGAAGCCAAGCTGGAAAATGCTTCGATGGATGGTGTTGTACCCCAAAATTTTCCCTCCCATATTTCTCAATACATTTCAAGTGAGGTCCTCAAATTGCTCAAGCAAGTCCAAGGGTTGACCAGACAAACTCTCTCCTAAGGTAGTCTACCTCAAATTAGGGTTTCAGTTTTCACCAAGATGTTTGAGTCCAAAGGATCCCAAATTCTCACCATTGTCCTAATATGTTCTCAAGATCATCCATGTCAAGTTTCAAGCCTTGCAGAGGAAGTTTGCTCAGTCAATTGCTCAAAGGCCTGAAAATCGACTATGCTAGGGCAAAAGTCAACTGTGTCCTACAAACATTCAAACTTCAAGATTTATGGTCAACATCCTCATTTTGAAGTATTATTCATCATTTGATCAAGGTTTTGTCATTATTCCTCAAGGATTGCTCACAATTCATTAAAACCCAAAAGTTGTAAATTAGGGTTTTGTAGGAAAAGTCAACTCAACTTTGACCAAGCATAACTTTCTCATACTTTATCAAAAATGACCCATCCAAAACTCATTTTTAAGAGGATGGAAATCCCTACAATCCATCTTCAGCTCCCAAGTTCAAAATATGCACTCACAAGAAGATATGAATTTGGACATTATAGGTCATTTTGAAAAGTCAACAAAAACCCCTTTTTTGTCAAAGCTTCATACATGAACATGGAAGACCCAATTGAGATGAGACCAAAATGGTTGCTTAGAGGACATCTTAAGCTTTCTAAAAAGTCAAAGAACACATCTCTAGGGTCAAAATTGAGAGAGTTATGCATTGGCAAAGTTGACCCTTTTTGCAAAATTGCCAAAAGTCAAATGTGCCCAAAACAACAATTTTTGTCAAATGGGCCCAACTTTTTATGATTGCACTGAGTTTGTAACATGACCCACGACCCATGATCCTTCCCATTTTTCATTCTTTTTTTTTGTCATTTATTTTGATTTTATTTCAATTAAATCAAATAAAATCAAAATAAAATCATGAAAATATCAAAAACTAATCAAAGCTTGAGATTTTGTGTATGTTTAGGTCTATTATACAACTGGAGATGGAATCAAATCATGCAAGCTTCAAATGGACACAAAAAGATTGGATTTTCTCAATTTGGAAATATTTGCACAAAGGATCAATTCTTGAATCAATGATCATTATTGGAGAAGATTTGAAACCAAATTGCAACCCTAATTCATTCTTAGGTACATAAGGAACGTGTTCAGACCATAAACAAGGGGATTGAAGGCGTGAAAAGAAGAGAAAAAATCTCAAAATTTCAAGGAAAATTTGCAAACTGATTTCCTAGTTCCAGGCTTCCTCAAGCCATTCCAGGCACACCAATCGATTACTAGACATCCAGGGATCAAGATTCAACCACTAACAAGCCTCATAACATCCAAAAACACATTGTAAGAGTCGCACGACTTCCATGTTTTTTTGAATTCGTATATCATGATTCTAGCATAATTAGCATGTTTTATTGATATATTCTTAATCCTTGAGTCATTTGCAAACTACTGGAGACGTTTAATTTCATTTTTGCTGACTATACATCAAGATGCCATAGTTAGGGTCCTTGGTTCGCTTTTGGGGTTTTTATGTACAGGTACAATTGGCCATGGATAAGGGTACCATGATGCTCGTGAGGTTGCCACAAGTTGATTGGTGCCATCGTTTTGCATTTATCACGTTTGTACAGGATTTTGGAAAGGTACAGGGCTGTACCTACGCCCCTTTGTCCGTAGGTAAAAATCCTGGATCTAAAACGACGGAGATGATGAGGAAGATGATAACGTGGAGCCCCATGGATGGTCTATTCAAATCTGTGCGCGTTTTAAGATTATTCTTTTTGTTTTACCATATTATATTTCTTTGTCATTAACCATACAAATAAGCAAGCTAGCTCAGATGGTCATCATGCAGGGTAAAATGCCAAAAGGGCCTGGTTCGATCCCCAAGTCCCCATATTTGTTCCATATTATTTTTCTTTGTGTAATCAGGCGCGCTAGCATCCAAGGCCTCCACCATACACCATCAATATCCAGCCAACAGATCTTCAACAAGGCAGATCCAATGCCATAACCCTAAGGGTCTACCATACGCCCAGTCAAGCAAACAACATGGGATTGAAAAAGTCAAACAGGCCAAGGATTATTGGGCCCAGAAACTGCAATTGGCACCCCCTTTTTGCTGAAAACACCAGGCCCATCCTATTTCTTTTCTATTTTTCTTTTTATTTAATTTCTTTTATTTAATTATTTTCTAAACACAAAATTAATTTCTTTTTTACAAAAAAAAATCATAAAATCAATTTCACCAATTTAGAATTTAGGTTTTATTTTATTTTATCAAATTTAATTTTATATTAGTTTTAATTTTAGGGTAATTCTAACTTTTTGTAAACAATTAAAATCAAATTAGAAAAATTAGGATTGCATTTGATTTAATTTTTATTTCTTTTCTCAATAAAAAAAATACAAAAAAATAAGTTAATTTAATTATTTTTTCTCAAATTTAAATTGATTAGTAATTAGGTTTTTTATTTTATTCAATTAAAACTTTATTTTCCTCAAAATAATCAAAAACCACAAAAACAATAATGTTTCTTTCAATTAGGCTTAGTCGGGGTCAAAACCCTAATTTTCTCGTTCTCAATTCGTCGCGTGCACTTATTATTTTAACAATATTAATGTAACTGCTCACGGTATGTAATAGTTTAATTAGGATTTTTCTTTTATTTATCGTTTTACAGGTTTTTGACTATGTAATTAATCCCCTACCCCAAAGCCTTGTAATAGCCTAGTTTTACTTTTCCGCATTTTATTTCTTGCAAATATTAACTGTTAGATGAATGTTAATAGGATTGTATGACAAGATTGCATGACAATTTAAAATGGATAGCAAACCCTAAATGCGCAAAGATAATAACTTGAAATCAAATCACTCGCACATGCGCACTCCTAGGGTATACTCTCACTTAGGTTGCCTTCGGTAAACGGTCATTAACTATAGGGTGTTTTAGTGGTCGTCCTTCTATCTAAACAAAGATCAAATGTCTCGTTCGGAAATGTTGCCTCGGAAATGTTGCCTCGAATATGATCTTAAGACATTAGGGTTATTACTAAGACGTTCTAACATTGCTTTAGTGATCGTACGTCCCTTTCGAATTGACCCTTACAACTCCAACGACGGTGCTACCTATTTCTCAATAGTAGGATAGCACTGTCTAAAGGAAGCAAGGACAAAAATAATCTTTTTTCGAGTAGGTAGATTCTAGTAGGTACTTGCTCAAAATCAAACTTTTTCACGCTTACACTTTTTTTCAAACAAAGTTTTCAAAACGACTTCGAAACACTCTTGAGGACTGATACAAGGGTTAAAACGAAGTAAAAATAAAACTTTTCAAAACAAACAAACACAAGAAATTTTTAAAATGATGAGCAAGTACCTAAGAGCCCATGGAAAACCATGGATAGAAATGGTGCTAATACCTTCCCTTTCTATAATCTACCCCACGTACTCAAAATCTCAAAAAAGGAATTTTTCTGTGCTTTTTTCCTTTCCCGCTGGATAAAATAAAAGTCGATGGTGACTCTTGCTTACCGCGACATATTGCGAACACAAATGCAAAACACAAACCAACATTTTCTCAAAACAGTCGGTTCTGCCACCATATCATAGAACTGGCGACTCTGCTAGGGGATAATAAGTGGGGTATACATTAGCATCTAGTTCATCATATTTGCTTCTCTTGTTTTTTTTGGTTGCTTTACTTTTAAGGGTTTTATATTGGGAGTTACTATAGATCCTAACCCGGATTTGGGGAACACCTTTTGGGTAAGTAGCAATAAACTGTGAGGGAACTGTACGGAGTAGACCGATACGGTTAAAGCAGTAGCTACATTGATGTGGCACATTAGTTGGTACCGGTATCCCTTGTGGAGAAACGAGGAGATAGCCGGCCTCGGTGTAAAGCTGAGAACTGGTTGATACTCGATGCTACACTCATTGAGACCATACTCTAGAGATAGTTCCAGCCGCAAGAAAAGATTACCTGAGCTGAAACCATGACCGATGGAGGATGGTCAATGATATTTGGAACCTCTAGAACCCGGTTACTTTTGCTAGGACAGATTGAAACCAATTGAACTTCAAGAGGGTAATACCTTTGACCCCATGCAAGCCTTAAACTTAAGGGCTTTTGTGTGACTTGTTTGCCTTTGCCATGTCTGTTATCTGCTATACCTGTTGTTTGTTTTTATCATGACATCATGCATCATAACATAGCATGCATACTTCATTCTACTAACCATTTCAAAGACCGAGGGGATTTATCTTTGTTCTGTTTTGCAGGATATGGCTTCCATGCGCAAAAACACCATCTGAGTTAACTTTGTGCAAATACCTGCTCAACTCAAAGAGTTAGCCTCAAAAGTTTCTGAGACTTCTTCGTTCATTAAAATACTTGGTCAGCTTCTTTGCTTGGTCACCTCAAAGTTTGATGAGCAGATGATGAGTGTGCTTTTCCAGTTCTTCGATCCTGTGCATCATTGCTTCACGTTCCCAGATTATAAGCTAGTTCCCACTTTGGAAGAGTTTTCTCACTTACTGGGCATATCCATCCTTGAGCAGATTCCCTTCACATGTATGGAAGAAACTCCTAGACCAGAAGACATTGCCTTAGCTCTGCATCTGAAACGGGCTGATGTAGTATCTATTGGGAGACACGAAGCAGGGTTGAAGGTTTCTTAGCCAAGTTTTTGATAGATCAAGCTCATCTATTCTGGGATAGTTTAGACTTTCAGGCTTTTGAAGACATCTTGGCTCTCCTTATCTATGGTTTGGTTCTCTTCCCAAATCCAGATTCCTTTATAGATGTGAACGCGGTTAAGATCTTCCTGTCTCGTAATCCTGTGCCTACTCTATTGGGTGATATCTTACATGCCCTCTACACTCGTACTGTGCAAAGAAGAGAGACTCTTATGTGTTGTATGTCGTTGCTGTTGAGGTGGTTTATTTCGCACCTCCCTAAGTCCGTGTTGAAGAATGAAGAAGGTTTAGGATGGTCTTAAAGGATAATGTCCCTTTCCCATACAGACATTCCTTGGAGTTCAAAGGCTATAGAAAGCACTGATGTCATTGATCGATATGGGGGATACCCTAATGTACCATTGCTTGGAATTAGAGGAGGTATAAACTATAGTCCTTGTTTATCTTTGCGACAATTTGGTCGTGCTCAGAGAGATGGTCCCCATGAGCTACTTCTTACAGATATTGCATTTGACTACAAGGAGGACGTAGACGAGCATCATCAGAGGTTTATACGAGCTTGGGGAATGGTGAACAGATCTGACCCTAAGAGCTAGGACCAAGGACTTCCCTCCCTATGCAGCCTTACCTCCAGTGGGTCCGAGCACGTGCTCAGAAGCTTGGGATTCCTTATGAAGCTGTGTTGCCAGTTATTGTGGAGACCACCAATGAAGAGGGCATTCCTTATACAGTCCTTTATCCCTACATGCCCACTGATCTTGGGGCATTGAAGAGATCCTGGATTCAGCTGAAACAGGAGAGGGATACCTACCGGGAAAAGTACCATGAGCAAGAAAGGAAAATCTTGAAGCTCACCAGGCAACTCGAGAATGAATGAACGATCAATGACTACGTCAGCACCAAGGGGAAGCATCCATGGGATTTCAGATTTTGCTTTTTTTAGTTTAGATTTTTTTTCCGTTTATTTCTTTGTAACGCCTCAAAGGCATTATTGAACCTTTTTACTAGTTAATCTAATAAAGTTTGTTTATTTTTTGGTTTGTAAATTTAAATCTCCCAAAGTCTTTGAAATTATTACATACGCATCCCATTATCATGCACACCATTACAGGTACCATTACAGGTTTCTCATCTTCTTCGCTGTTTATTTCAGTAGAAATGTCTTCCGATCAAGATATCAAAGATCTTCAGGCACAAAATGCCCAATTCCAAGAGATGTTCTTGAGCTTGGCTAAAGGGCAAGAGGATTTGAAAGCTCTCATTCTGAAACAGAAAGAGAATAAGAAGAAGAAGAATAAGAAGAAGAAGGTCATTCTTCTGAGTATGGGCAAAAGGTTTGGGGATAGGTTGAAACAGCAAGCTGATCTGTCCTTTTCATCCAAGGAAGGGGAGAACCAAGAATAAGAAAAGGGCCCAGTCTTGCAGTTTCTGATAATGATACAGATTATGATGAGGAGCAATATCCCCCTGCTGAGGATAGGTACAAGAAGTTAGAAGACCGTCTGAGTGCTATGGAGATTCAAAAATCCTTGGTTTGGATTTCAGAGAGCTAGGATTGGTATTGGGAGTGGTGATCCCTCATAAGTTCAAAGCTCCGGTTTTTGCCAAGTACGACAGAGTGTCCTGTCCAAAACTCCATCTCTGCTCGTATGTCAGGAAAATCCAATCCTACACTGCTAATAGGAACTTGTGGGTGCATTTCTTTTAAGATAGTCTGTCAGGGACTCAACTTGAATGGTTTTATCAGTTGGAAGGAGCTAATTCCCGAAACTGGGAGGACCTTGTTGCTTCTTTCTACAGGAAGTACCAGTATAATGCCGACCTTGCTCCGATTCGTACTTAGCTTCAGGGTATGTCAATAGGTGCAAGTGAAGGTTTTAAGGACTATGCTCAGAAGTGGAGTGATTTAGCTGGAAGAGTCCAACCCCCTTTGTCTGATAGGGAGTTGGTTGACATGTTTCTAGGGACGCTATCTGGTCCATTTTTCAATCATCTGATCGGCAGTTCGTCATTTGGGTTTACTGAGTTGATCTTGACTGGAGAGAGAGTAGAAGCTGGTATCCAAAGTGGTAAGATACAGAAAGATACTTCATCAAGTGCAGTAAAGAAGCCTTTCACCAGTAAGAAAGAAGCTAGTGCAGTTTATGGCTCGAGGGGCCAAAACAGACCTGAACACCGTCAAGTGGTAAATGCGGTAATGATATCAAAACCCACCGTTGCTCCACAATGCAACAATCAACAAAGGGTGGAAAAACCATAGAGACAGTACACTCGGCTCAATATGACCTTGTCTCAAATTCTACCATAATTATTGAAGACCAATCTGGTAACTCTGAGGGAAGCCCCGAAGAACACCACATCTCCGCTATATAACCCGAATGCCCGCTGCGCCTATCACTCTGATGGCCCAAGTCATGATACAAACAATTGTTGGGCCTTGAAGAATAAGGTGCAAGACTTGATCGAAGCCAAAGAGATTGAGTTTGACGCTCCGGAAAAGCCCAACGTCATAACTGCTCTCATGCCCAAACATGGTCATGGAGTGAATGTTGTGGACGATGATTTATCTGTGACCTCCGTGGAAGAAATTTCTACTCCTTTGATGACAGTAAAGAAGAATCTATTGTTGGCCGGTTTATTTCCGGGTTGTGGAAAAGGTTGCCACATGTGTTCAATTCTACCTGTTGGTTTCTATTTATTGAAATCAGGTGTTCAGCGCCTGATGGACAACAAAGAGATCCTGTTCGAAAATACTATGATTCCTTTAGTTCCAGTTGAAGACATTGCCATCATAAACATTTCTGCCAATCCTTCAAAGGCTTCCTCGAGAAAGCCTGTTAGGATTACATCCATCCCAAGAATCGCTCTGTTAATAATTACTATCCCTGGTCCTATCCCATACACTTTGGATAAAGATGTCCCTTGGAACTATGGTGCCGATGTGTATTACCATGGAGTTAAAGAAGACTTGAAAAGTGAGGAAGCTGATGCTGATGTCAGCAATATTGTCGGGGCTAGCAAGGTCACCAGAAGCAGAAGACTCTTTTCTCCCGAGATTTCCCCTCCGACTGTTCACAAACCTATTGTCATTCCATCTGCTGGTACATCAGCTATTGTCCTAGTTTCTACTCCAATTATCACCCCTGTCACCGAGCCATCTGGCACTCGGGGCAAAGAAATCACAAGTGAGCCTGCCCAGATGGAGGCACCTAAGAAGATCATTGTAGAAACCTCTAAACAGGAGATAGAGGAAATTCTGAAGATTATCAAGAAGAGCGACTACAACGTAGTTGAGTAGTTGGGGAAGACCCCGTCAAAAATCTCCATGTTGTACTTGTTATTGTGTTCTGAAGCCCATGCAAAGGCTTTAATTTCTTTCCTCAAAACTGCGCATGTGCCGCAGGAAACTTCTGCCGATCAATTCAAAGACTGCGTAGCTAGTTTGACTGCAGACAATGGGCTGGGTTTCTCAGATGCAAATCTGACTGCTAAAGGAAGAAATCACAATGATGCTCTGCATGTCTCAATCGAGTGCAGGGGCACTACTATGGCCCATGTACTGGTGGATACCGGATCCTCATTGAATGTTTTGCCAAAGAAAGCATTAGACTATATGGACTATGAAGGTTTGATTCTGAAGCCAAGCAATATTGTGGTCCGGGCTTTCGACGGGTCAAAAAGGATGGTGCACGGGGAGGTGGACGTCCCTGTTAAAGTTTGCTCTCAGACTTTTGCATCTACTTTCTACGTGATGGATATCCGACCATCATATTCTTGCTTGCTGGGTCACCCTTGGATTCATAAGGCTGGGGCAGTGACTTCCACGCTCCATCAAATGTTGAAATATCCGGTAAAGGGGAAGATTGTCAGGGTACAAGGTGAGGAGGAGTACATGGTGAGTCATCTCAATTCCTTTCGCTATATGGAGATGGATGGAGAATTCATCGAAACCCCTTGTCAGAACTTTGAAGAGGTACCCCAAACTTTGGCGTCGACTAAAGTTGCTACTGACAAACCTCCGATGAGGATGGCTTCCGTCAAGGATGCCAGGGCTGTAATTGAAAAAGGTGGGTGTACAAATTGGGGTCAGCTCCCTGATTTCACACACAAAACTGACAAGTTTGGTTTGGGATTTACTACAGGGGCTCAAAGGGCTATTAGGCGCGCGCGGATTGGAAGACCTCCTCTGCATATCAGCAATCAGGGAGTGAATGCAATTGAGGACATTGAAGAAGATTCAGACATCGACAACTGGATCTACCCTACAACCGGTGGTGGATTGAACAATTGGACAATGAAGGACTTCATACCCGTTTCTTTTATTACACAGTAATTGACTTTTGTTTTGAAAGTTGTAATAAACAGTTTGAAACTTTACGGCCCGGTGCCTTGCCCGAGGCACCTTGGCTTTTCTTGTGAGGGCTTGTTATTTTTCATTTTCATATATCATCAGTAAAGCATTGGACTTTTTCTTGCATTACAAATTTTGCGCTCCTTGTTTTTTCTTTTTTCCGTCTCTCACTTTATTAAAAATAGTTATTGTCTTACACTCACATATCATAATGTAGATCCATATCCACTCTGGATCCCATTGATAACGACTCGGCTACTGCCAATTATTACTTCGAAAATCCAATCAACCAAGCTGAGGACGAAGGTGAGGATGATTGTGAGGTGCCTGGGGAACTTGCTAGACTGTTACTATAGGAAGAAAGGGCCATACAGCCTCATGAAGAGCTAGTGGAATCAGTGAATTTGGGTATAGAGGAAGACATGAAAGAGGTCAAGGTAGGTGTAAATCTGGAGCCTAGTGTCAAGAAACGGTTGATACAAATGCTACGCGACTATGTGGATATCTTCACTTTGTCTTATGAGGATATGCCTGGTTTGGACACCGATATTGTGGTACACCGCCTGTCGACTAAAGAAGACTATCCTCCGGTAAAGCAGAAGGTTCGTCGTATGCGCCCTAAGATGTCTGAGAAAATCAAAGTCGAGGTCATGAAACAGTTTGACATCGGATTTCTAGCTGTCACTTCTTACCCGCAGTGGGTTTTCAACGTTGTTCCGGTGCCTAAGAAAGATGGTAAGGTACGGATGTGTGTGGACTATAGAGATCTGAACAGGGTGAGCCCCAAGGATGGTTTCCCACTTCCACACATTAATGTCCTGGTCGAAAACATCGTGCATCATAAGATATTCTCCTTTATGGATGGTTTTTATGGTTACAACCAGATCAAGATGGCTCCCGAGGACATGGAGAAGACAACCTTCGTTACGCAGTGGGGCACCTTTTTCTACAAGGTAATGCCTTTCGGGTTGAAGAATGCTGGGGAAACTTATCAGCGTGCCATGGTCGCTTTGTTCCACGACATGATCCACCATGAAATTGAGGTTTACGTTGATGATATGATAGCATGGTCCCAGACTGAGGAAGAACATCTTGATCATCTCCAGAAACTGTTCGACAGGTTGAAGATGTATAAGCTGATGTTGAACCCGAACAAGTGCACCTTCGGGGTAAGGTCTGGTAAGCTGTTGGGTTTCATCGTTAGTGATAAAGGTATTCAGGTGGATCCTGCCAAGGTAAAAGCCATACAGGAGATGTCGGATCCCCGCACATAAAAGGAAGTTAGAGGCTTTTTGGGACGTCTAAATTACATCGCCCGATTCATTTCGCATTTGACCGCTACTTGTGAGCCAATCTTCAACCTGCTGAAGAAAGATCAAGTAGTAAAATAGAATGATGAATGTCATACCGTCTTCGAAAGGATCAAGGAATATCTCTAAGAGCCACCAATTCGGATGCCTCCAGTTGAAGGAATACCTTTGATCTTATACTTGACAGTGCTGAATAATTCAATGGGGTTTGTGCTGGGGCAGCATGACGAGTCTGGCCGAAAAGAGCTTGCTATTTACTACCTTAGCAAAAAGTTTACCGACTACGAGACCCGATACTCGTTGCTTGAGAAAACTTGTTGCGCTTTGGCGTGGGTTGCTCGCCGGATGAGACAGTATATGCTGACTCACACTACCCTATTGATATCAAAGATGGATCCAATCAAGTATATCTTCGAAAAGCCTGCCTTGTCCGGAAGAATAGCAAGATGGCAGATGATCTTAACCGAGTATGACATCCAATACACAACCCAAATAGCAATCAAGGGGAGTGTATTGGCGGATCATTTGGCGCATCAGGTCGTGGATGACTACCAATCCATGAATTTCGAGTTCCCAGATGAGAACATCATGTTTGTAATCGACTGTGAAGAACCTGGACCGGATGAAGGACCTGAGGAAGGATCCCGATGGTCTATGTATTTTGATGGAGCCTCAAACGCATTGGGTAATGGCATTGGCGCTGTGATCATATCTCCTGAGGGCTGCCATACTCCATTCACCGCCCGGTTATGTTTTAACTGCACCAATAATATGACAGAGTATGAAGCGTGCATTCTGGGTCTTCGAGCTGCTATTGACCTGAGGATTAAGTTCTTGAGTGTATTCGGAGATTCGGCTCTAGTGATCAGTCAGATCAAAGGAGAGTGGGATATGAAGCACCCAAATCTTATTCCTTACAAGGAGTATGTACTGACATTGCTTCCTCACTTTGAGGAGATAACCTTTGAACACTTCCCAAGAGAGGAGAGTCAGTTAGCGGACGAGCTAGCTACCATGTCTTCTATGTTCAAGGTCAGGTGGGAAAATGAAGCTCCGCAGATTACCATCGAGAGGTTAGACGAACCCGCACATTACTGTGACATCGAGACTGAAGAGGTAGCAGATAAACCCTGGTTCCACGAGGTAAAGAGGTATCTTGAGGCTCAAGAGTACCCCGAGGGTGCGTCTGTTAATGATAAGAAGTTCTTGAGGAGGTTTGCTGCGAAGTTCTTCATCAGCAATGGTGTCCTTTATAAGCGTAACCATGATTCAACCTTACTGTGATGTGTGGATAAGAGCAAAGCAGAAAGGATCATGGCAGAGTTACATGAAGGTACCTTCGGAACTCATTCTAGTGGGCATACCATGAAAAAGAAAATCCTACGGGCAGAATATTATTGGTCTACCATGGAAGCCGATTGTTATCAGCACTCTCGGACCTGTCACAAGTGTCAAGTCTATGCTAATAAGGTGCACGTACCTCTAGTTTCTCTGAATGTCTTGACAACTCCTTGGCCTTTTGCAATGTGGGGCATCAATATGATTGGCGAGATCAGACCTACTGCATCCAACGGGCATCGTTTCATCCTAGTAGCAATTGATTATTTTACGAAGTGGGTTGAGGCAACTTCCTTTGCTACAGTAACCAAGAACGTCGTGGCACGATTTATCCGACACAATTTGATCTGTCGATATGGTGTACCAGAGAGAATCATCACGGACAATGGTACAAATATCAACAATACGATGATCTCCGAGCTCTGTAAACAGTTTAAGATACAACATCATAACTCTTCTCCCTATCGGTCGAAGATGAATGGGGTTGTTGAAGCAGCTAATAAGAACATCAAGAAGATTGTGCAAAAGATGACGGTGACCTACAAAGACTAGCACGAGATGTTACCATTCGCTCTTCATGGGTACCGTACCTCAGCACAGACTTTGGCAGGGGCAACACCCTACTCTCTGGTGTATGGCATGGAGGCAGTCCTACCAATTGAGGTCCAAATACCCTCTCTCCAGATTATAAAGGATGCATGTTTGAGCGAGGATGATTGGATCTAGACCCGGCTTGACCAGCTGAACCTAATTGATGAGAATAGACTTAATGCTATTTGTCATGGTCAGACGTATCAAAAGCGGATGATCAAGGATTTTAACAAGAAAGTCAGACGACAGGAATATCAAGTCAGGGATCTGGTGATCAAACACATCATACTGCCGCAACGTGATCCCAGGGGCAAATGGACCCCCACATACAAAGGGACATTTGTGGTTAAGAACATCTTCTCATGAGGAGCTATGATTCTAACCACCATGGATGGTGATGACCTTCCTCACCCCGTCAATGTGGACATAGTGAAAAGATACTACGCATAATCAAAGACCCGCTAGGTTGACTGGCCTAGGCAAAAATAAGGGCTTCCCGGCGAACCAAAAGGGTTCGAGAAAAAGTAAGGGATGAAAATAAAAAAAACTGTACACCTGGAAAGTCGAAAACCTGAAAAGGCGACTTGGGCAAAAAAGGGTATCCCGATGGACTAAAACCCCGAAAGGGAGGTCCAGGAAAAAATTAGGGATTAAAGCGTAACACTATGTCTCATTGGATCAAATTTCAACCAGACTTCAGTATCGACTATCAAGCTCGTACGACACTAATCAATCTGATCTACCTTCAACCAAGTAGCAAAATGATGAGACGCTCGAAGATATAAGGGCAATAACAGAGTTGGAACCAAGTGGGATTATTTCATATAGATGTTTTTCTTTCTTTTTTCACAAAATGTATAATTCTTGTCTTTCGGCAGCGTTCCCTTACTAGGACGTCAACCTCTTGTACAAAACGCCTATTACAGGATAACTTCAAAAATCAATACAATTCATTTTCACAAAGAAATTTCAACTTGTGTTTTCTTTTTCTGTTTTGTTTTGTAAGAACGTCCAATGGTTCATTTTTGATATATGCATTTGACAATAATTACTTCTCATAAATATTTACATGCGAAACAAAAGACAATTACTCGTAATTCCAAGAACAGGGGCCAACAAGAAATGTCCAAACCTTACAGTAGTTTTATCCGCCAGGTACGGGGATAGACCCAGCTGGAGAATATGACTAAAGGTACATACACTCCCCGCCGAGTAAGAAGTACCCAAAGACAGTGGTGTTAATTCTCCCCAAGGAGAGTTTATCTACCACCAGCAATAGAAGTTCACCATTAGCTGAGTTTAGTTCTTCCACAAGCAGAAACTCAATCCCCGGCAGGATTCATTATCACCAGCAACGGTAATTCATCCCCAGCTGAGGTTATTTCTCCAAATCAGTAGATCATCCAACAAAGTATCTCTCTTCCCCAAAGAGTCATTCTCTCGCCAATTTATTCTCCAGCAGAGTCTCTCCCGGCGGAATATTCTCAAACAGAACAGATGCAAGTCTCCAGCTAATCATCTTCGGTCGTTATCCCCAGCGAGCGCGAAGAACTCAACTCCTTGAACTCTTCAACAACAGTACAGGATTTATTCTCCCCAGCTAGAGAACATCACAAAAAACATTGCATATCCATACATCATGGCATGCACATACGCATCATACAACACAATCTCATTTATTTTGAGAGCATCATTACTCAATACATTTCATACGTCATGACATTACGTACGACTAACCCTTTACCTTTCAGGGAAAGATGCAATCAAATTCTCACAAGTTTTCTTTGGTTCAGTCAAATCAATACTAAGATTTCTATTCCAGTTCAAGCTATGAAGCCCGGATCCGACCGGATAATATCTTGATTTCTCCATCATACTGTGAAGCCCAGAGAACGACCGAATAACAGTACCAAAATACTATGAAGCCTGGAATCGACCAGATAGTGGTATATCCCAAATTCAATGCTATGAAGCCCGGAAATCAACCGGAAAATAGTTGAATCCCCAGCAAGTTACTCTGAAGCCTGGAAATCGACCAGATAGAAGTACAAAACACCATGAAGCCTGGAATCGACCAGATAGTGGTATATCATAAACACAAGCTGTGAAGCCCAAAAATTGACCAGAAAACAGCTTAATAAGGTATTGTGAAGCCTGGAAATCGACCAGATAGAAATACAAGATACCATGAAGCCTGGACTCGACTAGATAATGGTATAAGACACCATGAATCCTGGATCACGACCAGATAGTGGCAAAGGATATTGAAGCTTGGGACTACGACCAGATAACAGTATAAGGTACTGCGAAGCTTGAAATTTGACCACATAGCAGTTTACCCGACCAATTACTAAGAAGCCCAGAATCGACCAAATATTAGTATTGCCTTAAATTCAAGTTGAAGCCCGGATGCAACCGGATAACAACTTAATTCCTTCTGAAGCCTGGAGCACGACCAGATAAGAAGTGAGAAATTGTGAAGCCTGGATAACGACCAGATAGCAAGTTTAATCTCATCCCCCAGTAAGTCACTGTGAAGCCTAGAGCATGACCAAATAGTAGTCAGTCTTATTTTCCTCAACAAATCACTGTGAAGCCTGGAGCACGACCAGATAGCAGTTCATTTTCACCTCCTTGACTAAGATATGATTTCCCATTAGAGTAACGGACAACTGAAGTTCCTAAAGCTCTATCTCTCTCAAGACAGAGACTAGCACTCCCCAGCGTAATCCTCCTCGACAGCAGGTATACGGGCTCTCGCAAAGGAATATCTTATGCGATCGACACTTCTTCTGATGGCATCTTTAAGCCCATCTTCCGACATAAACCTCCAAATGGCATCTATAAGCCCATTCCCGACATCGCAAGACAAATACCACTTCATGCGAGTAAAAATTTCTGGGCACTCTAGTTTTCAATCATCTTCCACCTTTGGATCACGAAAGGCTGACAAGCCAATCTACATCCTCAATTGTAAGAAGATTGAACAGGGGAAGCTGTTGTACCCCAAAATTTTCCCTACCATATTTCTCAATACATTTCAAGTGAGGTCCTCAAATTTCTCAAGGAAGTCCAAGGGTTGACTAGACAAACTCTCTCATAAGGCAGTCTACCTCAAATTAGGGTTTCAACTTGCACCAAGATGTTTGAGTCCAAAGGATCCAAAATGCTCACCATTGTCTTAATATGTTCTCAAGATCATCCATGTCAATTTTCAAGCCTTGCAGAGGAAGTTTGCTCAGTCAATTGCTCAAAGGCCTGAAAATCGACTGTGTTAGGGCAAAAGTTAACTGTGTCCTACAAACAGTCAAACTTAAAGATTTGTGGTCAACATCCTCATTTTGAAGTATTATTCATCATTTGATCAAGGTTTGATCGTGATTCCTCAAGGATTTCTCACAATTCATTAAAACCCAAAAGTTGTTAAATTAGGGTTTTGTAGGAAAAGTCAACTCAACTTTAACCAAGCATAACTTTCTCACACTTTATCAAAAATGACCCATCCAAAGATAATTTTGAAGAGGATGGAATTCCCTACAATACATCTTCATCTCCCAAGTTCAAAATATGCACTCACAAGAAGATATGAATTTGGACATTATAGGTCATTTTGAAAAGTCAACAAAAATACCTTTTTAGTCAACGCTTCATACATGAACATGGAAGACCCAATTGAGATGAGACCAAAAAGGTTGCTTAGAGGACATCTTAAGATTTCTAAAAAGTCAAATAAAACATCTCTAAGGTCAAAATTGAGAGAGTTATGCATTGGCAAAGTTGACCCTTTTTTGCAAAATTGTCAAAAGTCAAATGTGCCCAAAACAGCGATTTTTGTCAAATGGGCCCAACTTTTTATGATTGCACTGAGTTTGTAACATGATCCACGACCCATTATCCTTTCCATTTTTCATTATTTTATTTTTGTCATTTATTTTGATTTTATTTCAATTAAATCAAATAAAATTATGAAAATATCAAAAACTAATCAAAGCTTGAGATTTTGTGCATGTTTAGGTCTATTATACAGCTGGAGATGGAATCAAATCGTGCAAGCTTCAAATGGACACAAAAGATTGGATTTTCTCAATTTGGAAAGATTTGCACAAAGGATCAAATCTTGAATCAATGATCATTATTGGAGAAGATTTGAAACCAAATTGCAACCCTAATTCATTCTTGGGTACATAAGGAACGTGTTCAGACCATAAACAAGGGGATTGAAGGCGTGAAAAGAAGAGAACAAATCTCAAAATTTCAAGGAAAAGTTGTAAACTGATTTCCCAGTTCCAGGCTTCCTCAAGCCATTCGAGGAACACCAATCGATTGCTGGACATCCAGGGATCAAGATTCAACCACTAACAAGCCTCATAACATCCAAAAATGCACTATAAGAGTCCCACAACTTCCATGTTTTTTTGAATTCGTATATCATGATTCTGGCATAGTTAGCATGTTTTATTGATATATTCTTAATCCTTGAGTCATTTGAAAACTACTGGTTACGTTTAATTTTGTTTTTGCTAACTATACATTAAGATGCCATAGTTAGGATTCTTGGTTCGCTTTTGGGGTTTTTATGTACAGGTACAATTGGCCATGGATAAGGGTACCATGATGCTCGTGAGGTTGCCACGAGTTGATTGGTGCCATCGTTTTGCATTTATCACGCTTGTACAAGATTTTGGAAAGGTACAAGGTTGTACCTACGCCCCTTTGTCTGTAGGTAAAAGTCCGGGATCTAAAATGACGGAGATGATGAGGAAGATGATAACGTGGCGCCCCATGGATGGTCCATTCAAATCTGCGCGCGTTTTAAGATTATGCTTTTTGTTTTACCATATTATATTTCTTTGTCATTAACCATACAAATAAGAAAGCTAGCTCAGATGGTCATCATGCAGGGTAAAATGCCAAAAGGGTCTGGGTTCGATCCCCGGGTCCCCATATTTGTTCCATATTATTTTTCTTTGTGTAATCAGGCGCGCTAGCATCCAAGGCCTCCACCATACACCATAAATATACAACCAATAGATCTTCAACAAGGAAGATACAATGCCTTAGCCCTGAGGGTCTACCATACGCCCAGTAAAGAAAACAGCATGGGATTGAAAAAGTCAAACAGGCCAAGGATTGTTGGGCCCAGAAATTGCAATTGGCACCCCCTTTTTGATGAAAACACCAGGCCCATCCTATTTCTTTTCTATTTTTCTTTTTATTTAATTTCTTTTATTTAATTATTTTCTAACCACATAATTAATTTCTTTTTTACAAAAAAAATCATAAAATCAATTTCACCAATTTAGAATTTAGGTTTTATTTTATTTTATCAAATTTAATTTTATATTATTTTTAATTTTAGGGTAATTCTAACTTTTTATAAATAATTAAAATCAAATTAGAAAAATTAGGGTTTCCTTTGATTTAATTTTTATTTCTATTCTCAATAAAACAAAAATACAAAAAAAATAAGTTAATTTAATTATTTTTTCTCAAATTTAAATTGATTAGTAATTAGGGTTTTTATTTTATTCAATTAAAACTTTATTTTCCTCAAAATAATCAAAAACCACAAAAACAATAATGTTTCTTTCAATTAGGCTTAGTCGGGATCAAAACCCTAATTTTCTCGTTCTCAATTCGTCGCGCGCACTTATTATTTTTACAATATTAATGTAACGGATCATGGTATGTAATAGTTTAATTAGGATTTTTCTTTTATTTATCGTTTTACGGGTTTTTGGCTATGTAATTAATCCCCTACCCCGAAGTCTTATAATAGCGTAGTTTTACTTTTCCGCATTTTATTTCTTGCAAATATTAACTGTTAGATGAATGTTAATAGGATTGTATGACAAGATTACACGACAATTTAAAATGGCTAGCAAACCCTAAATGCGCAAAGATAATAACTTGAAATCAAATCACTCGCACATGCGCACTCCTAGGGTATACTCTCACTTTGGTTGCCTTCGGTAAACGGTCATTAAGTATAGGGTGTTTTAGTGGTCGTCCTTCTGTCTAAACAAAGATCAAATGTCCCATTCGGAAATGTTTCCTCGGAAAGGTTGCCTCAGAAATGTTGCCTCGGATATGATCTTACGACATTAGGGTTATTACTAAGACGTTATAACATTGCTTTAGTGATTGTACGTCCCTTTCAAATTGACCCTTACAACTCCAACAACGGTGCTACCTATTTCTCAATAGTAGGATAGCATTGTCTAAAGGAAACAAGAACAGAAATAATCTTTTTTCAAGTAGGTAGATGCTAGTAGGTACTTGCTCAAAATCAAACTTTTTCACGCTTACACTTTTTTTCAAACAAAGTTTTCAAAACGACTTCGAAACACTCTTGAGGACTGATACAAGGGTTAAAACAAAGTCAAAACAACACTTTTCAAAACAAACAAACACAAGCAATTTTTAAAATGATGAGCAAGTACCTAAGAGCCCATGGAAAACCATGGATAGAAAGGGTGCTAATACCTTCCCTTTCTATAATCTACCCCCCGTACTCAAAATCTCGAAAAAGGAATTTTTCTGTGCTTTTTTCCTTTCCCGTTGGATAAAATAAAAGTCGATGGTGACTCTTGCTTACCGCGACATTTTGCAAACACAAACACAAAACGCAAACCAGCATTTTCTCAAAATAGTCGGTTCTGCCACCATATCACAGATGGCAAAACTTAGAGAAATATCTGAGTTACAAATTGGTCTTCGACCAGACATCGCCATCAAGCCTTCGACTAAAAAGGTCCTGTGACCTTCGACTAGAAGAACAACCCTCGTGTCAGCATCAAAGACGAAGGATATTTGAATTTGAAGAAGGGAGGGAAATGCAGTTCGCCTAGCATTTAAATGAAAGCAACGTGGTAGGAAGATAGAGGTCGAGGGGCATGCAGAGGACACTTGTCTCCATCCTAGAGCAAGGCAACCACTCGATAGTTACATAATTTTAGTATAAAGATAGGAAGTTTGTGTAGATTTTCCATGTGTTCAATCTATTGTACTAGTCACTGAACATTATTCAAGTACCCGCTGTGTATGAAAGAATAATTGAGAATGTATGTTGGAAACACCACCTTTTATTAATCAAATCTTTTACATTGCTTTGATCTTCTTTTGCAAAGTTTACGTTTCCTGCATTTTATCTGCATTTCTATTTGCTTTCCAAAACCACAAACACCAACTCCCCAGTCAGACGTGTGTTCTTCCTAGATATTAACTTTTATATCAAACCAGCACAAAAATTAGCATATGTTCTGGGATCAATCTGATCGATCCCACGAGTAACCAAAAGGGCTTTCCTTTTTGGAGGATTAGCGATTGTTTACCAAAATCCACGGTAAACACCCCTACCATGCACTACCCACCACTGCCTTTAGATCATTATCAAACATTCCTAATTCGCATGCCCATTGTAACATTGTGATCCCTCTCACACATTGCCTAAACACACCCCATGTTGTTTGGGCCTAAGCATACTCGCACCCCCAGTTTGTTTTTTTGCTAAACCAACTCAAATCCTCACCCCTAGCGCTAATGAGCCAAGTCCAACAACCTATAATCTATGACTAAATTAGAGTTATCCTTTATATTCCCTTCCTTAGGATAAAAATTAAGGGTGGCGACTCTCAATTTAAAAAATGGTTGCAACACTAACCAATACAACTTCATACTCTTATTGTGACAATACCTCTATTAACTCATGTGACTTAACCGGTATAACAATCCTTTCACAGTCACACTCTTCCATGTATTAGTCTAATGCCTTCTCGTTTTTGAATCTGACATTAAAATGAGTTCCTTGGCTGCATTCCTCACTGTAAGTTTTCTAATGGTTAGCATATAGTCGTAAATCAAACTTCGCACCCTAGACGCTCCCCTTTGAAATTCCTCGGCACTCCAAAACTAATGCGTCCCTTTCTTACTGAGAATGACATTTCTTTACTTATGAGGATCTACAGATACTCCTCTAGGGACATTTACATCAAGCTATCCCATGATATACTTCATATGTTCTATCACGGATTCCCAATGTTAAAGAATAGCCACACCATGTGTTGGCCAAGATATAACATCCTCGCATCAGTTTTAACTTTGGCATTCATGCATATGTACCCACTCACCACTCCATGAGACAAGAAACATCTTATAAGGTATCACCTAATTATAACCACACGACCACAGCCACTCAGGGTCCTCATGAGCATAGTATCATAACTTGATCCTGCCCACGATTGCTTGCTTGGATAGTTCTCCATTATCAAGCATGACATCTGGGGCCTTATCACACTTACCTTATGAGAATTCGAGTTTGCGCCTCCCGAATACCCAACTGGAATCCTACCTTGAGTTCCAGATTAACATTATTCCACATCTGTCGGAGAAAGATGACTCACACATCTCGTGCACGATAACGATACTGTGGAATTATACCTGTCTGGTAGTACTAACATGGTGGTCCAACTCCAAGGCCATGATCTCAAGTAACCTACTCAGTAGCATATAAGGATCTCCACCAATATCCTATAGTCACAAATGACAATAACTATACAGTTTTCATAGAGGCAATTGTTCCTCAAACCCTTCCTATCACACTCCTTAGGATGCACAAACCTAAGAGTGTCACACATTCAAGTTTTACTTACTCGAAAGGTAACAAGCCAGATACGACAGGGTAATAATTCAGCTCAAAATGTTTTCCATGTGCGTCCTAACTCATACGGTGCATGCATCAGAGATTCTAAGGATAATCTTCTTAGATAGTAATACCATGGTTCCAAACAACTAACATAGTTCCGGTTAATCCGTTGATGCTCCAGATAGACACTAGCTTCCATTCACCTAATCAACCAACACCAAGTGTAGTTCTATAGCCTCACTCAAAGTTAGATGAACCAAAACTAGCAAGTAATTTAGGCTACAACATTTCACGCTTTTACTCACTTCAGTTGCTGCCTAGCATAGTTCTAGGACATAATCACAAATTAGAAAGAACAAAGATACAATAGTCTCTTCCTTAATTGGCAACTACTCACTGCTTAGGGTACACCAAGATGAGTTATAGTATAGTACCTTGTCCATCCAAGAACTTCCCACACGAGAGTAACTAGGAGGTTCAGTATCTCCGTCCAAACTCCCAAAAGTCTTCCATCCAACCGGTTTCTAGTCGTATCTGCCACTGGCACCATAATTGGTCACTGAGTCCTACTGACTTTAGGCTTAGCTTCATCACATAATTCCTTTATTACATATCTTCTTAGGTTCTTCGTGAATTTCCTTCATCACTACTGGAACTTAGAGGAAGTTCACTTCGTCTAGTCAAAACTTTGGGAATTCCAGCTGTCTTAAATCTCACCACGAAAATTAGGTGGTCAACTATACTGCATCAAACACTTCATTTATGCTAAAAAATCCCAACATTATCCCAATTCAATAAGCTTATACCACTTCATCTCGAGTCTCTTCGGATCTTACGCATCCTCGTGGTGGCTCCACTGTGACTCTATTTGTAATACAGTGGGAGAACTGACTTGGGTGTTTTGCATTTTTTTCGCAATTAATGTAGATAGCAAGAGTCGCCATCGAATTTTCTTTTATCCAATAAAGGAAAGGATGAAAAGAACAGGAAAGACCTTTTAAGAACTTCTCTTGAGTTCGGGGGGTAGGTTATGAAAAGGGAAGGTGTTTGCACCCATAGTTTCTTATCAGCGGTATGCGGCTGAATTTTGCGGACATAAGATCTTAGGTGAAGCTTTGGACATGAAACACCATCGTACTTGGCAAAAATGGGAATCTTAAATTTGTGGGGAATTACTACCCCAGGAACCAAACCCAAGTCACCAAAGTCCAAGCCAGGCACAACTTGGATTTCTACAGCCATCAATATGTCTTATAGTTGCTTATACTTATTGTCGGTCGGTGGATATTACTCATCAAAATAATCTTTGTCTTCAGAGATTTGATTATTTCCACCCCAGGCACGGGTTCTCCTAGCATCTTCATCTTGATTTTCATCCTCCTCGGAGGAGTCTTCTTCAACTTGAACTTGTCGGATGTGGCCTTTGAATCTCCTCCCCATGTTGATTACAACTTTCTTCTTGGTCTTCTTCTTCGTAACCAGAAGTGACATCATTTCTTGCTGCCCATTTGCTAAGTTGAGCAGAGTTTCTTGAAATTGAGAGTTTTGAGTCTACAAGTCCTTCACAGTTTGCTAGAGATCCATCATGTACTGAAATAAATAGTAAAAAGATGAGGATACCCGTGTCAGAAAACCTGCTTATGATATGATGCATGTTATGCGAATGCAATGTTTTCAAGGATTTTATGGAATTTAAATTTGCTAGACAAAGAGAAGACAATAAACATTAATTTCATTAATCAGTTCATGAATTACAAATGCCTCTTGGGTTTACAAAGGTTACAAAATAAACTCCTAAAACAAAAAAGGAAGGCTCAAGTTTCCCATGGCCGCATCCTCTTTGGTGCAATGTAGGCATTTAGGCTTTGCTCTTCATGAAGTTGCCTCGTGAGCTCCAAAAACTTCTTCTCGCTTGCGTAGAAATGTGCTTCAAAGGTATCTCGTTCCCCTTTGAGTTGAATACAATATATTTGCAATTCCTCGAATTTGGTAGGCATGTCAAGATAAAGAAGAGTGTAAGGGGTGTCTCCCTCAGCAACGGGCTCCATAATCACAGGTAGGATGGCTGGGTAAGTCATCATGAGATTTTGAGCACGAGGTCGTACCCACTTGAGGTAAGGCTCGAGAGGGATGGAATTTTTATGCCCCAAAGTCTTTCTATCCACTTTGTTTACCATTCTCCAAGCTCGTATGAACCTTTGACGATAGCCTTAGATGTTTCCTTCGTAGTTGAAAACCAAACCTTGGATGAGCGCATCATGGGGACCATCTCTTAGCGCATGCCCAAACTGTCGTAATGCAAGAGAAGGATTATAGGTAATACCTCCCCTAATGCCCAAGAGTGGAACATTAGGGAACTCCCCATAATGGTCAATGACGGTAATATCCTCCAAATATCCGGAACACCAATGAACATCCGAGTGTGAGAGCGACATCATCCTTTGAGACCATGTCAAGCCTTGTTGATTCTTCAATGTTGATCGAGGCAGGTGCAAAATAAACCACCTAGACAAAAATGGAATATAACACAAGAGAGTTCCCCTCTTCTTCATGGTGCGAGTGTGGAAACAATGTAGAATGTCTCCAAGCAAAGTAGGTACGGGATTACGAGAGAGAAAAACTTTGACGACATTCACATCTATGAGTTGGTCTGGATTGGGAAATAGAACCAAACCATAGAATAGAAGGGCTAAGACATCCTTAAAATATTAAAATTTATATCTTCCTGTTGTACCCCAAAATTTCCCCTCTCATTTTACTCAACATATGTTAATTGAAATCCTCAACTTGCCCAAGGATGCCCAAGGATTGATAAAGCAAATGCTCTTCTAAGACAATGAACCTCAAACTAGGGTTTCCATTTTCAGCAATATGGGTGAACTCCAAAGGTATCTAATCTTTTCAATGGTCCTAATATTTTCTCAAGAGCATCCATGTCAAGTCTCATGCCTTGCACAAGAAGTTTTCCCAGTCAACTGCTCAAATGCCTGAAAATCAACTATGTTAGGTCAAACGTCAATTGTGACTCACATACAGTCAAACTTTAGATTTTTGGTCAACATCAACATTTCGAAGTGATATTCATCATTTGATCAAGGTATGATCATGATTCCTCAAGGAATGTTCCTAATTCATCAAAACTCAAAAGTTGCTAAATTTGGGTTCCTATAGGAAAAGTCAACCAAACTTTGACCAGGCATAACTTTCGCATACTTTATCAGAAAATTCTAATCCAAGGCTCATTTTTAATATAATCCAATTCCCTACAACTCATCTTCAGCCCTCAAGTTCAAGAAATGCACTCATGAAAAGATATAAATTCAGACATTATAGGTCCTTTTCAAAAGTCAACAAAAACACCTTTTGGCTTAAAGATTCTTACATGAACATGGAATATCCAATTGAGATGAAACCAATGAGTTTGCTTAGGGGACATCTCAAGCTTTCTAAAAAGTCCAAGAACACCCTCATAGGGTTAAAATTGAGAGAGATATGCATTGTCAAATTTAGCCCATTTTTGAAACAAATGCATGAAGCAAATATTAACCAAACTTGGATTGTTTCCAAATGAGCCTATCTTTTCAAGTTTGAAACTAATTCCTAACATGGTCCACGACCTCTAAGCCCCCCATACATTTTTCTACTATTTATGCTATTTATTTTGATATTTTATTCATTAAAATTAAGAATTAAATAAATAAATAATAGAAATAATGTAAATTTTGACGTGAATCCATTTTGGACAAGTTTTATGCTGGTTTATGTCAATTGATTTCGTGCAATAACCCTTCAAATATGTCCAGGTTCATCCACATGTGAAAATGACATAAAATCATCAAATATGGCATTTTTTCAAATTTTGATCATGGTCTTAAAACACAACATTATGAGGGAGATTTTTTCCATGCTTTCTTGTATCCTCATTCTCCTCTATAAATATAGAGCCATACAAGCTTGAAGCACACGAAATTCCTCTCTAAAAAGCTCTTAAAAAGATCTTTAAAAAGCTCTCCAAAAGCTCTTCAAAAAGCTCTCCAGAAATCAAAGAATTTGTGCAAGTCATATCTCGAGGTTCCGGTCACTCTCGATTGACATCAAGCCTCAAACCATCCTCTTGAAGTCCTCAGGAGCCTTACAAGGCCCAAGAGAAATACATCACACGCCTAGCACGCCCCCATTTGACAACACCGGTTTGGTAAAATTTTAAACTTCGAATCTCTAATTTTAATCACATTTCATGGCATGCTAATGTTTGTTTGAGTTTATATAGAACCGTTATGGATGGTTGAATCAGAGGTTCCATGCAAGAATCTGAAAACACCATGGTTAGGGCATGAAGCTTTCGAAGATTCGGGCCTAGGGATTTCTGATGATTACACCCCCGGTTACTTTTGCTACTAGGCCCATCTTTATTTTCTTGTTTTATTCATTACATTTATTTCTTTTAATCCTTTTTTTATTTTAATCAATAAACAAATAGAAAAATCACATAAAAATAGATTTAGGATTTTTCTTAATTAAATTTTAATTTTGGTAAATTAATTAACTAATCACTTTAATTTTTTTTTAAAATTAAAATTAATAGAACTTAGGTTTAATTTCATTTTAATTCATTTTCCTTTTTGTAACAAAAATACCAAAAAAACATAGAATTAATTTCTTTTATTTAAATTTCATGTTTCTTTAATAATTGACTTTTTTTTAAATATAGATCTAGATCAATTTTTTTTAACTTAAACCATTTTCATAAATTAAACCAAAAAAACAACAAAAATATTTTTATATCTTATGATTTTTAGACGTCTTTTCAAATTTGCGCGTTATTATTCTTTCGCACTTCCTTTTATTATTGTAACTGTATATTGGGATGTAATAGATGATTAGTAGGACCTTTACCGCTTTTATTTATTCCCCCCCCCCCCCCCCCCCCCCCCCAGTTTTGGATATGTACATAATTCCCCTCCCCGAAGCCTTGTAATAGCTAGGTTTTATATTTCTGCACTTTTACATTACTGCAATTATTAACTGCTAGATGTATGACTAATAGGATTATATGGCAAGAATAATCAAACATTATCAAACTTAACACAAGACTAAAATAACTGAACATAACACACCTTGCACATATGCACCCTTAGGGTATACCTCACTTGGTTGCCTCGGAAAATAATGGTCATGTCCCTCGAACTTAGGGATGTCTTAGCAAAGACCCTTAATTCTAAAGTCATCATAAAGATCATGGTCCCTTACGTCCCTCGAGTTGCCTACGAGAAATGATTTTGTCCCTTGATGTTGCCTATATGATGACAGTCCCTTCGAATGCTAAGATATCTTTACATGTTGCCTTCATGACCCTAGCGTCCCTTTCGATAGTCTTTCAACATCCAACGATATGGCTACCTACTCACTAATAGTAGGATAGCATTGTCTAAAGGAAACGAGAAAATGAACAATCTTTTTCGAGTAGGTAGAAACTCTTAAGTACTTGCTCAAAACAATAAAAACTCTTTCTCACAAACACTTTCAAAACAGTTTTCAAAACCAACTTCGTCACACTCTTGAGGACAGATACAAGGGTTATCACGAAGTTAAACAAAAACTTTTCAAAACACACACAAGCAATTTCAAAATGATCAAGTACCTAAGAGCCCATGGAAAACCATGGATAGAAAGGGTTCTAACACCTTCCCTTTCTATAATCTATCCCCCGTACATATAAACATCTCGAAAAAGGTTTTTTCTGTTCTTTTTCCTTTTCCTTTGTTGGATGAAATAAAATTTTGTGGAGACTCTTGCTTACCGCAACATTTACAAACAAAAAACACAAACCAGTATTAACAGTCGGTTCTGCCACCGTATCACAGAACTAGCGTCTCTTCTGGGGATTTAATAAGTGGGGTATACCTTAGGATCTAGGTCATTTCTAAAATTGCTTTCTTGTGTTGCTTTGCCTGCTTTATATTCAAGGGTTTTGTTGGGGTTATGTAGATCCTACACCCGGATCTGGGGACACCTTTTAGGTAAGTAGCAATAAACTGTAAGGGAACTATGCGGGGTTGTTGGCTCCTAAATTCGACACCCATGTTCTATTATCATATAGATCATTAATTATGAGTTAGAAGATTTTCCTACACAAGAACGCTTCGATCAGCTGATCACATCGAAGGCTTATCAAAGAATGACAAGATACTTAGAGAAATTTCTCTAAGTTGGAATCATGTTGTTTTCAACGTCGAAGGAGAAACCTTTCGACCAAGGTCCCTGATGCCCAAGATCGAACAGTTTGAATTTCGAATTGTTGGAGGGAAAACGGTTCCCAGCAGTTACCAAGCGCAACGTGGCATGGAAGTAGGCGTCGAGGGTTGTGAACGTGCCATGTGGTGTCACCACGAAGCGATGTAACTGCCCAGCAGTTACTTAGGATTTTTTTGTATAAATACTAAGTGTTCACGTATTTATTAAGTGTGTTCATCATTGTATACAAGTCACTCATTTAGATTCAAGTACCCAGCGTGAGAGAAAGAATCATTGAGAATGTATGTGTGAAACACCATTTACCTTAATCGAAATCTTTTACATTCAAGCAATTTATCGCTTTCACTTATTTATCTCAGTCGAAGTCATTTATTTAACAAGCCTTTACTGCTTTTATTTACTTTATCAAGCTTTTCTCCATGCAATTTACTTAAAGTGTCTCTACCTTACTTGCGTTAATCACCATTAGGATTAGTCGAAACTTTCTATTTTAAAGCATTTAAATGATAAAAATCAGCCATGTCTTAGGATCAATCTGATCGATCCTGCAAGTCACCAAATAAGTTACCTTTTGGAAGATCAGCGATTGTTTACCATTTTTCACGGTAAACAAATTGGCACACCTGGTGGGACCTTGTGTTGATTTTACGAGTTTAATCGTTTTTTATAAAATATACTCCTTTTTCGAGAGTATTGCATGTTATTAAGAAGTGGTAGAATATACACCAACGAAACCAATACTAGGAGAAGAAGTAGAGAAATGGCGAATCCTCCAAACAATGGAGAAAACCCACAAACAAACGTGGGAGCGACGATTATCCCAACCATAAGCGAAGTGGTAACCGCTGGTTCAACGCCAGCAGTAACGGTTACACAAACGGGGCCAATACCTTCATTTACAGGCCCCAGAATGCCTTTGGGAACTCCCCCACCAAGGGGAAACCAAGGAACCAGACCATATGTTCCCCCAGGTTTTTCGACAGTCTGGTTAAATTGAGAACCACCCTACAGCATGCCAACTTCTGAATTGACTAGCCTGACGAACGCTACGTCCACCTTTTCAGAAACTTTAGTGGGTGCCTCTTCGCCACTCCAAGGCTCTGGAGTTGGTATGGCGAACATGGGTAGGAACCAACTCTTAGGAGGAACGTCCCACGTAATGCCTGGCCTTACGAATGCCTCGACAGCAGTCTTGAGGCAGCAAATGGACAAAAGCAACCACGACATGGTTCAAATGTTGGCGCAAACTTTAAGTACAGTGCTAAATCCTCTAATACAGAATACCACCCAGTCGAATCAGCAAATGACAGCGCAAATGTCGCGTCTGGATGACTTTTTTGGGGTACCCCATCCCATTCGACAGCCCCAAAGGGCACAGATAAGGGGAAACCAAGGCATACTTCTAGAGGAAGAAACCACTATTAACTAAGTCCAGCAGCATGTTGAAGAGAACCTTAGGGTACAAATGGAACAACCCGGGGTCGAAGAGCCGAGAGTCGTAGCCCCGGAAATAAGGATGGTTGATAGAAACCAAAATGCTGACGAAGTACTTCAGCAAATCCAATACCAGAATGTTGGTTTGGAGAATAACTTGACAGCCATGATTGAAAGAATCATGATGCAAAACTGGATGAATACGGGCTTCTGTAGGCCCAACTTCACATCCCCGCTGTCGGAATATGTGTTACAAACGGACTTGCCTCCTAGATGCAAAGTCCCTAAGTTCACTAAGTTTTCAGGGGACACGACAGAATCCACTGTCGAACATGTGGCAAGATATTTAATCGAAGCGGGAGAAATATCAAACAATGAGAACCTAAGGATTAAGTATTTCCCAAGTTCCATAACAAAGAATGCATTTACTTGGTTCACAACTCTCCCCCCCAATTCGATCCACCATTGGACCCAGTTGGAGAGATTGTTCCATGAGCAATTCTACATGGGACAAACCAAGATAAGCTTGAAAGAGTTGGCTAGTGTAAAGAGGAGATTCACTGAGCCTATAGACGAATACCTAAATAGGTTTAGATTGCTCAAGGCAAGATGCTTTACGCAAGTGCCAGAGCATGAGTTAGTCGAAATAGCCGCTGGAGGTCTAGATTACTCCATTAGGAAGAAATTAGACACTCAGTACCTGAGGTACATGTCCCAATTGGCCGATAGGGTTCGACAGGTAGAACGCCTTAAAGCTGAAAAAGCTAGGGCGACAAAAACTCATAAAAGAGAAAAGATAGCATATGTCAAAATGGACGATGAAGATCCAGAAACATTCGACGAACTTATAGCCGTCGAGGAGAGTGAGGTCGATTTAGCTGAGCTAAAACGAGGGCCACCATACTCTTGCAAATTACTAGTCCCCTCAAGGGGAAAAAACCCCACTGAGTCTGAAAAGGCCAGTGATAGGTTCCCTAAAAAGACTTACAGTTTCGGTATTACGAAATGTGATGTAATTTTTGATTTACTTGTAAAAGATGGCCAAATGATAATACCCCCATGGGTAAAAGTGCCTCCTCTTGATCAAAGAAAGAAAAGAGGCTATTGTAAATATCATAACTTTCTGGGCCATAAAACATCTCAATGTTTTCTTTTCAGGGATCTCGTGCAAAATGCTATCAAAGAAGGGAGGCTGAAGTTCGCTGACAAGGCCCCCGTGAATGTGGATTCGAGCCCTTTGCAGGAGGAAGCCCACTATGCTGAACCCTCAGGGGTAAATGTGATCGAAGCTTCCAGGAGTCAGGTGAAAAGGCCAGGGATAACTATGGTCGAAGTCACCAAAGATCATATCAATATGCCAATATTTGGAAGTTTTCTGGGAACCTTTCTAGAAAAACAATCGAAGCAGTCCAAAAGGCCGCTGAGGGCCCAAAACTGGAAACAGGTGGAGTCTCAAAATGTGGAACTAAACCCACTTCCTACTTGGCTGCGGTGCAAGGCCAAACAAAATACCTGGAGGCTCAAATGAAGCAAATGACTCTTGCTACTAAAGACAACATGAATGTCAACATGGTCGAAATCTCTGAATCAAAAGTTTCAGAGGAAGCCATCAGGCAAGAGCAAGAAAACAGAACAGCGTTCCCCCGAGAGAACGAAAATCTGGCAGAATTCTTGCAACGATGCCATAAGAAAAAATCAGAAGTAATGTTGTGTCCTCGATGCAGCTCTATTTTTGACAAGAAAGCTGCTGAACACATCGAAGGTGTGAGAGCAGCAAACAAAAAATGGAGCAGAAATGCCCAAACAAGTGCATGCTCTGATGTTCGACACGATCCTAGAAGAACCTATCAAAAGGGTTCAAGTAAGGAAAAGAGGCCACTAACTTTCAGGCCTCTAACCAATGTGCCAGTTGATACATGGCTCAAAACATCAAGTCGAAAGAGACCCAACGAAGAAAGGTGGAATTCCTTTGAAGTGCCAAGAGGTTCATCTTTGACACTCAAGAAAGAACCTCATGTAGATGCCACCAAAGTTGCTCAAGTATCGAGTAACTACAAGGGAAAGAACCCAATGTCTCGATCCCAGTGGAGAAGGTACCAAAGGCGGCGCAAGGCTGAGAGAGAGGCTGTCAATGAACCAAAACCAGAGTCGAGCTCAAATGTCCCCCAACGAAAGCAAAGAAAGCCTTTGGAGAGGGAACCAGTGGCCAATAGATTGGTATGGCCTGATCAAGACGAAGCTGGTGATGAAGATAGCTCTGAGTTCGACGACACATTAGACATTATGATAAATGTAGTTTCGGTCTTGCCAAGAGAATTCGACCGCCAAATGGAAGTCGAAGCAAATGAATGGGAAGTCGAACAAGAGATGGCCAAGCATAGGCCAGTATGCTACTTTGTCATGGGTAATGGCTGCACTGAAGAGCAAAATGGTTTCTTCGAACCACCAACTGAGGCAATGAAAAGTCACCTCAAGCCTTTATTCATAAGGGCAAAGCTCGAAGAGGCCACTGTAAAAAAAATCTTGGTGGACTGTGGGGCGAATATCAACACAATTCCCCACTTCATGCTAAGAAAAGTAGGCAAGAATGATGAAGACATTAAGCCTCATAATATGGTCCTATTGAACTATGAAGGCGGAATAGGGACCACCATGGGTGTGATTCAACTAGACCTCAAAGTGGGATCCATCCTTCGACCAACCATGTTCATGGTCATATTGGCTAAACCAAATTACAACCTACTGTTAGGCCGAGAATGGATACATGGTGTCGGAGCAGTACCATCGTCGATGCACCAAAGGGTGATATTATGGCGTCCCGATGGGTTTGTCGAGAATATAGAAGCAGATCAGAGCTACTACTTAGGAGAAGTTAATCACCTAGGGAGGGCTGACTTCGACAAAAATTTGGCTCACATTGGGCCATGTCCAGCACCTGACTTCGACATGGCGCCAGCGCCAAATGCTTTTTGTTCCTTGTACCTGCATCTTGATCATGGGTTTCAATGGGATAAAGAAGACTTGTCTCACATTGATTTCAGTGGGCTAACTAACATCCAGCCAACTGGTTGGGGAAGCGAATTCAATGATAATGACTGAGTCGCAAGCGTTACAGCGAATTTCGGCTTACGTAGCCGAAACAAGAATGATAGCGGCTCTCGAAGCCGAAGTAAAATATATGGCCACCAAGGCCAATGACCAAGTACTACCTTCTGCAGGTCCTGGAAAAGATTTCGACCCAGAGCCACCAGATATAGGTCCTGGAAAAGATTTTGACCCAGAACCTCCCGATATCTCGACAGAAGGAATGCAGGAACAGAGGCTCGACGCCATCTATGACGATGAGCCTTTGGGTTTCGAAAAGGACCCCCTGGCGAACAACATCAAAATGTTAGCACAAGATCCTTTAGAAGAAATCGACTTGGGCGAAGGGTTAGATAAAAGACCCACTTACATCAGTGCCAAAATAGACCCAGAGCTTAGGGTCGAAGTGATCCAATTACTGAAGGAGTTCAAGGACTGCTTTGCATGGGATTACGACAAGATGCCTGGTCTCGACAAAAGATTGGTAGAACTTCAGTTGCCAATCAAGACTGGGAAAAAGCCTGTCAAACAAACTCCAAGACGCTTCACTCCAGAAATACTGTTGAAGATCAAAACGGAAGTCGAAAGACTGTTGAAGTGCAAATTCATACGAACTATGAGGTACGTCGAATGGATTGCAAACATTGTGCCAGTTATTAAGAAAAATGGTACATTGAGGGTGTGCATAGATTTCAGAGATCTGAATGCTACAACACCCAAAGATGAATATCCTATGCCTGTGGCGGAAATGCTTGTCGACTCTGCCGCTGGCCACGAGTACCTGAGCATGCTCGACGGTTACTCAGGATACAATCAAATTTTCATTGCTAAAGAAGATGTGTCGAAAACAGCTTTTCGATGCCCTGGGGTCTTAGGCACTTACGAATGGGTAGTAATGCCTTTTGGCCTAAAAAACGTCGGGGCAACATATCAGCGAGCAATGAACTCTATCTTCCATGATTTTATTAACACTTTCATGCAAGTATATATTGACAATATTGTTGTAAAATCTGTTTCCAGGAAGAACCATATAGACCACCTTCGACAATCATTCGAAAGAATGAGAAAGCATGGTCTGAAGATGAACCCTTTGAAGTGTGCGTTCTATGTGAAAGCTGGAGACTTCTTGGGCTTCGTCGTCCACAAGAAAGGAATCGAAATCAACCAGAACAAGACGAAGGCAATCTTGGAAGCGAAAGCGCCAACGAACAAGAAGGAACTGCAATCTCTGCTGCGCAAGATAAACTTATTAAGGAGATTTATATCTAACCTAAATGGAAAAGAGCAAGCCTTCTCACCCTTACTTCGATTGAATAAGGAAGGGTTCGAGTGGGGGCAAGAGTAACAAGAAGCCTTCGACAAGAAGCAAAGGGCTGTTTGCAGAAGATTTTGTTCGATCGAAGGTTTGGATGCGAGAAAGCATAAAGAGTCCAAATGAAGCACTTAGTGCTATTTATAGTGATTGGAAAATCACAAGCCTCGAGGTCATTTAATGCCACAGACGGGAGTGGGGCACGTGGCACGCATTGGCGCTGTAACCGTTATGAAAAACGGAAACGTTGCAGCATGCTTCCTCGATTTCAGAGAATTGTCATGATGACAGCGTATGAAAGGCCATCGTGCGTGCGAAGTGCCTTATTGAAGTGACATCTTGGGAAAAGTTAAAATGATGATTTTTTGAGATTGTCAGATGGTTGGTAGGAGACAAAAAGCGCACAAACTAATTTGTGGCTGAGAGTGAAGGACAGGTGTCGAATGGAATATCAAAGAATGCCTCTTTCTTCTAAGCGTCGAAATAAGACATTCTTGGGGGGCAATTTGTTGGATCCTAAATTCGACACCCACGTTCTATTATCATATAGATCATTAATTATGAGTTATAAAAGTTTACTACACAAGAAGGCTTTGATCAGCTGATCACATCGAAGGCTTATCAAATAATGACAAGATACTTAGAGAAATTTCTCTAAGTTGGAATCATGTTGTTTTCAATGTCGAAGGAGCAACCTTTCGACCAAGGTCCCTGATGCCCAAGATCGAACGGTTTGAATTTCGAATTGTTGGAGGGAAAATGGTTCCCAGCAGTTACCAAGCGCAACGTGGCATGGAAGTAGGCGTCGAGGGTTGTGAACGTGCCATGTGGTGTCACCACGAAGCGATGTAACTGCCCAGCAGTTACTTAGGATTTTTTAGTATAAATACTAAGTGTTCACGTAGTTATTAAGTATGTTCATCATGTATACAAGTCACTCATTTAGATTCAAGTACCCAGCGTGAGAGAAAGAATCATTGAGAATGTATGTGTGAAACACCATTTACCTTAATCGAAATCTTTTACATTCAAGCAATTTATCGCTTTCACTTATTTATCTCAGTCGAAGTCATTTATTTAACAAGCCTTTAATGCTTTTATTTACTTTATCAAGCTTTTCTCCATGCAATTTACTTAAAGTGTCTCTACCTTACTTGCGTTAATCACCATTAGGATTAGTCGAAACTCTCTATTTTAAAGCATTTAAACGATAAAAATCAGCCATGTCTTAGGATCAATCTGATCGATCCTGCGAGTCACCAAATAAGTTACCTTTTGGAAGATCAGTGGTTGTTTACCATTTTTCACGGTAAACAGGGGTATACTAACACGGTTGAAGTAGTAGCTACATTGATGTGACACTTTGGTTGGTACCGGTAACCCTTGAGTCAATCAAGGAGAGTACGGGGCGGTTGCGTGGTGTCATAAAGCATCAACTGACCTTAGAACCTTTAATTGCACAACTTGGCCAGTAGGACATAGCGAGATGGCCGGCTTTGGTGTATTCCCAAGGTCGACAGATACTCGATGCTACACTCATTGAGGTTTGACTCCTGAGTTTTGTTTGGTTGCGAGTCAATCGCCTATTGAACGAAGCTTGGGTGAAAGATTAGTGATATTGAGATCCCTTAGAACCCAGTTACTATTTATAGGACATGTTGAACCAATCCAACTTCAAGAGTGTATGACCTCAAAACTCATGCAAGCTTTAAACCTAAGGCTACTTGTGTGACTTGTTTGCTTTCTTTGCCTAACAATTTAAACTCCTTGCAGGGCTTTGTTTGTATTCCTTGCAAGACCTTGTTTGTATAAATCTAATAAATTGGTTTCTTACCCTGCATTCTTGCTTGATACATAGCATACACATCATAGCATCATAACATGACATATCATATTAACAATTTCAAGGATCTCAAGGGCCTGTGATGCAGGTTATGATAAACCAGACGTCTAGCAAGGGGCAAGGGGATTTATTTTCCTCTAGCCAATATCGTCAAAAGATCAAAACACGACAACTTGAGTCAGAGGCTATGACCCACTTGATATGGTGAGCTTGACTCTTGTAGAAGGACTCTCAACGATACAAAGCTCTTCAATCAAAGCTGCAAAATTTCAACTTCTGACATTTCTTGTTTACCCTGTGAGATCCTTGAAAACATTGCATACATATGTCATACACATCATTACATAACAGGTACCATAACAGGTTTCTCATCTTCTTCTCTGTTTATTTCAGCAGTAATGTCTTCTGAACAAAGCATCAAGGATCTACAGGCACAAAATTCCCAATTTCAGCAAATGTTCGTAGCCTTAGCTAAGGGGCAAGAAGATCTGAAGGCCCTTATTTTGAAGGAGAATAAGAAGAAGAAGAAGAAGAAGAAGAAGAAGAAGAAGAAGAAGAAGAAGAAGACCGTCGGTGTCCTAAATCTGAGCAGAAGATTTAAGGGACCGTTGAAGCAAACGGTTGATTTTACCTCTTCATCTAAAGAAGGGGAGAACCAAGAGGGCGACATAAGGGGGGAAGACCCTAGTCCGAGAGTTTCCGAGGATGAATCTGACTACAACGATGAACAGTATCCCTCGACTGAGGATAGGTACAAACAGTTAGAGGATCGTCTGAGTGCAATGGAGATCCAAAGAATACCAGGGCTGGATTTCGAAGAGCTAGGTTTGATATCTGGGGTAGTCATCCCACAGAAGTTCAAGTTTCATCTCCGTTCCTATCTAAGGAAGATTCAGCCTCACACTGCAGATAGGAACTTGTGGGTCCATTTCTTTCAGGACAGTCTGTCTGGGACTCAACTTGAGTGGTTCTATCAACTGGAGGGAACCAATGTCCATAACTGGGAAGATCTGACTGCTGCTTTTTACAAGCAGTATCAATATAACGCTGACCTTTCCCCTACCTGTACTCAACTCCAGAGTATGTCCATGGGTGCAAGCGAAGGTTTCAAGGACTATGTGCAGAAGTGGAGAGATCTCGCAGGGAGAGTCCAACCCCCTTTGTCTGATAGGGAGTTGGTGGATATGTTCCTTGGTACGCTGTCTGGTCCGTTCTTCAATCACTTGATTGGTAGCTCCTCAGTTGGTTTCACCGAGCTGATATTGACTGGAGAAAGAGTAGAAGTTGGGATCTGGAGTGGCAAGATCCATAAAAATACCTCTTTGAGTACAAAGAAGAAGTCATTTGGTGGAAATAGGGAAGCCAATGATGTGCACGACCAGAAGGGGCGTAGCAAGGCAGACTACCACCAATCTGTGGGGGTAGTGTTGACTCTAATTCAGCATGTGCACAACGACCACAACAACGAAACAATCAGCCAAGGGTGAAAAGACCTCAAAGGCAGTTCACCCAAATCAACATGCCATTGTCACAAGCATTGAAACACACATTGAAGATGAATCTGATTACAGTGATAAACCCTCATCCAAACCCTAAGATTTCTTCTCTTAACTACAACCCAGATGCAAGGTGTGCTTATCATTATGGTAGCCCAGGGCACGATACTAACGATTGTTGGGCGCTGAAATACAAGATTTAGAATATGATTGATGCCAAGGAGATCGAATTCGACCCACCTGAGACTCCCAACATGATCACTGCTCCCTTGCAAAAACATGGCTAGGATTGAAAGCATTTTTGTTCATTTGAATTCTCAAGTTGTATTTTCTTTGCTTATTCGAACAATTATTGTCATCTCAAACTTTATTATTTCATTAATGCATTACACATGTTTGTCTTGAATTAATTTGTTTTCATTATGCTTAAACTGCTTTATACTTCCTTTTCGTGATATTCAACTCTCGACTAAAAACTCTAAGCCTTAGAGGGAGGATGATGAAAAAGATACCACAATCTCTACAGTATGCTTTTGAACAGACCCCGCTAATGATGTACATGCGTTGTTTCAAATATCAAACAGTGGAGTCATAAGGAAGATAATCCCTAGTCAACCCCTTTGAGCCAAAGAAGTAGGAGTTTTTATTTCACACAAATTAAAACCCTTAATCATAACCTGGGGCAGGGTAGTTTTCTCAGTTAATTCAGAGGCGCATTCAGTTGCAATCTTCCACTTCACACACAATGAATGGCCTCGAAGACGTCCCTCTGAATCAGAAGATGGTGATGGTTTCGCATAATCATAAAAGCAGGCAATCATTAATTTGCAAAAGAAAATCCCGTTAAGTCAAAACCTATGAAGGAGACTTAAGAAAAAAACGGAGGCATCTCGCTGACTGTAATTACAAAAAGAAACAGTTCAGGCAAAAGACAGGGATAGTAAAATCAAAAAGAAAGAGGTCCTACAAATCCTCAACAGAAAGAAGGTTACAAAAATGACTGCCTATTCAAAACAAACTTTCACTATCCGAACCATCACCGGAATATCAAGGATAGTACTCCAAGACTCAACTGGGATTCTAAACGCACAATTAGCTGAGCATAGGACCGAAGGACATCACGAAGAACGGGTGGGTACAAATAAATTTTGGGCCTTTAACCTTTGTTTCTTAAACCGTGAACCAGGCCACGTTATAACCCTTAAAAGTTCTAGCTGAAGCACGGGTTAGTTTGAGAGCATATTGTTACAAAGGTATCCTGACTCCTATAGGACTTGTTACAAATCCCGAGTTGATATCACCTACTTGCAAATTTTGTTTTACTACATAAAACACATTTTCAAAAATAAATTTCAAGACGGATATGAGTTTTGCATTCTTTAAATGACATTGTTTGCATATGACTAATTGTTTGACCGTAGAGAAATCCACACAATGGATATTCAATGAACAGACATCCTCTCAATGGACAGAATCACCTCAGCAGGAAAGAAACTTGCAACAACAGGTTTTCCATAAGCAAAGGGGCATGACATGATTTCCAACACACTTGGGGCAGTCTCTCCAAGAATGCCAAATAACTAGGGGCAGATCTCCATCTGGATCACTTAGGGCATTTTGCACGCATTCCAGCAATGAATCATGTTCCATCAAGAAAACATTTTTGATAGTACTACAACACAACACTATAGACAATGATAACTCCCTACATCTTGAGAATGTGGACATAGTTGGAAAAGACCACGCATGAAAAAGACCCTCTAGGTCAACTGGCCTAGGCAAAAATAAGGGCATCCCGGCGAACCAAAAAAGGTTTGGGAAAAAGTTAGGGATATACATATGAAAAAACTGTACATCTGGCATGTCGAAAACCTGAAAAGGCGGCTTGGGCAAAAAAGGGTATCCCGGTGGACTGAAAATCTGAAAAGACAGTCCAGGTAAAAGTTAGGGATTAAAGCATACAACAATATCCCATCATCTTGTCACTTGCCTACCAGTAGAAGAATTATCATTCTGATCGGAAGTTACCAAGCACCTCATGAGTTGGGATAACACTCAAGCCACCCACAAATCCTCCGCAGGTACTTTCTCCAACAGGTACAGGGGCATAAAAGTCCTGATGCAAAGTCATTATCGTATCGTTAGCATACGACCCTGTGACATCTACACTCCCCACAGAGTAGAGGCAATTAAAGCTTTGACATCGGCTTCACCAAACAGGAGTTACTTTCCCCAGCAAAGTTCCTTCAGAAAGCTGACATCTATATTCCCCAGCCGAATTTTATAATCGCAAGCGGTTCATAAAATTTTCTCTCAAGCAGAGTTTATTTCTCTAAATACAGAAGCTCAATTCCCAATAGATTTATTCCCCTGCGGAGTTATTCTCAAGCAGAGTCTCTCCCCCGGCAGAATGTCTGTAGACAAGGGAAAAATCCCCCGCATAGTTATCTTTGGTTCACCATCTCCAGCAGAAGTAGAAGAACCACTTTTTCTACGACGGTCGGGAACTCAATTTCCAGTACTCTCCAACAGTGGTCAGTGATTTATTTTCCCAGACTCGGATATGTCACAATAGCATTTCATGTTCATACATCATGATGTGCGCATACATATTGCATACAACATAATCTCATTTATTTTGAGAACACCTTCATACAATGCATTTCATGCATTGCATACAATTAATCATGTACCTTTTCAGGAAAGGTGGTTATCATCAACAATTTCCCGCAGTACCAAGCTTTACACAGGTTCATCACAAAGCAATCTTACATGGGTTTCTCCTAAATGTAGCTTCACACGAGTTTATCCTAAAAATCTTACACGGGTCCCTTCTCATACATTTCAAAATAAAGTTTCACACGGACTCATCATAAAGTAACCTTACCAAGGTTCCTTCTGAAGTTTTACACAGACTCATCACAAAGTAACCTTACCTAGGTTCCTTCTCGGTTCCGATGTAGTTTTACCAATACTCCTCATGAAGCAACCTTACCTAGGTTCCTCCTCGGTGCCGATGTAGTTTTACCCAAACCCCTCACAAAGCAACCTTACCTAGGTTCCTTCTTGGTGCCGGTGTAGTTTTACCCAAACACCTCACGAAGCAACCTTACCTAGGTTCTTTCTCGGTTCCGATGTAGTTTTACCCAAACTCCTCACGAAGAAACCTTACATAGGTTCCTTCTTAGTTCAGATGAAGTTTTACTCAAACTCCTCACGAAGCAACCTTACCTAGGTTCCTTCTCGATTCTGCTGTAGTTTTACCCAAACTCCTCATGAAGAAACCTTACCTAGGTTCCTTCTCGGTTCAGATGCAGTTTTACCCAAACTCCCTACGAAGCAACCTTACCTAGGTTCCTTCTCGGTTCAGATGCAGTTTTACCCAAACTCCCTATGAAGCAACCTTACCTAGGTTCTTTCTCGGTTCAGATGCAGTTTTACCCAAACTCCCCATGAAGCAACCTTACCCAGGTTCCTTCTCAGTTCAGGTGCGATTTTACCAAAATTCATCTCGAAGTAACCCTACGACCCAGGTTTCTTCTCATAGCCCGGCTATCCAGGATTTCATCTCGAAGTAACGCTACTATCCGGGTTCCTTCCCATAAGCCCTATTATCCAGGATTTCATCTCGAAGTAACCCTACTATCAAAGTTCCTTCTCATAGCCCTACTATCCAGGCTTTCATCTCGAAGTAACCCTACTATCCAGGTTCCTTCCCATAGCCTTACTATTCAGGCTTTCATCTCGAAGTAACCCAACTATCCAGGTTCCTTCCCATGAGCCCTACTATCCAGGATTTCATCTCGAAGTAACCCTACTATCCAGGTTCCTTCCCATAGCCCTACTATCCAAGCTTTGATTCCAAAGTAACCCTACTATCCAGGTTCCTTCCCATAAGCCCTATTATCCAGGCTTTCATCTCGAAGTAACCCTACTATCCAGGTTCCTTCCCATAGCCCTACTATCCAGGCTTTCATCTCGAAGTAACCCTACTATCCAGGTTCCTTCCCATAGCCTTACTATTCAGGCTTTCATCTCGAAGTAACCCTACTATCCAGGTTCCTTCCCATAAGCCCTACTATCCAGGATTTCATCTCGAAGTAACCCTACTATCCAGGTTCCTTCCCATAGCTCTACTATCCAGGCTTTCATTCCAAAGTAACCCTACTATCCAGGCTATCATCTCAAGTAACCCTACTATCCAGGTTCCTTCCCATAGCCCTACTATGCAGGCTTTCATCTTGATGTAACCCTACTATCCAGGTTCCTTCCCATAGCCTTACTATCCAGGCTTTCATTCCGAAGTAACCATATTATCCATGTTCCTTCCCATAAGCCCTACTATCCGGGCTTTCATCTTGAAGTAACCCTACTATCCAAGTTCCCTCCCATAAGCGCTACTATCCAGGATTTCATCTCGAAGTAACCCTACGACCCAGGTTCCTTCTCATAGCCCTACTATCCAGGCTTTCATTTTGAAGCAACCCTACTATCCAGGTTCCTTCTCTCTTATCTCCGGACAACAGCTTACAACACTGTAAGACCTGGACCCGACCAGTTACGGTTGATTTCGCATTTCCCTAGTAAGTTGCTGTGCAGCCTAGACCTGACCAGATATGCAGTTTACTGCCACTTCCTCAATCAAGAGTTAATTCCCCAGTAGAGTAATGGGCAACTGAAGCTCCTATACTTTATTTCCCAGGACATAAATCAACATTCCCCGATGAAGTCCTCCTCAACGGCAGGTACAAGAATTATCGCAAAAGAATATCTTATGCAACTGTTATATTTTCTGGATGGCATCTTTAAGCCCATATCTGACAATTCTTTGTCGACTTCCAAATGGTATCTGTAATCCCATTCCCGATATCACCAATCAGTATTACTTCATGCGAGTGCAAATTTTTGGGCACTCTAGTGTTCGATCATCTTCTACCTTCAGATCACGAAAGTCAGACCAATCAATCTACATCCTCAAGTTTAAGAAGATTTAATAGGGGCACCTTTTGTACCCCAAAATTTACCCTCTCATTTTACTCAACATATGTTCATTGAAATCCTCAACTTGCCCAAGGATACCCAAGGATTGGTCAGGCAATTGCTCTCCTATGACAATGAACCTCAAACTCGGGTTTCCATTTTCATCAAGATGGGTGAACTCCGAAGGTCTATAATATTTTCCATGGTCCTAATATGTTCTAAAGAGCATCCATGTCAAGTATCATGCCTTGCACAAGAAGTTTGCCCAGTCAACTGCTCAAATGCTTGAAAATCAACTATGTTGTTAGGTCAAAAGTCAACTATGACTCACATATAGTCAAACTTCAAGATTTTTGGTCAACATCAACATTTGGAAGTGATATCCATCATTTGATCAAGCGTTGATCATGATTCCTCAAGGAATGCTCCTAATTCATCAAAACTCAAAAGTTGCTAAATTAGGGTTCCTATAGGAAAAGTCAACCAAACTTTGACAAGGCATGACTTTCTCATACTTTATCATAAATTTATCATCCAAGGCTCATTTTTAATAGAATCCAATTCCCTACAACTAATCTTCATCCCTCAAGTTCAAGAAATGCACTCATGAAAAGATATAAATTCAGACATTATAGGTCCTTTTCAAAAGTCAACAAAACACCTTTTGGGTCAAAGATTCTTACATGAACATGGAATATCCAATTGAGGTGAAACCAAAGAGGTTTCTTAGTGGACATCCTAAGATTTTTAAAAATTCCAAGAACACCCTAATATGGTTAAAATTGAGAGAGATGTGCATTGTCAAAGTTGGCCCATTTTTGAAACATGCATGAAGCAAATATTGACCAAACTTGGATTTTTTTTTCCAAATGGGCATATCTTTTCAAGTTTGAAACTCATTCCTAACATGGTCCACGACCTCTAAGCCCACCCATATATTTTTCTACTATTTATGCTATTATTTTGATATTTTATTCATTAAAATTAAGAATTAAATAAATAATAAAAATAATGTAAATTTTGATGTGAATCCATTTTGGGCAAGTTTTATGCTGGTTTATGTCAATTGATTTCGTGCAATAACCCTTCAAATATGTTCAGGTTCATCCACATGTGAAAATGGCATAAAATCATCAAATATGGTATTTTTTAAAATTTTGATCATGGTCTTAAAACACAACATTATGAGGGAGATTCTTTCCATGCTTTCTTGTCTCCTCATTCTCCTCTCTCTCTCTCTCTCTCTCTCTCTCTCTCTCTCTCTCTCTCTCTCTCTCTATATATATATATATATATATATATATATATATATATATATATATATATATATATATATATATATATATATATATATATATATATATATATATATATATATATATATATATATATATATATATATATATATATATATATATATATATATATATATATATATATATATATATATATAGTCATACAAGCTTGAAACACACGAAATTCCTCTCTAAAAAGCTCTCAAAAAGCTCTCCAGAAATCAAAGAATTGATGCAAGTCATATATCGAGGTTCTGGTCTCTCTCGATTGATATCAAGCCTCAAACCATCCTCTTGAAGTCCTCAGGAGCTTTATAAGGCCCAAGAGCAATCCATCACACGCTTAGCATGCCCCCATTTGACAACACCGGTTTGGTAAAATTTTAAACTTTGAATCTCTAATTTTAATCACATTTCATGGCATGCTAATGTTTATTTGAGTTTATATAGAACAGTTAGGGATGGTTGAATCAGAGGTTCCACGCAAGAATCTGAAAACACCATGGTTAGGGCATGAAGCTTTCGAAGATTCGGGCCTAGGGATTTCTGATGATTACAACCCCTGTTTACTTTTGCTACTAGGCCCATCTTTATTTTCTTGGTTTATTCATTTCATTTATTTCTTTTACCCTTTTTTTATTTTAATCAATAAACAAATATAAAAATCAAATAAAAATAGATTTAGTATTTTTCTTAATTAAATTTTAGTTTTGGTAAATTAATTAACTAATCACTTTAACTTTTTTTTAAAATTAAAATTAATATATCTTAGGTTTAATTTCATTTTAATTCATTTTCCTTTTCGTAACAAAAATACCAAAAAAACATAGAATTAATTTATTTTATTTAAATTTCATGTTTCTTTAATAATTAATTTTTTTTAAATATAGATCTAGATCAATTTTTTTAACTTAAACCATTTTAATAAATTAAAAAAAAAATATTTTTTATATCTTAGGATTTTTAGACATCTTTTCAAATTTGCATGTTATTATTCTTTCACACTTCCTTTTATTATTGTAATTGTATATTAGGATGTAATAGATGCTTAGTAGGACATTTACGACTTTTATTTATTTTTTCCCCGAGTTTTGGATATATACATAATCCCCCTCCCCGAAGCTTTGTAATAGCTAGGTTTTATATTTCTGCACTTTTAAATTACTGCAATTATTAACTGCTAGATGTATGACTAATAGGATTGTATGGAAATAATAATCAAACATTAGCAAACTTAACACAAGACTAAAATAACTCAACACAACACACCTTGCACATATGCACCCTTAGGGTATACCTCACTCTGTTGCCTCAGAAAATAATGGTCATGTCCCTCGAACGTAGGGATGTCTTAGCAAAGACCCTTAATTCTAAAGTCATCATAAAGATCATAGTCTCTTACGTCCCTCGAGTTGCCTACGAGAAATGATCTTGCCCCTCGATGTTCCCTATATGATGACATTCCCTTCGAATGCTAAGATATCTTTACATGTTTCCTTCATGACCCTAGCGTCCCTTTTGATAGTCCCTCAACATCCAACGATGGAGCTACCTACTCACTAATAGTAGGATAGTGTTGTCTAAAGGAAACGAGAAAATGAACAATCTTTTTCAAGTAGGTAGAAACTCTTAAGTACTTGCTAAAAACAATAAAAACTCTTTTTCACAAACACTTTCAAAACAGTTTTCAAAAACAACTTCGTCACACTCTTGAGGATAGATACAGGGGTTATCACGAAGTTAAACAAAAACTTTTCAAAACACACACAGATAATTTCAAAATGAGAAATTACCTAAGAGCCCGTGGAAAACCATGGATAGAAAGGGTGCTAACACCTTCTCTTTCTATAATCTATTCCCTGTACTCATAAACATCTCGAAAAAGGTTTTTTCTTTTCTTTTTCCTTTTCCTTTGTTGGATGAAATAAAAGTCGGTGGCGACTCTTGCTTACCGCAACATTTGCAAACAAAAAACGCAAACCAGTATTAATAGTCGGTTCTGCCACCATATCACACTTCCCAAAATAAGTGAGCCTTTTCCACCAGGAACTTGGCTAAGAAACCCTTAACTGCACTCCTTGTTTCCCATTTTGCCACAATGTCAGATCTCTTCAAATGCAATGCTTTGGCAATAACCTCAAGCTTCGTAATTTCCTCTAAACCGGTGAATGGTATTTGATCAAGCATAGGCACTCCTAGAAGTTGAGAGAATTCTTCTAATGTAGGCACTAATTGGTAGTCGAGAAATGTGAATAAATGATTAATAGGATCAAAGAATTGGAAGAGCACACACATCATTTCTTCTTGGGAGTTTGAGGTAGCCAAGTTGAGAACTTGACCATATTTCTTAGTGAAGGAAGAATCTCTATGAAGCCTTTATGCTAACTCTTGAAGTTAAGGAAGCACTTTCACGAAGTTTACTCGGATGGTATTTCTACGAGTGGAAGCCATGTCCTATAAAACAAAACAAAGATAAATTCCTAAATCCTTGAAATGGTCAGTAATAATGCTTATGATGTTATGATGCTTATGATGTCATGAATAATTAATCACAAACAAATCACACAAAGACCTTAGTTTTAGGCTTGCATGGGTTTCATAGGTAAGTACCCTCTTGAAGTTTAGTTGGTTTAACTTGTCCTAGAAAGTAAATGGGTTCTAGGGAATCTCAATGTCATTGATCTTTCTTCATTGGGCATTGTTTTAGCACAATCAATATTTTCTTGCAGCCAAAATTTCCCAAAATTCCGATCTCAATGAGTGTATTATCGAGTATCAACCAATCTTCATCTTTGCACTAAAGTCGGCTATCTCACTACTTTCTAATGGCCAAGTTGTTCAACTAAAGGTTCTATGGTCAATTAGTGCTTCATGACACCACATAGCGGCCATGTATTCTCCTCGATTCGCCACAAGGAATACTGGTATCTACAAATGTGTCACACTAACATAACTATTATTTCAACCATATTGGTCTATGCCGTACAGTCTCTACAATCTTTGCTACTTACCTAATAATGTTCCCAGATCCGGGTAGAGGATATAAAAAAAACCAAACATAACCCATAATGTACAGCATACAAGTCAAACAATGAAAGAATTTTAAAGGTGATCTAATTTCTAAGGTAACCCCACTTTCAATAATCCTCAGCAGAGTTGCCAGTTCTGTAATACGGTGGGAGAACTGACTTGGGTGTTTTGTGTTTTATCGCAATTGTTACGGATAGCAAGATTTTCCACCGACTTTTCTTTTATCTAATAAAGGAAAGGGTGAAAAGAAAAGGAAAGACATTTTGAGGACTTCTCTAGAGTTCGGGGGGTAGGTTATGAAAAGGGAAGGTGTTAGCACCCTTTTCATCCGTAGTTGTCTACATGCTCCTAGTTGCTAACTCACTTTGAAATGCTTTTTTGAAATTATTTTTTGAAATGTGTTTGTGATTTGTTTGAAAGTATTTTTGAAAAGTGCCTTTGTTTAGGCGAACTTTGTAATGATTCTCGTCTCTATAAGAATGTATATAAAGTGTTGACATTTAAAAATATTTCATGGAAAGTATTGGTGTATTTGAAATATGTTTGAAAATGGTTGTGAGAAAATAACTACGAGCGTTCTACCTACTAAAAAAAGTCTTTGTTCATTTCCTCCTCCTTTAGATATTGTTATCTTACCATTGATTGATAAGAAGCCCTACCATTGGATGTGAAGGGACAAGCGCGGGTCATCGTACAGTCATAGAAGGCAACATTATAAGATACTTTAGCAATTTGTCATAAGGGACTAAGATCGTTTACTGAAGGCAACATCAAAGGATCGTCGAGGGACTACGATCTTGTAATCGAGAGTCTTCGCTAAAGTATCCCACGTTCGAGGGACATGACTGATTTTTTATCTTAGGCAACAAATGAATTCAACCCTAGAGGTGCAACTGTGGGAAGTGTTCGTTTTCATACCCTTTGTCTTTGAATTAGGGTTTTCTACTTGTTGATTTTATGTTTTGCCATACAAACCCTAATTACTAGCATTTATATTGAAAGCGATAAATTACGGAAATGTATATTTCTACACTATTACATCTATTGTACCCCGAAATTTGCCCTCCCATATTTCTCAATACATGTCAAGTGAGGTCCTCAAATTGCTCAAGGAGGTTCAAGAGTTGACCAGACAAACTCTCTCCTAAGGCAGTCTACCTCAAATTAGGGTTTCATTTTGCATCAATATGCTTGAGTCCAAAGGATCCCAAATGCTCACCATTGTCCTAATATGTTCTCAAGACCATCTGTGATACGGTGGGAGAACTGACTTGAGGTTTTGCATTTTATCGCAAATGTTGCGGTTAGCAAGAGTCGCCACCGACTTTTCTTTTATCTAAAAGTAAAGGTGAAAAAGCACAAAAAAGACCTTTGAGATGTTTTCTTGAGTTCGGGGGGTAGATTATGAAAAGGGAAGGTATTAGCACCCTTTTCATCCATGGTTTTCCATGGGCTCTTAGTTACTTGCTTAGATCACTTGCTTTTGTTTGTTTGAAATTGTTTTTGGTGTGGTTTCGAAAGTATTTTGTAAAAGAGGCCATTCGTTTAGGCAATCTTTGTAATGATTCTCGTTTGTAAGAATGTATACACAAATGTTTGTCTTTTAAAAATGTTTTCAATGTTTGTAAGATGTTTTGAAATGTGTGTGTTTGTTTTGAAAATAGAAAGGATTGTTGTTTTGAAATAGAGCAAGTAACTATAAGCTATCTACCTACTGAAATGTCTTTCTTGTGCATTTTCTATTCCTTTGACATTGTTGTCTTACCATTGATTTGGTAAGCAACCCTATCTTTGGATGTAAATGGGACGTGCGTGGGTCATCGTATAACCATGATTAAAAATGTTTGCAAAGTATCTTAGCATTTTGAGGGACCAAGATCATTTTATAAGGCAACCTTTTGAATAGCCTCATCGAGGGATTATGATCTTTATGTTTATTTTGTTTTGCCAAGATACTTCGCATGCGTAACATGTCCATTTTTGTTTTAGGAAACCAAGTGGAGAAACCCTAAGGGTGCTTGTGTACAAGTGTGTCATTTTCATGCTTTGATTTTGTCTTGTATTTAGGGTTTTCAATTTTGCTTTGTTTTGTTCTTGTCATACAAACCTTAATTACTAATCATGGCATATAAAGCGATAAATTGCGTAATGTAAATATTTTTTAAGCTATTACAACAATTTATGGGAGGGAGGAATAGAAATTTGAATGGGGATTTGCAAAAATATAAACCTAAATAAATTATTACAACCAAATCGAATTTGTACGAATTAGAATAAATACAATACAATATTTAAAATGCAATGTAATGTACATGTAAAAAGATTTTTGTTGTTTTATTTTTGTAAAAGAAATTTTCATCTAAACCTAAAAATATAAGGAAAGGGAATTGGTTTTTAAAAGGGGTTTAAACCTAATTATTAAAAAGAAAATAAAGTTCTTATATGCATTATTTTATGTATTTTCTTGTATAAAAATAATAAATAATAATGTATAAAAATATAAAATTTCTATATATGCAAAAATAAGTATTTATAAGTATGAAATGAGAAATAAATAAGTAAATTAAACTAAATATATTTTTGATTATATTTTACAAGCTATTAATAAAATGCATGATATATAATAAAACAAAAAATATTTTTATGTGAGAAATAAACTAAAAAATAAAATAATAGTGCAATATTATTAATTCAAATTTTTAGGATTTTTATGTATCAAAGAAAATATTTAAAATATTAAATATGAAAATAAAACAAATAAAAAAATAAAATATAAAAAGTTGGCAAGGGGGTGATGTAGCAGATTGGCAGTAGAGTGTTAGTAAAAAAATATGGCCCAAAGCATAAAGCCCAAACCTGCAAAAAAATGTCAAAACTAAAAAAAAATGGAAAAATGTAAAACAAAAGAAGCGCGCCCAGGTTCGAACCCAGGACATGGGTCTCACCAGCGCGCTACTTTGCCACTGGGGTGGCTATACTTCCATTTTCTTAAGGAAAACAAAAACAATATAACCCAAAACAAGCCCTTTCCCTGTACTTCATCTCCTTCCTCAAGCTTGGCTAGACATCCTGTAACTCTCTCATACTTCCATAAAAATGAAAAATCATAACATGAAAGTTGTAGTACTTGAAATCACGATTCCAACCATATAAGTTATGTAATCTAACTATCAAAGATCAAAGATAACTTTAACAACCCTAAATTTTAACCTAATATTTTCAGAAATTTCAAGTTCCAAATTCTCTTAGCTCAAGTAAAATCAATGCAAGATAAGGATATGTACAACTTCGTTATGATGAGGACTACACTTTTTATTCACAAATCGTAGCCTAAGGTTGCCTTTACAAGGAGATAGAGTTTGAGATTTTACCTCCTTCAGTTGGAATCATGGATGAAATTGGTATGAGTTTGATGGAGGCTTGATGCTTGCTTGAGCTTCCTTGAACTTCCCTGAATGTATTCCAACCCTTGCCTTGCTCTGAAAGTATCTGAAACTCCTTGTCCAAGTCAAACTGCAAGCTCTGAAATCAACAACGGCAGATAATGGAGAAGTAGTTACATAACAGGGATGAAGGTCTGGATTGGCTAGGTATCAAGTATGTAAGATGTTTGAATGATCTAAACTTGGAACGCACGAGCCAAATGGAAGATGAGTATGCTTATGCAAAATCTGCAGGTTTGGACGGATTTTTGGTGTTTTTCTGGTTGGGAGTGTTTCAGCCCTTTGCTTCTTGTCCTTTGTGTTGCATAATGTTTGTATATTAGTATGGAAATGGTTTGATGTCAACCCTCTAACAGTTGTGCTTGTTCTAGCCTTTTTGCCACTTTTCTTGTATTTTAAGTAAAGTGATAAGACAAAGCTTTACATGCTTGTACTGGCTTGTTTAGGGTTGGTATTTCTTCTCTACAAGTTGTCTTTGGTCTGTGGTACTTGTATGTGCCAAGGGGACAGGTCCAAGGCTCAATATTGTAAAGTTTGCAAAAGTTGATCTTTTTCAAAATGGCAATGATCCCTTTTTACCATAAATGGAATTGCAAGTTGGATAATGGATCAAAGGCATGGATCAAAGCTTGGTCAACTGAGTAAGCATTTAATTAAGGAGTGTGGAACAAGTTTGGGACCTATAAAGAATGGATTAGGCAGAATAGGATTGATTTGCATTTGTGTTCATCATGAAATGGCTTGGACAAAAAGTGAGAAATTGCCAACTTCATATCTTCGATTATCCATACTCAAAAATGATCTTGAGGAGTTCTTGGACATTTTGGAAAGCTTGCAATGTGATCTATAATTCATATTTGAAATGAATTTTGAGATACCTCTTAGAACTAGGTGAAAAATGGCCATGAAGTTAGGTCCAAAACCGGCCTAAATTAGGGCAAAATTTCACTAACTTATTTAGTTCATGACCATGTGTTCATAAATTTATATCTTGAGATCCAAGAATCTTTAGGGAAAAGTGTGTGAAGAAAAGTTGTATATTTCATGGAGGTCTACAACTTTCATGTTGGGAACTTTCCTTGAATCATTATGCATCATGGTGAAAAAGTGGCCTAAAGTTGAGAAAAAATAAGAAAATTTTCCATACTTAGAAAATTTCTAAGTTAGGAACATTTTCAAATTCAAACCCTAATTTTCAAATTTGGTTTTATTGATGAACAAGTTTCAAATTTTGACATGTTTTGATGAATTATGACCTTTGGTACTTGATTTTGACCAAAAAGTCAAAGTTTGACTTTTCAGTGTACAATTGACTTTTGATTAGTTGACTGCAAACTTCATATGTAAATCCAATGAATTTGAAATGTTTTGAGCCATGTAATTAAGTCAATATGATGCCATTGAATCCTTGAAATCATGCCTTAACTCAATTGATCATTTTCTAGGTCAAAAATCAGAAATTGCCCTTTCTCAGTCAAAACCCTAATTTTGACCATTTTGCCCTTTTTGTGATTTGACCAAATTTATTGAGGAATTGTGATCCAAACTTGACCAAATGACACATGTGAGTCTAAAATGTTAATGTTGATAAAAAATTATGAAGTTTGACTGTAAATTGGCCATGGTTGACTTTTTCCCCAATACAGCTGATTTTTAGGTCAACTGTCCAATTGACTGATCAAAAATGTGGTTCAAGGCTTGAAACTTGTCATGAGTGATCTTAGGGATCCATAATGATGTTTGAAAGTCATATGAAGCATTGATAGTCCAAAAATCCTTGTGCAAAATCAAACACTAATTTTGGGTTGTTAGTGCAAGATGAGATGTCTTGAGCTGACCAAACCCTAATCCAGTCTTGAGTCAAAGAGATCTTGTGAGAAAAGTTTTGATAAATGAGAGGACAAATTTTGGGGTACATCATCTGCCCCTGTTCAATCTTCTTAAACCTGAAGAGTTAGATTGGCGAGTTTTTCCATTCGTGACTCGAAGGTGAGAGAATGACTGGACACTAGAGTGCCTAGAAATTTGCACTCGACAACGTGTAGTTGAGGGAATGGGCTTAAAGATGCCATTTGGAGGAGTGATAGAATCTTGTTGGAGATGGGCTTGTAGATGCCATCCAAGAATGTTTGTTGAATTGTAAGTTGTAAGCTGAAAGAATGAGTATCGGAATGGTGTCCGTGTCTGGACGTATCTAGCTATATCTGAACTTGAAATCTGAATGAGTATCAGAATGGCATTCGTATCTGGAGCGTATCTGAACTGTATCTGAAAGTTGAAATCTGAATAAGTATCAGGATGACATCTGTGTCTAGAGCGTATCTGAACTGTATCTGAAATTTGAAATCTGAATGAGTATTAGAATGGCATCCATGTCTAGAGCGTATCTGAACGGTATCTGAAAGTTGAAATCTTAATGAGTATCAGAATAACATTTGTGTCTGGAGTGTATCTGAACTGTATATGAAAGTTGAAATCTGAATGAGTATCAGGATGGCATCTGTGTCTGGAGCGTATCTGAACTGTATCTGAAAGTTGAAATCTGAATGAGTATCAGGATGGCATCCATGTCTGGAGCATATCTGAATTGTATCTGAAAGTTGAAATCTGAATGAGTATCAGAATGGCATTCGTATCTGGAGCGTATCTGAATTGTATCTGAAAGTTGAAATCTGAATGAGTATCAGGATGACATCCGTGTCTGGAGCGTATATGAACTGTATCTGAAAGTTGAAATATGAATGAGTATCAGGATGGCATCCGTGTCTGGAGCGTATCTGCACTGTATCATGATTGCATATTGTTAATGGTAGCTGTTAATCTCATCCTGAAAAGGGTAAAATGTTAGCTGGAACACAAAATTATGTTGCATGAAATGTATGATGCAATATATGTGTTTTATCAATGTTTATGATATGTGGATGTAATGTATGCGTATGTAAGCTGATTTGTTGTATTGCTGTATGATTGAGTAAAATAAATCCTTGATTGCTGCTGAGGATATGTGGACTCTTCATATCTTGAAGTTGAAGTATTGATAAAATTCTGTTGTGAGAGTAACATCATATACTGCTTGAGGAATCTGCTTGGGGAATCCAGAGAATTTCGATGACTTCTACTGGGGATTAATAAATGGGAGCCTTTGTTCTGTTGGGGAGTATAAGAAGTCAGTTGTTATCCGGTTGGATTTCAGGCTTCAAAACAAATTGCTGGAGAATTTGGAGGAATTGGATGGTTCCCACCGGGGTTTAATAGTTTGAAGTTTTAGTTTCGTCGGGGATCTAAATGACGTACTGTGGGGATTGCTCATGGAATAGCCTAATGACGTTTTCCTATTCTTTCAACCTGTCAGTAATTGTCTTCTTTCATTTTGTTTATTTGTAAACAGTAATTATGTTCAAATGCATATGTCCATTAATGAATCATTGGACATTTTTGCAAATAAAACACAAGCGTAAAGAAAAAAGGACAAATAGTTTTCTGTACTTTAAAGAGATATCTTTGTATTTACTTTGAATAAGTATTTTGTACAAAGAAGACAGACATCCTAGTAAGAGGATGGTGCCATAAAAAAATAATAAAAATTTATACAAAGAAAGATAGCTATGTGTGATAATCCCATGGGGTTCCCATTCGGCTATAGCCTCCGTATCTCCGAATATCTTGTCTATTTGTTGCTTTGTCCGAAAATGATTGAATCGATCAGAAACTTCGAGTTTTTCAGTGGAAGTCAAGAGGTTGTCCACAAAGTGATCCGACGAGACATAGTCATACGCTTTAATTCCCTAACTTTTGCCTGGACCGCCCTTTCGGGTTTTCAGTCCACCGGGAAACCCTTTTTTGCCCAAGTCGCCCGAGTGTACAGATTTTTTTATATTTTATCCCTAATTTTTGCCCGAACCTTTTGGTTCGCCGGGATGCCCCTTTTTTTTTTGCCTAGGTGTGTCAACCTAGCGGGTCTCTTATGCGTAGTATCTTTTGACTATGTCTGTGTTCTCAGGGTGTGGCAAGTCATCACCGTCCATGGTGGTTAAGATCATTGCCCCACCGGAGAAAATGTTCTTGATTATAAATGATCCTTCATAGGTAGGAGTCCATTTGCCCCTGGGATCACTTTGTGGTAAGATAATGTGTTTGATCACTAGATCTCCAACTTGATATACCTGGCGTCTAACTTTCTTGTTGAAAGCCTTAATCATCCATTTCTAATACATCTGACCATGGAAAACAACAATAAGTCTCTTTTCATCAATTAAGTTCAGTTGATCAAGTCGAGTCTGGATCCAATCGTCCTCGTTCAAACCTTCATCCTTCATAATTCTCAAAGAGGGGATCTGAACCTCAATAGGCAAGACAGCCTTCATGCCATAAACCAAAGAATAGGGTGTTGCCCCAGTTGATATGCGATCCGTGGTACGGTACCCGTGGAGAGAGAATGGCAGTATCTCATGCCAGTCCTTGTAGGTGACTGTCATTTTCTGTATGATCTTTTTAATGTTTTTATTTGCAGCTTCAACGGTACCATTCATCTTTGGCCGATAGGGGGATGAATTGTGATGTTGAATCTTGAACTGCTCGCACAAGGCGGTGATCATAGTATTGTTAAGGTCTGTACCATTATCAGTGATGATCCTTTCCGGGATACCGTACCGGCAAATGAGATTTTGCTTGATGAAGCGGGCAACAACATTCTTAGTAACAGATGCGAAGGAAGCTGCTTCGACCCACTTTGTGAAATAATCAATGGCCACTAGAATGAAACGGTGTCCATTGGAGGCTGTAGGCTTGATCTCCCCAATCATGTCGATTCCCCACATAGAAAAAGGCCAAGGATCCATCAAGACATTCAGAGGAACCAGAGGTACGTGCACCTTGTCAGCATAAATTTGACACTTATGACAGGTCCGGGAGTGTTGATAGCAGTCTGCTTCTATGGTCGACCAATAATAGCCTACCCGTAGGATTTTCTTTGCCATTGTATGCCCACTGGAGTGAGTTCCAAAGGTACCTTCAGGTAATTCAGCCATGACCTTTTTAGCTTCAATCTTATCCACACAACGAAGCAGAATAGAGTCATGATTGTGTTTGTACAGGATGCCATTACTCAAGAAGAACTTAGCAGAGAATCTCCTTAAGAACTTTTTATCATTGATTGAAGCTCCTTCTGGATATTCTTGAGCCTCGAGATACCTCTTGACTTCATGAAACCAAGGTTGGTCCACTACTTCTTCAGTATTAATCTCGTGACAGTGTGCTGGTTCGTCCATTCGTTCAATGGTGACCTGGGGAGCCTCATTATCCCAGTTAAGTTTAACCATAGATGACATTGTGGCTAGAGAATCTGCTAGCTGATTTTCTTCTTGTGGGAAATGCTCAAAGGTAATCTCCTCAAAATACGGCAGTAATGTCCAAACATGTTATTTGTAGGGGATAAGGTTTGGATGTTTAGTGTCCCAATCCCCTTTGATCTGACTGATGACGAAAGCCGAATCTCCAAACACATCTAAAGATTTGATTCCCAAGTCTATGACAGCCTTGAGACCAAAGATGCATGCTTCGTACTCCGCCATGTTGTTCGTACAGTTGAAGAAAAGTCTGGCAGTAAAGGGAGTGTGACACCCTTCCGGAGATATGAGTACAGCGTTGATACCATTACCAAGTGCATTGGATTCCCCATCAAAGAATAGGGTCCATCGGGATCCTTGTTCAGGTCCGTCATATGGTCTGATTTCTTCACAGTTGTCTAATGTCATGATGTATTCATCCGGGAATTCAAACTTCATGGATTGATAATCTTCTACGACTTGATGAGAAAGATGATCAGCTGGCACACTTCCCTTTATAGCTTTCTGGGTAGTGTAATGTATGTCGTATTCTGTTAGGATCATTTCCCATCTAGCTATCCTTCCAGACAGAGCGGGTTTTTCGAAGATGTATTTTATCGGATCTATCCTAGATATCAACAAAGTAGTATGAGTCAACATATACTGTCTTAGCCGGCGAGCAGCCCATTCCAGAGCGCAGAAAGTTTTCTCGAGAAGTGAATATCTGGTTTCACAGTCGGTTAACTTTTTGCTCAGGTAGTAAATAGCGTGCTCTTTTCGGTCAGACTTGTCATGCTGCCCTAATACACACCCCATTGAGTTCTCTAAAACGGTCAGATACATGATCAACGGTCTTACCTCGTCTGGTGGCATCAAAACCGGAGGCTCTTGTAAGTACTCTTTGATCTTGTCAAAAGCAACCTGGCATTCGTCGTTCCATCTGACTACTTGATCTTTCTTCAATAGTTTGAAGATTGGCTCACAAGTAGCTGTTAGGTGAGAAATGAATCTGGCAATATAGTTCAGGCGTCCCAAGAATCCTCTGACTTCCTTCTCAGTACGAGGAGCAGGAATTTCTTGTATCGCTTTAACCTTGGCAGGATCAACCTCGATGCCTTTGTTGCTGACAACAAAACCTAAGAGTTTACCAGACTAGACTCCGAATGTACACTTGTACTCCTTCAACCTCACAAATAACTTTTGCAAGTGATCAAGGTGCTCCTCTTCAGTTTGTGATCGGGCTATCATGTCATCTACATAGACCTCTATCTCGTGATGTATCATATCATGAAATAAGGCTACCATGGCGCGTTGATAGGTTGCCCTAGAATTCTTCAGTCTGAATGGCATCACCTTGTAGTAGGACGTGCCCCACTGCATGACAAATGTAATTTTCTCCATGTCCTCAGGTGCCATTTTGATTTAGTTATAGCCTGAGAATCCTTCCATGAAGGAAAACACTTTGTGCTGGGTCGTATTGTCAACTAGGATGTCGATGTGGGGAAGTGGAAAATCATCTTTAGGGCTGGCCCTGTTTAAATCTCTATAATCCACACACATTCGTACTTTGTCGTCCTTTTTAGGCACGGTAACAATGTTGGCAACCCATTGAGGATAGGAAGTGACAGCCAAGAATCCAGCATTGAATTGTTTCATGACTTCCGCTTTGATCTTTTCTGACATGTCAGGTCTCATGCGGCGAACTTTTTGCTTCACTAGTGGACAGTCTTCTCTTGTGGGTAGATGATGTACCACGATGTCTGTATCAAGTCCTGGCATGTCTTCGTATGACCAGGCAAAGATCTCAACATAATCATGCAATAGCTGAATTAGACGCTCCTTGACACTCGGCTCTAGATTGGCACCCACCTTGATTTCCTTTTTATCTTCCTCGGTACCTAAGTTGATTGTATCTAACGGTTCCTCGTGATGCTGAATAGCTCTTTCCTCTTGTTGTAATAGTCTAGCCAATTCCCCTAGTACTTCACAATCTTCCTCACCTTCGTATTCGGCTTGGTAGATTAGATCTTCAGAGTCACTAAAGGCCATAGCAGTATCGTTACCCATGGGATCCGGAATGGAGGGGTACCTGCATTTGTGAGTGTGGGTATGTGTAAGGGTATAGCCATCTTTAAACAATAAAATGTAAAAGAAAGACAATGAGCACAAAAGGTTTGTATGTGAAAAAAGCGTCCATGATTCATTGAATGTCATATGAATATGAAATAAAAACCCTTACAAATGGACCATTGTGCCTCGGGTAAGACACAAGGTTTTTAAAGTGCGAATTGTTTGTGAATATTACAAGTCAAACAGAAATGTAAAAGATAAATTACTAAGAGATGAAAGTTATTGGGACAAAGTATCTGGCTTCCCAATTGCGAAGTCCTCCGTTGACAGTAGGAAATATCCAATCTTCCAAGCTGCCATCTTCTTCACCATTTTCCACTGCGTTGACCTCTCGGTTACTAATCTTCAAAGGTGTCCCTCCAGCATGGGCACGGCGCACAGCCTTCTGAGCAGTTGAAGTGAACCCCAAGCCAAACTTGTCTGATTTATACGGGATATTCGGAAGCTGCCCCCAGATGGTGCATCCACCCTCTTCTACTACTGCCTTGGCGTTCTTTAGAGATGACATCTGAAGCATAGGTCTTGTGACCTTGGGAATCGGGGATACCGCCTTGGTCACTGCTACCTCTTGAGAGACCTCTTTTAAATGTTGGAAAGGAGTTTCAATGAACTCGCCATCTAACTCCACATATCGGAAAGAATTTAGATGACTAATCATGTACTCCTCCTCTCTATGGACAGTGATAATCTTTCCATGGACCGGGTACTTCAGCATCCGGTGTAGCGTAGAGGTGACAACACTGGCATTATGGATCCAGGGCCATCCTAACAGACAAGAGTAAGAGGGGCGGATGTCCATCACATAGAAGGTTGAGTTGAAGGTCTGAGTTCCCACCTTTATCGGGATGTTTACCTCCCCGTGGACCATCCTCTTCGAGCCGTCAAATGCTCTCACAACTATATTACTGGGTTTCAATGCCAGCTCTTCGCAATCCAATCTATCAAGAGCTTTCTTCGGTAAAATGTTCAAAGATGAACCCATGTCCACCAAGACATGGGCCAGAGTCGTTCCTCTACACTCTACAGAGACATGTAATGCATCATTGTGTTTTCTTCCTCTGGGTGTCAAATCAGTGTTAGAGGAGCCAAGGCCGTTATCAGCTGTCAAACTGGCCACACAATCTTGGAATTGGTCAGTAGACATCTCTTGTGGCACATGGGCTGTCTTCAGAAATTTTACCAGAACTTTCGCATGTGCCTCAGAACACAGCAACAATGCTAGCATGGAGATCTTGGAGGGAGTTTTCCCCAACTGTTCAACCACGTCATAGTCTCTCTTCTTTATTATCCTCAAGATCTCTTCCATTTCCTTCTTGGATGTTTCGGGGATAGCTAGTGATTGAGCCTTCATCTGGACAGGCTCTTCTTGAATTCTTTTTCCTCGATTTTCAGCAGTAGAAGTATTGGTAGGGATAACAGCAGGAGTCGTGTCGTCTTTGTCGGTAGGAGCACTTGCAGATGATTATTGGTACAAAGGTAATCTTTGGAACAGCCACGGGTACAAAAACTGCCTTTGGAGGGGCAATCTCTAGAGAGAAGATTCTACCGCTATGGGTAATCTTACTAGTTCCGGCAATATTGCTAATGTCGAAATCTTCTTCTTCGGAGCTCACTTCTTCGGTGATCAGCCTATCTTGTTTAATACCATGGTAGTAGATTTCTCAACCGTAATTCCAGGGTACTTTTGATCTGATTCATATGGGACCCGCCTGGGCATTGTAATTATGAGGAGTAGTCTTTGGAACTGATGTAATTCTAACGGGTCTTTTGGGGGCCCTGGAAGGATTGGCGGAGATGGTTATGATCGAAACGTCTTCAACTGGAATAGGTGAAACAGGAGCATTTTCAAACAGAATCTCTTGGTGGTCTATCAAGCGTTGAATGCCTGACTTTAACAGAGGGCAATCAGTTGGTGAGGATAAGCAAAGATGGCAGTCTTCGTTACAACCTGGGAATATACCAGCTTTCAACAAGTTTATCTTAATGATCAGAAGCGGAGTCATGAGTTCATCCACTGTAGCAACAAATAAATCTTCTTCGATAGCATTGGTGTTGTGACCATGCCTAGGCATCAGAGCAGAAATGACATTTGGTTTCTCGGGCGAATCAAACTCAATCTCTTTTGCATCTATCAGGTCTTGAATTTTGTTTTTCAAGGCCCAACAATTGTTAGTGTCGTGACCTGGACTTTCGGAATGATATGCGCATATGGAATTTGGGTGATAATGAGGGGACGCAGTGTTAGGATTATTTGGAGCCTCTTTTAAAGTTGCCAGATTAGATTTCAGAAGATGTGGTAAAACCTGGGCTAGAGTCATATTAATTCTGGTGAATTGCCGGACTGGCCTTTCCACCCTTGGTTGGTTACTTCTTGGTTGATCAGATGTAGGCTTTGGGATCATAACAGCTCCTACTATTGGTCGGCGCTCAGCTCTCCCTTGGTTCCTTTGTGGATAAACAGCAGATACTTCCTTCTTCCCGGTGAAAGGCTTTCTCACAGCTGTAGAGGCAGACGAATCCTTCTGAATCCTTCCACTTTTGATGCCAGCTTCCACCCTCTCTCTGGTTAGTATTAACTCAGTAAATCCAGCAGATGAGCTCCCAATCAAATGGTTAATAAAGGGCCCGATAGAGTGCCTAAGAACATATCCACCAACTCCCTTTCAGACAGAGGGGGTTTCACTCTCCCAGCTAGATCTCTCCATTTTTGCGAGTAATCTTTGAAACCCTCATTTGAAGCCATAGCCATACTCTAAAGTTGAGTACGAGTAGACGCTAAATCTGCATTATACTGGTATTGTTTATAGAAAGTTGCGGCAAGGTCTTCCCAATTGTGGATGTCGGCCTTTTCCAATTGGTAAAACCAATCGAGTTGTGTTCTGGATAAGCTATCTGGAAAAAATGAACCCACACGTCTTTATCGGCAGAGTGTGGCTGAATCTTTCTCACGTATGATCGGTGGTGCATTTTGTGACATGACACCCCATCATATTTTGCAAACAACGGCACTTTGAACTTTGGTGGGATCACAATTCCCGACACTAGCCCCAATTCTTCAAAGTCTAGACCTGGTACCCTTTGTATTTCCATAGCGCTTAAACGCTCTTCAAGATGTCTGTACTTATCATCGGTCGGAGGGTACTGTTCCTCAGAGTAGTCTTCCTCTTCTTCCTCCTCTTCGGATTCTGACGGAACCGCTGTTTATTTTCCATTTCCTTCTCCTTCCCCAAAAGTGGTTGCAAAATTCAAGGTTCTTCTAGTCTGTCCCTGAAATCTTCTCCCCATATTCAAAACCCCAGTGGCTTTCTTTGTTTTCTTCTTTCCTTCTTCATCTAACAGAGTCTTCAACTCATCCTACCCCTTGGCTAGGGTCATGAGTAACTGTTGAAACTGCGTGTTTTGAGCTTGAAGATCTTTGACCGTCTGTTCGAGATCCATCTTACTGAAATAAACAGTAGAGAGATGAGGAAACTGGTTGCAAAAGACTTGTTTATGTTATGATGAATGATATGTGCATATGCAATGTTTTCAAGGATTTTAAAAGATTCAAATTTGTTTTAAACAAAAAGAAACACACGTTATATTAATAAAATAGAGTTTGAGTACATCAATGCCCCTTGGGAAAATAATACAACACTCTAAGATAAAAAAGTAGTGCACATCCTCTTTGGTGCTATGTAGGTATTTAGAGTCTGCTCCTCATGAAGTAGCTTAGTGAGTTCCAAAACCTTCTTCTCACTTGCGTAGAATTGGGCTTCGAAAGTATCTCGCTCTCCTTTGAGCTGTATCCAATCCCTTTGTAGGTCATCAAGAGATGTAGGCATGTCAGGATGTAGGATAGTGTATGGAACTTCTCCTTCCTTAACAGGCTCAATGATCACCGGGAGAATGGAATGATAAGGCATCATAAGACTTTGAGCGCGGGTTCATACCCACTTGAGGTAAGGCTCAAGAGGGATGGAATTCTTGTGTCCCAAAGTTTTTCTATCCACCTTGTTTAGCATCCTCCAATCTCGGATGAATCTCTGGCAAAGACCTTGATCGTCGTTGTCGTAGTCGAATACCAAGCCTTGAATCAGCATATCATGTGGGCCATCCCTTCGGGCATAACCAAATTGTCTTAGAGCTAAACACGGGTTGTAGGTGATGCCTCCCCTAATGCCAAGTAGAGGGACATTAGGGAATTCCCCACAACGGTCAATAATGATAACATTCTCTTTGGATCGAGAGCACCAATGAATATCTGAATATTTGAGCGTCATTAACCTCTGTGACCACCTTAATCCTTGCTCATTCTTTAAGACTGATTGGTGAAGATGAGAAATAAACCATCTTTCCAGGAGGTAAGTGCAACACATAAGGACCCTTCTTTTCCTCATTGTACGAGTGTGAAAAGAGTGTAGGATATCCCCTAGTAATGTAGGTACCGGATTGCGTGATATGAAGATTTTGACGGCACTCACATCTATGAGTTGGTCAGGATTGGGAAACAGGACCATCCCATAGATAAGAAGAGCCACAATCTCCTCAAATTCTTGCAAGTCTAGGGAATTCCAACAGCTTTGGGCTTTCTCAAACAGAAACTTTGCTAAGAAGCCTTTGACACCACTTCTAGTTTCCCAATGAGTTGTGACATCAAATGAGTGCAAGTGCAGGGCTTAAGCAATCTCTTCTGGCTTTGGATCTCTTTCTGTACCATTGAAAGGTAGTTGATTTAGAATAGGAATCCTCAAAAGTTGAGAGAATTCTTCCAAAGTGGGTACAAGCTGATAGTCAGGAAATGTGAAGCAATAATACAAAGGATCAAAGAACTGGAAGAGCACTTTCATCATATCCTCCTCTATGTTGGAGGTGACCAAGTTGAGTAGACGACCATGCCTCTCGGTGAATGGAGAGTTCTCAGGGATCCTTGAAGCTAGCTCCTTGAGTTATGGAGGAATTCTTACAAGGTTAATTTGGATAGTTTTCCTGCGAAGTGAATCCATATCCTACAAAACAAGAACAAAGATGAATCTCCAAAATCCTTGAAATGGTTAGTGGATGCATATGATGCTCATGATGTCCATGATGTTATGTACAAGTATGCATATACAAGCAAATCAAACAAGTTATTTGTTTAGGCTTGCATGGGGTTTTATAGGTAAGTACCCTCTTGAAGTTTAGTTGGCATAAACCTGTCCTAGTAATAGTAACCAGGTTCTAAGGAGCTAAATATCACCGGATTGTTTCCTTGGTCATTGTTTCAGCTCAAGCCTCTTTAATGGCGACCGAAATATCCCAAGAAACCAACCCTAAAAGAGTGTAGTATCGAGTATCTGCCAACTTTGGACTGCACCAAAGCCGGTCATCTCACTACATCCTAAAGGCCATGTTGGTCAAGTAAAGGGTTCTAGAAGTTCATTAGTGCTTCATGACATCACTCAGCGGCCCCGTATTCTCTTTGATTGACTCAAAGGCTACTGGTACCCACAAATATGTCATACTAACATAGCTATTATTCAGACCATGTCGGTATACTCCGCACAGTTTCTATAATGTATTGTTATTTACCTATAATGTTTCCCAAATCCGGGTAGAGGATTCAAACCCAAATAAAGAACCATAATGTAAAGCAAACAAGTCAAACAAATGTAAGCCAATAAATGTGATCTAGCCCTAAGGTAATCCCACTTTTATAATTTTCCCCAGTAGAGTCGTCAGTTCTGTGATACGGTGGGAGAACTGACTTGAGGTTTTGCGTTTTATCGCAAATGTTGCGGTTAGCAAGAGTCGCCACTAACTTTTCTTTTATCCAAAAGGAAAGGTGAAAAAGCACAGGAAAGACCTTTGAGATGTTTTCTTGAGTTCAGGGGGTAGGTTATGAAAAGGGAAGGTATTAGAACCCTTTTCATCCATGGTTTTCCATGGGCTCTTAGTTACTTGCTTAAATCACTTGCTTTTTTTTTTTGAAATTGTTTTTGGTGTGGTTTCGAAAGTATTTTGTAAAAGAGGCCATTCGTTTAGGAAATCTTTATAATGATTCTCGTTCGTAAGAATGTATACAAAGATGTTTGTCTTTTAAAAATGTTTTCAATGTTTGTAAGATGTTTTGAAATGTGTGTGTTTGTTTTGAAAATAGCAAGGATTGTTGTTTTGAAATAAAGCAAGTAACTAGAAGCTATCTACCTACTCAAATGTCTTTCTTGTGCATTTTCTATTCCTTTGACATTGTTGTCTTACCATTGATTTGGTAAGCAACCCTATCTTTGGATGTAAATGGGACAGGCGTGGGTTATCGTATAACCATGATTAGCAATGTTTGCAAAGTATCTTAGCATTTTGAGGGACCAGGATCATTTTATAAGGCAACCTTTTGAATAGCGTCATCGAGGGACTATGATCTTTATGTTTATTTTGTATTGCCAAGATACTTCGCATACGTAACATGGCCATTTTTGTTTTAGGTAACCAAGTGGAGAAACCCTAAGGGTGCTTGTGTGCAAGTGTATTATTTTCATGCTTTGATTTTGTCTTGTATTTAGGGTTTTCTATTTTGCTTTGTTTTGTTCTTGTCATACAAACCCTAATTACTATTCATGGCATATAAAGCGATAAATTGCGTAATGTAAATATTTCTAAGCTATTACAACAATTTATGGGAGGGGGAATACAAATTTGAATGGGGATTTGAAAAAATATAAACCTAAATAAATTATTACAACCAAATCGAAGTTGTACGGATTAGAATAAATAAAATACAATATTTAAAATGCAAGGACAAGGAATTAAAATAATGCATATAAAAGATTTTTGTTGTTTTATTTTTGTAAAAGAAATTTTCATCTAAACCTAAAAATATAAGGACAAGGAATTAATTTTTAAAAGGGGTTTAAACCTAATTATTAAAAAGAAAATAAAGTTCTTATATGCATTATTTTATGTATTTTCTTGTATAAAAACAATAAATAATATTGTATAAAAATATAAAATTTCTATATATGCAAAAATAAGTATTTATAAGTATGAAATGAGAAATAAATAAGTAAATTGAACTAAATATATTTTTGATTATATTTTACAAGCTATTAATAAAATGCATGATATATAATAAAACAAAATATATTTTTATGTGAGAAATAAACTAAAAAATAAAATTAAAGTGCAATATTATTAATTCACATTTTTAGGATTTTTATGTATCAAAGAAAATATTTAAAATATTAAATATGAAAATAAAATACAAAAAGTTGGCAAGGGGGGTGATGTAGCAGATTGGCAGTAGAGTGATAGTAAATAAAATATGGTCCAAAGCATAAAGCCCAAACCTGCAAAAAAATGTCAACTGAAAAAAATGGCAAAATGTAAAATAAAAGTAGCGTGCCCAGGTTCGAACCCAGGACATGGGTCTCACCAGCGTGCTACTTTGCCACTGGGGTGGCTATACTTACATTGTCTTAAGGAAAACAAAAACAATATAACCCAAAACAAGCACTTGCCCTATACTTTATCTCCTTCCTCAAGCTTGGCTAGACATCCTTTAACTCTCTCATACTTCCATAAAAATGAAAAATCATAACATGAAAGTTGTAGTACTTGAACTCACGATTCCAACCATATAAGTTATGTAAGCTAACTATCAAAAATCAAATAGAATTTTAACAGCCGTAAATTTTAACCTAATATTTTTAAAAATTTCAAGTTCCAAATTCTCTTAGCTCATGTAAAATCAATGCAAGATAAGGATATGTACAACTTCATTATAATAAGGACTACACTTTTTATTCACAAATCGTGGCCTAAGGTTTCTTGTACAAGGAGATAGAGTTTGAGATTTTACCTCCTTCAGTTGGAATCATGGATGAAACTGGGATGAGTTTGATGGAGGCCTGATGCTTGCTTGAGCTTCCTTGAACTTCCCTGAATGTATTCCAACCCTTGCCTTGCTCTGAAAGTATATGAAACTTCTTGGCCAAGTCAAACTGCAAGCTCTGAAATCAACAATGGCAGATGAGGGAGAAGTGGTTACAGAACAGGGATGAAGGTCTAGATTGGCTAGGTATCAAGTATGTAAGATGTTTGAATGATCTAAACTTGGAACGCAGGAGCCAAATGGAAGATGAGTATGCTTATGCAAAATCTGCATGTTTAGACGGATTTTTGGTTTTTTTCTGGTTGGGAGTGTTTCAGGCCTTTGCTTCTTGTCCTTTGTGTTTCATAATGTTTTTATATTAGTATGGAAATGGTTTGATGTCAACCCTCTAACAGTTGTGCATGTTCTAGCCTTTTTGCCACTTTTCTTGTATTTTAAGTAAAGTGATAAGAGAAAGCTTTACATGCTTGTACTAACTTGCTTAGGGTTGGTATTTCTTCTCTACAAATTGCCCTTGGTCTGTGGTACTTGTATGTGCCAAGGGGACAGGTCCAACGCTCAAGATTGTAAAGTTTGCAAAAGTTGATCTTTTTCAAAATGGCAATGGTCCCTTTTTGCCATAAATGGAATTGCAAGTTGGATAATGGATCAAAGGCATGGATCAAAGTTTTGTCAACTGAGTAAGCATTTAATTAAGGAGTGTCGAACAAGTTTGGGACCTGTAAAGCATGTATTAGGCAGCATAGGATTTATTTGCATTTGTGTTCATCATGAAATGGCTTGGACAAAAAGTGAAAAATTTCCAACTCCATCTCTTTGATTCTCCCTACTCAAAAATGATCTTGAGGAGTTCTTGGACATTTTGGAAATCTTCCAATGTGATATATAATTCATCTTTGAAATGCATTTTGAGATACCTCTTGGAACTAGGTGAAAAATGGCCATGAAGTTAGGTCCAAAACCTGCCTAAATTAGGGCAAAATTTCACTAAGTTATTTAGTTCATGACCATGTGTTCATAAATTTATATCTTGAGATCCAAGGATCTTTAGGGAAAATTGTGTGAAGAAAAGTTGTATATTCCATGGAGTTCTACAACTTTCATGTTGGGAACTTTCCTTGAATCATTATGCATCATGGTGAAAAAGTGGCCTAAAGTTGAGAAAAAATAAGAAAATTTTCCATACTTAGAAAATTTCTAAGTTAGGAACATTTTCAAATTCAAACCCTAATTTTCAAATTTGGTTTTCTTGATGAAAAAGTTTCACATTTTGACATGTTTTGATGAATTATGACCTTCGGTACTTGATTTTGACCAAAAAGTCAAAGTTTGACTTTTCAGTGTACAATTGACTTTTGTTCAGTTGACTGCAAACTTCATATGTCAATCCAATGAATTTGAAATGTTTTGAGCCATGTAATTATGTCAAGATGATTCCATTGAATCCTTGAAATCATGCCTTAACTCAATTGGTCATTTGCTAGGTCAAAAATCAGAAATTGCCCTTTCTCAATCAAAACCCTAATTTTGACCATTTTGCCCTTTTTGTGATTTGACCAAATTTCTTAAGGAATTGTGATCCAAACTTGACCAAATGACACATGTGAGTCTAAAATTTTGATGTTGATAAAAAATTATGAAGTTTGACTGTAAATTGGCCATGGTTGACTTTTTCCCCAATACAGCTGATTTTTAGGTCAATTATCCAATTGATTGATCAAAAATGGGGTTCAAGGCTTGTAACTTGTCATGAGTGATCTTAGGGATCCATAATGATGTTTGAAAGTCATATGAAGCATTGATAGTCCAAAAATACTTGTGCAAACGCAAACCCTAATTTTGGGTTGTCAGTGCAAGATGAGATGTCTTGAGCTGACCAAACCCTAATCCAGTCTTGAGTCAAAGAGATCTTGTGAGAAAAGTTTTGATAAATGAGAGGGCAAATTTTGGGGTAAAACACCATCCATGTCAAGTTTCAAGCCTTGCAAAGGAATTTTGCTCAATCAATTGCTCAAAGGCCTAAAAATCAACTATGCTAGGTCAAAAGTCAATTGTGGCCCACATGCAGTCAAACTTCAAGATTTTTGGTCAACATCCTCATTTTGAAGTATCATTCATAATTTGATCAAGGGTTGATCATGATTCATCAAGGATTTCCCATAATTCATCAAAACCCAAAAGTTGCTAAATTAGGGTTTTGTAGGAAAAGTCAACTCAAATTTGACCAAGCATAACTTTCTCATACTTTATCAAAAATGACCCATCCAAAGCTCATTTTGAAGATAATGCAATTCCCTACTATTTATCTTCATCTCCCAAGTTCTAAATATGCACTCACAAAAATATAATAATTTGGACATTATAGGTCATTTTGAAAAGTCAACAAAAACACCTTTTGGGTCAAGGCTTCATGCATGAACATGGAAGCCTCAATTGAGATGATACCAAAAGGGTTGCTTAGAGGACATCCTAAGCTTTCTAAAAAGTCCAAGAACACCTCTCTAAGGTTAAAATTGAGAAAGTTATGCATTGGCCAAGTTGACCTTTTTTGCAAAATTGCCAAAAGTCAAACATGCTCAAATTTGCATCTTTTGCTAAATGGGCCCAACTTTTTATGCTTGCATCTCATTCCTAACATAGTCCACGACCTATGGGACACTCCATGCTTTACTTATTCATTTATTTAATTAATTTTGATTTTTATTCATTTAACATTCAAATAAAATCAAATAAATCATATATTGTATTTTAGGGATGATTTGTGCATTGAAAAAAGATCTCATGTGCTGTCAATTGAAGATCAACTTGTGCAAAGGAAATTTGGTTTGAAAAATATTATATTTGAGAAAAATTGGAAAGGAATCATATGCATTGAAAGATAAAATCAAATCTCCATAATTGATAAAGATACAATGCCTTTTTATTGACCTAATGCGTTCCACTATATATAGAGAAGAGATCCAATGCACAAGAGAGGTTTTTTAGAGGTCGAAAAAGCTGCAAGCAAGAATTGAAAATTGTCAAAAAAGTGATAGACTGATTTCCAGTTTAGAGTCCAATCCACAAACTTTCAAAGCCACCAATCGTTTCCTGGAATCTCTCTGAAGCTAACACGACCGTTGTACGCCTCTACACACCCAGAATCGCCCTCTAGACGTCACACGGTTTGCATTCTTTTTCAGATTTCATTGTTATGATTCTTGCACCATGAACGTGTTTCAATGGTATATTCATGTTTATTGTCATGTTTGCATCATGTATGGACCATTTACTTGGAGTTTTAACACTTGTATGAACATCTGCCATAGCTTGGGTTTGCCTTGTTAGTTTGGGGCTTTCAAATGCAGGAACAATTGGCCCTAATGAAGGATACCATTGTGATCAGAGGGTCAAACCTAATTAATCCATGGTCTTGAATCTTATTTATATTGCTTGGGTGTAATTTTTGAAATACACAGGGTTATAGCTACAGCACCATGTCCGTAGGTAAAAGTGTTGTTATCTAAAATGACGGTTGGGAGGAAGAAGATGGATGTGTGGCACCCCCTGGTTGGGTGATTTTAATTTCGTGTATTTTAAATCTCAGCATTTTAATTTCATTATATAATAATTGTTTTTTATTGTATATACAAATAAATCACATAACTCAGTTGGTAAGCGTGGAGGGGGAAAGTGCAAAGGACCTGGGTTCGATCCCTAGTTCCCAACCTTTATTCATGTTTTTCTTCATGCGATCTAGCGCATTACACATCAAGAGGTCCACCATGTACTATCAAGATCTGACCATCCAATTCACCAATGCTTCAGATCTAATGCCTTCTCCCTAGAGGACCACCATACGCCTCAGTCAAGCATGCGCACTGGATGGGGGTGACGTCAAATAGGCCTTTTTCCATTTGGGCCCAGAAATTCAGTTCTAAACCCCCTTTTCCAGCAAAAACCACCAGGCCCATCTCACCTTTATTTATTTATTTATTTTATTCTTTTAGTACCCTTTTTTTATTATTTAATTGACAACTAATTATTCTTTTTCATAAAAAATCATAAAATCAAGAAACCAAAAAATTAGAATTAGACTTCTTTTTTTCAAAATTAATTTTGTTAATTTAATTTAATTTAATTTAACTTAGGGCAATTTTAACTTTTTTTTATGATTAAAACTAATTTGAAAATTAGGTTAAATTATTGATTTAATTATTTTATTCTTCAAATAAACAAAATACAAAAATAGGTTTTAGATGGGATCAATTTATTTTTAATTTAAAATTAAGTAGAACTTAGAACTTTATCTTTAATTTTAACTATGTCATTATTTTCTTAGATAACAAAACAAAACAAAAAACATTTTTTAACTAATCGCAATTAGGTTTAAGTAAGGGTCAAAACCCTATTTATCTCGTATCCGATTCAACGCGCGCATATTATTTTATTTTGTCAATATTGTTGTAACTGTGCATGGTTTGTAATAGTTTAATCTAGGGTTTTTACTTATTTATCGTTTTTTCCCGGGGTTTTTGGCTATGTAATTAATTCCCCTTCCCGAAGCCTTGTAATAGCGTAGATTTACTTTCTCGCATCTTAATTTTTACCAATATTTAACTGTCTAGATGTATGTTAATAGGATTGTGTGACAAGATTGCATGATAATTTAATACAGTTAGAAAACCCTAATGTGCAAAGACTAAATAATTGAAAACAAATCACTCGCACATATCACTCTTAGGATATACTCACACTTCGGTTGCCTTCGGTAAACGATCGGTAAGTATAGGGTGTCTTAGTGGTTACCCTCCTGTCTAACAAAGATCAAATGTCCCCTCGGAAATGTTGCCTCGGAAATGTTGCCTCAGAAATGTTGCCTCGGAAACGTTGCCTCGAATATGATCTTAAGACTCTAGGGTTATTACTAAGGCGTCCTAGTATTGCTTTAGTGATCGTACGTCCCTTTCGAATTGACCCTTACAATTCCAACGACGGTGATACCTATTTCTCAATAGTAGGATAGCGCTGTCTAAAAGGAAACAAGAATAGAAACGATCTTTTTTTTCCGAGTAAGTATATGCTAGTAGGTACTTGCTCAAATCAAAACTCTTCACACTTACACATTTTCAAAGCAATTTTCAAAACAACTTCATCACACCTTTGAGGACTGATACAAGGGTTATCACGAAGTCAAACTTTTTCAAAACAAAGCACATACACAAGCAATTTAAAAATGAGCAAGTACCTAAGAGCCCATGGGAAACCATGGATAGAAATAGTGCTAATACCTTCCCTTTCTATAATCTACCCCTCGTACTCAAAATATCTCGAAAAAGGATTTTTTTTTTTGTACTTTTTTCCTTTTCCTTTGTTTGATAAAATAAAAGTCGGTGGCGACTCTTGCTTACCGCAACATTTTGCAAACACAAAACGCAAAATGCAAACCAGCATTCCAAAACAGTCGGTTTTGCCACCGTATCACAATATCATTTGGGGATAGGGATACAAATTACAAGTGGGGAGTGAAAGCAATCAAAACCATAATTTACTATTACAACCATATTAAATATTGCAAGAATAAAATGTACAAGAATGTAAGATATTATACAAGAAAATTTTTTGTTTTCATACTTTGTATAAAAGGGTTTATCTTAATTAAACTAAAAAGGCAATAGTTAATTGAATCAAATTTAATTTAAATTGATTTAATGAAAACTAAATCTAAGTTACTTTTAATAAAAGAAAAGAAATTAACTAAGAAACATATTTTTAGGGTTTTCGTGAAAGGGTTTTGATTTAATTAAACAAACTAAAGTGAATAGAAAAACAATTAAATTCCTAAGTTATAAATTATTTAAAAGAAAATTTAAAATAAAACCCAAGTCTAAGATGATTTAATTTAGGAAAAGAAATTAGATTTAAGAAGAAAATATTTTTGGTCTTTTTGCTTTAAAAGAAATAAAATAAAATAAAATACTAAATATCTAAGTAATATTATATTTTTTTGGTATTTTTGATTAATAAAAAATAATAATAATAATAATAATAATAATGATAAAGAAAAAATTTTAAAATTTAAAATTAAAATCAGGGGATTTAGAAGGTGGAAAGGATGTAAAATAGTAAAACAGCTTGGTTTTGTGTTAGGCCCAAAGAATGATTTTTGTTTATAACAGAAAATAAAACAAAAAAAAGTGATGTTGGGTTGTGTATCATTAAGCATTCAGGGGGGATAGGAAGTAAAAAAAAGATGGTCCAATGCTGAAGCCCAGGGCACTAGCTGCAAACAAAAAAAAGAAATAAAAAGTATGAAAAATAACAAAATGGATGTTGGGGCTCGAACCCAGGTCCTAAAGATGAAAGACTAATCACTGGGGTGATGATACATCTGGTATTATAAACAAAGCTATAAATATATATTTGAAAACGTTCCTGAATATGACTTCATTTTCTTCCGCACGCCATAACCAGTCGTGAACTTAAATCCTGTAACTTTTTCATCTCTCAACCATTTGCAAAAGTACAAACATGAAACTTGCTCCAAATTTCATCACGATTTCAGTCGTATAAAGAATTAAAGGTATAAGTCAAAGATGAGCATGAATTTTGAATGGTACCAAATCTGACCTAATTTTTTCAGAAAGTTCAACTCTAAAATTCTCATTACTCGAGCAATATAAATGAATTCTAAGGACACGGTCAGTTTCAGGGATATGATGTCTACATTTTATCTTCACAAATGGAAAGCTAACAATGCATGTATGAAGAGTTCAAAAGTCAGAAAACTCACCTTGAAAATGGAATTCATGTTTTGAGTTTAAGAAGCTTTCAAAGTGTTGCAATGATCAAGTTAGCTTCCTTGAGTCTCTAGGAAGCTAATGCAATGTTTAGCTTGAGTTGAGAGTGGCTGAAATGGCCTGGAGAAGTCAAGTTGCAGACCCCTGTTTTTGAGTTTGGACAATGGTGAAAATGGTGTTACAGTTTGGAAATATGGATTGGGATGAGTTATATTTGAGGTAAGGAAGCTTTTGAGATGATTTTGAGAGGAAACACACGAGTGGTTTAAGAGATGGAAGTTTTTGGATAGAACTGTGGTAACAATGGAGTTTCTATACAATTTCTGGTTTTCAGGGAGTTTTGGTGAGTTTGAGTGCTTGCTAATTCGTGTTGTATGTTACACATGAAGGTTCAATTCATAGGCAAAGGGTTTGGAGGTTTGAAATGATCAGAACACAAGGATCACATGTTGTGGATTTTTGCTTGTTTTTAAAGCAAGCTTGAAACATCTTGTTCCAATGTGAAGTACAAGGCTTATAGAGTGGTTGAGAACTTTATACATACCTCTTCTAATATTTATAGACTTAATGTGTGCATAAGGAATAAGTTAGGAGCTCAAGATAAGTTGACTTTGCGTAAAGCTTGCTTTACAAGAATGAAATGGTTACTTTCTTCCTAAAATGGCAAATTGCCTTGGATAATGGCTTAATTACATGGACCATAACTCAATAAATTGTGTAAACAATTAATTATGGAGTGATTTATAAGTTAGAGGCCTGCAAAAACAAGATTGTGCATCATAGGCTTGAGATTTGAATTCTTGTTCATCACAAAATGACCTATAATTCAAGTTTGAAACCCTAACTTCATCTCTTCGATTCTCCTATCTCAAAAATGATTCCATTGAGTTCTTTGACATTTTAAAAAGCTTGAAACATCATAGACAACCTTTATGTTGACCATTTTGACGAAATACTCTTGGAGCTTGGTTAAAATTGGCCAAGAAATTATGTCAAAAATCTGCCTAAACTAGGTCAAATTTTCACTAAGTGTTTTAGCAAAAGTGCATGACTTTATGGGTTTATAACTCAAAATCTAAGCATTTTTTGGATATGAGTCCACTCATACAAAATTTTAGATCTCATATTATAATCAAGATCTACAACTTTCATGTTGAAAGTTTCTTTTGAATCATCTTGCATCTTGGTGAAAAATTGGCATGAACTAGTGAAATTATCATATATATATATATATATATATATATATATATATATATATATATATATATATATATATATATATATATATATATATAAACACTTAGAAAATATTTCTAAGTCTTGAAAAGTTTGAATTTTCAAATTGACTTTTGACTTTCTTAATTTCTTGATGATCAAGCTTCATATTTTTGAATGTCTTGATGAATTGTGATCTTTGAAATCAAACCTTTTTCAAAAAGTCAAAGTTTGACTTTTGTGTATCAGTTGACTTTTCATCAGTTGACCCAAAATTCACTATCAATCCATTGATTTTGAAAGATGATTTGAGCCATGAGATTAGGTCAACATGTTGTATTTGAATCCTTGAGAATATGATTCAAACCATTATATCATGTATTAGGTCAAAAACCCTTGATCAGTCAAATACAGTCAAAAACTTAATTTTGACCATTTTGCCCTTTTGATGATTTGAACATTTTTCTTGTGGAATTGTGATCAATACTTGATCAAATGATTAATAGGACTTTAAAATGTTGATGTTGGCCAAAAATCATGAAGTTTGACTGTAGGTTAACTATAGTTGACTTTTTATCCAATACAGTTGATTTTTAGTCATCAGGTCAATTGACTAAGCAAATTTTTTATTCAAGACTTGAAACTTGTCATGAATATTATTGGAGGTCTATAATGATCCATGAAAGTCATATGAGGCATTATAAGTCCAATTATCCTTGTGAAAATTAAAACCCTAATTTGAGACATCAGTGTTTAGGAGATGGTTTGACCTAGTCAACACTTGTGCAAACTTGAGCTTTTGGAGATCTTTGTGAGAAATGTCTTGAGGAAGGAGAGAGAAAATTTTGGGTACAACAATATCCATCGCATATGTAGTCACTAAGGTGATTGGCTCAACGACTGAATACTACGATAGTAGAAATCAGGCTAGCAACACTCACATGTGAGGGAGAAGAGAATTGCTAGTTATGTTTCATGGCAGGGACAAGAATCGACCTGACTCTAATACCAAATGTAACACCCCGTACATATATGTCTAGAATAATATGCAGTGATGCTATAAATGGTACATAGAAACATACAAAATCTGGAAAAGATAAGAATTTAAAATCATATACAACATAACTAATATCAGAATGTATACAATAAACTTGTCTTTAGCATTACACATGGGAAGGATAAGATCTGATGAGGTCTTCCTGCCATCTGCTCGCCCGCAACCTTCAATACAACCATATAACAATTATTCTTCTTATAACCTATCCCTGAAAAAATAATAAGAGGATTGGGGTGAGATTATTAAATCTTAGTGAGTTTCCCTATTTTATGGGTTCACTCAGTTCTATAAGGTGCATGCATCAAAACGGATCCGCCGTGGATCCGGGGTTTCCTCGCGGCTAGGGACAAATACACAATAAGGGGGGATATCACATTGGAAGTCACATAACTAACAAATGAGATAATAAGAAATCAAGCACACAATCACACACAAACAAATATGCAGACCTATACCCATGTACGAGGAATCCAGAAGTAAGTTCTACCTTCTACATAGGCTACACAAATGTCACCATCGATGATTAACCAAGTGCATCATGTCAAGAGACTCGTACAAGTCCATTGCATGATGAGTCGGATTATTCCTAAGTGGAATTCCATCTGTGAAGAGTAGAAACAAAGTGACATTTCCTACATGGCATCACAACCCCGTCGTTCATTCATTCGCCAATGAATTTCACAAGTACGAAACTCCTTCATGACCGTACAAGCCCATTGGGTGAGAGCCTGGTGGTATTTCCTATGTGGCACCACTAGAGGTGAGTTTCCCGAGAAGTGTATCCTACATTATATCACTACCTCATCATACCAAGCATACTGACATTCACGCTCGTTAGAAAATTCGTTTCAGACCCACTCAGGACACATTACAATGGTAGCTCAGGTGTGTATGACGTATCGAGAATACAACTGATTACGCTTGTTTGAAGTGCCCTTGACTATCCCACTCGGGTCATAGCAACGGTAAAAATAATTTGGACCCAATCCATAGTCATATGTGATTTACCACGTAGTAGCATAGGTCTACTTCAATTCAAGCATATTTCAAATCATCATAACCCATCAAACCACACAGGTAGCACATCTGAATGTTGAGCCGGAACGAGCAGGAATAAAATCGATGACCATATATAGCATTTACAACATAATGAAATTCCAAAACTTTGAATATAATAATCATACATATTCATTATTTACCATATCAGTGATCATAACACAATATCATATCATCCATAACATTAGTCACACACACAACGAGTCTTCCGATTCCCGACACAGAACGAAACTGCCCTTGGGGGAAAAACACACAGTTTTATCCAAGCATGTTCACTAAGCAAACAGGCAGTGAAGGTCTGATTCTCTAAGTGAAGCCCCAACAAATAATTCTTTTCTCAATCCTAGATTGTCGCTAAGCGAAGCTAGTAGTGAAAGTTTTCTATGCAAACTTTGGCTCGCTAAGCAAAAGTGAAATTTCAGGAACCCAAGGAATACACTTAAAGCCATCTCCATATACCCATTCTATTCAAGAGGGTATGTTTCACGCCATATACCATATATAGGAACACGATTGACAACATGAGATGAGGTTACCACACGAGACTACACCCCTACAACCATTTCCAAAGTTCTTTTTATACTTATTTAATGTTTAAGCCACTCAACCTCCAACAACCACATTCATCCAATGAGTTAAAAGTTTGGTGTCTAGTCATATCCTTAAGGAGCATCAAAATATATTTCCAACGCTTCCGACGGTGTTCCGTTTTTGAGTTATATAAACTCAAGTTATGACCTTTTAATGAAATACTATTTCTAGTTCATTCTACAGACTTTCGCTAAGCAAACACAGAGTTCGCTAAGCGAACTTGGCAGATCAGAACACAAACTTTGGAGTTCTAACACTCATTTTTCCATCTCTATACATCCCAATCCGATCTCTAACATGTATTAACATTCTAGGGCATACAATACATCAAGATAATACAGTTTTATTCATTAAACATCAACATGCAACACAATAATCACACTAACCCTTATCATGCAATTTCCCCACCAATTCCTACCCAAGTTCCTAACTAATGGAACTCACCTTATATCAATGGAGATTAAGATGTCATCCATGCAGCAATCGATCTCCCATCTTGGTCAAAATTCCACTTCAAAATCATCAATCTCTTAACCTCTCTATATCCCCATTTCCAGCATAAATTACCGAACTTCAAATGCATTTTTCTCCTTCAATACAGGAATTTATTGACACATAATCATATATTAAATTTAAGGGAATTTCACAAGCTTTCCAAAAAGTTTGAAATCAGCTCAAACGGAGTTACGAGTAGAAAGTTCTCACATGATTTGTGGAGGTTGCTCCAAAAATACCAAAATGGCAAAGATAATTGATGAATTTTAAGTCTCTCTCTCTCTCTCTCTCTCTCTCTCTCTCTCTCTCTCTCTCTCTCTCTCTCTCTCTCTCTCTCTCTCGCTCTCTCATCTCTCTCTCTCTCTCTCTCTATATATATATATATATATATATTATATATATATATATATATATATATATATCTTATTTTGATTGTACTATCCACCAAACAAGTCCATAAGACCACATGCAATATGATTTGATGTCCAAAATATCCTTTAACCATATCAATATTACAAGTTTACCATTAAAGGTCCAATCCCAACCAATATCTTTTGATTCTAACCAATCCACTTAATTTATCTCTCTCTCTCTCTCTCTCTCAACCACTCTAATATATAATATATATATATATAATATAATATATATATATATTATATATATATATATATATATATATTATATATATATATATATATATTGACTTTAATAACTTCTTGACACTAATAACCATTAGGTCTCAATCCAACTATTCTCATGTTTAGAAATATAGGATATTATATTCCTCCCTCCCCTCCCCCTAAATATAATTCGCCCTCGAATTCCTTCCAATCACCACAAAAATAACTTCTCATATCTTCTTCCAACTAGGGGATGAATTTTCCTAACATTTCTCATTTGGATAACTCTGCGACTTCGTCTTATGTCGCCTCATCCAAGAAAACACAACTCTTTTCTATGCTTTCATCCCAATACTCTTGATTTTGTAATCTTAGTCCTCACACAACTACATCTCCCTTGACACTCTGTGTCCTGACATACCTGAGAATGGACCCTTCCAAGGTCTCCAACCTTTACTCATTCGCACTATGACTGTGTATCTTCTGATATCCTCGACATTCAACTCCGGTTCGGATATTCTCCTACTCCTCAATGTCTTCGAAGTTCATCCTTTCTTAACACATGCTACTTGATTTTCACTTCCTTCTCCTTGCCTTCTTGCATTATCCCAAATCCATATGTTTCTACTGCAGTGTCTCTCTAATGACAACATTTTTATATTCACTTCCACCCAATTCCATACAGCATCATGCAGATGTTTGTTGAATCCCTTGATCCTAACTTCTAATTTCGAGATGCACAAATTGACTTACTCTAAGTCTATCTCCTTTGTACAACAAAATTCTTACTTTGATTCTTCTTTCAGTCTTAGACAAAATAACTGCCATTGTAATCCACAAAGGTGTACAATTCTGCAACAACACTCTTGATATCCAACACCTCACACAAATCTCTTCCGATGAAATGTGAACTCTAACAATTAACCTGTAACCATTGTCCAAGTTTTTATGCATGCTCATAAGTGCACAAGACATAGCCATAATGAGCCTACACCAGTTGGAATCCTTCACTAGTCTTCATAATTCCAATGTTCACTATACTCTATCTAATCCTCGATACTCACAAGCTCAATAGATGGCCTATGAATATTTGGTTATGCACCAACCATAGAGTCTTCTCTATGACTGTCCATTAACAACATCTCTCTAGATTTTGGTGAATCCTTGAGAGATTGAGACTCAAGAAACATTTCTTCGACGAGTTTATCTTAGGAAGATATCTATACTCCAACACAACTGTACAAGTAGTCTACCCACACGTAGTACATACTTATCTAGTTCTTCTCCTATCTATTATGCTATTCTGATCTCAATTGGTCACACACTTATTGAAATCCTCTAAATCACACTATGTCCACAATACACTCAGTTTCATTGCTCTGTTACACTTTTCTCAATCCTTAGTAGAAACAAATCCTTCTCGGCCTTCGTCTGAACACGACACGTGCTAGAATCTTAAATACACTCATCAACAATAACTCCTCGAGGTTGAGCAGTTCCCAAACTCATGTCACTAAGCATTCCATCATTCTGGGTTAGGTTCATTTGAACACAACTCGGTCACATTCTTTGGTTTCAGAATGTCAAAGGCCGAATACTCACTAAATAGGAGATCTCCTTACCATATCGACTTCCAATTCATACAATCGCTATGATTACACTGCCATATTTTCCATATTTCCTTCCTAACCAATACAACTTCATACTTTTAGTGTGATAATACCTCTTTTAACTCATGTGACTTGACCGATGTAACAATCATTTCACAGTCACACGTGTCCATATAGTCGTTGAATTCCTTCGTGTTTCTGAATCAGACATTAAACTGACTTCATCGGCTGCATTCCTCACTGTAACGTTTCTAACGGCTAGAATATAGTCGTAAATCAAACTTCACACCTTGGACATTCCCCTTTGAAATTCCTTGGCACTCCAAAACCAATGCGCCCCTTTCTTACCGAGACTAACAATTCTTCACTTAAGAGGATCTACAGATACTCCTCTAAGTACATAACACACCGAGTTATCCTATGATATACTTCATCTGTTCTTTCATTGATTCCCAATGTTAAAGAATAGCCACACCATGTGATGGCCAGGATATAACATCCTCACATCAGTTCCACCTTTAGCATTCATGCATACGTACCCACTCACCATTCCACGAGACAAGAAACATCTTATAAGGTATCATCTAATATCACCCACACAGGCACGACCACTCAAGGTCCTCATGAGCGTAGTATAGAAACTTGATCAATCTTATGATTGCCTGCTTGGAAAGTTCTCCATTATCAAGTGTGACATTTAGGGCTTTATCTCTCCTAGCTTATGAGAATTCAAGCCTACGCCTAACGAATACCAAATCGGAATCCTACCTTGAGTTCTAGATCAACACTAATCCACATCTGTCAGAGAAAGATGACTCACGTATCTTGTGCATGATAGTGATACTGGGGAGTTATACCTGTCTGGTAGTACTAACATGGTAGTCCAACTCTGAGTCCATGATCTTAAGTAACCTACCCAGTAGCGTATAACGATCTCCAGATGTATCCTATAGTCATAATTGACAATAACTAGACAATTTCCATAGAGGCAATTGCTCCTCAAATCCTTCCCGCCAAACTCCTTAGGATTAAAAAACCTAATAGTGTCGTTGTAATACGGTAGGAGAACTGACTTGACTGGTTTTTTGTTTTATCGCAAATGTTGCGGTTATCAAGAGTCACCACGTACTTTTCTTTTATCCAATAAAGGATAGGGTGAAAAGAACAGGAAAGACCTTTCGAGAATTTTTATGAGTAAGGGGGGTAGGTTATGAAAAGGGAAGGTGTTAACACCCATTTCATCTGTAGTTATCTACGGGCTCTTAGATGCTAACTCACTTTGAAAATGCTTTTTTGTGTAAGTGTATTTTGAAAATATGCCTTAGTACGGTGAACTTTATAATGATTCTCGTATCGTTGAGAACGCATACAAAGTGTTTTATCTTTGAAAAATATTTAGAAAAGAGAGTGTATGTGTGAGAAATTGATTTGTTTTGTGAGCAAGCAACTATAAGCTATCTACCTACTCAAAAGATCTTTGTTCTTTTCCTCTTTTCCTTTAGATAGTACTATCCTACCATTAGTTAGTAGGTAGCCCTATCATTGGATGTTTTGAGGGACAGGTGCGGGTCATCGTACAGTCACGAAGGCAACTCGTAAGACACTTTAGAAATTACCCTAAGGTACTAAGATCATTTACCGAGGCAACATCGAAGGGTCATCTAGGGACTATGATCTTTTAACCAAAGGGTTTTTGCTAAAACATCCCACGTTCGAGCGACGTGACTGTTTGTTTTCTGAAGGCAACAAGTGGGAGTACCTTAGAGGTGCGCGTGTGCAAAGTGTGTTGTGTTTCAGTTATTTTTATCTGAGATGTTAGGTTTTCTATCATTTATTTTTAAGTCTTATCATGCAATCTAATTAAACTATATATATATATATATATATATATATATATATATATATATATATATATATATATATATATATATATATATATATATATATATATATATATATATATATATATATATATATATATATATATATATATATATATATATATTCAATACAGTAGTGCGGGAAGTAAAAATGCGGAAAAGTAAACTACGCTATTACAGTGCTTCGGGGATGGGGAGTACAGACCAAAAATTGGGGGGGGGGGGGGGGGGGGGGGGGGGAATGTAAAGGGGTCCTTATTATCTATTACATACTTTCAATAGTTACAATATTGATAAATGCGAAAAAGTAAATGAACGCGCGTAGATGGAAGAGGGAAAGTTATCTAAAAAAACCCTAAAAAATTTCTAACTATAAGAAAAATGTTTTTTGTTGTTTGTATTGTTTAGAAAAATAAATGAATTATGAAACCCTAGTCCTAATTAATCTTAAATTATTAAAATAAACTCAAAATGATTAAGTTAAATTAATTAAAATTAACAAAAATTAAATTAATTAATAAAAACACTTAAATCTAAGATTTTTTTTTATTTTCTGATTTTTTTTTGTTATATAGATTAAATAATAAATGGTTAAAAAAATAATTAAACTTAAAAACAAAAAAAAATGATTTAGTGGGCCTACGTTGTAGAGAGGAAGTGAGGGGGTGAAAGGGAAAGCAAAATATTTTAGGCCCAAGCGCTAGCCCAACTGTTGCATGATCCAATGGGAACACTCTCTGCAGGCACATCACAATCTAGGCTATTTTAGGGTGTTGGATCTGGAGTTCTGGTGATCTGATGGTCCAGATGTTGCATACACCATGCGCGCTAGCTTCGTTTGGACCGGATCTGAAATGAGAATACAAGAAAAATAAAACTTCCTCGCGTCTGGATCGAACCCAGGACCTGGAAGGGGTATGCCTTTAGAACGCGCATGCTCCCACTGGATTGTATTCTTCATTCGTTAAATTAATTTTAAAAAAACAATATAATTCAAAACAAGTGCTAATGACATGCAAGCAAAATGCGTGCGTCCAAGTGGACCCCCTGGATTTGAATGAGCCAATGGTGTTATTCCATTCTGCCACATGAGATCTCCGGTGAGTCAGACCACCCTTCACGGTGGTCAACTCCTTCTTCTCTAGTGAGAGAATTTCCGATCTGTAAAAATACGATGGATAAATGGGAATAAAGATCATAGCCCCCCTAATTTGGGGTTTGTGAGTTCAGTGGTACCCTCTGTTTGGCCTGAAAGCATTTATAAACAGTGAATCGAAGTTTCATTGTAATTATGCCCTAGCGATGGAATCTTGCTATTCCTGCGTTAGACCTCACAAATAATGGTTCAAAAATGTTATAAACATTAATACAAACATATATATATATATATATATATATATATATATATATATATATATATATATATATATATATATATATATATATATATATATATATATATATATATATATATATATATATATATATATATATATATATATATATATATATATATATATATATTATATATATATATATATATATATATATATATATATATATATATATATATATATATATATATATATATATATATATATATATATATATATATATATATATATATATATATATATATGCATGAAATTCATTGAAATCGCATGATTAAATGGTTTGAAATTCAAGAATATAAGCAAACTAGTGTAAGCCAGTAGGCACGTCCTCGGGTGTTTTGATCTTGAATAAGGATCTGGATCGCCTCCTGGGAACTCCAGGAACGTGTTTGAATGCTTGAAATCGATTGATCGTGGCTGCAAGTTGGGTTTTCGAATTGCCCTAACTTTAATAAATTTTGAGAATTTTGTAGTGTATTCTTGCAGCAGCTATGCGTGTTTTTTCGTGTCCTTTGGTTGGCTTGGCTTGCATATATATAGAGAGATATGATTTGGAGCTAACAAATATGGTATAAAACCAAGCCATGATTGCCTTATTAAAACATGATGAAACATATTGAAAATCTTCCATTTTTGTAATATACCTTTCCATTTTTGAAGCTGCACGAATTTGGCATGTTTTACAGGCTATAATATGTTGTATGTGCCTTAAGAAATCAAACCACATGCCTGGCCCATTTGTTTCCTATTTTATTTATTTATTTTGAGTTTATTTGAACAAAAACAAAATAAAATAAAAATAAAATAATGAGAAAATATAGGGCAAGGTGTGAGTGAGTTTAATAGTCTCTCTTAAGGTCATGAGCATGTATGAAGCTCAAAAGTTTAGGTCATAAGTTCAAAATCTCAAGCTTGTTCATTTTGCATTTCATGAATTTCCTCAAAATTCCCAACTTGTACAACTCATAACTTGCTCAATTTTCATCTTTTGAAGATGATTTTGGACATTTTGAAAGGCTCAAGATGTCCTCTACACTTTCTCTTTTGATCGCATTTGGAGACATTATCTTGATGTAAGTTGTCTTGACAAAAGGTGTCTTTTGTTGACTTTTGAAAATGACTTATAATGTATTAGCTCATATCTTTCCAATGAAGCATTTTTTGGACTTGAGTATAACAAAAAAGTTGTAGATAATTGAATTTTCTTCAAAATAGGCTTTGGTTGGGGAAAAGTTGATGAAGCATGTGAAAGTTATGCTTGGTCAAAGTTCAGTTGACTTCTCCTAAAGAAACCCTAATTTGACAATTCTTGGCTTTTGATGATTTGAGGGCTTTCCTTGAGGAATCATGATCAACCCTTGATCAAATGATGAATATCACTTCAAAATGTTGATGTTGACAAAAAATCTTAAAGTTTGACTGTATGTTGACCATAGTTAACTTTTTACCCAACATAGTTGATTTTTAATCATCTGAGCCATTGACTAAGAAAACTTGTCGTGAAAATTCTTGAATATCTATGGAGAACCATGGAAACCACTTGAGATCCTTGCAACCTAAATTTCCTTGAGAAACTCAAAACCCTAATTATAGACCTTTGTCTTAGGAGGTGAGTTGACTGGTCATCCCTTGAGTATCTTGAGTGTTTGAGAAGCCTTGAAATAATGCCTTGAAGAAAATGGGAGGGCAGATTTTAGGGTACAATAGTATCATATTCAGGTTTTACTTACTCGGAAGGTAACAAGCCAAATACGACAGGGTAATAATTCAGCTTAAAATGTTATTCCATGTGCGTCCTAACTCGTATGGTGCATGCATGAGAGATTCTAAGGACAATCTTCTTAGATAGGAATACCATGGTTCCAAACAACTAACAGAGTTACGGTCAATTCGCTGGTGCTCTAGATAGACACTAGCTTCCATTCACCTAATCACCCAACACCAAGCATAGTTCTATAGCCTTTCTCAAAGTTAGATGAACCAAAACTAACAAGTAACTTATGCTATTGCATTTCACGCTTTTAATCACTTCAACTGCTGCCTAGCGTAGTTCTAGGACTTGATTACAGATTGTCAAGAACGAAGATACAATAGTCTCTTCCTTAATCAGTAACTACTCATCGCTTAGGGTACACCAAGACGAGTCAGAGTCTAGTACCTTGTCCATCCAAGTACTCCCCGCACTAGAGTAACTAGGAGGTTCAGTATCTCCATCCAAACTCCCAAAATTCTTCTATCCAACCGGTTTCTAGTCGTATATTCCACTGGCACCATAATTGGTCAGTGAATCCAACTGACTTTAAGCTCGTCTCCATCATATAATTGCCTTATTACATATCTTCTTAGGTACTTCATGAATTTTCTTCACTGCTGCATGGACTTAAAGGAAGTTCAATTTTTCCGGTCAAAACTTTGGGAATTCCAGCTATCTTAAATCTCACCATGAAAGTTAGGTTGTCAACTATACGACATCAAACACTCCATTTATTCTCAATAATTCCAACATTCTCCCAATTCAACAAGCTTCTACCACTTCATCTCGAGTTGCTTTGGATCTTACATGTCCTCACGGTGGCTCCACCGTGACCCTATCCATCGCATATGCAGTCACTGAGGTGATCAAGCTCAATGAATGAATAATACGATAGAAGAATTCAGGCTAGCAACACTCACATGTGAGGAATATGAGAATTTATATTGATGTTTCATGGCAGGGACAAGAATCGACCTGGCTCTTATACCAACTGTAACACCCCGTACATATATGTCTAGAATAATATGCAATGATGTTATAAATGGTACATGTAAACATACAAAAGTTGGAAAATACGAGAATTTAAAATTATATACAACACAATTAATATCATAATGTATACAATCAACTTGTCTTTAGCATTACACAATGTAAGGATAAGATCTGATGAGGTCTTTCTGCAATCTACTCGCCTGCAGTCTTCAATACAACCATCTAACAATTCTTCTTCTTATAACCTATCCTTGAAAAATAATAAGAGGATTTGGGTGAGATTAATACATCTCAGTGAGTTCCCTATCTTATGAGTTAACTCGATTCTACAAGGTGCATGCATCAAAACGGATCCATCGTGGATCCAAGGTTTCCTCACGACCAGGTACAATAGAAAGGGGTGATATCACCATTGGAAGTCACATAACTAACGAATGAGATAATAAGAAATCAGACACACAGTTAAACACAAACAAATAAGTAGGCCCGTGCTTATGTACGAGGAATCCAGAAGTTATACCTTCTACTTAGGCTACATAAATCACACCCTCGATGAGTAACCAAGTGTATCACATCAAGAGACTCGTACAAGTACATCTCATGATGAGTCAAATCATTCCTAAGTGGAATTCCACCCATGAAGCGTAGAAACAAAGTGAAATTGCCTACATGGCATCACAACCCTGTCGATCATCCATACGCCGATGAATTACACAAGTACAAAACACCTTCATGATCGCACGAGCCCACTGAGTGAAAGTCTAGTGGTATTGCCTACGTGGCACCACTAGAGGTGAGTTTCCCGAGAAGTGTATCCTACATGTTATCACTATCTCACCATACCAAGCACGCCAACGTTTACGCCCGTTGGAAATGCCTTTTTCAGACCCACTCGGGACATATCGCTATATGCCAAAACTGCTTTTAGGCAGCACACCTTAGACAACGCTTCTATAACAAAGTGCTGCTATATGTCTCGATAAAATTTTAAAATTTAAAACTATATACATTAGACAGCGCTTTATAAAAAAGGGCTTCCTAATGTTAAGAAAAAGCGTTCCCTAAGCCACACTTTAGGCAGCGCTTTATGAAAGCGTTGCCTAAGGTCTATTAAATTGAAATGAATAAAATAAATTCTAGAAAGCGTTGTTATAGGCCCAATTGTAGAAAGAGTTGTCATAGGCCTAAAGCGCTGCTAAAGGACGTGTTTAGAAAGCGCTGCTAAAGGACGTGTTTAGAAAGCGCTTCATATAAGCTCTACTATAGGGTATACATCAGAAAGCGCTTTTTAATGAAGAATTCATGCTAAAGGAAATACATCAGAAAGTGCTTCAAAAAGAGCTGCCTAAGGTCATTAATTTCTAAATTAAAAGTATGAAAACCCTAAAACTAAGATTTCTTCTATATTCTCTCAAAACATCTTTCTCTGCAACTCTCGAATCTCTATTTCTCAAAACATCTCTCTCAAAATAATCCTTCAACCTTCATTTATTAACTTGCAACAAAGATTCATAACTCCAACACATATCCATAGTTTTCTTTATTGTTTCGTCATCAGCATCGGAGAACCTTCGGACTAGCTCTGACCTTATAAGTTCTCTTTTCTTTCCCTCAAATATATTTTTGTAGTTGTTGTTGTTGCTTATTGTTCACGGCGAAACTAAGAGTGTATTGATGTATATTGTTGAAATTGTGAGAATCAAAACAGGGCCATAAGAGTTTGTTGTTATTGTTGCTTGTCATTATTTGTGTCAAGTCATAATCGCGAGCATGAGAGCGAAATTGAGATTTAATTGTTGTTAGCCACTGAACCGAGAGAGAAACAGAGGTGATATTTTGTTATTGTTTGGATTAAAGAAAAGTAGAGAGGGTTATTTGTTGTTGTTGTTATCATTGAACCAGAAATAGAAGAGAGAATGATTGAGTGAAATATGAAATAAACAGAGGAAAGAAACAAGAGAAACAGGGGAAAATTTGGAAAAAAGTAGCATGAAATCAAATGATGGAGCGGCTAGTCTCACAAGTTATTAGGGTTTTATTTTCCTATTTTTGTAATATCTATGTTGTTGTTGCTCGTTGTTAACTCCATCACTGTTGTTTGTTTATATTATTCTCTTAACGATATATTATTCAATTTATTCCTCTGTGAAACCTAGACCCTTGGGTTTTCTTCTGCTGCATTTTGCATTCTCCTTACACTCTCTCAAATCAGAACAATAGGCTTCTAGATATTAAGAGTTCTCTTTCACCATATTTCTCTATTTTGATTACTTCATTTATACATTTCAACAACTAATGTTATTGTATTTCTACATAGAAACTTGATAGTGTAATACTAGTCTCATTAATTAATTTGTTTTTCTGTTACCAATTGCTAGTGGACTCTTTCTTGTCTACTAAATTCTCTAGTTTCCTATATGTCCTACATTTTTGCAGGTTGACATGTCATAGTTGGCTATCATTCGTCTATTTTCTTTCATTTGTAAAGGAACTTTAGTTGATTTCCAGAACAAAGCTGCAAGTACTCCCACTTTCATATCTTGCTACTGCTAATGCACTCTTCATTTCGATTCGTTAATCACCATATCGATTCGTATCGATTCGTTTCACTAAATTTCAAGGGAACACTTTAGGAAATAACTTCAAGGGTTCAATTGACATACTCTTCATCAAAGAATTTTATTTTAAGGTTCGGATCTGCATTTATTCTCATATATTTGGTTTGAATTTTTATTTTGGTTTGAATTTCAGTAACTTAAATGTGCTTAAGCTATTTTCATACAAGTTGTTTTTATAAAAATTGTTATCATTATGTGAAAGGTTCCTTTGTTTTCTGAAGTTGAAAAAATATTTTCTAAGAAATTATTTTGGTTTTATTTTTCTTTTGTTATTAGGCCAGAGATAAAGTTGTGAGTTGTGGTATTCAATAGCTTGGCTTTTTAAAAGATCAGCATCTCAAGTTAGGAGTTTACAAAGTGAGGTTCATGAATATATTACAAGATACACTCAAAACCTGTTTTGTTTTAAACATGTTTTAAATGTAATTAGTGAAGCTAATTGTTTACGTGTAGCTGCTACCCGATTTCATAGCCGCTATCACAATTTCTGATTTCTCTTGTGAAGAGTGAAATTCTTATCGTTCCAAGAATCTTACACTGTGTGGTTCCAGAAATTATTGACTTCTCTACAGGTAATTAGTTGTTCTTTTGTTAAATATGCATGATTAATTATAGTTTTTTATTTAGCTTACTTAGTAGTAAAACCATGGATAAAAAATGGATGTCTTCCAATCAATTGTCAAAAGAGTACGAGAATGGGGTATTAGAATTCGTTAAGTTTGCTATTGAACATGCCGAAAACCCCAGTCAAATGAAATGTCCTTGCTTGGGCTATTGTTATGGGGGTCGAGTTGACGCAGTTGAGTTGGAATCGCATTTACTGAGGAATGGAGTTGATCGAAGTTATACATATTGGATATTTCATGGTGAGAAAATTAATGAGAATGTTGAACCAGGAGATAGTATGACATATGCTTCAAACGACAATGGCATAAATACATACGATTGTGATCATGTCGAAGAGATTGCAGAAGCACTTGAAGAAGATCTTCAGGATTGTCCCAAAATGTTTGAGAGGTTGGTAAGCGATGCAAAGAAACCGTTGTATAAGGGTTGCACTAAATTTACCAGATTGTCTATGATATTAAAGTTGTACAACTTAAAGGCGGGCAATGAATGGTTGGGTAAAAGTTTCACATAGTTATTAGTCCTTATGAAATATATGCTTCCAGAGGATAATGTTTTTCCTAATCGAACCTATGAGGCCAAAAAAATGTTGTGCTCTATTGGCATGAGCTATGATAAGATACATGCTTGTCCAAATGATTTCATTTTGTTTCGAACCGAATATGCATCGTTAAATGAGTGTCCTAAATGTGGTTTATCTCGATATAAGAAAAATTGTCTCCAGTAAAAGTCTTATCGTATTTTCCTATAATTCTGAGATTTAGACGCATGTTATATAGTGAACTAATGCAAGACACTTGACTTATCATGAAGATGAAAGAATTATTGATGGAAAGTTTCAAAATCCGGCAGATTCACCATAGTGGTTGAAAATTGATAATGATTATCTTGATTTTGGAAGACAAGCAAGAAACTTTCGATTGGCATTATCTACTGATTGGATGAACCCGCATGGTCTTCAAAGTATCTTACACACCACATGGCCTGTGATTATTATGATTTATAACCTACCTCCATGGCTATGTATGAAGTACAAGTACATGATGTTATCTATGTTAATTTTTGGACATAAACAACCAGGGAATGATATAGACGTATACTTGACACCTTTAATCGAAGATTTAAAGATTTTTTGGGAGAACGGTGTGGAGGTTTATGATGGATATAGGAAAGAAAGTTTCAATTTAAGGGCGATGTTGTTTGGCCCAATTAATGATTTTTTGGCATACGGAAATCTATCAGGGTATAGTATTAAAGGTCAAAAAGCGTGTCCTATTTGTGAAGAAAACACAAATTAGAAGCGATTGGAATTTTGTCAAAAGAATGTATTTCTCGGTCATCAAGATTCTTAAATTCTAATCATCACTAACATGGGTGGATAAAGGCATTCAATGGAAATCCAGAACATGATAGAGCTCCTCCTACGTTGACAAGTGACCAAATTTTTGAAAAGGTGAAAGATATGAGTACTCAGTTTCGTAAGCCTTTTGCACATATGCTTGTCAAAGGTGGGTGGAAGAAGAGGTCAATTTTGTTTTTGAATTACCATATTGGTAGTCGTTGTATGTAAGACATTTTCTTGATGTTATGCATATTGGAAAAAAAATGTATTTGAAAGTGTTATTGACACATTACTCAATATACAAGGAAAGTCTAAGGATGGCATTAAAGCAAGAAAGGACTTGATACAAATGGGAATAAGAATTGAATTAGGGCCCATGAAGAAAGGAACACGGATATATCTATCGCCTGCTGCTTATACTTTATCTAGAAAGGAGAAAAAAATATTGTCTAAGTTTCTAAGTGAAGTTAAAGTTCCAGAAGGTTACTCTTCAGATATTAGAAAACTTATGTCTATGAAAGACCTCAAGTTAAAGAGTTTAAAGACACATGATTGCCATGTTATAATGGATAATTTTCTACCAATAGGTATACGTTCTATTTTACCAAAAAAAGTAAGAAGCGCCATAACTAAATTGTGTTTTTTCTTCAGGTCAATATGTAGTAAGGTGATCGATCCTGAGATCTTACCAATATTGCAAAAAGAAATAGTTATTACTTTATGTGAGATTGAAATGTATTTTCCTCCCTCATTTTTTGACATTATGGTAATTGTTGTTCATCTTATGAAAGAGACACAATTATATGGACCAACTTATATGAGATGGGTGTACCATGTTGAGCATTATATGAAAATATTAAAAGGGTATGTGAAAAGCCGAAGTCGGCCAGAGGGTTATATGGTTGAACGATACATTGTTGAAGAAGCGGTTGAGTTTTGTACTTAATATTTATCAAATGTTCAATCTATTGGACTACCCAAATATCATATTTTCGAAAGGAAGGATGGAAAAAAATTTAATCGGAAATAAAATTGTGGCAGTATCAAGGGTTGAACGGGATCAAGTGCATTTATATGTTCTACACAATAACAATAAGGTTGAGCCATATGTTGAAATGCACAAGGATGTACTCTGGGGTTTAAATCTGAATAGAAATGAAAATTGGATAGTACGAAAGCATAATCAAAGTTTTATATAATGGTTCAAGGATCATATTTATTCAAAGTTTAATTTAGATCCCGCTTTAATAATAGAAAGGTTGAGATGTTTAGCATATGGTCCGAGTTTGCTCGTGTTTTCTTATAGCGCATACACAATTAATGGATGCATATTTTATACCAAAGAACAAGATGATAAAAGTACTATGCAAAATAGTGGTGTCACAGTTGTAGCTGAAGCAATGCATATTTCAAGTATGAATGACTTAAACCCTAAATATGCAAATATGCCATATTTTGAGGTTATCGAGCACATTTGGGTGTTTGATTATGAGAAGTTTCAGATTTCTATCTTTGGTTGCAAGTGGGTACATAATAGTGGTATACGAATGGCTAAGTCGAAATTTTTGCAAGTGGATCTTAATAGGATGGGATACAAAGATGAGCCTTTTATTCTAGCCTCTCAAGCTAAACAAGTGTTCTATATCACTGATCCGACAAGTACGAAATGGTATATAGTGATTTTACTTAACAAAGTGATTGATGATAAAAATGTAAATCAAAGTGATATTGATGTTGAGAATGAGTCATATGTTAAAGGGAATTAGTCGTATATACGAAATGATCAAGATGAGAATATTATAGGGGATGAATCATATATTAGAAATGATCATAATGTGGGAATGTTGATCAATCCATCCGTCCGAGTTGTTAAGAGTCAAGTAATTCATATTCCAACGAAGAAAAGAAAGAGATGTTAGTGAAAAAGGTAGTAGTAAAATGTTATATGTTTTGTCATTCAATAAAATTGTTATATTGTGTTTATGGTTTTATATTGTGTTTATGTTTTTATATTGTATTTATTCATTCAATGCTACTTGAATTTTATATGGTGTTTATGTTTTTCTTTAATATTACAGGTCAAATAGCTAGTAATGAGGAAAAAGCACATTCCGCTTATAATAATGATGGAAATGAATCAGCTCATGATATGGAGAATGATATTAGACGAGGAATAACAATTATGAAGTCAATTGTTCGTGCAAGAGATAAAGGTATCAAATTTGACGTACATTTGAATGAAGATAAACAACTAATTAAGCCTAACGGTTCAATATTGACAAGTTACATTGATTCCCTTGTGAGGAGAGAAGTTCCAATCACTTGTGATGATTGGAGAAAGCGTGAGCTAAAACCCGTTAAAGTAAAAATATAGAGTGATATACATGTGTCATATGTGATGTCATTTGTTTTTGTTGACGATTATGTCGTTAAATTACTAACACACTCTATGTATGTTTTTTGTAGAGGTCTTTTAATATTGATGATGATCAAAAAACATATTGTTTTCAATTGGCCGAAAAAATACTAAGACGGTTTCGATCTTTTTTGACAAACAAGTTTCTTAGGGATGCTGATAAATTTTTTATTGATGCAGAACTTCCAAAGGCGTATGCAGGCTTGATTTCACCTGAAGAATTGGAAACCTTTAAAGACAAACAAATAACCTCATATTTTTGGGATGTGCGTGTCATGAATCTCCAACGAGCATCAAGTCCCCTGTATCCATATAGAAAAGGGCGTATGGGATATGCACTCTTACAACAAAGATTAGTAAGTATATATAAATGCTATGATATACTTGGTCATCATGTGTTACAATTGATTTTATTATTTCTCTTAATGTGTAGTTAGAAGAGGAGAAAAGTTAAGAAACATCTCTTCTAAAACATGTTCTGCGGAAGGCTGCCCGGGTGGGTAAGGATGAAGTTGTTAAGGAAGATGTGCTTCAAATTTATGAGCAATGTATAAGTATATCAATATTCCTTTAATTAAATCAAAAGTTTATTAACATAAAGAATTTATGAGTTTTAATCACCACTAATTTATTTCGATATGCATATGAATTTCAGGAGAATTTATCCCAATCTTTAACCCAAGCTGAAGACCATGATTGCAGGAGCATACTTAGTCGAGTATTAAATGTTCCTGAGTATATCAGTCGTGTGAGGGGTAAGGGATTCGGGGTGACTCGAACATCTTTGGGTAACCATCCAAAGAGGAAAGGTCATAGAAATAAAGACGTGATGGAAGAGTTAGAAAAATTAAAAGCTAAAGTTCGTGAGTTGGGAAAAGGACAAAGAAAGATACATGCCAGAAAAGCAAGGTTCGGGGTTCAAGGATACTAGTTACAAAGATAGTATCAATTGTTATTTTCAACAGAAAATTCTTGAGGTAATATATATTATTATGAATTAGCACAATTTTTTTAATTGACATATATACACATTAACAATTTCATATTTATTATTGGATTAGGGCATTTTACCTTGTCAGCTCTATTTATCGTCACCGACTTATCGCATGGTTGGCAAGTCAAAAGTGTATAACATTTTGGGAGAAGTACTTAACCATAAACCGCTCCCTGCTGGATTTTTGAAAGTATCAATTGATATTACTTTAGAGAGGGGTGCACCATTACCTTTATCTGATGATATTTTAGATGCAACATTGGTGGGAGAGGCAATAGGATCATATGTTGCATGGTCGTTAAACCTCATTTGCATAAATGATGAGGTATATTAAAAATCATTATGAACCTTTGAATATTCAAATTTTTTATGACCATTTAACGCATATTTGTTTTCATGGTAATGTTAGACTCCTACAAAATCCAAATCAAAAGATAAGGGGATTACGCGACAAATCGAGTCAGTTGCATCCAAAAAGAGGTACATTGATATATATACATAGAAAATGTTAATTCACAATTTTATACTTCACCAAACTTATATGCATTTGATCTTTAGATTCATGCTAAAGAGATGCAACAAGTCAGTATGAGTAAGAAGCCTGAAATTGGCAACATGTCAACACAAAAAAGGATGTTGCAAAGTCCACGACTAGAAAAAATCCTACTTCTCAGTATAGGTCGCGCCTTCAGACATTAATGGGAATATCATATTTGGCTTACGGAGGTGCTCGTAATATACCTATGGAGGAAGGTATTTTTAGTTTTCCCTATTACGAAATAATTAGTAAAGAGGATGTGGATCAAGTTCTTAGACAATCGGAATTAGGCCTCGGCATTATCAATATATACATCAGCTATACTCCGATCAACTTTATTTAATTAATTAAACAATTTATCTACTTATTTAAATGAATGGTATTAATGTTAATGATGTTTTTATTTAAGTTTCATGTATGCCAACTTGATGCGCCCGCATCAATTGGACCAAAAATTTTGTTTCTTGTCTCCAAACAATATCAACTCACTATTAATCGAACAAAGACCAGATGAAGTCAAAGAGTACTTTGTCCGTGCATTTATGGCCAACAAAGATACAGAAAAATTATTTTTTTACCATTTAATACTGGCAATGGGTAAGATTTTCATTCAAACTTCTTATATTATAATTTTTCGTGTTTTGACATTATGTAGAAAGTTTCCATCTAACATTTGTTAATCTTACAATGGACACTGGTTGTTGATTGCGACTAATCCAATAAGAGAAATTGTATATTATCTGGATTCGTTAGAAGTTGATTGGACAAAATACCCAAATATGAAGGAGATGGTTGATATGTAAGTTAGATTATTCTAAATCTTTGTTTGTATACTTATTTATTTATTTATTTATTTATTTATTTATTTATGTGAAATTGTTCTAAATATCCGTTTATATTTTGTTAGAGTTATACAAATTTTTTGATCACAAAGAGATACTCAAGTACCAAAGAGTAAAACAAACAACATTACATGGATCAGAGTGCAGGTATATTTTCACAATTTTGATTATATTAGTGATGCTACTTGATAAAACAAGTTAAACTATATATCCTGATATATATTCGTATTTTTTTCCATGGAGTGTCCTCGTCAGCGTAATGGTATAGATTGCAGTTATTTCATATTGAGGTTTATGAAAGAAATTATTCTTTTGAATTAAATAGAGATTCTAACCATGATACGAGTTTCTAACTTATGATTTATTTTAATATATTTAACATATTTTATCTAATTAATTATTTTTAACTATATCATATTATGTTATATTATGTAGTACTTTGACGAATACAAGTCTTCTACTTACTCGAAAGATCAATTGGACGAAATTAAGGAGAATTGATGTCAATACATTATTGAGATGAGAATTTTATAAGGTATTGTGACACTTTCATTGATGAGAATTTTGAGTATATAAAAGTTTGAGTTTTGATGAGATACTATATCGTCATTAGTATGGTGAATTGTGTTACAATGTTGTTATTGTTATGTGGAAGGTTAGTTAGGATGGTATTGGATTTAAATTCAAATATAGTTTTGTTTGTATCATGGTATAAATCGGGGAATTTTTAATGGTGCGTTATAACGAATTCTTGATTTGTTTTTGTTACATTGGTTTGTGTTAAATTATAATAGTTATAAGATTTAAGTGTTATATAGTTTGGTTCTGATATGCATTTGTTGGTTTTGTTTCAGGTAGGTGCATATGTAGAAGATATATAGATAGCAAGTTCATTTAGGAGATAGTAGAGAAGATAGCAGCTCTAGAAGATAGTAATATGTACATTTGGTGCATACTTATTGGATTATAAATTTGTATATATAAATATGTAAATTTATGTATATAGAAATTATTGAATTTTTCAAGTTGTATCTCATTTATGTATATATAAATTATTGGATTAAAGTTGTATATATAAATATGTAAATTTGGTGCATACTTATTGGATTGAAGCTGTAAATTTATGAAATCTGGTGTAAATTTGAAAGACAACGCTTAAATTTTAAGTGATTATTTATACAGGGCGCTTAAAATATAAGTTGTAATATTAAAAAATTCGTGAACATTAGACATCACTTTAAACAAAAATGTACAACCTATATTGGGGAATAGAAAATGTTTTTAAAGAAAGAAATGCCTAAAGGGGGCATACAAAAGCGCTTGTTAAGTACAAAGTGTTGCCTAAAAGGGACTTTAGAAAGCACTTTTAAAGAAAGCGTTGCCTAAAACAAACAAAAAGTGAAAAAAAATATACATTACACGTCGCTTTTAAAAGCGTTGTCTTAAGTGAAAGCACTTCTATAGGCACACTTTAGAAAGCGCTTCTAATGTAAAAAGCGCTGCCTATAGGGGCCTTTAGAAAGCGCTTATTGAATAAAGTGTTGTCTAAAGGCTACATTAAGCATCACTTTTACATTGACAAAAAGTGATGTCTTTACTTACAGCAGTGCGGGAATAGGCAGCGTTTTTAAGCGCCGTCTATGGCAAAAAAGCACTGACTATTCCCTTATATAGCGTAGTGTCGCAATGGTAGCTCAAGTGTGTATGACGTACTGAGAACGCAGATGATTACGCCCGTTAGAAGTGCCCCTGTTCGGTCCACTTGGGTCATTGCAACGGTAAAAATAAGTTGGACCCGATCCATAGTCATATGTGATTTACCACCTAGTAGCATAGGTCTACTTCGATTCAAGCATATTTCAAATCATCACAACTCGTCAAGCCACACATGCAACACACCTGAATGTTCAACTAGAACGAACGGGAATAAAATCGAGGATCACATATAACATTTACAACATAATGCAATTCCAACACTTTACATATAACAATTATACATATTCGTTATTTACCATATCAGTGATCATAGCATAATATCATACCGTCCATAACAATAGTCACACACACAATGAGGCTTCCGATTCTTGACACAGAATAAAACTACACTCGGGGGAAAAACACACAGTTCTATCCAAGCATGTTCGCTAAGCGAACTGGAAGTGAAGGCCCGATTCGCTAAGCGAAGCCCCATCAGATAATTATTTTCTCAATCTCAGACCAATGCTAAGCGAAACTAGTAGCGAAAGTTTGCTACGCGAATTTTGGCTCGCTAAGCGAAAGTGCAATTTCAGGAAACCCAAAGAATACGCTCAAAGTCAACTCCACATAACCATTTTAATCAAGAGGGTAGGTTTTAGGCCATATAGCATTTAGAGGAACACGATTGACAACATGAGATGAGGTTACCACAAGGGACTACACCCCTACAACCATTTCTAAATTTTTTTTATATTTATTTAATATTTAAGTCACTTAACCTCCAACATCCATATTCCTTCAATGAGTTAAAATCTTAGTGTCTAATCGTATCCATAAGGAGCATTGAAATACCTTTTCAATGCTTCCGACTGCGTTTCGTTTCAAATTGTAAAACTAAAATTATGATTATTTTAGTGAAATATTAATTTAATTCAGTCCGCAGACTTTTGCTAAGCGAACACAGAATTTGCTAAGCAAATCTAAAAAAAAAAAAGTCATTTATTTTCAATTAATTAATAATGGTGATTAGGTTTAAAGAATTCAAAATTATCATAGTAGAATAATAATTATAATGTGTATTTACTGATTAAAAAATAAATAAAAATTGTAATAAATTATTATATGATGACACATAAGTTAAAATAAATTTCAAAACAATATGTGAGAGTAATATTAAAAAAATTAGAGAGATAATTCTTAGATTTCCAGCTACTTTAATTTTATAGATAAATAATAGAAGATAATAGATAATTGCCATATATTCGTCTCTTGTGTTATACTATCTCTATCCCATAAGACTCTTTGGTGCGTCGGACTAATTCTTTACTCCGAATTATAAGTTGAATTCCAATATCGTTTTTGAAAAAGTCCAATCTATTTTTTCTCATAGAAGCAAAGAAATTTGAGGACAGGCAAAGAATTTTAATTATCTTGCTAAAGTATGAGTCGCAAAAATGACTTCAAAATAACTTGTCATGAACTCACATTAGAATTTAATCGATTCGTTTTATTATGCCTATCAATTTTATTGAAATAATATAGTAAGTGTGAGTAAGTGAAGAAATAGTCTCACATTATATAGAAATGTGGAAATCCAACAAATTTATCAAATAAAATGGTTTTAAAATAAATATTATTTTTACTTTTTAATAAAGAGTTAAATTATTTTTTAATTAGTATTATGTAAACTGTATTGTACTTTTTGTATTTAAGATGGTGTAAAACACATCAATAGTTAAAAAATTAGTTTAATAAAAATATTTTTTTTACTATTTTATTGGTTTTCGTAATATGTACGAAAAAAATTAATTAGTATATTTTGTTATTGAAACGGATGAAATATCTTCTTAACACTAAATTAGACACATAAACTTTTTACTAAATGGATGAGGTTTTTTTTAGTGCTTCATGGGTGGAGAATTTAAGTTTAGATTATCTCCAAGATTTTAAAAAGAAGTCAAAGTCAAATTACTAGTATTTTAAAAAAATAAATGAAGATTTAAGTATCTTGCAAATTTGAATTTAAGTTAGATATTGTTAGATCGAAGGTCACTATGAGAATTCAAATCTTAGATTTCACCGTTGTGGGGATAAATTTTTAGGAGTTATTATCACTTTATTTATTAATAAAAAATAATGAAAATTTTAATATGTAATTGATTTGTGTATATATATATTAATTTTAGTTTTTGGCGTTTTAGTAAATTATAAAGTGACACAAACTAAATTGACGACGAGCAAATGCCAATTCTTTAATAAGAGTTGTGCGCGAAAAATATCTTGAGTATAAGAACGCTCGAAATTCAATAAGAGTCGCTACTAAAATTTATTTTTAAAAGAGAAAATATCATTGAAATTCTAAAAGGATTAAAATATGATTATCTTTTGCTTGAGTTGTTATCTGTCACATTGACACAAAGATTTTCTCTATGAGCCAACTATTTCGAACCTGTTTTCAACTACATGGCGTCACGATCCCGTCGATCATACATACACCAATGAATTACACAAGTACGAAATGCCTTCATGATCGCACGAGTCCACTGGGTGAAAGCCTAGTGGTATTGCCTACGAGGCACTACTAGAGGTGAGTTTTCCAAGGAGTTCCTACATGGTATCACTACCTCTCTATACCAAGCACGATGACGTTTACGCCCATTTTTAACGCCTTTTCATACCCACTCGGGACATATCACAATGTCAGCTTAGGTGTGTATGACGTATCGAGAACGCAAATGATTACGCCCATTAGAAGTTCCCTTGATCGGCCCACTCGGGTAATTACAATGGTAAAAATAAGTTGGATCCAATCCATAGTCATATGTGATTTACCACCTAGTAGCATAGGTCTACTTCGATTCGAACATATTTCAAATCATCACAACCCGTCAAGCCACACAGGCAACACATCTGAATGTTCAACCGGAACGAATCGAAATAAAACTGATGATCACATATAGCATTTACAACATAATTCAATTCCAACACTTTGTATATATCAATCATACATATTCGTTACTTACCCTAGAAGTGATTATAACACAATATCATATTTTCCATAACATTAATCACACAGACAACGAGGCTTCTGATTCCCGGCATAGAACTGCACTCGGCGGGGAAATACACAATTCTGTCCAAGCATGTTAACTGTATTAAAATTGGCAAAGGATCTGAATAACAACTCTCTTGAGGAGCTGATTAGCTCTTTAAGAAGTCATGAAATAGAGCTAGAACAAGATGAACCTCAGAAGAGGGTAAAATCAGTTGCTATAAAGTCTACTTCTGGGAAAACCAAGGCTTGTCAAGCTAAGGAAGAATCTGAAGAAGATTGAGATGATGATGAACTCCCTCTGATATCCAAAAGAATAATTCAAATCTGGAAGCACGGACAAACCAAGTTTAGAGGTCAACAAAGGACATATGGAAGAGTTGAATCCACTTCCGTTCAGAGGAATGCTTTTGGAAAAGAAGTTACTTGCTTTGAATGCAACGAGCCTAGACATTACAAAAATGATTGTCCAAAGCTCAAGAAAGACAAGAAGCCTAAAAAGGCTTACAAAGCTAAGAAGGGTCTCATGACAACATGGGATGATTCAGAATTAGAAGATGAAGATTCTGATGAAGAGCATGCAAACATAGCATTCATGGCCAGGACCAGCAACGGAGAAGCAGCATCAGAAGACGAAATGACAATTAAATATGAGTCAGACTCATGACGACAAAGAGGTACTTTCTTCCTTATCTCGCTCTGAACTTGAAATTGGTTTATCTGAATTAATGAAAAGGTATTAATCTCTTCTAAGTAAACACAAAATCTTGAAAAAGAGTTTTATAGCTACTTTTGAGAACACTACTATAGATGAGCAAAATATTTCTGACTTAAATGAAAAACTATTTGTTTTACAAAAATCAAACATTGCTTTGAAAAATAAAGTGTCTATATTAGAAGAAGAGATTTTCTCTAACACATATGTTACTGACGAAGTAATCAGATATGATAGAGCTTTTCAACACTTCCTTGCTAAAAGCATATATAGAAGTAAAATGACTCCAATGATCTATGGTGTTAGTGGAAATGGAAGCATAGGCTTGGGATATTCATGACCATCAAAGAAAATTGATGAAACTCTGAATGTCAAACCAAAACCTCTTTCTGAATATTTCGTGCTTGCTGACACAAATTGGAAATGTCCAGAACAAGAAGGTTTTGATACTACTGTAGCACAAACAAAGACATAAAAGATAACTTTTAAACCAAATTATCATGCACAAATTTCACATAATTGTCCTGTTGCACAAAATTCCAAAGGTGTCAGAACCTCTGGAACTTATAACAAAAGAGGACCCAGAAAGTGGGTACCTAAGGATCAGATAATTTACATTGCAGATTTCCTTGATGGCACCACTGAAACACTAGTCATGGTACCTGGACAGTGGATGCTCGCAACACATGACAGGAAAAAAACATATATTCCAAGATTTGGAACTTAAGTCTGGAGGAGTTGTTGGGTTTGGAGGCAACCAGAAGGGAAATATCATTGGCTCTGGAATAACTGGTAATGGTAAATTCCCTTCTATTAACAATGTTCTTTTAGTTGAGGGTCTGATGCATAACTTATTGTCAATCAGTCAACTTAGTGACAATGGTTATGACGTCATTTTTAATCAAACATCCTGTAAAGTTATTAGTCAGAAGGATGGCTCGGTTCTATTCAATGGCAAGAGGAAGAACAATATTTACAAAATAAGATTGTCAGATTTGAAAAATCAAAATGTAAAATGTCTTCTGACTGTTCAAGAAGAGCAGTGGGTCTGGCATCGATGTATGGGTCATGTTAGCTTGAGAAAGATTTCTAAACTAAATAAACTTGGATTAGTCAGAGGCTTTCCTAATCTGAAATATACTTTTAATGCCCTTTGTGAATCTTGTCAGAAAGGAAAATTTTCAAAAACCTCTTTCAAAGCTAAAAAGATTGTTTCTTCGTTTAGGCCATTAGAGCTTCTTCATATTGACCTATTTGGACCAGTGAAAATTGCTTCTGTCAATAGTAAGAAATATGGACTAGTCATCGTTGATGATTATAGCAGATGGACATGGGTAAAATTCTTAAAACACAAGGATGAGTCATACTCTGTATTTTCTTCCTTTTGTTCCCAAGTGCAAAATGAAAAAGATTGCAAAATAGTCAGAGTTCGAAGTGATCATGGTGGAGAATTTGAAAATAATGATTTTGAAAAACTTTTTGATTCAAATGGCATATTACATGAGTTTTCTTGTCCTATAACTCCACAAAAAATAGGGTTGTAGAAAGGAAAAATAGAACACTACAAGAAATGGCTCGCACCATGATTCAAGAAACTCATATGGCTAAGCACTTCTGGGCAGAAGTAGTGAATACAACGTGTTATATTCAAAATAGAATCTCCATAAGACCTATTTTAAGTAAGACTCCTTATGAATTGTGGAAGAATAGAAAGCCCAACATTTCCTATTTCCATCCATTTGGATGTATTTGTTATATGTTACACTAAAGAAAATTTGGGTAAGTTTGATTACAAGGCACAAAAATGTCTACTATTAGGACACTCTGAACGCTCTAAAGGTTTCAGAATCTATAGCACAGAATCACAAATTGTGGAAGAATCAATCTATGTTAGATTTGATGATAATCTTGACTATGAAAAGTCAAAGTTGTGTGAAAAGCTTGCAGATGTGACTATAACGTTCAATGAACCAAAGGAAAGAATATAAAGAATAAGAATATCCCTCCTTTGATGTTGTTGATATTCCCTCTAATCAACCTCAACCAAGGAATAACAGAATCACATCCTCTCATCCTGAAGATCTCATTCTTGGAAGTAAAGATGCTCCAGTCAGAACAAGATCGGCTCTCAAACCTTTTGATGAAGTGGTTTTGGGTTTAGTTTCTTTAATATAACCTACATCAATTGAGGAATCCCTTCTAGATAAGGATTGTATTCTGGATATGGAAGAAGAGCTGAACCAATTCTCAAAGAATGATGTATGGGATCTTGTTCAGAAACCTAAAGATGTCCACGTTATTGGAACCAAATGGGTGTTTAGAAACAAGCTCAATGAGAAGGGTGAAGTTGTCACAAATGAAGCTCGATTGGTTGTAAAAGGTTATAGTCAACAAGAAGTAATAGACTATACATAAACCTTTGCACCAGTCGCCCGGTTAGAAGCTATTTAGCTATTAGTTTTCTTTTCTATAAATCATAATATCATCCTTTATCAAATGGATGTTAAGAGTGCATTTCTGAATGGTTATATTTCAGAAGAAATGTATGTTAAACAGCCTCCTGGCTTTGAAAAATCTGAGAAATCAAACTTTGTTTTTAAACTAAAGAAATCTCTTTATGGCTTGAAATAAGCTCCCAGAGATTGGTATGACAGATTGAGCAATTTTCTTTTAGAAAATAAGTTTACCAGAGGAAAGGTTGATACTAAATTCCTCTATAAAACATTTAAAAATTATATTCTAATTGTTCAAATTTATGTTGATGATATTATTTTTGGTTCTGCTAATCCATCTCTCTGCGAGGAATTCTCTAAGCTAATGCAGGCTGAGTTTGAAATGAGCATGATGGGAGAACTGAAGTTCTTTCTGGGAATCCAGATTGATAAAAAACCAGAGGCTACTTACATACATAAAAGTAAGTACACCAAAGAAATTTTGAAGAAATTCAGCATGACACACTACACTGTAGCAAAGACTCAAATGCATCCTACATGTATTTTGGAGAAAGAAGAGGTAAGTGGAAAGGTTTTCCAGAAGCTCTATCGTGGTATGATAGGCCCTCTTCTGTATCTGACTGCATCTAGACTTGATATTTTATTCAGTGTCCATCTTTGCGCTAGATTCCAATCTGGTCCAAGGGAATCTCACTTAACTACTATTAAAAGGATTCTAATCTATCTAAAATGAACCCCTAACCTTGGCTTGATTTATGAGAAAACATCAGAGTATTCTCTTTCTGGTTTCTGTGATGCAGACTGCACTGAAGATTGATTGGAGAGGAAAAGTACTTATGGAAACTATCAGTTTCTAGGCAAGAATCTGATCTCATGGTCGAGCAAGAAGCAATCACCAATCGCTCTTTCAAAAGCATAAGCAAAGTACATATCAACAGTACTGTGCAGTACTCAGATGCTATGGATGAAGAATCAGCTGGAAGATTACCAGATATATGAGAGTAACATCCTTATCTTCTATGATAATACTGCCGCTATTTTCTTGAGTAAGAATCCTATCCTACACTTTAGGGTTAAACACATAGAAATCAAACATCATTTTATTAGAGATTATGTTCAGAAAGGGATCCTATGTTTAAAATGTATAGATACAGACCATCAGTGGGCTGATATTTTTACAAAACCCTTAGTTGAAGATAGATTTCTGTTTATTCTAATGAATCTGAAAATGGATCTCTGTCCAGAGTAAGATGTCATTAGGATCAAACGTGTTTTAGTCGTAGTCTGAAGAAAATAAGATTCTAACTTAATCAAAATACTTATAATTTGTTTTATCTCAATTAACAGAAGATGTTTCAATCAAAAATGTCCCTAATCTGATGGAAATATTCGTGATTTTCCAGATGCTGAGAATATCAAATGCATTACCTAAATAGACTTAGAGTCTATCACACTCTACCTAGGTCATGCACGAGTATTTATTTTTCTTGAAATTAATTAATCATGATTACATTTATTTAACTACTCCTTGGGATTAGTCTTTTCATGTAATACCTCTATGCTTATGTCTGATATTCCCTGTCATGATTAAATGCTTTTGTGTTCTCTCATCTTAACGTTTGATATACTTCTCTTTTCATTTCCTTCTTTTAGCAGTCTATGACGTTATTTGAGTGTTTCAATCGTCTTACCTCGTGAACTGCTTGACTGGATATTTATATCTCCATTCATATATAGTCATTCATCAAGTCCTAATCCTTGTATCATTTTCTACCGTCTCTTCTCTTCAAGCTTGTCTACACATCATGGCTATTAGAACCTTTCAAGGAGATGAAAATCTTCTCGAGGTAATCAAAGAGAAAAGACCCAACTATGTATTCGATGATGGTTTCATCAACGGGGTTATTGAAAATCAAGGATGGTTTGGGTATGCAACAATGCTGAGAGGTCCTATTTATCTTAACCTCTTAAAGAATTTCTGGCTTCATGTGTTTGTTAGTCCTGATGGAAACATCATTCATTCTCATATCTTTGGCGTTCTGATTACCATCACTCGCTCCTCCATTGATAAAGCCATCCAAAGTCTACATTTACCCAACTCTTGCATGAATATTGACATGTTTCCAAATGTTCCTAACTCTTCATTTAGATATGATCCCCTTAATTTAGATCATTTAAAACCACTTGCAAAAATCTGGTTTCAGTTCCTGTTAAAAAATATTCATCCCAGAGGAGAAGATCTTGATAAAGTTTTTCCTAGGGATATGTGTCTTCTTTATTGCCTTCACAAAAGTATCCCAATTCATCTTTTGATAATAATATTAAGTCATCTGAAGCTATCAATCCTAGAATCTAAGAATTCTCAAAAATCATTCATTATGTATGGACGTGTGTGATCGGTGGATCTGGAACTGACTGTTTAACGCTGGTTCGCGAAATGTCGCGGAAGCAAGAGTCGCCACCGTCTTTTATTTTCTCCAAATGGAAAGGACAAAAGCACAAAAAAATTCCTTAAAGAGATTGCTCTTGGTTCGGGAGGTAGGTTATAGAAAGGGAAGGTGTTAGCACCCTTTCTATCCATGGTTATCCATGGGCTCTTAGATACTTGCTCATTGTGTTTTCAAAAATGGTTTGTTTGCTTTTCAACTGTGGGTTTAAAAAGTTTCTTTGAAAAATTTCAGATCGACTCGTACGTCAGAGTGTTTGAAAAAAATTTGCTTTGAAAACTTTTGAAAAGTGTCGGTGTGAAAAGTCTTTTTGAGTTTGTTTTGAAGAGAGCAAGTATCCTTGAGAATCTACCTACCCTAAGGAATTCGTCTGTGTAAATGTCCTTTAAAAGTAGTGCCATCCCACCATTGAGAGGTAGGTAGCACCACCGTTGGAGGTGTTCGGGTCAATTCGAGTTTTAGGGACGTGGTGATCACCAGAGCAATGGGAAGACACCTTAGAAGCTACCCTCATGCCAGGTTCCCGGATCATGAGGACTTATTAAGATGTCCTCTACTCGACGATCACCTTTCGAAAGGCAACAGTGAGGCGTACCCTAGGGGTGGTGTGTGCGATTCGTGTGTCGTTTTCATTTGTATTTGTCTTGTCATGTTTGTTGTGTTCTACGCTTGATTTTAATTAAGACATTCATTCTTGCATGCTTATTTAACAGTTATAAAGTTTGCGGGAAAATAAATCTAAACTATTACAAAGGGCGCGGGTCCACATCGCCAAAATTAAACCGGACCCGATTTGACGGAAAATAAATAAAGCAAAAGTAAAAGTGCGAAAAATAGAATCGTTACATCGCTTTGGGAGAATTACATAATTATAATAAGCAATAAAGTAAATGCGCGAAATAAAATAATTAAAACAATGGGCGTTGGACCCTTTTGCAAAAAATTGAATTAATAAGGAATTAAGATAAAAAATGAAAATTAAATGTTTTTGGTATTTTTTGTATTTTTTAAGATTTTATAGAAAGAATAATTAATTAACATCAAAATGAAGCGTCAAACCCTAATTCTAATGTTTTTTAAGTTTATTGTGAAAATATTAAGTTTTATCCTAATTTAAATCTAAGTTAATTTACATGCAAAATTTAATTATAGAAAATAAATAAAATAAGCAATATTATTGTAAAAAGGGAAATTAAGAAGAATAAAAATTAAACCTAATTCTATTTTTGGATTTTAGTTATTAAAAGGATTAAAATTATAACCTAATTAAACTAAATACTTGCATGCAATTTATTTATGGAAATAATTAAAATAAAATAAATATTATATTTTTTGCCTTTTTCTGATTTTTATGATATTTTTCATATTTTTGTAAAAATAATTAATTAATTAAAACAAATAAAAAAACAAATAACATAACAATTAAAAAAATAAAATATGAAAAGAAAAGCAAACCAGGGGGGGTTCAGGCCCCAATTTAGGAGGTATAGGCCTAGCATTCTGGCCCAATAGCTTGAAATCCATTGACTTTTTTGTGCAACATGTGACGCGTCTGACTATGGTGCATGGTACTCCTTGGATCTATGCCTTTGGTGTGGTCGTCTGGGACACGTGTGTGCTTGGATCAGGATGGCATATGGTACGTCTCCACAGAAGCGCTGCATAGGAATTTGGGTTGAAAAATAACATGAAGCATTATACAGACCTGGGACTCGAACCCAGGTCTGGGACGTTGCAAGCTCAACACCTGTGCCACTACGCCAGTTTGATTACGTTTAACATATAACATCAAATAAATAATATAAAAACATAACGCGTTAGTGGAAGTCAGCGCGCGAAAGTTTGAATCCTCCACTCTTCGCCCCACACGTCATCATCTTCTTTCTTTTTTTCTGAAACATAAACCTTAAGCAACGGTTTTTAACGCGTTGCAGAAAGTGGGCTATGGAAAAATAGCGATTAGCGCTATGTGAATCATAAATTAATTGCGACTACATCAATCTAATCGTCCAGACGCGTTGAACTTAATGGTCTTAGTCCCAGCCTCTAATTTTGCCTGATTGCAAAAACCCCAATTTTAAGGTTGAAGAACCCTAATCTGCATCAATGGCATAATCATGGATATTGCACAAAAACGAAATTAATTGGTATGGTTAGCATCAGAACAAAATAACAATCATGAATCAACAAATAAAACTTAAGAAAGATGCTTAAATCATGATGCACGACTCCAAGTTTTCATCTGTACAGTTTTGAGTCATTATACCAATTTTTTGCGTTTTGGTTGATGTTAGGGATTGGCACACGTTCAGAGATTGTCAAGGAAGCTATTGAACCAAGTTTGGAGCCTTGAATCGACCTCTAGGACGCTTTTCAGAATTTGAGTTTTCAAGCAATTTTTCAAGTTTCTACCTTGGTCTTTTGCGCAGCCTGGAGTGTCATGCCATTAGGTTTTGATTCCTGATCATATAGTGAGCATTTTAGGTTAACAAAATTAGCACCAATCTCTTGCAATTATGGATTAAGGATTTGATTTGTTAAGGATCCTTTTTGAATCCTTTTTTATGTACAATTTTGTTCAATCATGCCAAATCAAACCAAATCTTGCCTAATTAGCATGTGCACGAGATCTTGAGTATAGAATGTGCATAAAAAGATTTTTTTAGGTCAAGTTTATATATTTTTACATATTTAAATGATTTAAATGAATTAATATTAATATAAATTCAAATAAATAATTAAAAAATGAGAAAATACTTCCCTTTGGGCCAAGTGGTCGTGCATAGGCTTAGAATGATGAATCATGGAAGAAAAATGGGCCCATTAGCAATTTTGGATCATTTGCATCAATGTTGACTTTTCAAAATTCCCAAAAATTTCCCAACTTCCACAAGGCATAACTTGCTCAATTTTTAAGCTTTTCACATGTTCTTGGACATTTTGGAAAGGTCTTTGAGTCCTTTAACCAATGCCTTTGGTCCCATGTCATTTTGATTTACCAATCTCAAGTTATGGCCTTTGACTTAAAGTCCCTTTTTGTTGACTTTTGAAAGTGACCTATAATGTTGAAATTGATAACTTTTTGTGAGAGCATTTCTTGGACTTGAAGTATGAAGATGAATTGTAGGAAATGTCTTTCTCTTAAAAATGAGCTTTGGATGGAATTTTTCTGATAATCCATGTGAAAGTTATGCCCTGGTCAATTTCAGTTGACTTTTTCAGCTGTCCAAATATAGTAACTTTTGCATCTTTGATGATTTCTGAGCCAAATCTTGAGAATCATGATCAAGCATTGATCAAATGATATTTGTGGCTTCAAAATGATATGTTGACCAAAAATTTGAACTTTTGACTGTCAAATGACCATTTTGCCCCTACAGTTGACTGTAGTGCAATCTAGGGTTTTGACTGTGCAATTTTAAGCTGAATGCCTTGAAACTTGATATGAGGATGTTTGACCACATTTGTAGGCATATGAGACTTGATTGGGCCTTTGAAAACTTTCAATTCTTGATCAGAACACAAACCCTAGTTTTGACTGTATAGGAGACAGTTGAACTGCATAACCCTTGGGGAATTTTGTGACTTGGCTTGGCAATTTCTTGAAGAATATGGGGGGGAAAATTTTGGGGTGCAACAGTTGCCCCTGTTCAATCTTCTTAGACCTGAGGATGCAGATTGGCTGACGTGCCTTTCGTAATCCGATGGTAAAAGATGATTGGACACTAGAGTGCCCAGAAATTTGCGCTCACATAGTGGCAGTGATGGTGGAATGGGCTTATAGATGCCATTTGGAGATTGCTGGATAGGATGATGGGCTTATAGATGCCATCTGGATGTTGATCGCGTAGGAGATTCCTTAGCGAGAACCTGCATACCTGCAAAAGAGAAAATGAGTACCTGACACGTTGCAGGAGCTGATTTTAGATGCTTGGTATAGATGTGTCCTGACTGGTTACAGGAGCTGAGTCTGGAGCTTCAAACGCTGATGAATGAACCAGGGATGGTTACTGCCTTAGCATGGATGGTAAGAGAACCTTGGGCGATTTTAACTTCAACAACGCTCGTTGAGAAAAATCTTGGGTGTCTTCTACTGGGATAAGAATCAGGGAGATCTTAGGGTCGATCTGACTGAACCAGAGGAGGCCTTTGACTGGATAAGCATCAGGAAAATCTTAGGGTCGATTTAACTGAACCGGACAAGGTCTTGGAATATCTTCAACTGGATAAGCATCAGGGAGATCTTAGGGTCGATCTGACTGAACCAGAGAAGGCCTTTGACTGGATAAGCATCAGGAAAATCTTAGGGTCGATTTAACTGAACCGGTCTAGGTCTTGAAACATCTTCAACTGGATAAGCATCAGGGAGATCTTAGGGTCGATCTGACTGAACCAGAGAAGGCCTTTGACTGGATAAGCATCAGGAAAATCTTAGGGTCGATTTAACTGAACCGGTCAAGGTCTTGGAATATCTTCAACTGGATAAGCATCAGGGAGATCTTAGGGTCGATCTGACTGAACCAGAGAAGGCCTTTGACTAGATAAGCATCAGGAAAATCTTAGGGTCGATTTAACTGAACCGGTCAAGGTCTTGGAATATCTTCAACTGGATAAGCATCAGGGAGATCTTAGGGTCGATCTGACTGAACCAGAGAAGGCCTTTGACTAGATAAGCATCAGGAAAATCTTAGGGTCGATTTAACTGAACCGGTCAAGGTCTTGGAATATCTTCAACTGGATAAGAATCAGGGAGATCTTAGGGTCGATCTTAATGAACCAGAGAAGGCCTTTGACTGGATAAGCATCAGGAAAATCTTAGGGTCGATTTAACTGAACCGATCTAGGTCTTGAAATGTGATTGAGACTTTAAACTGCATCTTTCCTGAAAGGTAAAAGTCAGTCATATGCAATGCATGATATGGATCAAGCAATGATGTTCTCAACATAAAGGAGACTTGTATGATGCAGTGCGTTATGCATGCTATGATGATGTATGTGAAGTTTTATGTATGTTTTCGTCTAGGAAAGTGAATCCTTGACGGGTGCCGGGAAGTTGTATCCTGGGCTGACGTTGAAGAATAGATTTTGCTTCCGCTGGGGATGATAACTGCAAGAATACCGGTAGGAGAAGATAACTCCGTTGAGGAATAAACTTGGCAAATGAAGAGTCTGCGGGGAGAAAAGATACTCTAGCGACTATGCTGGGAAGCGGTACTCTGTGGGGATAGAGATGCTTTGCTTGAATTATTGAGAATGACTTGCTGAGGATACCGTTGTTGTATAAAGTGTTGACGGACTTCGCTGGGGTAAGAAGACTTTGTCGACGACGCTCTTTCCATGGCTTTTGGCTGAGGATAACCCAGTTATATCCTGTTAAGGAAATAACTCTTTAAATAAAGCCGGACGACGCGTTCGTGCTCTGTGAGGATAAGCTTCCAGAATTTACTGGGGGTAAGCTTACTGCTTGGGGAGATATGAATTCCAACTTTCCTGGGGAAACTGGGTTGGACTGGACTCTTTGGGGAAGTTTTGGACTGCGGGGAAGTGATTCCTTTGAATGTTGGTATGCCGCCGGGGAACAATCTTTAGACCAAGACTGCCGGGGATGCTTGTTAAGAATATATGTATTGCTGCTGGGGAATGTTTGAGATCGGCTGGAGGATACTCAATTTCCTTGATATTTGATGATTTGCTTGGAGAAGAATGTATTGTTTTACTCTCTGGGGAACTAATATGTACTGGTCGTGTTCTTTAGCTGAACCTACCTTGGTATCTTGGAGGATAGAACAATTGGATTGTTTAGACAACTCTTTATTGCCCCTGTTTCTAGTGTCACCTGCAACTAATTCCTTTGTTTCGTATGCAAATATTTATGAGTTAGCAAATTATTGTCAATGCATATATCACAAATTGAACCTTGGACGTTCTTCGCAAAACAAAACAGAAAAAAGAAAAACACTTGGCACGTTTAACTGAAAAATATATTTGTATTGATTTTTGAATGGCCTGAATAGGCGTTTTGTGTACAAGAGGCTGACGTCCTAGTAAGAGGTACGCCGCTGATCAAAAGAGTTTATACATGTTTTGTACAAAAGAAAATAAAACAGCTGTGTGAAAGATGAATGATCCACTGGGTTTCAACTCTGCTATTGCCTTTATAACTCCGAGCGTCTCATCACTTGATGACCTTGGTTGAGGGTGAAGCTGACTGATCGATGCCGTTTGAGCTTGATGCAGATACCGGATTCTGGATGCAAAGTGATCCAATGAGACATAGTATTACGCTTTTATCCCTAATTTTTGCCTGGACCGCCCTTTCGGGTTTTCAGTCCACCGGGATACCCATTTTTGCCCAAGCCGCCTTTTCAGGTTTTCGACTTGCCGGGTGTACAGATTTTTTTTATTTTCATCCCTTCATTTTGCCCGAACCCTTTTGGTTCAACGGGAAGCCCTAATTTTTGCCTAGGCATGTCAGCCTAGCGGGTCTTTTTCATGCGTAGTATTTTTTAACTATGTCTGCATTGGCGGGGTGAGGAAGGTCGTCACCATCCATGTTGGTTAATATCATTGCTCCTCCTGAGAACACATGTTTAACCACAAATGGCCCTTCATACGTAGGGGTCCATTTTCCCCTTGGATCACTCTGAGGAAGGATGATTCTCTTGATAACCAGATCCCCAACTTGATATTCCTGCGGCCTGACCTTTTTGTTAAATGCCCTGATCATTCGTTTTTGATATGTCTGACCATGACAAATAGCAGCAAGTCTCTTTTCGTCAACGAGGTTGAGTTGATCAAGTCGTGTCTGGATCCAATCATCTTCGTCTAGATTTGCGTCCTTCATTATCCGGAGAGAGGGAATTTGTACTTCAATCGGCAAGACTGCCTCCATGCCATAAACCAGAGAGAAGGGAGTTGCCCCGGTTGACGTCCTAGCTGAGGTACGGTACCCATGCAGAGCGAACGGTAACATCTCGTGCCAATCTTTGTAAGTTACTGTCATTTTTTGCACGATCTTCTTGATGTTTTTGTTAGCTGCTTCTACAGCCCCATTCATCTTCGGTCTGTAAGGAGAAGAATTGTGGTGCTGTATCTTGAACTGTTCGCAAAGCTCAGCAATCATCTTGTTGTTCAGATTGGTACCGTTGTCTGTAATAATTCGCTCAGGGACGCCGTACCGACAGATCAGATTGTGCCGAATAAACCGTGCTACAGCAGTCTTGGTTACTGTAGCATAGGATGCTGCCTCAACCCACTTTGTAAAATAGTCAATCGCCACTAGGATGAAGCGATGTCCATAAGATGCCGTAGGTTTGATCTCGCCGATCATGTCTATACCCCACATTGCAAACGGCCAAGGCGCAGTCAGAACATTCAGGGGAACCGGAGGAACATGCACTTTATCTGCATAGATCTGGCACTTGTGGCATGTCCTGGAGTGTTGGTAACAGTCAGCTTCCATTGTGGACCAGTAATATCCTGCCCGTAGGATTTTCTTAGCCATAGTGTGTCCACTGGAATGCGTACCAAAGGTCCCTTCATGTAGCTCTTCCATGATTCTTTCTGCTTCGGTCTTATCCACACAACGCAGTAAGGTTGAATCATGGTTTCTCTTGTACAAGATGCCGTTGCTTAGGAAGAACTTGGCTGTGAACCTCCTCAGGAATTTCTTATCATTGACAGAGGCACCTTCAGGGTATTCCTGAGCTTCCAGATATCTCTTCACTTCGTGGTACCAAGGCTTCTCAGTTACCAATTCAGTTTCGAGATCACAACAGTATGCCGGTTCGTCCAGTTTCCAGATGATGATCCGGGGAGCTTCATTATCCCATTTAACCTTGAACATTGAAGACATTGTAGCTAACGCGTCCGCTAACTGATTCTCTTCTCTTGGAAAGTGCTCAAAGGTTATCTCTGTGAAGTGGGGAATCAGGGTCAACACACATTCTCTGTAAGGAATCAAGTTTGGATGTTTCGTATCCCACTCTCCTTTGATCTGATTGATCACAAGAGCGGAATCTCCGAAGACACTTAGAAATTTGATCCTTAGGTCGATCGCAGCTTGAAGACCCATGATACATGCCTCATACTCCGCCATGTTGTTGGTACAGTTGAAACATAGCCGGGCAGTGAGTGGAGTATGAGTATCTTGAGGAGATATGATGATGGCGCCGATACCATTTCCCAAAGCATTGGAAGCTCCGTCAAAGTGAATAGACCATCGGGATCCTGGTTCAGGTCCTTCATCCGGTCCAGGTACTTCACAATCAGTCACAATCATGATACTTTCATCCGGAAACTCGAAGTTCATGGACTGATAGTCATCTACAGCTTGATGAGCTAAGTGGTCTGCCAATACACTCCCCTTGATGGCTTTCTGGGTTGTGTACTGAATGTCGTATTCCGTCAAGATCATTTGCCATCTTGCAATCCTCCCAGACAGAGCAGGCTTTTCGAATATGTACTTTATAGGATCCATTTTTGAGATCAATAAGGTAGTGTGAGTCAGCATATACTGTCTCAGTCGGCGAGCAGCCCATACCAAAGCGCAGCAAGTTTTCTCAAGCAGTGAGTATCGGGTCTCACAGTTGGTAAACTTTTTGCTAAGGTAATAAATGACATGCTCTTTTCGGCCAGACTCGTCATGCTGCCCCAGCACACACCCCATTGAGTTGTCCAGCACTGTCAGATATAGTATCAGAGATCTCCCTTCAACCGGTGGCATAAGGATAGGTGGTTCTTGGAGATACTCTTTGATTTTGTCAAAGGCAGCCTGACATTCATCGTTCCAACGTACTACCTGATCTTTCTTCAGCAGCTTGAAGATTGGCTCACAGGTAGCAGTCAGATGTGAGATGAATCGAGCGATGTAATTCAGGCGTCCTAAAAAGCCTCTGACTTCCTTCTCTATCCTAGGAACTGGCATCTCTTGAATAGCTTTGACCTTAGCAGGGTCCACTTGAATACCTTTATCACTGACCACGAAGCCTAGTAACTTTCCCGATCTTACCCCGAAGGTGCACTTGTTCGGGTTCAATCTCAGTTTGTACAGTTTCAACCGATCGAACAACTTCTGTAGATGATCTAGATGCTCTTCCTCAGTCTGGGACCTAGCGATCATGTCGTCCACATACACTTCTATCTCGTGATGGATCATGTCGTGAAATAAGGCAACCATGGCACGTTGGTAGGTTGCCCCAGCATTCTTTAATCCGAACGGCATGACCTTGTAACAGAAGGTGCCCCACTGAGTAACAAATGTAGTCTTTTCCATGTCTTCAGGTGCCATCTTGATCTGATTGTAGCCTGAAAAGCCATCCATGAAAGAGAATACCTTGTGCTGAGCTGTATTATCAACAAGGACATCAATGTGAGGTAAGGGGAAGTCATCCTTGGGGCTGGCCCTGTTCAGATCCCTATAATCAACACACATTCTGACCTTACCGTCCTTTTTAGGTACCGGCACCACGTTAGCAACCCACTGAGGGTAAGAAGTCACTGCAAGGAAACCGGCATCAAACTGTTTCATGACTTCGGCTTTAATCTTCTCGGACATCTCTGGACGCATCCGACGAACCTTTTGTTTAACTGGAGGGCAGTCTTCCCTAGTCGGCAAATGATGGACAACAATATCGGTATCCAACCCGGGCATGTCTTCGTAGGACCAGGCAAAGATCTCCATATAGTCATGTAACATCTTGGTTAACCGTTGCTTCACGCTGAGCTCTAGGTTGACACCAATCTTTACCTCTTTTCTATCTGCCTCAGTACCCAGGTTTATGGTTTTCACTGGCTCTTCATGGGGTTGAATTGCCCTCTCTTCCTGAAGCAACAACCTTGCGAGCTCGCCAGGCACTTCGCAATCATCTTCACCTTCGTCTTCGGCTAAGTTGATCGGATTTTCGAAGTCATAGCTGGCATTAGCAGAGTTGTTATCAGTGAGATCCAGAGTGGATTGGAACCTGTATGAGTGAGTGTGTGTGTAAATACAGCTGTTTTTTTGAAAATTATGTAAAGGAAAAGAAAGACAGAAAAGGAACACAATATTTGCAATGCGAAAAGTACGTCCAAGATTTTCATTCATGATGTATAAAATGACAGTTTGTATGCCCTCACAAACAGAACCACGGTGCCTCGGGTAAGACACCGGGCCATAGAGTTTATCATTGTTTATTACAAAATATAACGAAACAAAGAAATTTATTACTGCGTCACAAAGGTAACAGGGGTATGGTCCTTTGCACTCCAATTGTTCAATCCGTCTTCGGCCGTCGGATAGATCCAGCTGTTGAATTCAGCTTCGTCCACTTCATGGTCTTCCCCAACAGCATTCACTTCTGAACTTTTAATAAATACCGGAGGTCTTCCGATCTTTGCTTTCCTCATAGCTCTCTGACCTTCTGAGGTGAAACCCAGCCCAAGTTTATCAGTCTTCTGGGTGAAGTCTGGAAGTCTGCCCCAGTCGGCACATTCACCCTTCTGCACCACAGCCCTGGCATCCTTCAGAGAGGCCATCTTCAAAGGACCACTTACTTCTGTTGTTTCTGCTGCAATTGGAAACACCTCCTCGAAGTGCTGAAAGGGGGTTTCAATAAACTCCCCATCCATTTCAATGTATCTGAACGAGTTTAGGTGGCTCACCATATATTCTTCTTCTCCTTGCACCGTGACAATCTTCCCTCTGACGGGGTACTTCAGCTTTTGATGCAAGGTAGAGGTCACTGCCCCAGCCTTATGTATCCAGGGTCGACCCAACAGACAAGAGTAAGATGGACGGATATCCATAACATAAAAAGTGGAGTCAAACACCTGAGAGCCCACACGAATCGGAATGTCAACCTCCCCGTGGACCATCCTCTTTGAACCATCAAAGGCCCTGACGATGATGTTGCTGGGTTTCAATTCCAGGCCTTCACAATCTAGACGATCCAAAGCCTTCTTGGGTAGCACATTTAAAGATGACCCAGTATCAACCAACACATGTGCCAAGGTGGTGCCTCTGCATTCAATTGAGACATGCAGAGCATCATTATGGTCTCTCCCTTTTGTGGTTAAGTCAGCATCTGAGAAACCTAAACCGTTGTCTGCCGTCAGGCTTGCCACGCAATCAGTGAACTGGACCGCAGAGGTTTCATGTGGCACATGGGCCGTCTTGAGGAATGATATTAGGGCCTTTGCATGGGCCTCGGAGCACAGCAATAAAGAGAGCATGGAGATCTTGGAGGGCGTATGCCCCAGCTGTTCCACAACATTAAAATCGCTCTTCTTTATAATCTTCAGAATCTCCTCCATTTCTTGTGGGGAGGCCTCAGCAGCTATGGGTATGGGTGCCTCCATCTGGGCAGGCTCAACTTCAATTCCCTTTCCCCGAGCATTGGATGACTCGGCAGCAGGAGAAACAATCGGATTAACAGCAGGAACAACAGCTTGATCAGCAACAGGAATAGGTGTACTTGTAGGAATTATCAGGAGCGGTCTTCGGGCAGCAGGCGGTGCAATGTCAGGCGAGAAGAGCCTGCCACTGCGGGTAACTTTGGCTGGGCCAGTGATGTCACAGATGCTGGCGTCAGCGTTGAGCTCTTGTTTAATCCCGTTTATATATACATCTGCCCCATAGTGCCAAGGGACAGCTTTATCAGATACATAGGGCAGGGGCCCTGGAACAGTGATAATAACGGGTGCAACGGTCAGAATTTGGACGGGCTTCCTCTGGAGAGCCGGGATCGGATTATTGAAGATAGTCACCACAGAGACTTCTTCTATTGGAACCAAACGAACAGCAGACTTCTTGAATAGAATCTCCTTGCTATCCATTAAGCTTTGGATGCCTAACTTTAGCAAGGGACAACCGGATGGGGACACAACACAGAACAGGCAACCCTCACTACAACCCGGAAATAAACCGGCCTGCAGTAGGTTCTTCTTAACGATCTTTAGAGGAGTGGCTAGATCATCCACAGAAACAGCATAAACGTCTTCATCAACAGCATTTACCCCGTGCTGAGGCATAGGGGCAGTAACTACATTCGGCTTTGCGGGCGCTTCGAATTGTATCTCCTTTGCGTCGATAAGGTGTTGCACCTTATTCTTCAACGCCCAACAGTCATCAGTAGAGTGCCCCGGGCTTTCTGAATGATAAGTACAACGAGCATTCGGGTTGTACTTGGGGGATGCAGTATTTGGAAACTTCGGCGCCTCCCTGACAGTCACTAAATTAGTTGAGAGCAACTGTGGCAGGATCTGCGACAAGGTCATGTTTAAACGGGAGAATTCTCTCCGGGGTCTTTCCACCTTCTGAGTATTGTTTGGCCGGGGAGCGGCAGCAGGCTTAGCAATCATTACCGCACTGACAGATTGGCGGTGTTCATTTCTCTCTGATCTCCTGGAACCATATACGGCGCTAGACTCCTTCTTGAAGGGTTTCTTCTCAGCACTGGATGATGCACCCTTCGGAATTTTTCCAGATTTTAACCCAGCTTCAATCCTCTCTCCAGTCAAGATTAAATCAGTGAAACCAGCAGAAGAATTCCCAATGAGATGGTTGAAAAACGGCCCAGATAGGGTCCCCAAGAACATGTCAACCAGCTCCCGATCAGTCAATGGTGGCTGCACCCTGCCAGCCAGGTCTCTCCACTTCTGAGCGTACTCCTTAAAACCTTCGCTTGCACCTAACGCCATACCCTGGAGTTGGGTACGTGTGGGGGCAAGGTCGGCATTATACTGATACTGCTTGTAGAAAGCAGTAGCCAGCTCCTCCCAGTTACGAACTTTGGTCCCATCCACCTGATAGAACCATTCGAGATGAGTCCCTGAAAGACTCTCCTGGAAGAAGTGGATCCATAGATTCTTGTCCGCAGAGTACGGCTGAATTTTTCGAACATAGGACCTCAAATGCAGCTTGGGACAAGACGCCCCGTCATATTTGGAGAAAGTTGGTGCTTTGAACTTATGGGGGATAATCACACCAGTCGACAAACCCAGATCTCCGAAATCCAGCCCAGGTGCCTGTTGCACCTCCATAGCCTTCAACCTGTCCTCCAGTTGTTTGTATCTGTCATCTGAAGGAGGGTACTGCTCCTCATCAAAATCCGTCTCGTTGTCGGAGACCACTGGAGTAGGAATCTTTACTTCTGCCTGAGAAGGACTCTTGCCAACAGAAGAACCAGCCTCTTCATGTTGCAGAGTATTGCCGAACCTTCGGCCCGAGTTGAACAGAACAGTTCTTCTCTTCTTCTTCTTCTCCTTCTTCAGGAGCATAGCCTTTAATTCTTCTTGGCCTTTAGCCAGACCCTTGATTAGTTCTTGAAACTGCGCATTCTGCGCCTGAAGAGCCTTGATTGATGTCTCAGTTGATTCAGATCCGGGATTCATGATGCTGAAATAAACAGCGAAGAACTGTAAGCAACCTGAAAAGAGGAAAAACCTGCTATGCACATGATGTATGAAATGCGTATGCAATGCATTCAAGGGTTCGAAAGTTCAAATTTGTTGTAGACAAAAAAGGAACACACGTTATCATTAAAGAAAATCATTGTTTAATACATCAAGGCCTCATGGGCAAAAAGTACAAAAATCAAGTCAATCCCAGAATACACTGCGCATCCTTTTCGGAGCTATGTAGGTGTTGAGATTCCTCTCTTCATGCAACAGGCGGGTGAGCTCCAAGACTTTCTTTTCACTGGCATGCAGGCTAGTCTCAAGAGAATTCCTTTCCTCCTTAAGCTGGATCCAGCTCTTCTGCATCTCTTCCCAGGATGTGGGCATATCAGGGTGCTGAATAACATGAGACACTTCCCCTTCCAAGACAGGTTCTTTGATTACCGGGAGCATATGAGGATAAGGCATCACTAACTTCTGGGAGCGGGCTCGTACCCACTTGAGATAAGGTTCCAACGGGATGGAATTCCTGTGCCCCAGTGTCTTGCTGTCTATCCTACTAGGCATCCTCCAGGCTCTGATAAATCTCTGACGAAGTCCTTGAGTATCACTGTCGAAGTCAAAGACTATGTCGGGAATTAACATGTCATGAGGACCATCCCTCCGAGCATAACCAAACTGTCTCCAAGCCAGGCATGGGCTATAAGTAATACCTCCTCTGATTCCAAGTAAAGGAACATTAGGGTACTCCCCGCAACGATCAACGATAGTGACATCTTCTCTGTACCTAGGACACCAATGTATGTCTGCATGCGTAAGAGTCATCAACCGTTGTGACCATCTCAAACCCCGCTCATTCTTCAGGACTGATTGTGGAAGGTGCGAAATAAACCACCTTCCCAGGAGAGGAGTGCAACACATAAGGACACCTCTTTTTCTCATGGTTCGAGTGTAACATGAGTGAAGGATGTCCCCCAGCAACGTAGGTATAGGATTCCTGGACATAAAGATCTGGACAGCACTGATATCAATAAGCTGATCTGGATTAGGGAACAACACCAAACCATAAACAAGGAGGGCCACAACCTCTTCAAAAGCTTGCAAGTCAAGGGAATTCCAACATTCAAGGGCCTTCTCAAACAGAAACCTGGCTAAGAACCCTTTGATACCACTTCTAACTTCCCAATGTCCCTTGAGGTCAGATGACTGTAGGTGCAAGGCTTTAGCAATCTCTTCAAGCTTAGGTTCCTTTTCTGTACCGTTGAAGGGTAGCTGATCAAGGATAGGGATCTTCAGGAGCCGGGAGAACTCCTCCAATGTAGGTACCAACTGATAGTCCAAGAAGGTAAAGCAGTGATGTAGAGGGTCAAAGAATTGGAACAAGACTTTTATCATATCTTCCTCAATGTTGGTGTTGACCAAGTTGATGAGGCTTCCATGCCTTTCACTGAATGAAGAGTTCTCGGGAATCCTGGATATAAGCTCCTTAAGCTGAGGAGGGATCCTTACAAGATTGACCTGAATTGTCTTTCTACGAACAGTTTCCATGTCCTACAAAACAAGAACAAAGATGAAAATTCGAACCCCTGAAATGGTTAGTCAATGCATATGATGCTGGATGATGTCATGATGCTATGATTAAACACACCACAGATATTTACAAAGACAAACATGTAGGGCACACAAGGCACACAAGACAAGCCCTTAAGGTTTAAGGCCAGCATGGGGTCTGGGTAGTACCCTCTTGAAGTTGGTGGGTTCAACCTGTCCTAATCAAAGTAACCGGGTTCTAAGGTTCTCAATATCACGGGATTGCTTTCATTGTTCATCGTTTCGATTTAGCCACTGAACTGGCGACCGAAATATTCCAGGAAAGCAACCCTCAATTGAGTGTAGTATCGAGTATCAACCAACCTCGGACTGCACCAAAGTCAGTTATCTCACTACCCTAAAGAGGCCAAGATAGTTCAATTAAGGTTCCTAAGGTCTGTTGATGCTTCACGACACCACGCGGAGGCCCCGTACTCTCCTTGACTGAACTCAAGGGTTACCGGTACACACCAAAGTGCCACATCAACGTAGCAGACTGTTTCAACCATGTCGGTATACCCCGCACAGTTCCCTCACAGCCTTGTTGCTACTTTCTAAGAAAGGTATCCCCCAGATCCGGGTTTAGGATCTATAGAACTCCCAAGCAACCCACAATTTAAAGCACACAAGGAAAACAATTGAAAACATAGTTATAAGCTAGCCCTAAGGTACACCTCACTTTAAGGGATCCCCAGCAGAGTCGCCAGTTCTGTGATCGGTGGATCTGGAACTGACTGTTTAACGCTGGTTCGCGAAATGTCGCGAAAGCAAGAGTCGCCACCGTCTTTTATTTTCTCCAAATGGAAAGGACAAAAGCACAGAAAAATTCCTTAAAGAGATTGCTCTTGGTTCGGGAGGTAGGTTATAGAAAGGGAAGGTGTTAGCACCCTTTCTATCCATGGTTATCCATGGGCTCTTAGATACTTGCTCATTGTGTTTTCAAAAATGGTTTGTTTGCTTTTCAACTGTGGGTTTAAAAAGTTTCTTTGAAAAATTTCAGATCGACTCGTACGTCAGAGTGTTTGAAAAAAATTTGCTTTGAAAACTTTTGAAAAGTGTCGGTGTGAAAAGTCTTTTTGAGTTTGTTTTGAAGAGAGCAAGTATCCTTGAGAATCTACCTACCCTAAGGAATTCGTCTGTGTAAATGTCCTTTAAAAGTAGTGCCATCCCACCATTGAGAGGTAGGTAGCACCACCGTTGGAGGTGTTCGGGTCAATTCGAGTTTTAGGGACGTGGTGATCACCAGAGCAATGGGAAGACACCTTAGAAGCTACCCTCATGCCAGGTTCCCGGATCATGAGGACTTATTAAGATGTCCTCTACTCGACGATCACCTTTCGAAAGGCAACAGTGAGGCGTACCCTAGGGGTGGTGTGTGCGATTCGTGTGTCGTTTTCATTTGTATTTGTCTTGTCATGTTTGTTGTGTTCTACGCTTGATTTTAATTAAGACATTCATTCTTGCATGCTTATTTAACAGTTATAAAGTTTGCGGGAAAATAAATCTAAACTATTACAAAGGGCGCGGGTCCACATCGCCAAAATTAAACCGGACCCGATTTGACGGAAAATAAATAAAGCAAAAGTAAAAGTGCGAAAAATAGAATCGTTACATCGCTTTGGGAGAATTACATAATTATAATAAGCAATAAAGTAAATGCGCGAAATAAAATAATTAAAACAATGGGCGTTGGACCCTTTTGCAAAAAATTGAATTAATAAGGAATTAAGATAAAAAATGAAAATTAAATGTTTTTGGTATTTTTTGTATTTTTTAAGATTTTATAGAAAGAATAATTAATTAACATCAAAATGAAGCGTCAAACCCTAATTCTAATGTTTTTTAAGTTTATTGTGAAAATATTAAGTTTTATCCTAATTTAAATCTAAGTTAATTTACATGCAAAATTTAATTATAGAAAATAAATAAAATAAGCAATATTATTGTAAAAAGGGAAATTAAGAAGAATAAAAATTAAACCTAATTCTATTTTTGGATTTTAGTTATTAAAAGGATTAAAATTATAACCTAATTAAACTAAATACTTGCATGCAATTTATTTATGGAAATAATTAAAATAAAATAAATATTATATTTTTTGCCTTTTTCTGATTTTTATGATATTTTTCATATTTTTGTAAAAATAATTAATTAATTAAAACAAATAAAAAAACAAATAACATAACAATTAAAAAAATAAAATATGAAAAGAAAAGCAAACCAGGGGGGGTTCAGGCCCCAATTTAGGAGGTATAGGCCTAGCATTCTGGCCCAATAGCTTGAAATCCATTGACTTTTTTGTGCAACATGTGACGCGTCTGACTATGGTGCATGGTACTCCTTGGATCTATGCCTTTGGTGTGGTCGTCTGGGACACGTGTGTGCTTGGATCAGGATGGCATATGGTACGTCTCCACAGAAGCGCTGCATAGGAATTTGGGTTGAAAAATAACATGAAGCATTATACAGACCTGGGACTCGAACCCAGGTCTGGGACGTTGCAAGCTCAACACCTGTGCCACTACGCCAGTTTGATTACGTTTAACATATAACATCAAATAAATAATATAAAAACATAACGCGTTAGTGGAAGTCAGCGCGCGAAAGTTTGAATCCTCCACTCTTCGCCCCACACGTCATCATCTTCTTTCTTTTTTTCTGAAACATAAACCTTAAGCAACGGTTTTTAACGCGTTGCAGAAAGTGGGCTATGGAAAAATAGCGATTAGCGCTATGTGAATCATAAATTAATTGCGACTACATCAATCTAATCGTCCAGACGCGTTGAACTTAATGGTCTTAGTCCCAGCCTCTAATTTTGCCTGATTGCAAAAACCCCAATTTTAAGGTTGAAGAACCCTAATCTGCATCAATGGCATAATCATGGATATTGCACAAAAACGAAATTAATTGGTATGGTTAGCATCAGAACAAAATAACAATCATGAATCAACAAATAAAACTTAAGAAAGATGCTTAAATCATGATGCACGACTCCAAGTTTTCATCTGTACAGTTTTGAGTCATTATACCAATTTTTTGCGTTTTGGTTGATGTTAGGGATTGGCACACGTTCAGAGATTGTCAAGGAAGCTATTGAACCAAGTTTGGAGCCTTGAATCGACCTCTAGGACGCTTTTCAGAATTTGAGTTTTCAAGCAATTTTTCAAGTTTCTACCTTGGTCTTTTGCGCAGCCTGGAGTGTCATGCCATTAGGTTTTGATTCCTGATCATATAGTGAGCATTTTAGGTTAACAAAATTAGCACCAATCTCTTGCAATTATGGATTAAGGATTTGATTTGTTAAGGATCCTTTTTGAATCCTTTTTTATGTACAATTTTGTTCAATCATGCCAAATCAAACCAAATCTTGCCTAATTAGCATGTGCACGAGATCTTGAGTATAGAATGTGCATAAAAAGATTTTTTTAGGTCAAGTTTATATATTTTTACATATTTAAATGATTTAAATGAATTAATATTAATATAAATTCAAATAAATAATTAAAAAATGAGAAAATACTTCCCTTTGGGCCAAGTGGTCGTGCATAGGCTTAGAATGATGAATCATGGAAGAAAAATGGGCCCATTAGCAATTTTGGATCATTTGCATCAATGTTGACTTTTCAAAATTCCCAAAAATTTCCCAACTTCCACAAGGCATAACTTGCTCAATTTTTAAGCTTTTCACATGTTCTTGGACATTTTGGAAAGGTCTTTGAGTCCTTTAACCAATGCCTTTGGTCCCATGTCATTTTGATTTACCAATCTCAAGTTATGGCCTTTGACTTAAAGTCCCTTTTTGTTGACTTTTGAAAGTGACCTATAATGTTGAAATTGATAACTTTTTGTGAGAGCATTTCTTGGACTTGAAGTATGAAGATGAATTGTAGGAAATGTCTTTCTCTTAAAAATGAGCTTTGGATGGAATTTTTCTGATAATCCATGTGAAAGTTATGCCCTGGTCAATTTCAGTTGACTTTTTCAGCTGTCCAAATATAGTAACTTTTGCATCTTTGATGATTTCTGAGCCAAATCTTGAGAATCATGATCAAGCATTGATCAAATGATATTTGTGGCTTCAAAATGATATGTTGACCAAAAATTTGAACTTTTGACTGTCAAATGACCATTTTGCCCCTACAGTTGACTGTAGTGCAATCTAGGGTTTTGACTGTGCAATTTTAAGCTGAATGCCTTGAAACTTGATATGAGGATGTTTGACCACATTTGTAGGCATATGAGACTTGATTGGGCCTTTGAAAACTTTCAATTCTTGATCAGAACACAAACCCTAGTTTTGACTGTATAGGAGACAGTTGAACTGCATAACCCTTGGGGAATTTTGTGACTTGGCTTGGCAATTTCTTGAAGAATATGGGGGGGAAAATTTTGGGGTGCAACAGTTGCCCCTGTTCAATCTTCTTAGACCTGAGGATGCAGATTGGCTGACGTGCCTTTCGTAATCCGATGGTAAAAGATGATTGGACACTAGAGTGCCCAGAAATTTGCGCTCACATAGTGGCAGTGATGGTGGAATGGGCTTATAGATGCCATTTGGAGATTGCTGGATAGGATGATGGGCTTATAGATGCCATCTGGATGTTGATCGCGTAGGAGATTCCTTAGCGAGAACCTGCATACCTGCAAAAGAGAAAATGAGTACCTGACACGTTGCAGGAGCTGATTTTAGATGCTTGGTATAGATGTGTCCTGACTGGTTACAGGAGCTGAGTCTGGAGCTTCAAACGCTGATGAATGAACCAGGGATGGTTACTGCCTTAGCATGGATGGTAAGAGAACCTTGGGCGATTTTAACTTCAACAACGCTCGTTGAGAAAAATCTTGGGTGTCTTCTACTGGGATAAGAATCAGGGAGATCTTAGGGTCGATCTGACTGAACCAGAGGAGGCCTTTGACTGGATAAGCATCAGGAAAATCTTAGGGTCGATTTAACTGAACTGGACAAGGTCTTGGAATATCTTCAACTGGATAAGCATCAGGGAGATCTTAGGGTCGATCTGACTGAACCAGAGAAGGCCTTTGACTGGATAAGCATCAGGAAAATCTTAGGGTCGATTTAACTGAACCGGTCTAGGTCTTGAAACATCTTCAACTGGATAAGCATCAGGGAGATCTTAGGGTCGATCTGACTGAACCAGAGAAGGCCTTTGACTGGATAAGCATCAGGAAAATCTTAGGGTCGATTTAACTGAACCGGTCAAGGTCTTGGAATATCTTCAACTGGATAAGCATCAGGGAGATCTTAGGGTCGATCTGACTGAACCAGAGAAGGCCTTTGACTAGATAAGCATCAGGAAAATCTTAGGGTCGATTTAACTGAACCGGTCAAGGTCTTGGAATATCTTCAACTGGATAAGCATCAGGGAGATCTTAGGGTCGATCTGACTGAACCAGAGAAGGCCTTTGACTAGATAAGCATCAGGAAAATCTTAGGGTCGATTTAACTGAACCGGTCAAGGTCTTGGAATATCTTCAACTGGATAAGAATCAGGGAGATCTTAGGGTCGATCTTAATGAACCAGAGAAGGCCTTTGACTGGATAAGCATCAGGAAAATCTTAGGGTCGATTTAACTGAACCGATCTAGGTCTTGAAATGTGATTGAGACTTTAAACTGCATCTTTCCTGAAAGGTAAAAGTCAGTCATATGCAATGCATGATATGGATCAAGCAATGATGTTCTCAACATAAAGGAGACTTGTATGATGCAGTGCGTTATGCATGCTATGATGATGTATGTGAAGTTTTATGTATGTTTTCGTCTAGGAAAGTGAATCCTTGACGGGTGCCGGGAAGTTGTATCCTGGGCTGACGTTGAAGAATAGATTTTGCTTCCGCTGGGGATGATAACTGCAAGAATACCGGTAGGAGAAGATAACTCCGTTGAGGAATAAACTTGGCAAATGAAGAGTCTGCGGGGAGAAAAGATACTCTAGCGACTATGCTGGGAAGCGGTACTCTGTGGGGATAGAGATGCTTTGCTTGAATTATTGAGAATGACTTGCTGAGGATACCGTTGTTGTATAAAGTGTTGACGGACTTCGCTGGGGTAAGAAGACTTTGTCGACGACGCTCTTTCCATGGCTTTTGGCTGAGGATAACCCAGTTATATCCTGTTAAGGAAATAACTCTTTAAATAAAGCCGGACGACGCGTTCGTGCTCTGTGAGGATAAGCTTCCAGAATTTACTGGGGGTAAGCTTACTGCTTGGGGAGATATGAATTCCAACTTTCCTGGGGAAACTGGGTTGGACTGGACTCTTTGGGGAAGTTTTGGACTGCGGGGAAGTGATTCCTTTGAATGTTGGTATGCCGTCGGGGAACAATCTTTAGACCAAGACTGCCGGGGATGCTTGTTAAGAATATATGTATTGCTGCTGGGGAATGTTTGAGATCGGCTGGAGGATACTCAATTTCCTTGATATTTGATGATTTGCTTGGAGAAGAATGTATTGTTTTACTCTCTGGGGAACTAATATGTACTGGTCGTGTTCTTTAGCTGAACCTACCTTGGTATCTTGGAGGATAGAACAATTGGATTGTTTAGACAACTCTTTATTGCCCCTGTTTCTAGTGTCACCTGCAACTAATTCCTTTGTTTCGTATGCAAATATTTATGAGTTAGCAAATTATTGTCAATGCATATATCACAAATTGAACCTTGGACGTTCTTCGCAAAACAAAACAGAAAAAAGAAAAACACTTGGCACGTTTAACTGAAAAATATATTTGTATTGATTTTTGAATGGCCTGAATAGGCGTTTTGTGTACAAGAGGCTGACGTCCTAGTAAGAGGTACGCCGCTGATCAAAAGAGTTTATACATGTTTTGTACAAAAGAAAATAAAACAGCTGTGTGAAAGATGAATGATCCACTGGGTTTCAACTCTGCTATTGCCTTTATAACTCCGAGCGTCTCATCACTTGATGACCTTGGTTGAGGGTGAAGCTGACTGATCGATGCCGTTTGAGCTTGATGCAGATACCGGATTCTGGATGCAAAGTGATCCAATGAGACATAGTATTACGCTTTTATCCCTAATTTTTGCCTGGACCGCCCTTTCGGGTTTTCAGTCCACCGGGATACCCATTTTTGCCCAAGCCGCCTTTTCAGGTTTTCGACTTGCCGGGTGTACAGATTTTTTTTATTTTCATCCCTTCATTTTGCCCGAACCCTTTTGGTTCAACGGGAAGCCCTAATTTTTGCCTAGGCATGTCAGCCTAGCGGGTCTTTTTCATGCGTAGTATTTTTTAACTATGTCTGCATTGGCGGGGTGAGGAAGGTCGTCACCATCCATGTTGGTTAATATCATTGCTCCTCCTGAGAACACATGTTTAACCACAAATGGCCCTTCATACGTAGGGGTCCATTTTCCCCTTGGATCACTCTGAGGAAGGATGATTCTCTTGATAACCAGATCCCCAACTTGATATTCCTGCGGCCTGACCTTTTTGTTAAATGCCCTGATCATTCGTTTTTGATATGTCTGACCATGACAGATAGCAGCAAGTCTCTTTTCGTCAACGAGGTTGAGTTGATCAAGTCGTGTCTGGATCCAATCATCTTCGTCTAGATTTGCGTCCTTCATTATCCAGAGAGAGGGAATTTGTACTTCAATCGGCAAGACTGCCTCCATGCCATAAACCAGAGAGAAGGGAGTTGCCCCGGTTGACGTCCTAGCTGAGGTACGGTACCCATGCAGAGCGAACGGTAACATCTCGTGCCAATCTTTGTAAGTTACTGTCATTTTTTGCACGATCTTCTTGATGTTTTTGTTAGCTGCTTCTACAGCCCCATTCATCTTCGGTCTGTAAGGAGAAGAATTGTGGTGCTGTATCTTGAACTGTTCGCAAAGCTCAGCAATCATCTTGTTGTTCAGATTGGTACCGTTGTCTGTAATAATTCGCTCAGGGACGCCGTACCGACAGATCAGATTGTGCCGAATAAACCGTGCTACAACAGTCTTGGTTACTGTAGCATAGGATGCTGCCTCAACCCACTTTGTAAAATAGTCAATCGCCACTAGGATGAAGCGATGTCCATTAGATGCCGTAGGTTTGATCTCGCCGATCATGTCTATACCCCACATTGCAAACGGCCAAGGCGCAGTCAGAACATTCAGGGGAACCGGAGGAACATGCACTTTATCTGCATAGATCTGGCACTTGTGGCATGTCCTGGAGTGTTGGTAACAGTCAGCTTCCATTGTGGACCAGTAATATCCTGCCCGTAGGATTTTCTTAGCCATAGTGTGTCCACTGGAATGCGTACCAAAGGTCCCTTCATGTAGCTCTTCCATGATTCTTTCTGCTTCGGTCTTATCCACACAACGCAGTAAGGTTGAATCATGGTTTCTCTTGTACAAGATGTCGTTGCTTAGGAAGAACTTGGCTGCGAACCTCCTCAGGAATTTCTTATCATTGACAGAGGCACCTTCAGGGTATTCCTGAGCTTCCAGATATCTCTTCACTTCGTGGTACCAAGGCTTCTCAGTTACCAATTCAGTTTCGAGATCACAACAGTATGCCGGTTCGTCCAGTTTCCAGATGATGATCCGGGGAGCTTCATTATCCCATTTAACCTTGAACATTGAAGACATTGTAGCTAACGCGTCCGCTAACTGATTCTCTTCTCTTGGAAAGTGCTCAAAGGTTATCTTTGTGAAGTGGGGAATCAGGGTCAACACACATTCTCTGTAAGGAATCAAGTTTGGATGTTTCGTATCCCACTCTCCTTTGATCTGATTGATCACAAGAGCGGAATCTCCGAAGACACTTAGAAATTTGATCCTTAGGTCGATCGCAGCTTGAAGACCCATGATACATGCCTCATACTCCGCCATGTTGTTGGTACAGTTGAAACATAGCCGGGCAGTGAGTGGAGTATGAGTATCTTGAGGAGATATGATGATGGCGCCGATACCATTTCCCAAAGCATTGGAAGCTCCGTCAAAGTGCATAGACCATCGGGATCCTGGTTCAGGTCCTTCATCCGGTCCAGGTACTTCACAATCAGTCACAATCATGATACTTTCATCCGGAAACTCGAAGTTCATGGACTGATAGTCATCTACAGCTTGATGAGCTAAGTGGTCTGCCAATACACTCCCCTTGATGGCTTTTTGGGTTGTGTACTGAATGTCGTATTCCGTCAAGATCATTTGCCATCTTGCAATCCTCCCAGACAGAGCAGGCTTTTCGAATATGTACTTTATAGGATCCATTTTTGAGATCAATAAGGTAGTGTGAGTCAGCATATACTGTCTCAGCCGGCGAGCAGCCCATACCAAAGCGCAGCAAGTTTTCTCAAGCAGTGAGTATCGGGTCTCACAGTTGGTAAACTTTTTGCTAAGGTAATAAATGGCATGCTCTTTTCGGCCAGACTCGTCATGCTGCCCCAGCACACACCCCATTGAGTTGTCCAGCACTGTCAGATATAGTATCAGAGATCTCCCTTCAACCGGTGGCATAAGGATAGGTGGTTCTTGGAGATACTCTTTGATTTTGTCAAAGGCAGCCTGACATTCATCGTTCCAACGTACTACCTGATCTTTCTTCAGCAGCTTGAAGATTGGCTCACAGGTAGCAGTCAGATGTGAGATGAATCGAGCGATGTAATTCAGGCGTCCTAAAAAGCCTCTGACTTCCTTCTCTATCCTAGGAACTGGCATCTCTTGAATAGCTTTGACCTTAGCAGGGTCCACTTGAATACCTTTATCACTGACCACGAAGCCTAGTAACTTTCCCGATCTTACCCCGAAGGTGCACTTGTTCGGGTTCAATCTCAGTTTGTACAGTTTCAACCGATCGAACAACTTCTGTAGATGATCTAGATGCTCTTCCTCAGTCTGGGACCTAGCGATCATGTCGTCCACATACACTTCTATCTCGTGATGGATCATGTCGTGAAATAAGGCAACCATGGCACGTTGGTAGGTTGCCCCAGCATTCTTTAATCCGAACGGCATGACCTTGTAACAGAAGGTGCCCCAATGAGTAACAAATGTAGTCTTTTCCATGTCTTCAGGTGCCATCTTGATCTGATTGTAGCCTGAAAAGCCATCCATGAAAGAGAATACCTTGTGCTGAGCTGTATTATCAACAAGGACATCAATGTGAGGTAAGGGGAAGTCATCCTTGGGGCTGGCCCTGTTCAGATCCCTATAATCAACACACATTCTGACCTTACCGTCCTTTTTAGGTACCGGCACCACGTTAGCAACCCACTGAGGGTAAGAAGTCACTGCAAGGAAACTGGCATCAAACTGTTTCATGACTTCGGCTTTAATCTTCTCGGACATCTCTGGACGCATCCGACGAACCTTTTGTTTAACTGGAGGGCAGTCTTCCCTAGTCGGCAAATGATGGACAACAATATCGGTATCCAACCCGGGCATGTCTTCGTAGGACCAGGCAAAGATCTCCATATAGTCATGTAACATCTTGGTTAACCGTTGCTTCACGCTGAGCTCTAGGTTGACACCAATCTTTACCTCTTTTCTATCTGCCTCAGTACCCAGGTTTATGGTTTTCACTGGCTCTTCATGGGGTTGAATTGCCCTCTCTTCCTGAAGCAACAACCTTGCGAGCTCGCCAGGCACTTCGCAATCATCTTCACCTTCGTCTTCGGCTAAGTTGATCGGATTTTCGAAGTCATAGCTGGCATTAGCAGAGTTGTTATCAGTGAGATCCAGAGTGGATTGGAACCTGTATGAGTGAGTGTGTGTGTAAATACAGCTGTTTTTTTGAAAATTATGTAAAGGAAAAGAAAGACAGAAAAGGAACACAATATTTGCAATGCGAAAAGTACGTCCAAGATTTTCATTCATGATGTATAAAATGACAGTTTGTATGCCCTCACAAATAGAACCACGGTGCCTCGGGTAAGACATCGGGCCATAGAGTTTATCATTGTTTATTACAAAATATAACGAAACAAAGAAATTTATTACTGCGTCACAAAGGTAACAGGGGTATGGTCCTTTGCGCTCCAATTGTTCAATCCGTCTTCGGCCGTCGGATAGATCCAGCTGTTGAATTCAGCTTCGTCCACTTCATGGTCTTCCCCAACAGCATTCACTTCTGAACTTTTAATAAATACCGGAGGTCTTCCGATCTTTGCTTTCCTCATAGCTCTCTGACCTTCTGAGGTGAAACCCAGCCCAAGTTTATCAGTCTTCTGGGTGAAGTCTGGAAGTCTGCCCCAGTCGGCACATTCACCCTTCTGCACCACAGCCCTGGCATCCTTCAGAGAGGCCATCTTCAAAGGACCACTTACTTCTGTTGTTTCTGCTGCAATTGGAAACACCTCCTCGAAGTGCTGAAAGGGGGTTTCAATAAACTCCCCATCCATTTCAATTTATCTGAACGAGTTTAGGTGGCTCACCATATATTCTTCTTCTCCTTGCACCGTGACAATCTTCCCTCTGACGGGGTACTTCAGCTTTTGATGCAAGGTAGAGGTCACTGCCCCAGCCTTATGTATCCAGGGTCGACCCAACAGACAAGAGTAAGATGGACGGATATCCATCACATAAAAAGTGGAGTCAAACACCTGAGATCCCACACGAATCGGAATGTCAACCTCCCCGTGGACCATCCTCTTTGAACCATCAAAGGCCCTGACGATGATGTTGCTGGGTTTCAATTCCAGGCCTTCACAATCTAGACGATCCAAAGCCTTCTTGGGTAGCACATTTAAAGATGACCCAGTATCAACCAACACATGTGCCAAGGTGGTGCCCCTGCATTCAATTGAGACATGCAGAGCATCATTATGGTCTCTCCCTTTTGTGGTCAAGTCAGCATCTGAGAAACCTAAACCGTTGTCTGCCGTCAGGCTTGCCACGCAATCAGTGAACTGGACCGCAGAGGTTTCATGTGGCACATGGGCCGTCTTGAGGAATGATATTAGGGCCTTTGCATGGGCCTCGGAGCACAGCAATAAAGAGAGCATGGAGATCTTGGAGGGCGTATGCCCCAACTGTTCCACAACATTAAAATCGCTCTTCTTTATAATCTTCAGAATCTCCTCCATTTCTTGTGGGGAGGCCTCAGCAGCTATGGGTATGGGTGCCTCCATCTGGGCAGGCTCAACTTCAATTCCCTTTCCCCGAGCATTGGATGACTCGGCAGCAGGAGAAACAATCGGATTAACAGCAGGAACAACAGCTTGATCAACAACAGGAATAGGTGTACTTGTAGGAATTATCAGGAGCGGTCTTCGGGCAGCAGGCGGTGCAATGTCAGGCGAGAAGAGCCTGCCACTGCGGGTAACTTTGGCTGGGCCAGTGATGTCACAGATGCTGGCGTCAGCGTTGAGCTCTTGTTTAATCCCGTTTATATATACATCTGCCCCATAGTGCCAAGGGACAGCTTTATCAGATACATAGGGCAGGGGCCCTGGAACAGTGATAATAACGGGTGCAACGGTCAGAATTTGGACGGGCTTCCTCTGGAGAGCCGGGATCGGATTATTGAAGATAGTCACCACAGAGACTTCTTCTATTGGAACCAAACGAACAGCAGACTTCTTGAATAGAATCTCCTTGCTATCCATTAAGCTTTGGATGCCTAACTTTAGCAAGGGACAACCGGATGGGGACACAACACAGAACAGGCAACCCTCACTACAACCCGGAAATAAACCGGCCTGCAGTAGGTTCTTCTTAACGATCTTTAGAGGAGTGGCTAGATCATCCACAGAAACAGCATAAACGTCTTCATCAACAGCATTTACCCCGTGCTGAGGCATAGGGGCAGTAACTACATTCGGCTTTGCGGGCGCTTCGAATTGTATCTCCTTTGCGTCGATAAGGTCTTGCACCTTATTCTTCAACGCCCAACAGTCATCAGTAGAGTGCCCCGGGCTTTCTGAATGATAAGTACAACGAGCATTCGGGTTGTACTTGGGGGATGCAGTATTTGGAAACTTCGGCGCCTCCCTGACAGTCACTAAATTAGTTGAGAGCAACTGTGGCAGAATCTGCGACAAGGTCATGTTTAAACGGGAGAATTCTCTCCGGGGTCTTTCCACCTTCTGAGTATTGTTTGGCCGGGGAGCGGCAGCAGGCTTAGCAATCATTACCGCACTGACAGATTGGCGGTGTTCATTTCTCTCTGATCTTCTGGAACCATATACGGCGCTAGACTCCTTCTTGAAGGGTTTCTTCTCAGCACTGGATGATGCACCCTTCGGAATTTTTCCAGATTTTAACCCAGCTTCAATCCTCTCTCCAGTCAAGATTAAATCAGTGAAACCAGCAGAAGAATTCCCAATGAGATGGTTGAAAAACGGCCCAGATAGGGTCCCCAAGAACATGTCAACCAGCTCCCGATCAGTCAATGGTGGCTGCACCCTGCCAGCCAGGTCTCTCCACTTCTGAGCGTACTCCTTAAAACCTTCGCTTGCACCTAACGCCATACCCTGGAGTTGGGTACGTGTGGGGGCAAGGTCGGCATTATACTGATACTGCTTGTAGAAAGCAGTAGCCAGCTCCTCCCAGTTACGAACTTTGGTCCCATCCAGCTGATAGAACCATTCGAGATGAGTCCCTGAAAGACTCTCCTGGAAGAAGTGGATCCATAGATTCTTGTCCGCAGAGTACGGCTGAATTTTTCGAACATAGGACCTCAAATGCAGCTTGGGACAAGACGCCCCGTCATATTTGGAGAAAGTTGGTGCTTTGAACTTATGGGGGATAATCACACCAGTCGACAAACCCAGATCTCCGAAATCCAGCCCAGGTGCCTGTTGCACCTCCATAGCCTTCAACCTGTCCTCCAGTTGTTTGTATCTGTCATCTGAAGGAGGGTACTGCTCCTCATCAAAATCCGTCTCGTTGTCGGAGACCACTGGAGTAGGAATCTTTACTTCTGCCTGAGAAGGACTCTTGCCAACAGAAGAACCAGCCTCTTCATGTTGCAGAGTATTGCCGAACCTTCGGCCCGAGTTGAACATAACAGTTCTTCTCTTCTTCTTCTTCTCCTTCTTCAGGAGCATAGCCTTTAATTCTTCTTGGCCTTTAGCCAGACCCTTGATTAGTTCTTGAAACTGCGCATTCTGCGCCTGAAGAGCCTTGATTGATGTCTCAGTTGATTCAGATCCGGGATTCATGATGCTGAAATAAACAGCGAAGAACTGTAAGCAACCTGAAAAGAGGAAAAACCTGCTATGCACATGATGTATGAAATGCGTATGCAATGCATTCAAGGGTTCGAAAGTTCAAATTTGTTGTAGACAAAAAAGGAACACACGTTATCATTAAAGAAAATCATTGTTTAATACATCAAGGCCTCATGGGCAAAAAGTACAAAAATCAAGTCAATCCCAGAATACACTGCGCATCCTTTTCGGAGCTATATAGGTGTTGAGATTCCTCTCTTCATGCAACAGGCGGGTGAGCTCCAAGACTTTCTTTTCACTGGCATGCAGGCTAGTCTCAAGAGAATTCCTTTCCTCCTTAAGCTGGATCCAGCTCTTCTGCATCTCTTCCCAGGATGTGGGCATATCAGGGTGCTGAATAACATGAGACACTTCCCCTTCCAAGACAGGTTCTTTGATTACCGGGAGCATATGAGGATAAGGCATCACTAACTTCTGGGAGCGGGCTCGTACCCACTTGAGATAAGGTTCCAACGGGATGGAATTCCTGTGCCCCAGTGTCTTGCTGTCTATCCTACTAGGCATCCTCCAGGCTCTGATAAATCTCTGACGAAGTCCTTGAGTATCACTGTCGAAGTCAAAGACTATGTCGGGAATTAACATGTCATGAGGACCATCCCTCCGAGCATAACCAAACTGTCTCCAAGCCAGGCATGGGCTATAAGTAATACCTCCTCTGATTCCAAGTAAAGGAACATTAGGGTACTCCCCGCAACGATCAACGATAGTGACATCTTCTCTGTACCTAGGACACCAATGTATGTCTGCATGCGTAAGAGTCATCAACCGTTGTGACCATCTCAAACCCCGCTCATTCTTCAGGACTGATTGTGGAAGGTGCGAAATAAACCACCTTCCCAGGAGAGGAGTGCAACACATAAGGACACCTCTTTTTCTCATGGTTCGAGTGTAACATGAGTGAAGGATGTCCCCCAGCAACGTAGGTATAGGATTCCTGGACATAAAGATCTGGACAGCACTGATATCAATAAGCTGATCTGGATTAGGGAACAACACCAAACCATAAACAAGGAGGGCCACAACCTCTTCAAAAGCTTGCAAGTCAAGGGAATTCCAACATTCAAGGGCCTTCTCAAACAGAAACTTGGCTAAGAACCCTTTGATACCACTTCTAACTTCCCAATGTCCCTTGAGGTCAGATGACTGTAGGTGCAAGGCTTTAGCAATCTCTTCAAGCTTAGGTTCCTTTTCTGTACCGTTGAAGGGTAGCTGATCAAGGATAGGGATCTTCAGGAGCCGGGAGAACTCCTCCAATGTAGGTACCAACTGATAGTCCAAGAAGGTAAAGCAGTGATGTAGAGGGTCAAAGAATTGGAACAAGACTTTTATCATATCTTCCTCAATGTTGGTGTTGACCAAGCTGATGAGGCTTCCATGCCTTTCACTGAATGAAGAGTTCTCGGGAATCCTGGATATAAGCTCCTTAAGCTGAGGAGGGATCCTTACAAGATTGACCTGAATTGTCTTTCTACGAACAGTTTCCATGTCCTACAAAACAAGAACAAAGATGAAAATTCGAACCCCTGAAATGGTTAGTCAATGCATATGATGCTGGATGATGTCATGATGCTATGATTAAACACACCACAGATATTTACAAAGACAAACATGTAGGGCACACAAGGCACACAAGACAAGCCCTTAAGGTTTAAGGCCAGCATGGGGTCTGGGTAGTACCCTCTTGAAGTTGGTGGGTTCAACCTGTCCTAATCAAAGTAACCGGGTTCTAAGGTTCTCAATATCACGGGATTGCTTTCATTGTTCATCGTTTCGATTTAGCCACTGAACTGGCGACCGAAATATTCCAGGAAAGCAACCCTCAATTGAGTGTAGTATCGAGTATCAACCAACCTCGGACTGCACCAAAGTCAGTTATCTCACTACCCTAAAGAGGCCAAGATAGTTCAATTAAGGTTCCTAAGGTCTGTTGATGCTTCACGACACCACGCGGAGGCCCCGTACTCTCCTTGACTGAACTCAAGGGTTACCGGTACACACCAAAGTGCCACATCAACGTAGCAGACTGTTTCAACCATGTCGGTATACCCCGCACAGTTCCCTCACAGCCTTGTTGCTACTTTCTAAGAAAGGTATCCCCCAGATCCGGGTTTAGGATCTATAGAACTCCCAAGCAACCCACAATTTAAAGCACACAAGGAAAACAATTGAAAACATAGTTATAAGCTAGCCCTAAGGTACACCTCACTTTAAGGGATCCCCAGCAGAGTCGCCAGTTCTGTGATCGGTGGATCTGGAACTGACTGTTTAACGCTGGTTCGCGAAATGTCGCGAAAGCAAGAGTCGCCACCGTCTTTTATTTTCTCCAAATGGAAAGGACAAAAGCACAGAAAAATTCCTTAAAGAGATTGCTCTTGGTTCGGGAGGTAGGTTATAGAAAGGGAAGGTGTTAGCACCCTTTCTATCCATGGTTATCCATGGGCTCTTAGATACTTGCTCATTGTGTTTTCAAAAATGGTTTGTTTGCTTTTCAACTGTGGGTTTAAAAAGTTTCTTTGAAAAATTTCAGATCGACTCGTACGTCAGAGTGTTTGAAAAAAATTTGCTTTGAAAACTTTTGAAAAGTGTCGGTGTGAAAAGTCTTTTTGAGTTTGTTTTGAAGAGAGCAAGTATCCTTGAGAATCTACCTACCCTAAGGAATTCGTCTGTGTAAATGTCCTTTAAAAGTAGTGCCATCCCACCATTGAGAGGTAGGTAGCACCACCGTTGGAGGTGTTCGGGTCAATTCGAGTTTTAGGGACGTGGTGATCACCAGAGCAATGGGAAGACACCTTAGAAGCTACCCTCATGCCAGGTTCCCGGATCATGAGGACTTATTAAGATGTCCTCTACTCGACGATCACCTTTCGAAAGGCAACAGTGAGGCGTACCCTAGGGGTGGTGTGTGCGATTCGTGTGTCGTTTTCATTTGTATTTGTCTTGTCATGTTTGTTGTGTTCTACGCTTGATTTTAATTAAGACATTCATTCTTGCATGCTTATTTAACAGTTATAAAGTTTGCGGGAAAATAAATCTAAACTATTACAAAGGGCGCGGGTCCACATCGCCAAAATTAAACCGAACCCGATTTGACGGAAAATAAATAAAGCAAAAGTAAAAGTGCGAAAAATAGAATCGTTACATCGCTTTGGGAGAATTACATAATTATAATAAGCAATAAAGTAAATGCGCGAAATAAAATAATTAAAACAATGGGCGTTGGACCCTTTTGCAAAAAATTGAATTAATAAGGAATTAAGATAAAAAATGAAAATTAAATGTTTTTGGTATTTTTTGTATTTTTTAAGATTTTATAGAAAGAATAATTAATTAACATCAAAATGAAGCGTCAAACCCTAATTCTAATGTTTTTTAAGTTTATTGTGAAAATATTAAGTTTTATCCTAATTTAAATCTAAGTTAATTTACATGCAAAATTTAATTATAGAAAATAAATAAAATAAGCAATATTATTGTAAAAAGGGAAATTAAGAAGAATAAAAATTAAACCTAATTCTATTTTTGGATTTTAGTTATTAAAAGGATTAAAATTATAACCTAATTAAACTAAATACTTGCATGCAATTTATTTATGGAAATAATTAAAATAAAATAAATATTATATTTTTTGCCTTTTTCTGATTTTTATGATATTTTTCATATTTTTGTAAAAATAATTAATTAATTAAAACAAATAAAAAAACAAATAACATAACAATTAAAAAAATAAAATATGAAAAGAAAAGCAAACCAGGGGGGGGGGGGGGGGGGGTTCAGGCCCCAATTTAGGAGGTATAGGCCTAGCATTCTGGCCCAATAGCTTGAAATCCATTGACTTTTTTGTGCAACATGTGACGCGTCTGACTATGGTGCATGGTACTCCTTGGATCTATGCCTTTGGTGTGGTCGTCTGGGACACGTGTGTGCTTGGATCAGGATGGCATATGGTACGTCTCCACAGAAGCGCTGCATAGGAATTTGGGTTGAAAAATAACATGAAGCATTATACAGACCTGGGACTCGAACCCAGGTCTGGGACGTTGCAAGCTCAACACCTGTGCCACTACGCCAGTTTGATTACGTTTAACATATAACATCAAATAAATAATATAAAAACATAACGCGTTAGTGGAAGTCAGCGCGCGAAAGTTTGAATCCTCCACTCTTCGCCCCACACGTCATCATCTTCTTTCTTTTTTTCTGAAACATAAACCTTAAGCAACGGTTTTTAACGCGTTGCAGAAAGTGGGCTATGGAAAAATAGCGATTAGCGCTATGTGAATCATAAATTAATTGCGACTACATCAATCTAATCGTCCAGACGCGTTGAACTTAATGGTCTTAGTCCCAGCCTCTAATTTTGCCTGATTGCAAAAACCCCAATTTTAAGGTTGAAGAACCCTAATCTGCATCAATGGCATAATCATGGATATTGCACAAAAACGAAATTAATTGGTATGGTTAGCATCAGAACAAAATAACAATCATGAATCAACAAATAAAACTTAAGAAAGATGCTTAAATCATGATGCACGACTCCAAGTTTTCATCTGTACAGTTTTGAGTCATTATACCAATTTTTTGCGTTTTGGTTGATGTTAGGGATTGGCACACGTTCAGAGATTGTCAAGGAAGCTATTGAACCAAGTTTGGAGCCTTGAATCGACCTCTAGGACGCTTTTCAGAATTTGAGTTTTCAAGCAATTTTTCAAGTTTCTACCTTGGTCTTTTGCGCAGCCTGGAGTGTCATGCCATTAGGTTTTGATTCCTGATCATATAGTGAGCATTTTAGGTTAACAAAATTAGCACCAATCTCTTGCAATTATGGATTAAGGATTTGATTTGTTAAGGATCCTTTTTGAATCCTTTTTTATGTACAATTTTGTTCAATCATGCCAAATCAAACCAAATCTTGCCTAATTAGCATGTGCACGAGATCTTGAGTATAGAATGTGCATAAAAAGATTTTTTTAGGTCAAGTTTATATATTTTTACATATTTAAATGATTTAAATGAATTAATATTAATATAAATTCAAATAAATAATTAAAAAATGAGAAAATACTTCCCTTTGGGCCAAGTGGTCGTGCATAGGCTTAGAATGATGAATCATGGAAGAAAAATGGGCCCATTAGCAATTTTGGATCATTTGCATCAATGTTGACTTTTCAAAATTCCCAAAAATTTCCCAACTTCCACAAGGCATAACTTGCTCAATTTTTAAGCTTTTCACATGTTCTTGGACATTTTGGAAAGGTCTTTGAGTCCTTTAACCAATGCCTTTGGTCCCATGTCATTTTTATTTACCAATCTCAAGTTATGGCCTTTGACTTAAAGTCCCTTTTTGTTGACTTTTGAAAGTGACCTATAATGTTGAAATTGATAACTTTTTGTGAGAGCATTTCTTGGACTTGAAGTATGAAGATGAATTGTAGGAAATGTCTTTCTCTTAAAAATGAGCTTTGGATGGAATTTTTCTGATAATCCATGTGAAAGTTATGCCCTGGTCAATTTCAGTTGACTTTTTCAGTTGTCCAAATATAGTAACTTTTGCATCTTTGATGATTTCTGAGCCAAATCTTGAGAATCATGATCAAGCATTGATCAAATGATATTTGTGGCTTCAAAATGATATGTTGACCAAAAATTTGAACTTTTGACTGTCAAATGACCATTTTGCCCCTACAGTTGACTGTAGTGCAATCTAGGGTTTTGACTGTGCAATTTTGAGCTGAATGCCTTGAAACTTGATATGAGGATGTTTGACCACATTTGTAGGCATATGAGACTTGATTGGGCCTTTGAAAACTTTCAATTCTTGATCAGAACACAAACCCTAGTTTTGACTGTATAGGAGACAGTTGAACTGCATAACCCTTGGGGAATTTTGTGACTTGGCTTGGCAATTTCTTGAAGAATATGGGGGGGCAAATTTTGGGGTGCAACAACGTGTATTGTCTGAACTGTTTGAGTTAGCAGGTATAATTGAAATTGTTCAAAGAAATCTGTTCATAAGAGGCAATGATCTATTTGATGAGAGTTGTGATATGTTTCAAGTTTAGATAGCTTTCCCTGTCTATGCTCATTCTGTTGTAATCTCCTTCGAATATCAATGAAACTTCTTATCTTTTCCTGTTGTTTATTCTAGTTTTTATGTTTTTACACATAATTACCTTTTTGATTATCACAAAAAGGGGGAGTAATTAAATGAACATAATTTTGATTTCAATAATCAAGTTCTGGAAAATGTTCTCTAAAAGAACTGCTTACATTCTAACTCAGTTAAACTTTGGTTTTTGTTAGAATTATTTTTATTTTTCAGGAAATTAGAACTCTGATTAAAGACAAAGATCTGAAAGCATTATTCAAGGCTTATGTCTAACCTATTGGCTTCAGATGACTATTGGCTTCAGACTTTAAAGATGTTTTTCAATTCATAATCAGACTCCAAGAAGTGAAATCTGGAATCAGACTACAAAATTGAGAATCTGGAAGTTGTCTTAGTGACATTAAATTTTCAAAGATTTCAATTTGATTTCATTTTCACTGGCTTCTAAAGTCAAGATTCAATAAGAAGTTATGTGAAATCAAGATCTCAATTGTTCGATTGGCATCAAGATCTGAATTTTTCCATTGGCATCAAGAGTCACGACATTAAAGATCTCGATATCTAATCTATTGGAACCAGGGGGAGTTTTACTCAAATGGTTCAGAGTCAGGATATTCGATCTTCATCAAGTCATTGACTTAGGGAGAGTATCATAAAAAGTATAAGTATTCCTTACCTTTCTGTTTTTACTTTTTTTTTATTATAAGAACAAAATTGTGTCATCAAAATACATGGTTTTGTCATCATCAAAAAGGGGAAGATTGTAAGAATAAGACTTGGTTCTGCAATATCATCTCTGAGTTTTAATGATAACAAATGAGTATGTTTGTATGAACAATTTTGATACTCTAATGTTTGTTATTGTTGAGTACTTAACAAACAGGTTCTACTTCTGATGGATGGCGTGGCCAAGACATTAGAAGAGAATTAATTCCGCTTCTACACTAAACAAGTTCTGTTGAACAGTAGAAAGACACTCGAGAAGGCTCTGAAGTGTAAGCTCTGATGTTTTTCTAAAGAAACTGGTCAAAATATCTGAAGACATAAGTTTTTATTATGTCAAGATGCTAAAGACTCAAGCTTCTAAAGACAACGTGTTCCAAAGAAACAAAGTTAGAAGATCTAAAGACAAAGTTTCTACTGAAGTCCGGATGCTGAAGACTTGTGTTTCTAATAACAAGGTTCTAAAGATAAGGGTTCTAAAGACCAAGTGCTAAAGACTCTAAAGACAAAAGTTGTAAAGAATCTAAAGACTTGAAGTTCTAAAGACCCAAGGTTCCAAGAAAAGGTTCTCACAACCAAGTGCTGAAGACTCTAAAGACGCAGTTCTGAAGAGTCTGAAGACTCTGAAGACTTGAGTTCTCATGACCTTATATTATGTTCTCGCTTCTAAACTCATGCTCGTAGAAGCCTCTGAAGTGCAGAAGGAAAGAAGATAATGTTAACATGGTACAATCAACATTTCATTCCACTACCATGAAAGGACGGGTGCGTCGCACGATCTTGTCCCCCACGTTACTGTTCAAGCTGCCAATGTTTCTAGAAATCCCAAGAGTACCCCTCAACGGATATATTATTTTATTGGCTATATAAAGGCTTGAAGTCTAAAAGAGAAAGCTGCCAATTCATTTAATAACCACACGTAAACGCTGTTCATAGCTTTCATATTCTTAAGTCACTATTCTTAAATAGTTTACATATTCAGATTGTGTAGAAGCAATACTCTTGTACACAAAACTTGTATTCAGATAGTTGTTTGATTTCCTTAAGGGACCGGGTAGGTCTATATTCTTAAGAAGTCTAGGACTTGCGAGTTTTAGAGGATGTTAGTCACTTGCGGGTAACTTGTGCATTGTAATAATCGGGTTGATTATTGTTTCATATTCCTTAAGGGACCGAATAGGTCTGAATCCTTAAGAAGTCTAGGGCTTGCGAGTCTTAGAGGTTGTTAGTCACTTGCGGGTAGCTTGTGCAAATTGTAATCAATTTGGTTATAGTGAATTAAGTCCTCGATTGAGTGAGGCGAAATCACCTTGGCGGATGGACTAGACTAGCTTGATAATTTTCAAGTGAACTAGTATAAGCATATATTATTCTTTACTTACTGTTCTTACTTATTGTTATTATCAAGAGTGAAGGAAAAAGAATTTTAACTTAAAGGGGAATATTTTTAAAGAAAAGCTTTTGTTTTAAAAACCCAATTCCCCCCCGCTTTCTTGTGTTTTTCACACCTTCAACGAGCCCACCAGATGAAAGCCTAATGGTATTGCCTATGTGGCACCACTAGAGGTTAGTTTCCCAAGAAGTTTATCCTACATGGTATCACTACCTCACCATACCAAGCACGCCGACATTTACGCCCGTTGGAAATGCCTTTTCAGACCCACTCGGGACATATCACAATGGTAGTTCAGGTGTCTATGACGTACTCGGGACATATTTGCAAGACAAATCTTCATGGTTTTGTCTTATTTCAATCTATTCTCAAACAAAATCAAATATAGGTTTTACATGATGTCCAAGCCCATCTTTTAATCTAATCTCTTCCACTATATATACATTGCATATTCAGACAAAGAGAAGACGGAAAAAGCTGTGCAAGAAATAAGGTGTTGGAGATTGAAATTTGCAAGAACTGGGGCAAACTTGAAATCCATCATACATACATCCTCAAGGCCAACCATCCACTCAAATAGATTCTTGATATACCACATAGCAAGTTGGGATCATTCTTGATGATCAAAGATGCCTAAAACATGCATTACATGTATCACCGGTTTTACGTTTTTTTGAGAAATTCGTATTTTAATTTTTAATATGCTTTGATTAAAACTAACAATTGCATTGTGTTCTTGAGACAAATCAACACAAGCATAATCCCTTGCATGAAGCCCATAACGCCAAGATAGCCTACCACCATCGTTGATCCGTTTTGTATTGTTTTGTTCGTATCTCATTGTGCAGGTCGAATTGGCCAAAACTAATGCCACTAATGGGTTCGCAAGGGTCAATTTAGAGGGATAAGGTTCTTTTCAATCTCTAACGTTTTCTATTTTGCAGGTTGATAAATCACCTCACCGGAGAAGACGACAGGAGCTAGGGCTCCGGCGCCTCTCAGGTCCACCTGTTTTATATTATGTTTAATGGTTTCTGTTGTTTAACAGGATGAGAGCGTAGCACCGCTGGTCAAGGCGAAGGCGTATAATGTTAAGGGCGTGAGTTCGATCCATGCCTTTTGCAATATTTTTTTTGCTGTTTTTCCAAATTCATGCAAGTTTCATATATTATCATTCAGTTCTATTTCCAAACACAAACGAGCGCTTGACCTAGTGGCAAGCAGTGTAGCGCATGAAGCTATAGGGCATGGGTTTAACACCCACCCCATACATCTTTTTTTTCCTATTTTCTCTTTAACCTTATTTCTCTTTTCATTTTCTAACCCTAAATTGTTTTTTATCAATCATTAAATTAGCTTTTTTTTAATACTAATAAGTTAGAATTAAGTTTTAATTAATATTTAATTTTCTTGATAAATTAATTAATTAATCTTTTTTCTTAAATATTAAAATTAATTAGAATTTAGGTTATTAATTATTATCACTTAAATTATTTTCTCATAAAAATCATAAAAACATCTTAACATTCTCTTTTCTATTTTCATTTTTTTTTCATAGAAAAATGTATAGGTCACACTCTCCAATGTGATAGCGTAGATTTATTTTCCGCATTTTTTCCTATTACGTAACTGCTTACAGGATGTAATAACTTGAGTTTAAATTTCTGCGCTTTACATTCCACACTTTATTTTTCTGTACATATTTAACTGCTAGTAACAAGGGTTTGTATGGCAAGACTAAAAACAATCTAGAAAATCATAATTCTCAAGATAAATAACTGAAAACAAACACTCTTCGCACTTGCACCTCTAGGGTACCCTCTCTTATTGCCTTACGAATATTGGTCACGTCCCTCGAGAGTATGGATCTTTTAGCAAAAACACCCTCGATCAAATCATCATGTCCCTTTCGAATAAAGATCATAATCCCTCAATGACCCTTCGAGCTGCCTACAAAATGATCTAGTCCCTTCATGTTGCCTACAAAATGATGATAGTCCCTTCGATACAATTGCTAAAGTATCCTTACTTATTTCCTTCGATGACCATACGATGAACCTACGCCTGTCCCTTTACACACAACAGATAGGTCTACCTACCAACTAATGGTATGGATAGTGTTATCTCTAAAGGAGAAGGAAAAAAAATAATAAAGACTTTAGTGGGTGAGAAACTCTTAATTGCTTTCTCTCAACTTTTCTCAAAACTTTTTTTCACACTACACTTTCAAACAAATATTTTCAAAAATAACACTTTGTATACATTCTTGAGGACTAATACAAGAATCATTATAAAGTAAGACTTATATTGGCAATTTCAAAATATTTTCAAACAAATCACACACACAAAGCAAAATTTTCAAAAGTTAGCTAAGTAATTAAGAGTTCATAGATAACTATGGGTGAAAAGGATGCTAACACATTCCTTTTTCATATCTTACCCCCTAACTCAAAATCTACCAAAGGTCTTTCCTATTCTTTTCACCTTTCCTAAATATTGGATAAAAGAAAAGTCGGTGGTGACTCTAGCTATCCGCATATTTGGATAAAACCAAAAAAGTCAATTCTCCCACCGTATTACATGGATGCTCAAAATGACTTACTCCCAGTCTATCTCATTCCTACATTAAAACTTCTTACTTCGATTCTTCTTTCAGTCTTAGACAAAATAACTGCCATTGCAATCCATAAGGGTGTACAATTCTGCAACAACACTCCTGATATCCAACACCTCACACAAAGCTCTGTCAACTAAATGTGAACTCTAATAGTTACCCTGTAACCATCGTCCAAGTCTTCATGCACGCTAATAAGTGCACAAGACATAGCCATAATGAGCCCACGCCAGTTGGAATCCATCACTTGTCTTCATAATTCTAATGGTCATGATACTCTATCTAATCCCCGATACTCACAAGCTTAATAAATGGCCTATAAATATCTGATTACGCAGCAACCACAAAGTCTTCTCTATAACTATCCATCAATAATATCTCTCTAGATTTTGGTGAATCCTTGAGAGACTGAGACGCACGAAACATTGCTTCGATGAGTTTCTCTTAGGAATATATATCTACTCCAATACAATTGTATAAGTAGTATACCCATACTACTACAGGCTTATATGGTTCTTCTCCTATATGTTGCGCTACTATAATCTTAATTGGTCACACACTTCTTGAAATCCTCTGAATCATGCTATGTCTATAATCCACTCAGTTTCATTGCTCTGTTACACTTTGACCAATCCTTAGTAGCAACAGTTCCTTCTCGGCCTTTGTCTAAACACGACACGTTCTAGAATCTTAAATACACTCCCCAACAACAACTCCTCGAGGTTGAGCAATTCCCAAACTCATGTCACTAAGCATTCCATCATTCTGGGTTAGGTCCATTTCAACACAACTCAGTCACATGCTTTGGTTCCAGAATGTCTAAGGCCAAATACTCACTAAATAGGAGTTCGCCATACCATATCTATTCCCATATCATACAACCGCTATGATTACACTGTCATCATTTCCATAGTTCCTTCCTAACTAATACAACTTTATACTCTTAGTATGACAATACCTCTATTAACACATGTGACTTGACCGATGTAACAATTATTTCACATCCACACTTGTCCATGTAGTCGTCTAATGCCTTCTCATTTTTGAATATGACATTAAACTGACTTCCTCGACTGCATTCCTCATTGTAGTGTTTCTAACGGCTAGAATATAGTCATAAATCAAACTTCGCACCTTGGACGTTCCCATTTGAAATTCCTCGGCACTCCAAAACCAATGTGTCCCTTTCTTACTGAGACTGACATTTCTTCACTTCTGAGGATCTACAGATACTTCTCTAATTACATATCACATCGAGCTATCCCATGATATACTTCATATGTTCTTTCACTGATTCCTAATGTTAAAGAATAGCCACGCCATGTGCTGACCAGGATATAACATCCTCACATCAGTTCCAGCTTTGGAATTCATGCATACATACCCGCTCACCACTCCACGAGACAAGAAACATCTTATAAGGTAACATCTAATATCACCCATGCGGCCATGACCACTCAAGGTCCTCATGATCATAGTATCGGAACTTGATCAATCCCACGATTGCCTACTTGGAAAGTTCTCTATTATCAAGCATGACATCTGGGGCCTTATCTCTCTTACCATATGAGAATTCGAGTATGCACCTCACGAATAACAAATTGGAATCCTACCTTGAGTTCCAAATCAACACTATTCTACATTTGTCGGAGAAAGATGACTCACTCATCTCGTGCACGATAGTGATACTGTGGCGTTATACCTATCTAGTAGTACTAACATGGTGGTCCAACTCTGAGGCTATGATCTCAAATAACCTACCCAATAGCGTATAACGATCTCCACCCATATCCTATAGTCACAATTGACAATAACAGGACATTTTCCATAGAGGCAATTGTTCCTCAAATCCTTCCCATCACACTCCTTAGGATGCAAAAACCTAAGAGTGTCGCACATTCAAGTTTTACTTACTCGGAAGGTAACAAGCCAGATATAATAGGGTAATAATTCATCTTAAAATTTTATGTCATGCGCGTCCTAACTCATACGGTGCATGCATCAGAGATTCTAAGGATAATCTTCTTAGATAGAAATAACATGGTTCCAAACAATTAATAGAGATGCGGTTAATCCGCTGGTGCTCCAGATAGACACTAGCTTCCATTCACCTAATCATCCAACACCAAGCGTAGTTCTATGGCCTCGCTCAGAGTTTAATGAATCAAAAATAGCAAGTAACTTAGGCTATTGTATTTCACGCTTTTACTCACTTTAGCTACTGCCTAGCGTAGTTCTAGGACTTAATCACAAACTGGCAAAAACGAAGATACAATAGTCTCTTCCTTAATCGATAACTACTCGCTGCTTAGGGTGCACCAAGACGAGTCACAGTCTAGCACCTTATCCATCCAAGTACTTCCTGCACCAGAGCAACTAGAAGGTTCAGTATCTTTGTCCAAACTCCCAAAAACCTTCCATTCAATCGATTTCTAGTCATATCTGCCACTGGCACCATAATTGGTCAGTGAATCCTACTGACTTTAAGCCATATCCATCACATAATTCCTTTATTACATCTCTTCTTAGGTGATTCGTGAATTTCCATCACCACTACTGGGACTTAGAGGAAGTTTACTTCGTCCGGTAAAAACTTTGGGAATTCCAGTTGTCTTAAATCTCACCACGAAAGTTAGGTTGTCAACTATACTGCATCAAACACTCCATTTATTCTCAACAATCCAAACATTCTCCCAATTCAATAAGCTTCTACCACTTCATCTCGAGTCGCTTCAGATATTACGCGTCCTCATGGTGGCTCCCCCATGACCCTATCCATCGCATATGCAGTCACTGAGGTGACCAGGCTCAACGATTGAATACTACAACAATATAAATCAGGATAGCAACACTCACATGTGAGGGAGAATATAATTTCTAGTGATCTTTCATGGCAGGGACAAGAATCGACATAGCTTTGATACCAACTATAACACGCCGTACATATATGTCTAGAATAATATGCAGTGATGCTATAAATGGTACATAGAAACATACAAAAGCTGGAAAAGAAAAGAATTTAAAATCATATACAACACAACTAATATCAGAATGTATACAATCAACTAGTCTTCAACATTACACAATGTAAGGATAAGATCTGATGAGATATTCCTGCCATCTGCTCGCCCGCAGTCTTCAATAAAACCATCTAATAATTCTTCTTATTATAACATATCCTTGAAAAAATAATAAGAGGATTGGGGTGATATTACTAAATCTCAGTGAGTTCCCCTATCTTATGGGTTCACTTGATTCTACAAGGTACATGCATCAAAACGGATCTGTCGTGGATCAGGGGTTTCCTCACGACCAGGTATAAATACATAACAAGGGGTGATATCACCATTAGAAGTCACATAACTAACCAATGAGATAATAAGAAATCAGGCACACAGTCAAACACAAATAAATATGCAGACCCGTATCCGTGTACGAGGAATCCAGAAGTAATTTCTACCTTCTACTTAGGCTACACAAATTACACCCTCGACGAGTAACCAAGTGCATCGCGTCCATAGACTCGTACAAGTACATCACATGATGAGTCAGATCATTCCTAAGTGGAATTCCATCCGCGAAGAGTAGAAATAAAGTGACATTTCCTACATGGCCTCACGACCCCGTCGATAATCCATATGCTGATGAACTACGCAAGCACGAAACTCCTTCATGACTGCACGAGCCCACTGGGTGAAAGCCTAGTGGTATTGCCTATGTGGAACCACTAGAGGTGAGTTTCTCGAGAAATGTATCTTACATGGTATCATTATCTCACCATACCAAGCACGCCGACGTTTACACCTGTTGGAAATACCTTTTCGGACCCACTTGGGACACATCGCAGTGGCAGCTCAGGTGTGAATGACGTATCGAGAATGCAAATGATTACGCCCGTTAGAAGTGCCCTTGATCGGCCCACTCGGGTCATTGCAATGGTAAAAATAAGTTAGACCCAGTCCATAGTCATATGTGATTTACCACCTAGTAGCATATGTCTACTTCAATTCAAGCATATTTCAAATCATCACAACTCGTCAAGCCACACAGGCAACACAACCGAATGTTTAACCAGAACGAACGGGAATAAAATCGATGATCACATATAGCATTTACAACATAATATGATTCCAACACTTTGCATATAATAATCATACATATTCGTTATTTACCATATCAGTGATCATAGCATAATATCATAGCGTCCATAACATTAGTCACACACACAACAAGGCTTCTGATTCCCGACACGGAACATAACTTCACTCGGGGGGAAAACACACAGTTCTGTCCAAGCATGTTCGCTAAGCGAACTGGAAGCGAAGGCCCGATTCGCTAAGCGAAGCACCAGCGAATAATTCTTTTCTCAATCCCAGATTGTCGCTAAGCGAAGCTAGTAGCGAAAGTTCACTACGCGAACTTTGACTCTCTAAGCAAAAGTGCAATTTCAGGAAACCCAAGGAATACGCTCAAAGCCAACTCTACATAACCATTTTAATCAAGAGGGTAGGGTTTAGGCCATATACCATTTATAGGAACACGGTTGACAACATGAGATGAGGTTACCACAAGGGACTACACCCCTACAACCATTTCCTAAGTTCTTTTTATACTTATTTAATGTTTAAGCCACTTAACCTCCAACATCCATATTCCTTCGATGAGTTAAAAGCTTAGTGTCTAGTCATATCCATAAGGAGCATTGAAATACTTTTCCAACACTTTCGATTGCATTCTGTTTCGAATTGTAAAACTAAAGTTGTGACCATTTTAGTGAAATACTAATTTAGTCCAGTCTGCAGACTTTCGTTAAGCGAATCTAAAAAAAAACAGCTGCCCATTATTTTCAGTTAATTAATAATGGTGATTAGGTTTAAAGAATTCCAAATTATCATTATCAGTGGAATAACAATTACAATGTATATTTATTGATTAAAAAATAAATAAAAATTATAACAAATTATTAGGTTACAATAAATACCAAAACAATATAGTGAGAATAGTGTTAAAAAAACTCTATTGTACTTTTGTAATTAAATTAAATATTAATTAAAATTAAAGAGATAATACTTAGATTTTCAGATACTTTGATTTTATAAATAAATAATAGACGATAATAGATAATTGTCATAAATTCCTCTATTGTGTTATACTATCTCTATCCCATAAGACTCTTTGGTGCGTCGGACTAATTCTTTACTCCGAATTATAAGTTGAATTCAAGTATCGTTTTTGAAAAAGTCCAATCTATTTTTTCTCATAGAAGCAAAGAAATTTGAGGACAGGCAAAGAATTTTAATTATCTTGCTAAAGTATGAGTCACAAAAATGACTTCAAAATAACTTGTCATGATATCACATTAGAATTTAATCGATCCGTTTTATTATGGCTGTCAATTTATCAAATAAAATGGTTTTAAAATAAATGTTATTTTTATTTTTTAATGAAGAGTTAAATTTTTTTTTAAAAATTAGTATTATGTAAACTGTATTGTATTTTTTGTATTTAGGATGGTGTAAAACACATCAATAGTTAAAAAATTAGTTTAGTAAAAATATTTTTTTACTATTTTATTGGTTTTCGTAATATGTGTGAAAAAAATTAATTAGTATATTTTGTTATTGAAACGGATGAAATATCTTCTTAACACTAAATTAGACACATAAACTTACATAAACTTTTTACTAAATGGATGAGGTTTTTTTTTTTAGTGCATCATGGGTGGAGAATTTAAGTTTAGATTATCTCCAAGATTTAAAAAAAAAAGTCAAAGTCAAATTACTAGCATTTTAAAAAATAAATGAAGATTTAAGTATCTTGCAAATTTCAATTTAAGTTAGATATTGTTACATCGAAGGTCATCATGAGAATTCAATTCATAGATCTCACGGTTGTGGATAGAATTCAATTCCAAATCTTTCTGTTTCTTCGTGAACTTTTTCAACAAAGCTGCTGGAACTGAAGAAAGAGATCAAAGAACTGCAACAGTTCTGTAAACCAAACATTAACCTCGCTCTCTCACGTTAAAAATCAAAGACCAATTCAGTAAACCAAAGATTATCCTCACTCTCTCGTGCATGGATGATGAGTATTATAATGATATTTTAATAATTCATTTATAAATATTACAATAACATAATAAAAAAAAGTAAAAGTGGACTGTCACGTAAGCCTACATATTGGTTTCAGAAATTTATAACATGTTTAGACGAAGACAAACTCAACACTATCTTATTAAAAGAAGGAGAAAAAGATATATGAAGATATGACTTTGTTCACAAGATTTTGTTCATCATCTTAGATATATGTATTCTATATCATATATATTTTTTAGTGCTCGAAATTTTTTATCATGCATTGGAAAAATTATTTTTCATGTTTGAGCCATGTTAAATCACTTTAAATATAATCTATTGACTTGGATAAATCAATAGATGTTGCATAAGATTGGTTCAAATACTTATAAATTTTTTCAATTTTTCAAGTGAACAAATCGATTGACACATATCCTCAATCGATTGTTTCAAACATTATACTTTTGGTGAATTTTAGCATTTGAACTCGTCGTAACAGCATAATAAAACCGCCACAATTCACATCGATTTGAAACATTATTTTAAATTTGAGTGTATTTCCTTTTTGTGACAGTTTTTAATTATTGTTTTAAAACAACACACTAGTTCTAAAATAATAGCAGTTTCATAGTGTCACTGTTTTATTGTTTTTTAAAATAACATATTATTTTGAAAAATATGAATCATTGTGATTCAAAATCATTGCCATTGATCATAAATTTTTTCTAAAACATTGTATCAAATTAAAGAGGCATAATGGAATATATTTAAGTAAAAAAAACATTAGTTTTTCAATCACCTCTTTCTATCAAAATTCTATAAAATCCTCTACATAATTTTCATTACAAATTTTCATACTTAGATGCTTTTTGAGAAAATTTTCATATCATTCTTAAAGTATCATTGAGAACTTAGAGAGTTTATGATGTATATATTTCATATTTAAAAGAGAAGAAGACTATATTCTTTTGATTAAGTCTTGTCCATTCTACAAAGTTTCATCTTATTCAACTTATTGTTTTTCTTAAGTATCAATGATTGTTTGATTTTAGGAGTCTTTGTATATCATCCAAGATTGTTGTAGATAAAGTTATAAGGAAATGAATTATTGTTTTATTTTCTTGTAGAAAAAGTTTCAAGAGGATTGTTCTTGATAATTTGGTTAAGGTCTTGCATAGATAGATTAAGTGTGTCTTGTCCATCAAGATCTAACAATAATAAAATCTTTCACATGTGGTAAGGGGACTAGACGTACTCTCAGATTGTGAGTGGAACTAGTATAAATCTTTGGTGTTATTTATTTTCTGCAGTTTACCGCTTTCATCACCTATCCATTAACCCAGATAAAAGTGAACATCATATCTAAAGACAAGAAAATTTTAACATACCTAATTCACCCCCCCCCCCCCCCCCCTTCTTAGGTGTACTCCATACTTACAATTGGTATCATTTGATAGTTTTCACCTATTTTGTAGGTATTCAGTCATAATTGGAGCATTGAGTAATAAAGGCCAAAGGCCAAGCTTCAAGAATGCAATTTTTAGCAATTCATCAAAGAATAAGGCTCAAAACAAATATGAGAAAAATAATCAATTTGGTTTATATTTAGGAAATGTTAGATAGATCATTGAATAAGATTTACAACGCTTAAAACCGTACATAAATCGGAGTTACGGTTCTCAAGTTATGACGAAAACAAATATTGAATTTTTTCGACACAACAGGTTTAGCGCTAATCGCCCTCTGTGTGCGCTTAGTGCGCCCTGCAACTTTAAAACTCATTAAATAGGTGAAAAACATACTTTTTTAGGTTATGGGTTGGGTATTTTTTATTCCCAACACTATCAAACTCATTTTTTGACAGATTAGCTTAGAAAACAACAATGGAGCTTGCATACGGATGATCCAGAATGGATTTCTCATCGATCGACGTTGACAAATTGGGAGATTTCTGGTTCATTTCTCATCTTCTTTGTGTATTCTTCATTTATTGGGTTTTTTATATGTATTTACTTTGAACTCATGTATATTTGTCCCGCATGACATTATATAAAGCTTGCTTTACAAATCTTTATCGATTATTATCCTGGATTTTTACTCTATACTTTGGGGTTTGGGTTTCTATAGACATATATTGCTCGAATTCTTATCTAGGGTGATTATCTAATAGTGTATAGATTCTAGAGATAGATTTAGAGTTATTATTCACTCGGTTGTTTGTGCTTAATGCCTCTGTGTTGGTTGTGTTGCACTGAGAAATCGTCAACGTGATAGCACAATTGTCTTATGTGTTATTAAGGTTGGTTGAGAGATCGCCTCCGAGATGATACAATGGGTGTTGTAGTTGATACGTGATGACATTGGTGAGTCTTGTAGGGTGAGTATGACTGGTCGATATTAAGTTTGTGCGGAGTAGATTATATGCATGCTTGATAAGTCTCTTCTCCAATAAATGAATTCTTTTTCTATTCATAACTTTTAATTCCCACATTTACTTTAAACTCATCCAAACCCAAAACTCATAAATGCGAGAAATTATCAAAAGGAAATTCAATAGCACTAATCCCTATGGAAATGATATGATATAACCTATAAAAATACTTATTTTTGCTTGCTGCTTTACCGCTTCTGCATCACTATGGCAAAAAATATGGGATATATTAGTGGAAACTCATGAAGGAACCACTGAAGTAAAAAGATCAATATTAAATACCTTATGTCACGAGTATGCGTTTTTCAGAATGAAACCCAGAGAATCAATCTTTGAGTTTCATAAAAGATGTATGCATTTAACAAATCACTTGACACCACTTAGTAAGTCTTTTACTAATGATGAACGTAATCTTAAAGTACTTAGATCTTTAACCAGAACATGGTAATCGAAAGTGACAACGATATAAAAAAAGAAGAGTTTGTCCAATATGACATCTACAACATTGTTTGAAAAACTCCAAGAGCATGAAATAGAATTTCAAAGATTTGTGAAGTATGAAATTCAAGTAAAACATTCAAAAGATATTGCCTTAAAGACGAGAGTCAAAATCATAATAGTAATCAAGAGGATGAGTCTATCAATGATGAAGATGATGACCCTATGAAAAAGTTTGAAAATTTCTTAAGAAAAGAAAGAAAAAAGGAGACCATTAAAAAGGAAGCACCAACAAAGAAGCTCTCAATTAGCAGAGTACTAGTTCTTATGAGATTTATGTGTATTGGTGGTTGTTGAATTGTGTAAATGCTGTTAGAATTTATAAGATAAATTAGATTTAATTTCAAATGTGTGAATTATGTCAATTGTGTGAGATCTATAAATGGTGATGTATGGCAATGGTGATGTATTGTATAATGATGATATGAGCCTTGTAAAAATCAGTATGTGTGAAATTTGGTGATAAAAGATGCATGATGTATATTATAATTGGATGATGAATAATTTAACAAAAATTCTCTTTTTTTGACATTTTAAAATTTTGTCTCATATGTAATTTGTCTAATATGCATTTTCTATTTTTATTTATTTTTTTTATTTTGGATTTTTGGATAATAATGTAAATGATGAAGTGATGAATATATGATGAAAAAACATAAAATGTTTTAGATCAACATTCACCCAAAGGTTAGAATTTTACTTTCAAAACAAGATTGGAGAATCAACTACTCTAGTTGTTTATGCTTATAGGTGGATCGATAATGAAATTGTTTGATCAACTATTTCATCTATTTATGTTGATAGGCTGATCGACAATGAAATTAGATGATCAACTACTCCAGCTATTTATGCTTATAGGATGATCGACAATGAAATTGGATGATCAACTACTCCAATTATTAGTGCTGGTAGGCTGATCGAAAATGAAATTGGATGATCAACTACTCCAACCATTTATGTTGGTAGGGTGATTGACAACGAAATTGAATGATCAACTACTCCAACCGCTTACCCTGGAAGGCTTATCAACAATAAAATTTGATGATCAACTGCTCCAACCACTTACACTGGTAGGCTGGTCGACAATGAAATGGATGATCAACTACTTCAACCTCTTATGCTGGTAGGCTGATCAACAAGGAAATTTGATTATTAACCATTTCAATCGCTTACGTTGGCAGGCTGATCAACAACAAAATAGGACGATCAACTATGCCAACTACTTATGCTGGTAGGCTGATCGACAATGAAATTGGATGATTAACTACTCTAACCACTTATGTAGGTAGGCTGGTCGACAATGAAATTGGATGATCAACTACTCAAACCGCTTACATTTGTAGGATGATCGACTATGAAATTGGATGATCAGCTACTCCTACTACTTATGTTGGTAGGATGAACGATATGAAATTAAATGATCAACTTCTCCAACCGCTTACACTGGTAGGCTGATCAACAATGAAATGGATGATCAAATACTCCAACTGCTTACACTGGTTGGCTAATCAACAAATTTAAGGATGATCAACCACTCCATCCACTTACACTTGTAGGCTAGTCGATAATGAAATTGGATGATCAACTACTCCAACCACTTATACTGGTAGGCTAATCGACTATGAAATTTTATGATCAACAACTCCAACCGCTTACATTGGTAGGATGACTAACAATTAAATTGGATGATTAACTACTTCAGTCGCTTATGTTGTTAGGTTGATCAACAATGAAATTGCATGATCAACTACTCCATCCGCTTATATCGGTAGGCTGATCCTCGATGAATATGGATAAGAGATTCACTAAGGATTAACTAGGAAAACTCTTAAAGGAAGTTCCACTTTGGAAATCTATTGTCGAGGTTCACCGTGGAAGACCCTCTAGGTATTAATTAGGATTTCTTAAGACGACCGACCACTGGTAAATGTTCTAGAAAGGACTCGTTGGGGAGAATATTTGCTGGGGAAAACTTTTAAGGGAGACTTATCAGGGAGATATCACAGGGAAATCAACATCAATTTGTTCCAGCACCTCTTCTCTAATCTTGATAGCCATATCAAGATAAGTTCTTCTTAACTTATGCGTCACCGGTGGACATTCTAACTTAAGCGGAAAACAATGCTTAATAATATCAATACCCAATCCTGACATATCTTGATAAAACTAAGCAAACACATCGACATACTCTTGCAGTAGCTCTATCAACCTTCTCTTGATGTCTTAACTAAGAAGTTCCCCAATCTTGACCTCTCTTCTATTCTCTTCAGAACCCAAATTGACCAATTCGACATGATCCTTGTAAGGTTGAATGGTCTTCTCCTCATGCTCAAGGAACCGAGTGATTTCTTCTGGAATTTCAATGGTTTCCTCTTCTTCCGCTTCATATACAGGATATTCAAAGTTGGGAGAGGGTGCAGGGGCATTGTTTACAATGGGTTTATTTATTAATCTGCACATATGATTTATGCTTTGTTTTAGAAAAATAGACAGATTGAAAGAAAATGCGATAATTGAAATTGTTTTTAACAGGTTTTTTATGTTACCATTTTTCAGAAAAATGCAAAAAGTAAAAAAAAGCATAATTAGATAATAAAATAACTTTTATTAATGATTTTAAAATCTGAAACTAAGGAGCCCGAACAAAGTCACTTTCACCTTGGGCAGAGTGAAAGGAATTATTTGAAAAAGACAAAAAAAACAAATTTCTTTGAAATATGAACAACACTAGGAATGTCAAACGCAATCCAATTCCGACTTGTCCCTTCGTACGTCACAAAGCAAGACTCTTCTGACTCTGAATCGTCTTTAACACAATAACCCTTTGTCCTCCTGGATGAATGAACCCAGCATTATGGAAAACTTTTTGAATGGGCCTAAAGGCAACTTCATGCTTCTTTGCTCCTCCAGACATATAGGGTGAGAACCCCAGACCAACTCGATTCTTGTTATCAGGAAGATCAATAACCTGACCCCATCCTTCAGCTTGACCATTATGTACCACATTTTGTGCATCTCTTAGTGAAGCAATGGATGCCCCACTCTTCTTGTCATGATTATTAGCAATATCTAAAGCTTGGAACTGAGTTCCAACATCAATATACTGAAAAGAGGAAAGATGAATAAAAAACATAGCCTGCTTACTATACATAATCACTAGCTTATCATTCTTAACAAATTTCAATCTCTGGTGGAGAGTAGAAGTCACTGCCTCGGCGTCATGAATTCAGGATCTTCCCAATAGACAACTGTAAGCTGGGTGGATATCCCTTAATTGAAAAGTTACTTGGAAAACATGGGGTCCAATCCACATTGGGAGATCAACTTCACCAATCACTCTTCTTTTCAAACCATCAAAATCTTTAACAACCACACCGCTAGGCCTCAAAGGAGCCCCCTGGTAAGCCAAATTGGTCAACATCACTTTCATCATCACATTAAGAGAGGATTCGGTATCGACCAAAACATTAGACAAGGAATCCTCTTGGAATTTCATAGAAATGTGCAAAGCATAATTATTCTTTCTACTTTCAGGCGGTAACTCTTCTTCGTTGAAACTTAACATATTACATTCAATAATATTTCTAACTACACCATCAAACTGATCAATGGTCAAATCCTGATCCACATAAGCTTGTCCCAAAACCCTCATCAAAGAATTCATATGAGCTTCGGAGTTCAACCACAGAGATAACATTGAAATCTTTAAAGGAGTTTGAAGAAGTTGATCTACCACCTTGTAGTCACTTCTTCTAATCAATCTAAATAATTCTTTAGCATCCTCATTCTTTCTTGGTTAATCAGACTGTCCTACAACAACAAGCTCTAGGCTAACTATCACAGGATCTTTTCTTTGCACAACCTTACTTGAAGACACAACATTATCCTTCCAGAGAGAAGAAGAAGAAATCACTCGACCATTTCTTGTTAACCCAATAATATCATCTATGTTCATAATAGAAGGTGTCAACTTAATCGTCACTTATTTACCATCCTCAATCATAGAAGCATTATGCTTCTATGAAATCGCTTTATCAGACTTATATTGAATAGGCCCCTGCAAATAAATCACTAAAGAAGTCACATCACTCTCTCTGTTCTGATAGATGACCTCTAAAGGTTATGGGATATCAAAATGAGGTACAACAACATCAACTTCATCCTCCTGGCGCTTCTTACTGATCCGTAGAACACCATGATTCATCAAACCATAAATGTCTCTCCTGAACAAGGCACAACCCTCGGGATTTTAATTATAAAACTGACAATCTGAATGATCAACAAACAAACCAACTTGACACAACCTGGAATGCACATCTTCGAACGAAGTTCTTATAAAGCATACATCATGAACCACATACTCATATGGATATCCTGATATCATATTGACAGAGGACTCATCATGCTTAGGTAAAGAATTAGCTTGAACATTCATACCAACATCCCGAGTGACAAAATACCACTCTTGATAAGCTTTTGAAGTTCAACCTTCAAAACAAAGAAATTTTCTAGATCATGACTTGGTGCACCCTGGTGATACATGTTTGTAGCGGTAGAAATGTTGAGACTAAGCCATTGGATTGACTTGACTCGCACAAACTAAATTAAGAATCACCACTGCGCTTTATCGTTTCCAAAAGAATGAGAAAAGAGAGAATAACCCAAAAGAGAGGGAGAAAGTTTAAGTTTGAGGGTTGGTTATGCAAAGAGAAGGTATTAGCATCCTAAACATCTATGGTACTCCGCAAGAACCTCTTTGAAAATCTGTGTATTTTGGCTATAAAAGTTGTATAAAAATAGATGATGGAGATGAGAAAAGAAGTATTTTTTTTTTACAATTTTTGCACCCGCCACGGTTGCGAACCTTTTGTGCCTACGTACCACCTTCCGTGCAATAGGGGATCATGGTACCCGTAGTTCACCTTTAAAAATTTTAAAACACAAGTGTTTTGGTTAATTTTAAGAGACGCGACATCATCGTCTTATCCGAGTGGAAGAACGTACTTACTACCCACAATTATGATAAAGGAGAATTTGCATCATCTCAAAGTGGAGGATATGACTTAGATTTTAAAATCAACAGAGCCTCACTCAACACCCAAGTGGAAAATGTCTCACTTCATTACATATCATAGAAGTATGGTAGCTCACATCACTATAAAGATTGACAATAGTCTAATCTTTTGAGAAAAGTTTTAAGGTAAAAATCCAAAGTGGCAAAGAAAGTTTGAATGAGATTGATTGACTTTTAGTCTTCTCACAAAAATATCAAAGTATTATTAAGTTGATTAAAGTTTGATTAAGAAAATGTTTTTTGAAAGTGCATGGACCTAAGTCCAAGTTTATTATGAAAGTGGTTCAAGTTTAGAAACAAGAAGAATTTTCAAAAGGAGAGAAAAGGTTTTTGAAATTAAAGAAGATGTGAGGAGATGAACGGACTATCCTAAAGCATAAGATAAAAGCTAGGGAAAAGAACATCTAACCAACAAGAAGCCAACACTTGACACAGTGAGTCAATGTAGAATTCCCATCCATTGGATTTGAAACCAAACAAGAAAAGATAATAAACCTCTTAAGAAACCAAACTTTATTTGCATTAAGTCTTCACAAAAATTGGGCAGAGTAACAACTGTATACAAATGAATTCCATATTACAGACAAAGCATGTAATCACAATAACTTACACACAAAGCAAATAAACAACGTAATGTCTTGGGGAAAACCCACAGAACTCCAGACAAAAATAACAATTGAGGTCACAGGGTATCAAAGATAGGTCAAAGTTTCTAATCCTAAGTCCAAGAAGTCCACAATCTCCGTAAATACTAAGGATCGTTACCAAGTAGTCCAAGTAACAATACCATTTTTTATGGTTCAAGTTGATTATTAGGTATCTTCAAAAAGAAATGAAAATCTCAAGTGAGCAAAATAAAAATGACATAAAGATAAATGGTCAAATGAGAAAAGATGAAAATAACACGAAATGAAAAAAATTCTAAAATAAATGTGCTTAAAGTAAAAACATAAAGTAAAAGCATAAAATAAAGTCAATTGTTAGAAATTAGAGGTTAGTTGAATGACCATCTTGAATCTTACATTTAAAACTCATTAGAGGATTGATAAAACCAAAGCCTCTCAACAACAAGTTTCATTTGCTTTTTGTAAAGTATATCATCCATTTAAAATTCTCAAGGCAACAATAAATGATCAATGATGTTTAAGTGATTCACTTTGACCAAAGATTATGAATATTCATTAGAGGATTGATAAGACCAAAGCCTCCTAACAATGAACCTCAAGGTTATTAGATCAAAGGATGCAAATTAACATACTTGGGCTTAGAAACATGGGATTGGGCCACGAATGATCATTTCTCGAATCGGGACAAAATTTAGCACTATGTTAAACAATCGTAAGTGGACTTATATAGAAGTCACGCCTATTTTGAGGCCGGTCAATAGCAATTTATGTACCATATATTTTGAGAAATGATATATAAATCATTCTCCAATAACACTTGGTACAATAAAGAAGGAGATAAGATGAAGAGGGATGAGGTAAAAATTAAACCACATTTAAACCAAAAATTTAATGAAACTATTATTAAAATCCATCATCCATTTTTTGTGGAATAAACTCAACACCATGGATTCAATGATGTTAATTAAGCTCATGATCAAAATTTCATAGTCCAAGATCATCCAGAATATATGCACAATAAAATTGTATTTAATAATAAAGAAAAAAATATTTTTAAAATGGTTTAAAACTAAAAATAAAAGGAGAAAATAGTAACTATATTCAAAACATCCAATAAAAGTCAAATAACACCATTGAAAAATCAGAAATGAGTTCAAATATTTATGTAAAATTTTTAGTGATTTTTAAAAGTCAGAAACTATTTTTAAACTAATTAAAATTGCTCAAATATGTGGAAAAAAGATCAAAAATAGTAGAATTCAAAATAAAATTCTAAAAAAATTCCAGAAAGTCAGAAATAATGGAAGTGATATTGATGAATTTTTTTAGAATTTAAAAATACTCAAAAGTATTTTTAAATAATTATAAACAAACCAAAATAAAGAAAATTATGAAAAATACCAAATCTAAAAATAAAATAATGAAAAAATAAAATTCAGAAAGAGGATATTTGAAAATATTTTTGTGAACTTTTTCATAATTTTTGAATCAGAAATGAATTTTCTATGAATTTTGGAAGTTTAAAACAATTAAAATATAAAAATAAGAAATAAAAAATAAAGTCAAAAAAATATGGACCAATGGATGAGAGTCAAAACGCGTTAGTAAGCTAATCTAATGAATCAGACGCATTATGCATATCATGGTCTTTAATGAATAAAACATGGAATCATTAATTAAATCAGATTTTGAAAAATAAGCGTGGCATGCTTTCATTGGTTGATAGATGACACGTTGATCATATTCAACCTCCATCCACGAGATTTACAAGGCCATGAAACTGTAAAATTAGAACATGAGACTGGTACCATTCGTTTTGTCTCTTCAAGAAGATTCCAATAGTACCCTCGCGAAAATTTATATAAGTTATAACTCAGTTATTTTGGAAGAGAAGTTTTGAAAAGGGATATGAAATTTCATGGCCAAAACGTACTTCTAATTAAAAACAAGTGTTGCGACTAGAATCGGGATGATGAGAGCTTCATAATAGTATCAAAGTTTGAGAGAATTGGTGAAGGAATCTACCTGTTGAAGTTAAGTTACAGAGCTCTGAAACTTGACTTGGATAGCAAGATTTAGGGAGGCTTAGAGCTTAATTCTTCTTCTGTTAGCTTCAATGAGGTTCAAGGAAGGTGAATTGAGAAAGAAAATGGATTGAGAAAGGATGTAAGAGAAAATTTGAAATTGCGGAAAATTGAGTTCAAGAGAGAGTTTGACAGGGTTATTCTGGCTCTCTAAGCTTGAGAAATGAATGATGTATGGTCCTCTATTTATAGGGAAGCCGATTGAATGCTCAAGCGTGTGGAATGATGGGATTTAGAGGGAAATTGTGTGAAGTTGCAAACAAGAAAAGTGTGACTTCTTATTTTAATCAAAACTCATCCAAACCTTGTGTTTCAATGTGCTAATCAGTTATGGAAGTTCATTAAACATGATTAGAAATAAAAGCGCGCAGAAAAATTGTGTATAGAAGCCAAATCGAGGATTTCAAATTCAGACTTGAGTTGAAACTTAAGTTTCAAGGTACCACTTTTGAACCAATAGCATTCTCGGCTCAAGGAGTCTTAAGACATGATTCTTGAAGCTTTAGAAAAATGAGATCACAAGCTTTATAATGTGCAAAGAACGAAATCAAATGGATGCCTGAGCTAAAGGTTGCAATGAGTCAAAGTTGAGAAAAAGAGGTTGACTTTCTATACTTAGAAAATTTATAAGTTTTTCTTCAAAAATGACCTATAATGTCTTGCATCCAAACATGGTATTCCATTTGAAATTTGCTCTTGACTAAAAAATATGGCATGAAGTAGATCTCTTGATTTGAATTTTGAGACTTTAACCATTCAAAATCTCCAAAAATTGAGAAAGTTATGACTTGTTGAAGTTGGCAAAAAATCATAAGATGACCTATAATCTTTTGCATTCTTAGGGCATCTTCTATCCATTTTCACACTTTGCACTTAAAAGAAGGGATAAAGTTCACATTCTTAAAATCAACGTGGAAAAAGAATGGGCTCAAGGAAATAAAATTTGACCAAGTTATGGTCCTTTGAAGTCACATAAGGGAAATTGATGGTTCATTTAGAGGACTTGTAATCTTTTTTCATCATCAAGTACCTTCACACAAACTTTTCTTGAAACTTTTTAAATGATTTGTTGATAACCATTTTAAGATAAGCATGTCTTTGGAATCACTCAAAAATACCAAAAGATGAGAACGATATACCCCTTTAAAGTTCAAAACCCTAGCTCCTAGAGCAACAAAATGCCTTGAGAACCCTTTTCAATTTTGACCAAACTTCTTGCACAAATATTTTTGTCATGTAAATAGAAGTTATTTAGGATGACAATAAGGAACCATATTAGCCATAACCACTTCCAAATATTGGGAAATGAGGAAAATATGTACTTGTGATAAATAAATCAAGAGTTTATCCAACTAGGTCAAACTTCTTCAATCAAACTTTATATCTTTTGACTATATTTGACAACTTGAGGCATGATGACTCATAATAGACTTTGCCATGATATTACTTTAAAACATATTCAATGATGAGGCTTGAATCTCAATGAAGCTTTTGTTGAACAAGCCATGGAAATAGACTCATGAACCTGTAGATCTACTTGATGGAAAGTGTTGTGCTCTCACCTATAACTTCATCAATTAGGGGAAACATTCATTGTATTTATTAGCTAGAAGTTAATCAAAACCAAACATAAATGATAACAAAAATACAAGTCAAGGTGCTTGGTGATTCCCCATGAGTAAACCCAAAGATAAGGAGAGGAACCAAACCCTAGTGTGTGATCTTGTTGCATTATGATGGTATGAAATAATAAAGGAATCTTAGAAGAAACAATTGGGGTACAACAACTGCCCTTATTTAAGTGTCTTCTATCCAGAGATGTGAAGGTTAAAATCTTTGTGTCGATGTGATTGAAGATACTTAAATATAAAACAAGCCCTATTTTTTGCCCTAAGATGCCATGTAATACTTATGATTATGAGTGCAAATGAAAAAATTCTAAGAAGGAAGCAAGACATCACTAGGGGTGTAGGAAATAAGAACATGGATCAAAAGAAAAACCCGACCAAGAAAATAAATCCCTAGCGAACAAAAGACCTGACTCTATTAGGGTAAAGCCCAAAGATGAGATAAGGTGTAATCAACTTAAATATTGAGGAGAGACGGTATAGGATAACAATGATCGACAGATCACTGCAAACTATCCACTCACTGAGGAGATAGAAAAAAGTAACATCGACTCACCGGGGAAAGAAATTGTAAGATAATACTGATAAATACCAATATTAGGGTAAGCAGCCAGTACTCATGACCGAGAACAAATGAACTTCTTCAGAGCAATAGAAACCCAACGACGAACTACCTTCCATAATGACAAAGCTACCATTCATCGGAAAAATATCTCAAAAACGAACTATCTTCCATAATGACAAGGCTACCATTCATTGGAGTAACAAAATCTTAACAACGAACTACCTTCTATAATGACGAGGCTACCATTCATTGGAGTAACAAATCTCAACAACGAACTACCTTCCATAATGACAAGGCTACCATTCATTGGAGTAACAAAATCTCAATAACAAACTACCTTCAATAATGACAAGGCTACCATTCATTGGAGTAACAAATCTCAATAACGAACTACCTTCCATGATGACAAGGCTACCATTCATTAGAGTAACAATTCTCAAAAACGAACTACCTTCCACAATGACAAGGATACCATTCATTAGAGTAACAAATCTCAATAACGAACTACCTTCCATAATGACAAGGCTACCATTCATTGGAGTAACAAATCTCAACACCAAACCACCTTCCATAATGACAAGGCTACCATTCATTGGAGTAATAAATCTCAACAACGAACTACCTTCCATAATGACAAGGCTACCATTCATTGGAGTAACAAATCTGAACCTTCTCTGGGAACTGTCAGACTTATTGGGGAAGTACAGGTTGCTTAAATAAAGAGACCTGCCATTTGCTGTTACGAGAAAGAATTGCAACAATGATTTCCTGGGGATAGTAATAGGACTTCCTGGGGAAATATCGATATGTTCCTATTGAGGAGACAAAATCTTCACGTGCAAAATAAATGCACCTACTCAGACTAGGGCTCAAAGCTTGCAGAAATCAAAATAATAGTACTACTGGGGACCACCCCATTCAAACCAGAAATAAACCGGAATGAAACAGACAATCAAAATGATATCTCATGAGAAATAAACTCAAGAGGGAACCATATTATATCCAGACAATGAGTTGAACAAGAAGGATAAAAAAAAATTCCTCCACGAGGGATAACTCAGTGGGGAAATTGAAAGAATGTATACTTTCTGCTTAAGGTCGACACTCTATTGGAGAGAGGATAACACAACTTTTCAAAACAGGGTAATATGTTAACAAAAATATGCAAATGAGAAATGATTTACTAAATTCAACCAGTGCATGATATGTGTATGAATGTATGAATGTTATCATGTATATGCTGACAAAACAGACATATGGCACTGAGGATAACCAGACAAAACCAACTTGGGTACAGTCAATACTCGGCCAAATCACATCCGAGATGAAAACATCATAAGAAAGTAAGCACCAACTGAGGAAAAAAATTCCTACTTCATGGCTTAACTTACCTGGGAAAGAACAAAATTAGAAAATAATCAAATCAAAATGGTGAATCAATACACATTTTGACTTTTTAGTTCAGAAAGTTTTATTTTGTAAATGTTGTTCTATCTCTTTCCATTAAAGAGGATAGATCCATCTTTCTGACTAACTACATTATAAGACTTTTGATTGAATATTATATCATAACTGTTATCACTTAATTGACTTATGGATAACAAGTTATGTATTAATCTATCTACTAACAGAACATTAGTTATAGAGGGAAAAATATTGTTACCAATAGTTCCAAAGCCAATGATCTTCCCCTTCTAATTGCCTCCGAACCCTATGTAGCCTCCAGATTTAAGCTCCAGGATTTCGAACATACATACACCAAAGAAAGTACGTCAAAGAACTTCTAAAGAAATTCAACCTATCAGAATGTAAGCCATCCAAAACTCCAATGCATCCTACATGTATTCTGGAAAAGGAAGAGGTGAGTAAAAAGGTAGAACATAAGATTTACAGAGGTATGATTGGATGTCTCTTATATCTTACAGCTTCAAGACCTAATATTATGTATAGTGTATGTGTATGTGCTAGATTCCAATCAGATCCTAGAGAATCTCACTTAACAGTTGTTAAGCAAATTTTTAAGTATCTGAAAGGTACTACTAATCTTGGTATGTTTTATAGAAAACCAAAGAATACAAATTAGTAGGGTACTGTGATGCTGACTTCGCTGGAGATAGAATATAAATAAAAAGTACTTCTGGAAGCTACCAATTTCTGGGAGAAAATCTGATCTCGTGGTCCAGCAAGAGGAAATCCACAATTGCATTATCAACCGCTGAAGCTGAATATATAGTAGCAGCTGGATGCAGCACACAAATGCTCTGGATGAAAAGTTAGCTTGAAGACTTCAACATATTTGAGAGTAACATTCCTATACTTTGTGAAAATACTTCTGCCATTTGTTTATCTAGAAATCCTATTTTACATTCTAGGGCTAAGCATATAGAACTAAAACATCACTTCACTAGGGACTATATTAAGAAAGGAATTCTTTCATTAAATTTTATTGACACAAACCATCAATGGGCTGATGTCTTCACTAAACCCCTTTCTGAAGATAGGTTTAATCTCATTCTGAAACATCTCAGCATGAAATTATGTCCAGAATAATAGTTTTATTTATGTATTATTTAACCCTCAGAATTTTATGTTTTTTTTGTGAACATCTAATCAATAATTCTTCAGGAGTTAGAAGGACAATTGTATCAGGATCTATCTAAGAAGATCTGAATAGTTCCTAAACGGTTCATTTCAAAGATAAAAGCATGCAGTTCACAACATCAATATATGTCATCCTCTCACAAGAGTTTATTCTAAGGCTGAACACGTGTTCAAATTCTGAAGAGACTAAAGCTTTGATTGGATGCATTGAGACTCATGTCGTATCGGTAACTATTTTATATCTCCGCACCATCTGCCTATTTTTAGGAATCATTAATTCTATGTAATCATTTCTTTTCACTCTTTTATTGTTAATTAAGTTTTCTATTTTTTTATAAATACACCACTCACTTTCACTTTCACTTTTTCACTCTCACTTCTTCTCTCTACTATTTGTGTGCAATTTTCTTTCAAAGACCTTCAAAAAGTCTGTGCAATTTTCACTATATTTAAACTTCTTTCCTTTTTTTGATATTTAACTCTCGATTAAAAAAGTTGATCCTTTAGAGGGAGGATGACGAAAATGATACCACAATCCCTACAATATGCTTTTGAACAGACCCCACTAACGATGTACAAGCATTGTTTCAAAATCCTAAACAGTGGAGTTATAAGGAAGTAATTCCAAGTCAACCCCTTTGAGCCAAAGAAGTAGGAGTTTTTATTTTCACACAAATTAAAACCCTTAATCATAACCTAGGGTAGGGTATTTTTCTCAGTCAATTCAGACGCGCATTCAGTTGCAATCTTCCACTTCGTACACAATGAATGGCATCAAAGACGTCCTTCCAAATCAAAAGACGGTGATGGTTCCACATAATCGTCAAGACAAACAGTCAATATCTCTCCAAATAAAAGCCCGCTAAGTCAAAACCTATGAAGGAGACTTAAGAAAAAAACTGGGGCATCCCGCTGACTGTAATCATAAAAAGAAACATTTTAGGCAAAGACAGGGATAGTAAAATCAAAAAGAAAGAGGTCCTACAAATCCTCGACAAAAAAAATGTTTTCCTCTTCCAAATTAAATTTCAGTATCTGAACCATCACCTGAACATCAAGGACAATATTCCAGAACTCAACTGGGATTCTAAAACGCGCAATTAACTGAGCATAGGACTGAAGAACATCACGAAGAGCGGGTGGGTACAAATAAATTTTGAGCCTTTATCCTTTGTTTCTTGAACCGTGAACAAGGCCATGTTATAACCCTTAAAAGTCCTAGCTGAAGCATGGGTTAGTTCGAAAGCATACTGTTACAAAAGGTATCCTGACTCCTGTAAGGTTTGCTATAAATCACGAGTTTATATCACTCTCTTGCAAAAAAAAATTTACGAAAAAATTGCATTTCCGATTTTTTTTCTTCAAGACAAACATGAGCTTTGCATTCTTAAAATACCATTGTTTGCATATGACTATTTGTTCAACAGCAGAGGAATCCGCATGACGGATATCTAGTGAACAAAAACCTTCTCAATGAAAATGATCACCTCCAGTGAAAAAAGACTTCCCACCAAGGGGCAAGGCATGATCATTGTCCATCATCTGGGGCAGTCAAGTCAAGATTCAAGGAATCTCTCAAAAATGCCAAATAGCCAGGGGAAGATCTCCATCTGAATCACTTGGGGCATTGGGCATGAATTCCAGCAACAAATCATGTACGATCAAATCAAACATCTCCTGGCAGCGTGGCAACACTTACTATTATGGAATGTGATAGTTCTCTGTACCCGGTGAACAGGGACATAGTCAGAAAATACTATGCATGAACGAAGACCCGCTAGGTTGACGGGCCTAGGAAAAATTAAGGGCATCTCGGCGAACCAAAAGGGGTCAGGAAAAAAATAGGGATAAAAACAAAAAATATGTACACCCGGCAAGTCAAAAACCTGAAAAGGCGTCTTGAGCAAAAAAGGGTATCCTGGTGGACTGAAAACCCGAAAGGGCGGTCCAGGGAAACGTTAGGGATCAAAGCAGACGACTATGTCCCATCATCTTGTCACTTGCCTATCAGTAGAAGACTCATCATTCTGATCGGTAGTTACCAAGCACCTCATGAGTTGGGATAACACTCAATCTATCCACAAAGCCTTCGCAAGTACTTTCTCCATCAGGTACAGGGGCAGAAAAGTCTTGATTCAAAGTCATTGTTGTATCCCCAGAATGCATCCTAGTAACATCTACACTCCCCACAGAGTATATGAAACCAAAGTTTTTATCTCTGCTTCCCCAAACAGGAGTTACTTTCCCCAGCCAAGCTCGTTCGGAGAGCCGATGTCTATATTCCCTAGCCAAATTTTGTAATCGCAAGCGGTTCATATAGCTTTCTCCCAAGCAGAGTTTATTTCTCGGAATGAGGAAGCTCATCCCCAACAGAGTTATTCCCCCGCAGAGTTATTCTAAAGAAGAATCTCTCCCATGGCAGAATATGCGTAAACAAGGAGCAAATCTCCAGCATAGTCATCTCTGTTCACCATCCCCCACAGAAGTAGAAGAATCACGATTTTCTACAACAGTCCGGAATTCAATTTCCAGCACTCTCCAGCAGCAGTCAGGGATTTATTTTCCCATACTCAGATATTTCACAATAGTATTTCATATGCATACATCATGACGTGCGCATACATTTTGCATACAACGTAACCTCATTTACTTTGAGAACATCATCACGCAATGCATTGCATGCATCGCATGCAATTAATCCTATACCTTTTCAGGAAAGATGGTTATCACCAACAATTCCAATGGTTCAAGATTAAATCCATGAAGTTATACATGTCACATCTGCGGAAAACTAATGGAGAATCATTTCCCGAAACCAAACAGGTCAACTAATCTACGTGATCAAATCCAGGCTTTCATTTCGAAGTAACCCTACTATCCAGGTTCCTTCTTATAGCCCTACTATCCAAGCTTTCATTTCGAAGTAACCCTACTATCCAGGTTCCTTCTCATAGCCCTACTACCCAGGCTTTAATTTCGAAGTAACCCTACTATCTAGGTTCCTTCTCATAGCCCTACTATCCAGGCTTTCATTTCGAAGTAACCCTACTATCCAGGTTCCTTCTTATAGCCCTACTATCCAGACTTTCATTTTGAAGTAAACCTACTATCTAGGTTCCTTCTCATAGCCCTACTATCCAGGCTTTCATTTCGAAGTAACCCTACTATCCAGGTTCCTTTTTATAGCCCTACTATCCAGGCTTTTATTTTCGAAGTAATCCTACTATCCAGGTTCCTTCTCATAGCCCTACTATCCATGCTTTCATTTCGAAGTAACCCTACTATCCAGGTTCCTTCTCATAGCCCTACTGTCTAGGCTTTCATTTAGAAGTAACCCTACTATCCAGGTTCCTTCTCATAGCCCTACTACCCAGGCTTTCATTTCGAAGTAACCCTACTATCCAGGTTCCTTATCATAGCCCTACTATCCAGGCTTTCATTTCGAAGTAATCCTACTATTCAGGTTCCTTCTCATAGCCCTACTATCCATGCTTTCATTTCTAAGTAACCCTACTACCCAGGTTCCTTCTCATAGACCTACTATCCAGGCTTTCATTTTTAAGTAACCCTACTATCCAGGTTCCTTCTCATAACCCTACTATCCAGGCTTTCATTTCGAAGTAACCCTACTATCCAGGTTCCTTCTCATAGCCCTACTATCCAGGCTTTCATTTCGAAGTAACCATATTATCCATGTTCCTTCTCATAGCCCTACTATCCAGCATTTCATTTCGAAGTAACCCTACTATCCAGGTTCCTTCTCATAACCCTAATATCCAGGATTTCATCTCGAAGTAAACCTACGACCCAAGTTCCTTCTCATAGCCCTACTATCCAGGCTTTCGTTTTGAAGTGACCCTACGACCCAGGTTCCTTCTCTCTTATCTCCAGACAACAGTTTGCAACACTGCAAGACCTGGACCTAACCAGAATTGGTCGATCACACATTTCCCCAGTAAGCCACTATGCATCCTGGACCCTAACCAATTAGGAAGTGTACTTCCACCTCCTCAATTAATAGTTAATTTCCCAGTAGAGTAATGGACAACCAAAGCTCATATACTCTATTTCCCCGAATGTTAATCAACATTCCCCGGCGAAGTCCTCCTCAACGGCAGGTACAGGAATTCTCGCAAAGCAATATCTTATGCAACCGATAAATATTTTGGATGGCATCTTTAAGCCCATCTCCGACGACTCTCTGTCGACTCCCCAAATGGCATTTGTAAGCCCATTCTCGATATCACCAATCAATGTTACTTCATGCGAGTGCAAATTTCTGGGCACTCTAGTGTTCAATCACCTTCCACCTTCAGATCACGAAAGGCCGACCACCCAATCTATATCCTCAGGTTTAAGAAGATTGAACAGGGGAAGCTGTTGTACCCCAAAATTTGCCCTCCTATTGTACTCAAAGCATACTCATTGAATTCCTCAACTTGCCCAAAGATGCCCAAGGATTGATCAGACAAATGCTCTCCTAAGACAATGAACCTCAAACTAGGTTTTCCATTTGCATCAATATGGGTGAACTCCAAAGGTCTCAAATCTTCTCCATGGTCTTAATATGTTCTCAAGATGATCCATGTCAAGTTTCATGCATTGCACAAGAAGTTTTCTCAGTCAACTGCTCAAATGCTTAAAAATCAACTATACCAGGTCAAAAGTCAACTGTGGCCCACATACAGTCAAACCCCAATATTTTTGGTCAACCTCAACATTTTGAGGTGATATCCATCATTTGATTAAGGGTTGATCATGATTCCCCAAGGAAGGCTCCTAATTCATCAAAACTCAAAAGTTGCTAAATTAGGATTTCTCAAGAAAATTCAACCAAACTTTGACCAAGCATAACTTTTTCATACCTTATCATAAATTTATCATCCAAGGCTCATTTTGAAGAGAATCCAATTACCTAAAACTCATCTTCATCCTTCAAGTTCAAGAAATACACTTATGGAAAGATATGAATTCAGACATTATAGGTCATTCCAAAAAGTCAACAAAAACACCTTTTGGGTCAAAGCTCCTTACATGAACATGTAAGATCCAAGTGAGATGAAACCAAAGAGGTTGCTTAGGGGACATCCTAAGATTTCTAAAAAGTCCAAGAACACCTTCTTAGGGTCAAAATTGAGAGAGATACGCATTCTCAAAGTTTGCCATTTTTGGAAATTTGTCCAAAATCAACAATGCTCAAAATTGCATTTTTTCCACATGGGCCCATCTTTTCAAGATTGAATCTCAATCCTAGCATGGTCCACGACCTTTGGGACCCCCATGCATTATTCACTCATTTATTTAATTTATTTTGATTTTTATTCATTTTAAAATCAAATAAATTCAAATTAAATCAAAATAAATCAAGCTTATGGAATGAAATTTTTTTTGCATTGAATTGTAGTCATGCAAGCTGTATAACCTCAAGAAAATCATACCAAGCCATAAACAAGAGGAAATCTCCAATTTTGGAAAGATTGGAATCAAAACTTCAGGACCATTATTCTTTGGATTCTTGCCAAAAATATTAACCTAATTGGATTCAATACATATACTGAAGCTTCGTGAACCCTAAGAAAGGGAATTTTCGTGTGCAGCCTGCCTCCAAAGCAAGAAACAAATCCCAACTTTTTGTCAAAAAAGTGCAAGACCTATCTTCTTCCACAGGCCGGTTCAAAGCGTTCTAAAGGTCAAATCATATTCATGGACGTTCATTGGGGCGACAACAAGCATTATCAAGGCCTGAAGCATCAAGAAACGCGCGCTAGCAACATCACAGTTTGTTCATATTTTCGAAATTGATTTTTGCAATTCATGCATGATAAATGATTTATAAGTATATATTCATGTTTTTATCATCCTTTAGAATGTGTTTGCATATTTAATTGCATGTTTTGATGCCTGTTGGATAAAACGCCATTGCTAGGGTTTATAAGGTCGTTTTAGGGCTTTCAAATGGAGGAATAATTGGATCTAAATATGCATACTATCATGATCAAAGGATCAAACCCAATTGATCCATGGTCTTAAATCTAATTTGTATTGCCTGGACATGATTTTTGAGATACACATGTTGTAGCTATGGCCAACGTCCGTAGGTAAAGGTCTTTACCTAAGACAACAGTCCCAACTAGGAAGATGAAGGCGTGGCTGCATACCATTGGCTTGTTTAAAAATCTGCGCGTTTTCTTAGGCATAGCATTCTATTTGTATTATATCCATTTTATTTGATTATATGTATGACTAACAATCCAACTCAGATGGAAAAGAGAGAGGTCTTAAGGCGTTCATGTGTAGGAGGTCAGGGGTTCGATCCCTGCCTCCTACATTTTATTTTCCCTAATATTTGCTTGCAGATCCCGTGCCTTGGGTTCCAGCGTGTCTACCATACACCCACCAAATCCAGCCAGTGGATCATCTTCAGATCCAGATCTAGCGCCCAGTGGAGAGAAGTCCATGATGCACCTTCAAACATGGCCAGCACTGGGTCCAAACGCAGGATGGGCTTGCAAAGAAATTTGGGCTTGAAAATTCCAGTTCATACCCCCTAAGTTACTCATCATACCAGGCCCAATTTAATTTTTTTTTTAATTTCTTTCTTTCTTTTTTTCAATTAATAACTTGTCTCAATTATTTTACAAATAAAAAATCATTGTTTTTTTTAATTAAATCATAAAAATCATAAAATTACAAAAAAATATTAGATTTAGTCTTTTCTCATAAAAAATATTTATTTGCACTAACTAGCTTAATTAGGTCAATTTAAATCTTTTTGTAATTAAAATTTAATAGAAATTAGGTTGATTCGCAAAATTAATTATCTTTCACAAAACAATCAAAAAAATATTTTTTCTTTATTCGCAAATTATTTTCTCAACATGACATTAATTCCCCTTATCTAATTCGTCGCGCGCGTCTTTATTTTTATTATTTTTTATTAATTATTGTAACTGTTCCAAGTTTGTAATAGTTAATTAGGTTTACTATTTCGCATTTATCATTTTTCCCCGGTTTTTGATTATGTAATCCCCTCCCCAAAGCCTTGTAATAGCTAGGGTTTTAATTTCTCGCTTTTAATTTCCGTAACTATTAAACTGCTAGATGTATGGACATTAGGATTGTATGCGAAAGATAAATCAATTTAAAACAATAGAAAACCCTAAATGCGCAAGATAAATGAAACTGAAATCAAACACTTGCACATGCTCACTCCTAGGGTTTTACCTCACTTGGTTGCCTCGAAAAATAATGGTTGTGTCCCTCGAACGTAGGAATACCTTAGCAAAAGACCCTCAATCTAAAAGTCATCATAAAGATCATAGTACCTCCTTGTCCCTCGAGTTTCCTACGAGAAATGATCTTATGACGATAGTCCCTTCGAAATGATAAGGTATCCTTACTTGTTGCCTTCAGTGACCATTTCGTCCCTTTTGAATGTCCCTTAAAACTCCAACGACGGAGCTACCTACTCCTTAATAGTAGGATAGCTCTGTCTAAAGGAAAACAAACATACTTTTTTTCGAGTAGGTAGATAGTTCCCAGGTACTTGCTCAAAACAAACAATTTTTCACACTGACACGTTCAAACATTGTTTCAAACAAAGTTTTTCAAAACACTTTATCACACCCTTGAGGACTGATACAAGGGTTACCATAAAGTGAAACGCCGCACCAAGGCATTTTTAAAGCTTTTCCAAAACAAACACACACAAGCAATTTAAAAAAAAAAGAGAAAGTACCTAAGAGCCCATGGAAAACCACAGATAGAAAGGGTGCTAACACCTTCCCTTTCTATAATTTACCCCACGTACTCAGAAATATCTCAAAAAAAGGTTTTTTATGTTCTTTTTCCTTTTCCTTTGTTAGATGAAATTAAAGTAGGTGGCGACTCTTTCTTACCGTGACATTTACAAACACAAACACAAAACCAGTACAACAGTCGGTTCTGCCACCGTATCACAGAACCAAATACAGATCATTCACATTCTTCCCAATTAATTATTTTCCTCTAAGGGCCTTCAACTCTTTCTGCATCTTATCAAAATGATCCTAAAAATCATCCATTTGGTAATAGAAACCTAAGCTTTCACTTGGTGGAGGAATAGGGCCATAAACTTCATCATTAGCAAATGGTACAACATTCACTGAGGGATGTGCAGCATAGTGAATCTCATTTCTAGCAACAGGGGTAATATGTACTACAGGAGGTGCAGGAGCAGCAGCAACTTGAGCAAGTAGAGCAACTTGAGCATCTTGGTTGTAACCTTCTGGAATTCCTCACAGATATCCCTGAGGCATACCATTTTGAATAACAATAGCCGGAGTAGCAGAAACAGGATCTGTCAGAGCATCGGAAGCAACCGTTGTCTGTTGAGGTTGAGAAACTGGTGGTTGATCCTAAGCAGCCACCAAATATTCCATCAGAGCAGTCGGATTGGCCATACCGGCCTTTAGAACAGAAACTTCCTCGTGCAACTCACGATTTTCCTGTCCTAGATTATCCATCTTCCTTCTGAAATTTGCCCAAGTATTATACTGATGAGACAACTTACTGAATGATGTAAAGAAGCTCAATAAGACACCTGGATATGAACAGAAATGCAAGAAGTATGTACAATATGATGCATGATATGTAATGCACATGATTTATTTTACTATTGTTTCAAGGAACTCAAAGATTTATAGACAATTTGCAAATATTAAAGTACTAACACATTTGAAAAACTGAAAATATCATTATAATAAATTCAAAACGGATTACAACTTTTTAGTACAAGTTTCAATAATCCCAAGCATAAGATAAAGATAAAGTCTAAAATCCTATAAAAGCAAAGCTGATGGAGATCACTCTACACGCTAACATTTCCATGTGAGTCTTGCAATCTAAGCCTTCAGTTGTTCGTTCTCTCCTGTAAACCTATCAGCGATCTCTTTCCAATCACCAGAGTCGGGAAGTGAGCAACTAGGTCTGAACTGAGCCCTAGAGGAAAATAGATCTTCTTGCCTCTCCATTGCCTCTACAACAAAACTCTCAATAATCTCGATCAGATCATCTTTCTCCTTCAGGTCCGCTTGGTAAGAAACCTCTAAAGTCTGACACTTATTCTTCTAAGCTTCCTTTCCTGCTGTATCCTGACTAAAGCAAACTGAATCTCTTCCACATCATCTAATAGGGGAGGAGTGGTCTTTACAAACATATCAGGCATAAGTTCTTCACGGGAATATGGCATCTTTAACTGAATAACTCTTGCTTGTACCCACTGAAGATTAGGCTCCAAAGAAACAACACCTAGGTCCTAAGTCCTTCCTACTCTTCTTGTGAATATAACGCCAAGCCTTTGCAATCTGCTCCTTAGATTCCTTATAAACTTATCCCTCTTTAAGGAAGAAACCACTCAAATGAATACTATTTGGCTTATCCCTCATTGGATATCCAAGTTGTCGTGGTGCAAGAACAAGGTTGTAGTTAATTCCTCCCTTTGTACTAAGAAGAGGTACATTGGGGAAACTATCACAACTGTCGACAATCTCTACATCACGGCTAGCATGATGATACCAAATAATATATGAATGAGTGATGGCCATAATATTCGGAGCCCAACGAGGTTCCTTCCTGACATCCCAGAAAGCATTAGATCGAGGTAAGTGAGAAATAAACCACTGATACAACAAAGGTGTGCAACAAATGATCATTCCTCCATGATAAGAATTCCAAAGATGAATAGAGCAATAAGCATCCCCCAGTAATGCAGGAATTGGATTTCCAATCATAAATATTCTGAAGGCGTTGATATCCACAAATTTTTCGACATTAGGGAATAAGAACAATCCATAAGGAAGTAGAGCAAAGATAACTTCAAAAGCAACCGTACTCTTCATCCTAGAAAAGTAGCGAGCTTTCTCCAATAAGAACTAAGTTGGTAGTCCTCTAATCCCTCCTTTGGAATTCATGTGAGCTTTAACCTCAAACTTCCCCGAGTGGATCAAAGCAGCAATCTCATGATATTTTGGCTCTCCCTCCAACCAGTAAAAGGAACACGATCGGTAATAGGTAAACCTAACAGATAAGAATACTGCTCTAATGTAGGCATCAACTGGTAATCAGAGAAAGTAAAGCATCGATACATTAGATCATAGAACTGGACTAAAGTTGAGAGAATACCCTACTTCATCCTGAACTTCATAAGAGAAATGATGGACCCATACTTCCTCCAAAAATCTGTAGAACCCTCAATCTCGGGAATCAGACTCATCAACTCATCTATCTTGGGATCTTTGAAACTACACTTCCTAGTCTTTCTTTTTCCAGAATCCATAGTCAAAAGTACCTGAGATATTCGCAAAGTGTCAACTTTTAAGTCCCTTGAAACAAAATGTTTTAAAGGATGCTTATGGGTGCATGAACGCATGATGCAACAATCACATACAAGATCACAAACATAAGGTTCGTAGGTTCAACGTAACGAGAATGATTTCGAAGGTACTACCCATAAGGTATGATCTAAAAGTTCTCACCTGTCGAACAAGGTTCTAAGAGGTTCCCAGAGTCTACATCCTTCCTTCAGATATTACCAACTTCCCGATTGACTCAGTAATTAGCAATATTCTCAAGAAAAACTTGTCCAAGCGTAGTATCGCGTGACAACCATTTTCGGATTACTCCGTCATAGCTTCAGCACTACACCTAAAAGGCTAAGATGGGTTAAAGGTTCTACAGTCCTTAGTTTCAGCAGGCTCCCGGGTTGAAATCAACATGTCTTCCTGATTACTCGGTAAATGATGCTACAGTCAAAGGGGCCTCCACTGAGTGGGGGGTCTCATGTCTCCTTTTTTGGGATTACTCCCTAAAATTTAACATGAGTATACCGCCCATCCTATCTTAAGTCTGCCCAAGTCCAGGTAGAGGACTTATGAGAATCACCAAGCACCCTGAAAACCAGAAAAATCCAGACAAACATATATACAACACATAATATACAACAAATAATAACACATACACATATAAACAAAGATAGACTCAACCCACTTAGAAAAGGACAAACATTTGGTCGATCTTTCCCCAGTGAAGTCGCCTTTTTTTTAGTAGCGGTAGAAATGTTGAGACTAAGCCATTGGATTGACTTGACTCACACATATCAAATTAAAAATCACCACCACGCTTTATTGTTTCCAAAGGAATGTGAAAAGAGCGAATAACCCAAAAGAGAGGGAGAGAGTCTATGTTCCGGGGTTAATTATTCAAAGGGAAGGTATTAGCATCCTAAACATCTACGGTATTCCGCAGGAACCTCTTTGAAAATCTGTGTGTTTTGTCTATAAAAGTCGTATAAAAATAGATGGTGGAGATGAGAAAAGAAGTATTTTTTTTTATGATTTTTGCATCCGCCGCGGTTTAGAAACTTTAGTGCCTATATACCACCTTCTGTGCAATAGGGGATCAGGGTACCCGTAGTTCACCTTTAAAAAATTTAAAACACAAGTGTGTTGGTTAATTTTAAGAGATGAGACATCACTGTCTTATCCGAGTGGAAGAACATACTTACTACCCACAATTATGAGAAAGGAGAATTTACGTCATCTCAAAGTGGAGAATATGGCTTGGATTTTAAAATCAACAAAGTATCACTCAACACCCAAGTGGAAATTGTCCCACTTCACTATATATCGTAGAAGTATGGTAGCTCGAATCACTACGAAGATTGACAAGAGTCTAATCTTTTGAGAAAACGTTTAAGGTAAAAAGCCAAAGTGGCAAAGATAGTTTGAATGAGATTGATTGACTTTTAGTCTTCTCACAAAAATGTCAAAGTATTATTAAATTGATTAAAGTTTGATTAAGAAAATGTTTTTTGAAAGTGCGTGGACCAAAGTCCAAGTTTATTACGAAAGCGGTTCAAGTTTAGAAACAAGAAGAGTTTTCAAAAGGAGGGAGAAGCTTTTTGAAATTAAAGAAGATGGGAGGAGATGAAGGGACTATCCTAAAGCATAAGATAAAAGCTAGGGAAAAGAACCATGTAACTAATAAGAAGCCAACACTTGACACAGTGAGTCAATGTAGAATTCCCATACTTTGGATTTGAAACCAAACAAGCAAAGATAATAAACCTCTTAAGAAAACCAAACTTCATTTGCATTCAGTCTCCATAAAAATTGGGCAGAGTAACAGTTGTATACAGATGAATTCCATATTACAGACAAAGCATGTAATCACAATAACCTGCCCACAAAACAAACAAACAACCTAATGTCTTGGGGAAAACCCCAAGAACTCCAGACAAAAATAACAGTTGAGGTCACAAGGTCTCAAAGATAGGTCAAGGTTTCTAATCCTAAGTCCAAGAAGTCCACAATCTCCATAAATGCCAAGGATAGTTACCAAGTAGTCCAAGTAATATTAAAGTTTTTTATGTTCAAGTTGATTATTAGGTATCTTAAAAAACAAATGAAAAGCTCAAGTGAGCAAAACAAAAATGACATAAAGATAAATAATTAAATGAGCAAAGATGAAAATAGCATGAAGTGAAAAAAAATGCTAAAATAAATGTGCTTAAAGTAAAGGCATAAAGTAAAAGCATAAAATAATGTCAATTGTTAGAAATTAGAGGTTAGTTGAATGGCCATATTGAATCTTACATTTGAAACTCATTAGAGGATTGATAAAACCAAAGCCTCTCAACAACAAGTTTCATTTGCTTTTTGTCAAGTATATCATTCATTTAAAATCCTCAAGGAAACAATAAATGATCAATGATGTTTAAGTGATTCACTTTGACCAAAGATTATGAAGATTCATTAGAGGATTGATAAGACCAAAGCCTCCTAACAATGAACCTCAAGGTTATTGGATCAAAGGATACAAATTAACATAATTGGGATTACAAACATGATTTTGAGCCACAAATGATCATTTCTCGAATCAGGACAAAATTTAGCGCTATGTTAAGAAATTGTAAGCAGACTTATATAGAAGTCGCACCTATTTTAAGGCCAGACAATAGCAATCTATGTACCATATGTTTTTAGAAATGATATGTAAATCATTCTCTAATAAAACTTGGTACAATAAATAAGGGGATAAGATGAAGAGGGATGGAGTAAGAATTAAATCATATTTAAACAAAAAATTTATTCAAACTATTATTAAAATCATTCATCCTTTTTTGTGGAGTAAACTCAACACCATAGATCTAATGATGTTAATAAAGCTCATGATCAAAATTTCATAGTCCAAGATCAGCTATAATATATGCACAATAAAATTGTATTTAATAATAAAGAAAAAAGATTTTTAAAATGGTTTTAAAATAAAAATAAAAGGTGAAAATAACAACTATATTCAAAACATCAAAGAAAAATCAAATAAGACCATAGAAAAATTAGAAGTGAGTTCAAGTATTTATATAAACTTGTTGGTGATTTTAAAATGTCAAAAACTATTTTTAAATTAATTAAAATTTCTCAAATGAAAAAATATAAAAAATAGTAGAAGTAAAAATAAAATTCTAAAAAAAATTTAAGAAAGTTAGAAATAATGGAAATGATGTTGATGAATTTTTTCAGAATTTAAAAATGCTCAAAAGTATTTTTTAAACAATTAAAAACAAACCAAAACAAAGATAAATTATAAAAAATACCAAATCTAAAACTAAAATAATGAAAAAATAAAATTCAGAAAGAGAATATTTGAAAATATTTTTCTGAATTTTTTTATAATTTTTGAATCAAAAATGAATTTTCTATGAATTTTGGAAGTTTAAAACAATTATAATATAAAAATCAGAAATAAAAAATAAAGTAAAAAATGTGGACCAATGGATGAGAGTCAAAACACGTTAGTAAGGTAATCCAATAGATCAGACGCGTTGTGCATATCATGATCTTTAGTGAATAAAGCATGAAATCATTAATTAAATCAGATTTTGAAAAAAAGTGTGGCATACTTTCATTGGTTGATAGATGACACGCTGGTCATCTTCAACCTCCAGCCACAAGATTTACAGGTCCACGAAACTGTAAAATTAGAACATGAGACCAGTACCATTTGCTTCTTCTCTTCAAGACGATTCCAATGGTACCCTCGCGAAAAATTTATATAAGTTGTAACTCAATTGTTTTGGAAGAGAAGTTTTGAAAAGGGATTTTAAATTACATGGTCAAACCGTACTTCCAGTTAAAAACAAGTGTTGCGACTAGAATCAGGATGATGAGAGCTTCATAACAGTATCAAAGTTTGAGAGAATTGGTGAAGGAATCTACCTATTGAAGTTAAGTTGTAGAGCTTTGAAACTTGACTTGGCTAGCACGATTTAGAGAGACTTAGGGCTTAATTCTTCTTCTGTTAGCTTCAGTGAGGTTCAAGGAAGGTAAATTGACAAAGAAAATGAATTGAGAAAGGCTGTAAGAGCAAATTCGAAATTGCAGAAAATTGAGTTCAAGAGGGAGTTTGGCAGGGTGATTCTGGCTCTCTAAGCTTGAGAAAATGAATGATGTATGGTCCTCTATTTATAGGGAATTTGATTGAATGCTCAAGCGTGTGGAATGAAGGGATTTGGAGCGAAATTGTGTGAAGTTGCAAACAAGAAAAGTGTGACTTCTTATTTTGATCAAAACTCGTCCAAACCTTACATTTCAATGTTCTATTCACTTCTGGAAGTTCATTAAACATGATTAGAAACAAAAGCGCGTAGAAAACTTGTGTTTAGAAGCCAAATCGAGGATTTTAAATTCTGACTTGAGTTGAAACTTCAGTTTCAAAGTACCACTTTTGAACCAATGACATTCTCAGCTCAAGGAGTCTTAAGACACGATTCTTGAAGCTTTAGAAAGATGAGATCACAAGATTTATAATGTGAAAAGAGAGGAATCAAATGGATGCCTGAGCTGAAGGTTGCAATGAGTCAAAGTTGAGAGAAAGAGGTTGACTTTTTATACTTAGAAAATTTCTGTTTTTCTTTAAAAATGACCTATAATGTCTTGCATCCAACATGGTCTTACATTTGAAATTTTCTCTTGACCAAAAAAGTTGGCATGAATTAGATCTCTTGAATGGAATTTTGAGACTTGAACCATTCAAAATCTCCAAAAATTGAGAAAGTTATGACTTGTTGAAGTTGGAAAAAAATTCATAAGATGACCTATAATCTTTTGCATCCTTAGGGCATCTTCTATCCATTTTCACACTTTGCACTTAAAATAAGGGATGAATTTAACATTCTTAAAATTAATGTGGAAAAAGAATGAGCTCAAGGAAATAAAAATTGACCAAGTTATGGTCCTTTGAAGTCACATAAGGGAAATTGATGGTTCATTTAGAGGACTTGTAATATTTCTTCATCATCAAGTACATTTCACACAAAATTTCCTTGAAACTTTTGAAATGATTTGTTGATAACCCTTTGAATAGAATCATGTATTTTTAATAACTCAAAAATACCAAAATATGAGCAAGATATACCCCTTTGAAGTTCAAAACCCTAGCTCCTAGAGCAACAAAATGCCTTGAGAACCCTTTTCAATTTTGACCAAACTTCTTGCACAAATATTTTTGTCATGTAAATAGAAGTTTTTTAGGATGATAATAAGGAACAATAGCAACCATAACCACTTCCAAATATTTGGAAATGATGAAAATATGTACTTGTGATCAAGAAATCAAGAGTTTATCCAACTAGGTCAAACTTCTTCAATCAAACTTTGTATCTTTTGACTATCTTTGATAACTTGAGGCATGATGACTCATAATAGACTTTGCCATGATATTACTTCAAAACATTTTCAATTATGAGGCTTAAATCTCAATGAAGCATTTGTTGAAGAAGGCATGGAAATAGACTCATGAACCTGTATATCAACTTGATGGAAAGTGTTGTGCTCTCACTCATAACATCACCAATTAGGGCAAACATTTATTGTATTTATTAGATAGAAGTTAATAAAAACTAAACATAGATGATCACAAAAATAAAAGTCAAGGTGCTTGGTGATTCCCCATGAGCAAAGCTAAAGATAAGGAGAGGAACCAAACCCTAGTGTGTGATCTTATTGCATTGTGATATATGAAATAATAGAGGAATTTAGGGGAAAAAATTAGGGTACAACAGTGTTGTACTCTAATTTTTAACCTAAGATCCCACCTCATATGCATTATCACATCTCTAACAAAATACAAAGATAGCTTGTGTGTTTACTTCTTGTGTCAAGCACGGTTTTGAATCAAGAAATCTGCAGTAGTGCAAGTCTTGGCCAATTAGGGTTGAAGTTTAGTCCTTGTGTTTTTGATCGAAACAAGTTGATCATTGGATTTTGGCTTAGTAAATAACCTAATGGCTTGAAGCATGATTTAAAGAACTCAAATGCAACATCTTGACCTAATTGTATGGCTCAACACATTTCCAAAGATGTAATTGATAGATAGTGAAATATTTAGAATCAAATGATGAAAAGTCAACTACCACACATAAGTCAAACTTTGACTTTTGGGTCAACATTGAACTTCAAAGGTTAAGAATCATTAAAAAATTCAAAACTATAAAACTTGTCTATCAAGAACAAATAGAATCAAGATAAGTCAACAAAGGTCAAAGTTAAAAGAATTTCAACACTTAGAAATTTTCAAGTGTTTTATGTCTAATAAAAGCCTTAACTTCGTAGAAATTTTTCACCAAGATACAAGATGATTAAGGGAAAATACCCAACATAAAAATTTTAGAGCATGATTCATACAAAAACTTTGTCAATGAGTTTTAATCTCCAAATAATGTTCAAATCAAGAGATATAAGCCCATGAAGTTCTGCCAACACTTAGAGAAAGTTTCGAACACTTTTGATCAGTTTTATATCTCAACTTCATGGCCAATTTTACATTAAGATCCCAATTGATTCAAAGAAAGTTTTCAACATTAAAGTTGTAGATAATTTCAAGCTTTCCAAAATTTCCAAGAGCATAAATTTATCATGTTTGATCAAGAAGAATCGAAGAGATGAAGTTACTATGCTAAAGTTGTTTTACAAGTCATGTTCATGTTCAAAGTTATGCACAAACCTATGCAATCCAAGAGGACCTGCATAATCCCTGATTTATGGGATTATGTTGCTTCTAAATCATATCAAAAATTTGAGTTGTACACAGATCATTAAGGATTTTTCCAAGTTGTTCAAACTTTTGTACTTAATCGTTACCATTTTTGGCATAAAGTGGACACTTCCATTTTCATAAAGCCACTTTAAATACAAAGTTAATACATTTAAGCTCATACCTTGTTATCTCTGATCACACTTTATCAATAAGAACTCAGAAGCAACCTCCCAAGTACAAGAAGCATGGCTCAAAGTCCCTTGATTCATTCCTTTCTTCATCATGAAGCAAACTTGGTATTTTGTGCAAAATGAAACCAATTGATCAAACCACCATTCAAACTGAACCATGTTGAATTTTTGCAAGTTACTTGAACCATTTAGAACCTCTATAAATAGATAATACAACCTCAAATTTAAGGAGACCAAGTTTTTAGACAAAAACTCCATTGTTGCATTATTCTCACCTTATTTTCGGAACTCCCACCTCTTGCAATATTTTTGCAATCTAACCATTTATATACCTTACATACCTCATATATAAGTTATCCAAACCATCATTACATGACTATAACACCTCCATCATCATCCTCCATATCTCACTTTTTCCATTTGCAACTTGATTTGGTTAGAGAGATACAAAAGTTCTCAAGGCAAAGTAGCTATTTCATTAGCTTCACTAAGGTCCCAGAAAGCTTTTAGGATCATCATCTTGCTTCTGTAGCTATCAAAGCAAGCATTGGACTTTTCTCCAATAGGTACTTTTCTAACGCTCTTCGAATATCATCATCATAAATACATCATTGGTGTTCGATTTTCTGAAGATAAAATGTAGTATGTAATATGATGATGCTAAACCTTGTGCTAATTTACATTTATCTTGCTTGTGTGTGAAGTACTGATCAAATCCAAATTATTAGGTTTTATATTTTTGTGCAAAAATTAAGAAGATATGGTTGATATTAATTTATATGGTTTGTATTTTTGAATTCCTTGCGAAATTCTGAGTAACTTTCATTTTTACATCATTGAATTTGGCTGTGTTTTGAGAAACTTGTGATTTTTGCCATAGTTATTATTATTAATGTTACAGTAACGATGAAGAAGATGAAGTGTGGAAAAATTCATTTTAAAAAATTAAATTTATTTTAAATTTAGTGCCGGTCATATTATGAATGGATGAGGGCGTAGCATTGCTGGTCAAGGATTTTGTGTTGCAAGTGAGAGGGGGGTGGTTCGAAACCTATTGTTGGACAATTCCCAACACTTTTGCATTTTTTCCTTATTTTTTCGTTCTGTGCATTTTTAGTGGTTTGTTTCAAATTTATTCTTATTAAAGCGCTTACTATCACCATTGAGCGCATGACTCAGTGGGTAGTCTTTTATCCAATCACCACTAGGGCGTGAATTTTTGAGTTGATTTTTTGTACACTTCTCATTTATCACCATTATTTTATGAATATGTGAAAAAATATTAAAAAATATTATTTACTCCATCCTTTTTTATTTAATTCAAAACTAGTCCTTTTTAGTTGTATTTAAAGACTTTTTCTTTGGTTTTCTTATTGATTTCTTGAACAAATCCATGTTTAATAACCATACCATGTCCTTATTGAATGTTTCTTGATACCACATCCCTTGTGTATGTTTATATCATGATCAACTTGATTTTATTAGAGTTTAGCACTTGATTTTGATACATGATACCATGCTTGTTTGAAAAACCCTAATCATGATCCATGACCCACCTTTTGACCTCAACACATGTACTTGCTTGAATACTTGGTTCTTGCTTGATCAATAAACACTTGAATCACTCTTTCTTAAAAGTTTGACTTTGTCTTGATCATATATCATGTATACTCCTAACTTTTAATAACATGACTTAAACTCCACATGCTTACCATGCTTTGATCTTTTATTTGTTTGTCCGTGTTTCATAAGTTTACTTGTCTTTAAGGATGTATTTCCTTCATAAACTCTCTTTAATCCAAAGTGATACTATGCTTGCTTGTTTTCTTTGACACTTATTTGATTCTTGAACATACTTTCTTTAAAGATGCTTATTGTTTCTTCTTTCTTTTGTCACAACTTTTACTTGATAAACATGTTGACTTTCTCTTTTGTGTTTAACACTTGTGATATGTGTGTTTTCTATTTATGGTAGTAATTAATGTTTGTATTTTGTTATATTAAATACTTGTCCCCTAAATCCAAGTAAAATGATAGTATTGTTGACTTTATAGTCATGTGCATATGTATTGTCTTAAGTTTACCCTTGTGTATTTATATTTGTATATTACCCTTATAATTATTAATGTTTACCCTTTATATAAAACCCTTGTAAATGATCACCCTATGTATTCTTATGTACTCTAAAAAACCTTTTAATCGTAAAAATCATTTTCAAAATTTCACTACTTTTATATAGAAACTTTGACTTTGTGTCATTGCATTTTCAAACTTAGTTTTTAATCAAATGCTTCAATATACTTAAGAATATTAAAACTCTTTCAAAAGACTAAAAGTGATTTAACCTCACTTAAATATTTTTTACCACTTGGCTTTTCAATTTTAAACTTTTTTTTAAAGAGATTAGATATAAAGTCTTCTTTATTAGTTGATATATGATTCTCCTATCCTCATAATAATTGTTGAAGTAAATGTGATTCTTTCCACATGAAGATGTTAAATGGAAACTTGTTGATATTTATATCCAAGTTAGTAGTTTTTCCTTTATGATGATGCAAGATCCATCTTCTCATACTTGTGGTGGTATTAGTTGAGCTTTTCTCTCTAAAAGATGATGAAATGTTTTTTCTCCTAAAATAAACCACAACAAACCATTTTGTTTTTTTACCATGAACTACGAGGTTTTGATCCTTAATTGGTACATAGATATAAGATTATGTCTTTCCAAACAAAAATATCCTAAAATACACTTCTTTTCCCATCTTCACACTCATTTAACAAACAAACAATTTTAAACCAAAAAAAGATATTATAAGTGGTTCCTATAGAGTATTACAGATATATAGGGTGATAATATCTTCCCTTTGTATAATCAATCCCCGTACCTTGTATCTCTTCCTTATGCTTTACTTTTAGTTTTTACTTCTTGCATTCCAAGTTAAAAAATATAGGGTTTCGATCTTTTCCTTTTCCCTTGGAAACAATAAAGTTCAGTGGCGACTTCTTAAGTCACTGTGAGTCAAGTGTCTCAATAACTTGGTCTCCTAGATTTTTTACCGCGACAGAAATGGATATTTCACCGGGGACATGTATCCTCAAGAGGGTTAAACATATCTTATTTTATCTATTTTTTGTTATTATTGTTTGTTTATATGTGATGGTTTGTGGTTCTTTGGGTATTGGTGTTTTTGCAAAGGACAAATCCTACACCCGGATTAAAGTAACACTTAAAAATTAGGATAGTGGTATAATCAAAAGTTACATGAATAGAGTAATCCTAACATAAGTAGCATATGATATCCCCACTCAGTGGAGGCCTCCTTGGGGTGGTAATGCTAAACAAGCCAGTTCTTAAAGCATTACTACTTTCAACCTGAGAGCCCGAGAAGCTGAGAAGTCGTAGAACCATTTTACCCATATTGGACTTAAGGATATATTGTGGTCACAATTCAAAAGTATTCTTGAATTAGTTGTTACGTGATATTACACTTGGATGAATTTTTCTTGAGAATATTATTGGTACTCACGGGTAGTTGTGTAAACTAATAATATCTAAAAGAATAATCACGACTCCAAAAGAACTTTTAGAACCTTGTTCTACACGTACAAATGAACCCATAATACATACCTTATGAGGTGATTCTTACCTTTGGATCCATGCCCGTGACTTTGAAAACCTTAAAACCTTGTTTGTTGATTATTGCATAACCATGCATTCATGAAAATATTTTAATTAGATTTCAAGGAACTTATAAATTCTCTTTGAAAATAAATAGGATCTGAGATCATGGATATCAGAAAGAGGAACACTAAGAAGTACGATTTCAAGAGGCCTAATTTACGAAAGTTAAGAAAGCTAGGGACTTTGGTAGCTAATCATGAAGATTTCAGAAAAAATTATGGGAGGCTTTTGAGTATTCTCCAAGTCAAGGTTCCAGATGGGATTCTTGAGACTCTTATTCAGTTCTATGACCCCTTTTACCATTGCTTCACGTTCCCTGGTTATCAATTGGTTCCTACTTTAGAAGAGTACTCTTTTTGGATTGATTTACTAGTAACGAATATCTTGCCTTTCAATGGTTTTGAAGAGGTCCTCATGCCCCCAGTTTTTGCTAAAGCCCTTCACTTAGGAGCATCTGATGTAAAAGAAAATCTCACTTTTAGAAAAGGTTTCAAAGGTTTGACTTCCAAATTCTTGATGGAAAAGGCTCTCGTATTAGGGAAAGCAAATAGTAGGGTTGTTTCTAAATCAATTCTTGCTTTACTCATTTATGGTCTTGTGCTCTTCATAAATGTTGACCATTTTATGGATATTGATGCTATTCAAATTTTCTTGATTGGTAACCCAATGCCCACTTTGCTTGGAGACGCCTACCACTCTATCCATCATAGAACTCAAAAAGGATATGGAACTATCACATGTTGTTACCATATTCTATAAAAGTGGTTTAATTCACACTTGCCACAATCCAATCTCTTCAAAGACAATCCGAAAAATCTTAGGTGGTCCCAAAGGCTTATGTCCATTACTCAAGTATATTTAACTTGGTATAGTTCATATTATGACATTGGAGTAATCATTAACAATTTTGGTGGTTTTCATAATGTACCTCTTCTTGGTATAAAAGGAGGAATCAGCTACAACTCTATTCTTTCTAGGCGCCAGTTTGGATACCCTATGAAGGAAAAACCCAATAATATTATGTTATACAGTTTCTTTTACCTTGATGAAGAGGATAATATATATTTGAAGGAGGAGATTGTGGATTCTTGGCGGAAGATCCATAGTTTTGTACCCCAAAAGTTTCCCTCTCACTTATCAAGAATTTGCTCACAAGATCTCCTTGGGCTCAAGACTGCACTAGGGTTTGATCAACTCAAGACACCTCCTTATGCACTGAAGACCAAAATTAGGGTTTGAGTTTGCACAAGGATTTTTGAACTTCCAATGCCACATATGACTTTAATGGATCATTATGGACCCCCAAGATTACTCATGACAAGTTTCAAGCCTTGGATCACACTTTTGATCAGTCAATTGAGTAATTGACCTAAAAATCAGTTGTATTGGAGAAAAAGTCAACCATGGCCAATTTATAGTCAAACCCCATAATTTTTTATCCACATCAACATTTTAAACTCATATGTATCATTTGATCAAGTTTGGACCATAATTCCTCAAGAAATTTGATCAAATCTCCAAAAGGGCGAAATGGTCAAAATTAGTGTTTTGACTAGGAAAGGGCAATTTCTGATTTTTGACCTAGAAAATGGTCAATTGGTTTAAGGCATGATCTCAAGAGTCCAATTGCATAATTTTGACCTAATGACATGATTCAAAACATTGCAAATCCATTGGATTGACAGATGAATTTTGCAGTCAACTGATCAAAAGTCAATTGTATACTGAAAAGTAAAACTTTGACTTTTTGGTCAAATTTAAGCACCAAAGATCACAATTAATAAAAACATGTCAAAATAGGAAAATTATTCATTAAGAAATCAAGAAATCAAGATTTCATTTTGAAAAGTCAAAATTTCTAAACATAAATTTTTCTAAGTGTCAAAAATTCTTATTTTTTCATAACTTTGAGTAATTTTTTCATTATGATGCAAGATGATTCAAAGGAAACTTCAAACATGAAAGTTGTAGATCTCTATGAACTCTAAAACTTTGATACACACAAATTCTTTCAAAAGTTCTTGGATTTCAAGTTATAGTTTTATGAATACATGCTCATGAACTAAAAAAGACTTAGTGAAATTTTGCCCTAGTTAGGCAGATTTTTGACCTAACTTCATGGAAATTTTTCACATAGTTCCAAGGGGAATATTCAAAATCAATTCAAAGATGAGTTGTAGAGCACATTGAAATATTTCCAAAATGTCAAATAACTCATTGAGATCATTCTTGAGTAGGGAGAATCTAAGAGATGAAGTTGGTGTTTTGTCACTTGAATTACAAGGCATTTTGTGATAAACAAAAATCCAATTTCAAACCTATGCTGCATAATCTTGTTTTGAAGGCCTCTAAACCTCAACATCTCTCCATAATCAGAATATTACACTTGCTTTTGAGCTATTATCCAAGGGTTCCAAGCATTGACCAAGCCTATTTGCCATTTTTGGAAGAAAGCTACCATTCCATTCTTGAAAAGTTGCTCTAATCACAAAGTCAACTTGTCTTGAGCTTATAACTTGTTCTTTCTGCACACATAACTCCTATAAACCAAAAGTAATGTGGCTAAGACCTAAAGAAGCTCAGGACATGCTTGTACAACATTTGATATTTGTCATTTCACTTTTCTTCAAAAGCAAGTTATAGAGCCATAACCCTATAACTCAGAAACCTGGAGTGACTTTGTACTCTAATCTTTTCCATACATATTAAAAAGTTTATTGCAAGCTAAGGCACGATTTCAAGCATCCTAAAACTCTCCCAAACACCCTTGCTGCACAAGACTGCTCAACTTGACCGTTTTGAGCAAAAACTCTCCATCTCCATTTCCACTCGTGTGTTTTGATTCTTAATCATTCAAACACCTTACATAAATCATACACGAGTGATCCAGGCCCCTGTTTCAAGACTGTAACCCTTCCATCACTATCCACCATTTTCAAATATCAAGCTTGCAGGTTGACTTGAGTAGGGAGATTCAAGGACTTTTAAATCAAAGTAAGATTTGGAATACACTCAAGGAGGTCAAGGCAAGCTAAAAAGATCATCAGGCCATCTCCAAAGTTGCTCAAACTCCATTCACGACTCCAGCTGCAAGAGGTAAGTTTTCAAACTTCTATCTCTTCATACATGCATCATTTGAGTTTTATTTGTGAAGATAAAATGTAGATACCATTTCCACGAAGTTGTACATATCCATAGTTTACATTTATATAGTCTGAGCTTAGAGAATTTTAGGGTTGAAGTTTTCTGCAATTTTTAGGTTTTGAATTAGGGCTAGAAAAATTCTCTTTTATCTTTGTTTGTTAGCTAAAGTTTTTATATGTTTGAATTCGTGGGAAAAAATGCCACAACTTTCATGTTTGAACTTTTCATTTTTGTTGAGAGATGAAGAAGATACAGGTCCTTTGGCTGGAGGTTGAAGATGTAGTCTTCAGAACATGTTTTGCCTTACATATTTATTGTTTCATTTGTATTAACGGATGTACAGCCACCCCAATGGAAAAGGTAGCGCGCATGTGTATGGAAGGTCTTGGGTTCGATACCCAGCGCTACCTTTTGCCATTACTTTTCAGCATTTTTCTCATTTTTGTTCAACTAGGCGCGTGGGCTTCCAATGAGTGGGCCTTGTGTTTTTTTTGCTGACTCTTAATCCCTGCTTTACTTCAGCACCCCCTGGCTTATTTGTATTTATTTATTTATTTCATTTTTCTTTTTAAATATATTTTCTAAAATACTAAAAATCATAAAAAATATAAAATAGTAGATTTATGTTTTGACATAATTTAAATATTTTTCTCGCACAAAAAATTATTTTATTCATCATACTTTATTTATCTTTACTAATTATCTTGTAAACTTAATTAGAACTAGGTTATTATTTATTTTCTTTTATACCTATTTAAATATATTTTTTTAATATAAAAAAAGACAAAAATATTTTATAATACTATAATTTATTTTCAAGACAAAAATACCAAAAAAAAAGTACTTTTTTTCTAAACTTAGTTTCTTTTAATCAACTAAATAGAATTAGGGTTTATTCAAAAATATTTTCTTAATAAATTTAAACTTAATTAATTATTTTCTTTGAATTAATTAGGTTAAAACAATTTCCCTCTTTCTCATAAAAATCCAAACAAAAAGATCCATTTTCTTTGCATTTACATTCTCGCATATATATTTTTGTATATTTATTTATTTCAATTATTATATAAATTCAATATGGTTGTAATAGACTAATTAGGCTTTAAATTCTTGCAATCCCCATTAAATTTGTACACCCCCTTCCCACAAATCATGTCATAGCTTAGTATTTTTATTTTCCGCAATTTAAATGCTTTATATTCACATGCTAGTATTTAGGGTTTGTATGGAAAGAACAAAATCAATCAAATAGAAAATCCTAATTCAAGACAAAATCAAGCATGAAAACAATACACTTGCACACAAGCACCCCTAGGATTATCCCACTTGGTTTCCTTATACAAAATGGCCATATTACGCTTGTAAGGTATCTTAGCAAAAACAAGCAAATACAAGATCATAGTCCCTCGATGATGCTATCTAAGTTGCCTTACAAATGATCTTAGTCCCTCAAAAATAATGCTAAGATACCTTACAACATTGCTAATTATTGCTATACGATGACCCACGCCCGTCCCATTTACATCCAAAGATAGGGTTGCTTACCAAATCAATGGTAAGACAACAATGTCAAAGGAAAAGAAAATGAACAAGAAAGACATTTGAGTAGGTAGATTGCTCCTAATTACTTGCTCCATTTCAAAACAAACATCCTTGCTATTTTCAAAACAATCACATACACTTTCAAACATCTTACAAAATTGAAAACATTTTCAAAAGATCAACATCTTTGTATACATTCTTACGAATGAGAATCATTACAAAGATTGCCTAAACAATAGCCTCTTTACAAAATACTTTAAAAAAAACCACACTAAGCATAATTTCAAACAAAAGCAAGTGATCTAGCATGTAACTAAGAGCCCATGGAAAACCATGGATGAAAGGGGTGTTAATACCTTCCCTTTTCATAATCTACCCCCGAACTCAAGAAACAATCTCAAAGGTCTTTCCTGTGCTTTTTCACCTTTCTTTTTGGATAAAAGAAAAGTCGACGGTGACTCTTGCTAACCGCAACATTTGCGATCAAACGCAAAACCCTCAAGTCAGTTCTCCCACCGTATCACAGAATTGGCGACTCTGCTGGGGATAAACTCTAAAAGTGAGGTTACTTTAGGGATAGATAACTTTTATTTGCTTACATTGTTTGACTTGTCTGCTTTACATTATGGTTCTTTGTTTGGGTTTGAATCCTCTACCCGAATTTGGGATACATTATAGGTAAGTAGAAATATGTTGTGGAAACTATGCTAGGTATACCAACATGGTCTAAGCAATACCTATGTTAGTGCGACATATTTGTGGATACCGGTAGCCTTTGAGTTAATCAAAGAGAATACGGGGCCGCTGAGTGATGTCATGAAGCACTAATGAACTTTTAGAACCTTTACTTGACCAACTTGGCCTTTAGGATGTAGTGAGATGATTGTCTTTGGTACAGTCCGGAATTGGTAGATACTTGATACTACACTCATTGAAGTTTGGTTTCTTGGGATATTTCGGTTGCCATTAAAGAGGCTTGTGCTGAAACAATAACCAAGGAAACAAATCAGTGATATTGAGCTCCTTAGAACCCGGTTACTATTACTAGGACAGGTTTAAGCCAACTAAACTTCAAGAGGGTACTTACCTATAAATTTCCATGCAAGCCTAAACCTAAGGATTTTTTTTTTGTATATGCATACTTGTACATAACATCATGAACATCATGAACATCATATGCATTCACTAACAATTTCAAGGATTTTGGGATTCATCTTTATTCTTGTTTTATAGGATATGGATTCACTTCACAGGAAAACTATTCAAGTCAATCTTGTAAGGATCCCTCCGCAACTTAAGGAGCTAGCTTCAAGGATTCCTGAAAACTCCATTCACCGAGAGACATGGTCGCCTATTCAACTTGGTCAACTCCAACACAGATGAGGATATGATGAAGGTGCTCTTTCAGTTCTTTGATCCTTTACACCATTGCTTCACATTTCCCGACTATCAACTTGTGCCTACTTTGGAAGAATTCTCCCAACTTTTGAGGATTCCCATTCTCAACCAACTACCTTTCAACGGTACGGAAAGAGACCCAAATCCAGAAGAGATTTCTCAAGCTCTACACTTGCACTCATCTGATGTCACAACTCATTGGGAAATAAGGAGTGGTGTCAAAGGTTTCCTAGCAAAGTTCCTGTTTGTGAAAGCCCAAAATTGTTGGAATTCCTTGGATCTCCAAGCCTTTGAGGAAATCGTGGCTCTCCTCATTTATGGGATGGTTTTATTTCCAAATCCTGACCAACTCATAGATGTGAACACCGTCAAAATCTACATATCCCGCAACTCGATGCCTACATTGCTAGGAGACATCCTACACTCTTTTTACACTCGCACAATAAGGAAAAGAGGTGTCCTTATGTATTTCACTCCTCTCTTGGCAAGATGGTTTATTTCACATCTTCCTCGATCTGTATTAAAGAATGAGCAAGGTTCAAGGTGGTCACAAAGGTTGATGAAGCTCATACATTCAGACATTCATTGGTGCTCCCGATCCAAAGAGAATGTTATCATTGTCGACCGTTGTGGAGAATTCCCTAATGTCCCTTTACTTGGCATTAGGGTAGGTATCACCTACAACCCGTGCTTAGCCTTGAGACATTTTGGTAACGCCCGAAGGGATGGCCCGCACGAGATGCTGATTCAAGGTTTGATATTTGACTATAACAACGACGATCAAGGTCCTCGCCATAGATTTATTCGAGCTTGGAGGATGTTAAACAAGGTGGATAGCAAGACTTTGGGGCACAAGAATTCCATCCCTCTTGAGCCTTATCTCAAATGGGTACGAACTCGTGCTCAGAGTCTTATGATGCCTTACCCCTCCATTCTCCCGGTAATCATTGAGCCTGTCATGGAGGGAGATGTTCCATACACTATGCTACACTATGCTACATCCTGATACACCCACCTATCTTGAAGACCTACAAAGAGATTGGATACGACTCAAAGGAGAGCGAGATACCTTTGAAGCCCAATTCTACGCAAGCGATAAGAAGGTTTTGGAACTCACTAGACTACCTTATAAGGAGCAGACTCTGAATGCCTACATCGCACCAAAGAAGATGCGAACTATCTTTTTATCTTATAGTTTTTGTATTATTTTGCCCGAAAACGCATTGATGTACTCAAGCTTTAACTTATTAATATAGAATGTGTTTCCTTTTTGTCTAAAACGAATTTGAAGCTTAAAATCTTTGAAATCATTGCATACGCATTTATCATTCATCATAACATAAGTAGGTTTCTTGAAACAAGTCTCCTCATCTCTCTACTGTTTATTTCAGTAAGATGGATCTCGAGCAAACAGTGAAGGACCTCCAAGCTCAGAATACACAGTTTCAACAATAGCTCTTTACCCTAGCCAAAGGACAAGAAGAGTTAAAAACTTTGCTGGCTGAGGAGAAGAAAAAAAAGACAAATAAGGTAACCGAAGTTCTAAACATGAGAAGAAGATTTCATGGGCAGACAAGAAGAACCTTAGAATTTGAAACGACATCCGATGAGAGAGACAATCAAGATGGGAAAGGCAAGGAAACAGTTGTCCCGTCAGAATCAGAATAGGAAGAGGGAGAAGAAGACTATTCTGAAGAACAATACCCTTCAGCTGATGACAAGTATAAACATCTCGAAGAGCGGTTGAGTGCGATGGAAATCCAAAAAGTGACTGGCTTGGACTTTGAGGAATTTGGGTTAGTATCGGGGATTGTCATTCCTCCAAAATTCAAAGCACCTGTGTTCGCCAAGTATGATAGAGTCTCATGCCCTAAAATGCATCTCCGGTCCTATATGAGGAAAATCCAGCCCCATACCGCTGACTAAGACTTATGGGTACCCTTCTTCCAAGACAGCCTGTTTGGAACTCAACTTGATTTTTTTTACTAGTTAGAAAGAGCCAACGTTCATAACTAGGAAGATCTTGCTGCAGCCTTCTACAAAGAACACCAATACAATGCTGATCTTGCGCCTACCCGTACTCAACTCCAGAGTATAGCCATGGTTTCCAATGAAGTTTTCAAGGACTATGCACAAAAATGGAGAGATTTGGCTGGAAGAGTTCAACCTCCCCTATCTGAAAGAGAATTAGTGGACATGTTTTTAGGCACCTTGTCTGGTCCCTTCTTCAATCACCTAATTGGAAGTTCATCTGTAGGTTTTACTGAACTAATATTGACCGAAGAAAGGGTAGAAGCTGGTATAAAGAATGGAAAGATCCAAAAAGATACATCCTCTTCTTTAGCTGTAAGGAAGCCTTTCATCGGAAAGAAAGATGTGGTTGCTGTATATATGCAAAGAAGTCAAGATAGGGCCAAACGCCGACCAATGGTGGGGGCTGTTATGATTCCCAAGCCTGTGCCTGATCAACAAAGAAATAATCAACCAAGGATGGAAAGACCGGTCAGGCAGTTCACCAGAATTAACATGACCCCGTCTCAGGTATTACCACATCTACTAAGATCCAATTTGGTGACCTTGAAAGAAGCTCCAAAGAACCCTAACACAACATCTCCTTACTATCATCCCAATGCCCGTTGCGCATATCACTCTGAAAGCCCCGACCATGACACTAATAATTGTTGGGCTCTAAAGAACAAAATACAAGACCTCATTGAAGCAAAAGAGATTGAATTCGATGCGCCCGAAAAGCCAAATGTCATTTCTTCCCCTATGCCCAAACATGACCATAATACCAATGCCATTGAAGAAGAAATGTTTGTTACTTCAGTTGATGAACTTATGACCCCCCTCCTGACTATTAAAGTGAACTTGTTGAATGCCGGTGTGTTCCCGGGATGTAATGAAGGCTGTCATTTCTGTTTGTCTATACCAACCAACTGTCCTTTGTTGAAAGCAGGCGTTCAGTTCCTAATAGATAACAAAGAAATTTTGTTTGAAAATACTTCTGTTCCACCTGTTCCTTTTAAAGATATCTCTATCATTACCATTTCCGTCAATTCTTCCAGGGACTCCACCAGGACCCGTTAGAATTACATCAATTACAAAAGCAACTCCTTTAATAATCACAATTCCTGGACCAGTCCCATATTCATCAGATAAAACCATACCATGGAATTATGGAGGGGATGTCTACTACCATGGTATCAAGAAGGATTGGCCAACCGCCAAAGATTCGAGTTCCGATAAAGTCAACTCCGACATCAGTAATATTGCAGGAACTAACAACATTACCCGAAGTAGAAGGATATTCTCTCTAGAAACTGCTCCCCCAAAAGCAGTTTCTGGACCCGTAATCATTCCTATTGTTACTCCTCCAAAAGCTGTTCCCAGTTCTACAATCATCCTAACTAAAACTCCAACTGACAAAGCTGATACAATCCCTGTTATCATTCCTACTGACACTCCTGCTGCCGAGTTAACCGATACTCGAGGTAAAAGTATTCTGATTGAGCCTTTCCGGACGAAGGGTCAGTCATTGGCTATCCCTGAGACCTCCCAGAAAGAGATGGAGGAAATTCTGAAGATCATAAAAAGAAGTGACTACGATGTAGTTGAACAACTGGGGCAAACTCCCTCTAAAATTTCCATGCTGGCATTACTACTATGTTCCGAGGCGCATGCAAAAGGCTTTGTAAAATTCCTGAAAACTGCCCATGTACCCCAAGAGACATCTGCCGACCAGTTTCAAGAATGCGTAGCCAGCTTGAATGTAAATAATGGTATAGGTTTTTTGGATGCTGATTTAACGCCAAGAGGAAGGAATTATAATGAGGCATTGCATGTCTCAGTTGAATGTAGGGGCACAACCTTGGCTCATGTTTTGGTAGACACTGGCTCATCTCTGAATGTATTACCTAAAAAGCTCTTGGTAGGCTTGACTGTGAGGGATTGGCATTAAAGCCAAGTAACGTAGTAGTAAGGGCTTTTGACAACTCGAAAAGGATGGTACATGGGAGGTAGACATTCCCATAAAAGTTGGAACACAAACTTTTGATTCAACTTTTTATGTAATGGATATCTGTCCCCCATATTCCTGCTTGCTAGGCCGACCATGGATTCACAATGTTGGCGCTGTCACTTCTACGTTGCACCAAATGCTGAAATATCCGATTCAAGGGAAGATTATCACCGTTCATGGAGAAGAAGAGTATATGATCAGCCATCTCAATTCCTTCAGATATGTGGAATTAGATGGTGAATTTATTGAAACTCCATTTCAACAATTTGAAGAGGTCCCGTAAGATGTGGAAGTAACCAAGGTTGTTCCCAAGATCACAAGGCCTCCACTTTGGATGTCATCTCTGAAGGATGCCAAAGCAGTGGTAGAAGAAGGTGGGTGCACTATCTGGGGATAACTCCCAGATATCCCATATAAGTCTGACAAGTTTGTCCTGGGTTTCACTTCAAGTGCTCAGAAGGCTGTATGCCGCGCTCGTGCTGGAGGACCACCCCTGAAGATCAACAACCGCGAGGTCAACGCCGTAGAAAATGATGAAGATAGTTGTGACTTGGAGGACTGGATATTCCCAACTGTCAATGGAGGGCTCATCAACTAGGAGGCTAGAGATTTTGTCTCGATCACTTTTATCCCACAGTAATCTGTCTTTACATTTTGTTGGATCTGTAATATTAAAACAATTTGCACTCTTAAAACCTTGTGTCTTACCCGAGGCACAATGGTCCGTTTGTAAGGGTTATTATCTCATTTTCATATGACATCAATGAATCATGTACATTTTCGCATACAAACTTTTGTGCTCATTGTTTTCTTTTTACATTTTCATTTCTTTCAAGGATAGCTATACCCTTACACACACTCACACTCACAATGCAGGTATACATCCATTCGGGATCCCATGGGTAATGATACTGCTATGGCCTTTTGTGATTATGAGAATCTAACCTACCAAGCCGAAGACGAAGGTGAGGAAGATTGCGAAGTACTAGAGGATCTTACCAGACTACTACAATAAGAAGAGAGAACCATTCAGCCCCACGAGGAACCCGTGGGTACAATCAACCTAGGTACCGAAGAAGACAAAAAAGAGGTCAAGGTGGGTGCCAATCTGGAACCCGATATCAAGGAGCATCTGATTTAGTTGTTACACTATTATGTTGAAGCCTTTTCTTGGTCGTATGAAGATATGCCGGGACTTGATGCAGACATTGTGGTACATCGTCTGCCTACAAAAGAGGATTGTGTGCCAGTAAAGCAAAAGGTTCGCCGCATGAGGCCTGATATGTCAGAAAAGATTAAAGCAAAAGTCATGAAGCAATTCAATGCTGGATTCTTGGCTGTCACCTCCTATCTGCAATGGGTTGCCAATATTGTTCCCGTGCCCAAAAAAGACGGCAAAGTGCGAATGTGTGTGGACTACAGATATTTAAATAGGGAAAGCCCTAAGGATGATTTTCCACTCCCCCACATTGATATTCTAGTTGACAATACGACACAACACAAAGTGTTTTCCTTCATGGACGGATTCTCAGGTTACAATCAAATCAAAATGGCGCATGAGGACATGGAGAAAACAATGTTAGTCACGCAGTGGGGCACTTTCTGCTATAAGGTGATGCCATTCGGACCGAAGAATGCTGCGGAAACCTATCAGCGTGCCATGGTAGCTCTATTTCACGACATGATACATCACAAAATAGAGGTCTATATGGACGAAATGATATCCAGATCTCAAATAGAAGAAGAGCATCTCGATCACTTACAAAAACTGTTTGAGAGACTGAAGAAGTACAAGTTGAGGTTGAATCCAAACAAAGGAACATTTGGGGTAAGGTCTGGTAAACTCCTAGGCTTTGTCGTCAGAAACAAAGGTATCGAGGTTTATCCTGCCAAAGTTAAAGCAATACAAGAGATGCCTGCTCCTCGTATTGAGAAGGAAGTTAGAGGATTCTTGGGGCGTTTGAACTACATTTCCAGATTCATCTCTCACCTGACAGCTACTTGTGAACCAATCTTCAAATTAATAAAGAAAGAACAAGTAGTCAAATGGAATGATGAGTGCCAAGTTTCTTTTGACAAAATCAAAGAATACCTGCAAGAGCCTTCTATGTTGATGCCACCAGTCGAGGGAAGACCATTGATCATGTATCTGACTGTTTAAGAAAATTCAATGAGGTGTGTGTTGGGGAAGCATGACGAGTCTGGCCGAAAAGTGCACTCTATTTATTACCTGAGCAAAAAGTTTACCGATTGTGAAACCAGATATTCACTGCTCGAGAAAACCTGCTGCACTCTGGAATGGGCTGCTCGCGAGCTAAGACAGTATAAGCTGACTCATACTACTTTGTTGATATCTAAAATGGATCTGATAAAATACATCTTCGGGAAGCCTGCTCTTTCTGGGAGAATAGCAAGATGGCAGATGATCCTGACGAAATATGATATACAGTATACTACCCAGAAAGCTATAAAGGGCAGTGTACTAGCTGATCACCTTGCTCACCAAGCTGTGGAAGACTACCAGCCCATGAAGTTTGAATTCCCAGATGAAGACATCATGACGGTAAATAACTGTGAAGAATTCAGGCCATATGACGGACCTGAACAAGGATCCCGATGGACCCTGTTCTTTGATGGGGCATCCAACGCACTTGGCAATGGTATAGGTGTTGTACTCATATCTCCGGAAGGGTGTCATAATCCCTTTACCGCAAGACTCTTCTTCAATTGTACAAATAACATGGCAGAATACAAAGCATGCATCTTTGGTCTCAGAGCTGCCATAGACTTGGGGCTCAAATCCTTGGATGTATTCGGAGATTCAGCTTTGGTTATCAGTCAGATCAAAGGGGAATGGGACACCAAACACCCTAACCTTATCCCTTATAAAGAACATGTTTTGACATTGCTACCACATTTTGAGAAGATTACCTTCGAGCATTTCCCGCGAGAAGAAAATCAGCTAGCAGACGCACTAGCCACAATGTCATCTATGTTTAAACTTAATTGGGATAACGAGGCTCCCCAGATCACCATCGAACGAATGAAGGAACCAGCGCACTGTCACGAGATTAATACTGAAGAAGTAGTGGACCATCCTTGGTTTCACAAAGTCAAGAAGTATCTCGAGGCTCAAGAATATCCAGAAGGAGCTTCAATCAATGATAAGAAGTTCTTAAGAAGATTCTCTGCTAAGTTCTTCCTTAGTAATGGCATTCTTTACAAACACAACCATGACTTTGTGTTACTTCGGTGCGTAGATGAGGTTGAAGCCGAAAGGATCATGGCCGAGTTACATGAAGGCACTTTTGGCACCCATTCTAGTGGGCATACGATGACAAAGAAAATCCTACGGGCAGGCTATTACTGGTCTACCATGGAAGCAGACTGCATTCAACACTCTCGAACCTGCCACAAGTGTCAGATCTATGTTGACAAAATGCACATACCTCTGGTTCCTCTGAATGTCTTGACAACTCCTTGGCCCTTCGCTATGTAGGGGATTGATATGATTGGGGAAATCAAGCCAACAACCTCCAATGGACACCGCTTCATCCTAGTAGCCATTGACTATTTTACAAAGTGGGTGGAGGTAGCTTCCTTCGCTTCCGTTACCAAGAACGTTGTCGCCCGGTTCATCAAGAAAAATCTCATTTTCTGGTACAGTATCCCGGAGAGGATCATCATTGACAATGGTACAAATCTCAACAACACTATGATCACCGCCACGTGCGAACAATTTAAGCTTCGACATCATAATTCTTCTCCTTACCGGCCGAAGATGAATGGTGCTGTCGAAGTTGCAAATAAGAATATTAAAAAGATCATACAGAAAATGACAATCACATAAAAAGACTGGCATGAGATGCTACCATTCGCTCTCTAGGGATATCGTACCATAGCTTGCACATCAACCGGGGCAACACCCTATTCTCTAGTTTACAGCATGAAGGCTATCTTGCCTATCGAGGTTCAGATCCCCTCTCTAAGAATTATGAAGGATACAAGGCTGAACAAAGACGATTGGATCCAGACTCGACTTGATCAATTGAACTTGATTGATGAGAAAAGACTTACTGTTGTCTGCCATGGTCAAATGTATTAGAAACGGATGATCAAGGCTTTCAACAAGAAAGTCAGACGCCAAGTGTATCAAGTTGGGGATCTAGTGATCAAACGCATCATACTTCCACAAGGTGATCCCAGGGGAAAATGGACTCCAACATACAAAGGACCATTTGTAATCAAAAACATTTTCTCTGGTGGGGTAATGATGTTGACCACCATAGATGGCGACGACCTACCGCATCCTGCGAACGAGGATATAGTCAAAAGATACTACGCATAAGAGACCCGTTAGGTTGACATACCTAGGCAAAACAAGGGCATCCCAGCGAACCAAAAAGGTTCGGGCAAAAATTAGGGATAAAACAAAAAAAATTGTACACCCGGCAAGTTGAAAACCTGAAAGGGCGACTTGGGAAAAAAAGGGTTTCCCGGTGGACTGAAAAACCGAAATAAAGCGTATGACTATGTCCCGTTGGATCACCTTACAGACAACCTGCAAACTCATAGGTTCTGACCAATTCAATCATCTTATGACAAGGCAACAAATGGAAAAAATGCTCAGAGATACGGAGGCTATAGCAAAATGGGAACCCCATGGGATAAATACACATAGCTATCTTTTCTTTGTATTAAAATTTTCATTTTTTTTGCGACGACGTTCTCCTACTAGAATGTTTGTCTCACTGTACAAAAATACTTATTCAAAATCAATGCAAAGATATCCCTTTGAAAGTGCAAAAACTATCTTTTTTTTCGTTGCGCTTGTGTTTTGTTTACAAAAATGTCCAATGATTCATTGTTGAACATATGCATTTGAACATAATTACTGTTTACAAATAAACAAAATAAAAGACAATTACTAATGGCTTTAAGAGGTAGGGAAATATCTCTAAGCTATTTCCATAAATCCCCCACAATTTACAGTTTAATCCCCAGCGGAACAAAGCTTCCGGTTATCAATCCCCAGTAGAAGTCGTTCAATTTCTCAGGATTCCCCAATAGGATTTTACAAGCAGTACACGATATTTCCCTTACAACAGAGTTTATTTCTCTAAACAGAAATTTGTCAACACTTAGACTTCACAACATGAAGACTTATACTCCATATCCTTAGCAGCGGTCAGGGATTTATTTTCCCCAATCCAACAGTAGTGCATCAAACTAGCTCACATACGCAAACATTGTATCCATATATCATAAACATTGATAACGCGAATGCATTATACTAGGCATTTCATACCACATAACATTGCATATTAGCTAACATTTTATCTTTTTCAGGATAAGATTAATCAAACAACTACCATTAACAATGTTCAAAGTCTTCAGATACAACTCAGATATGCTCCAGACACGGATGCCATTCTGATACTCATTCAGATTCTCAGATATAGTTCAGATACACTCCAGATACGGATGCCATCCTGATACTCATTCAGAGTCAACTCTTAGATACGGTACAGATACGCTCCAGACACGGATGCCATTCTGATACTCATTCAGATTCAACTCTCAGATACAGTTCAGATACGCTCCAGACGCGGATGCCATTCTGATACTCATTCAGATCCTCTTTCAGATACAGTTCAGATACATTCCAGACACGAATGCCATTCTGATACTCATTCAGATTTAAGTTTTTAGATACAGTTCAGATACGCTCCAAATACGGATGCCATTCTGATACTCATTCAAAATATCAAACTCTTAGATACAGTTCAGATACGCTCCATATACGGATGCCATTCTGATACTCATTCAGATCTAGCTCTCAGATACAATTCAGATACACTCCAGACGCGGATGCCATTCTGATGCTCATTCAAAATCAGCTCTCAGATACAGTTCAGATACGCTCCAGACACGGATTCCATTCTGACACTCATTCAAAATTAGCTTTCAGATACAGTTCAGATACGCTCCAGACACGGATTCCATTCTGATAATCATTCAAAATCATCTCCCAGATACAGTTCAGATACGTTCCAGACACGGACACCATTTTGATACTCATTCTTTCAGCTTACAAATTACAATACAAACAATCACTTTTGGATGACATCTTTAATCCCATCTCCTATAGCTTTCTATCACCTCTCTAAGTGGCATCTTTAAGCCCATTCCTTCTACCATCACATCACCAAGTGAAAATTTCTGGGCACTCTAGTGTCCAATCATCTTCCACCTTCGAGTCACGACTGGCAAAAATATGACAATCTAACTCTTCGGGCTTAAGAAGATTGAACATGGGCATCTGTTGTACCCCAAAATTTTCCCTCTCACTTATCAAGAATTTGCTCACAAGATCTCCTTGGGCTCAAGACTGCACTAGGGTTTGATCAGCTCAACACACCTCCTTATGCACTGATGACCAAAATTAGGGTTTGAGTTTGCACAAGGATTTTTGAAATTCCAATGCCCCATATGACTTTCATGGATCATTATGAACCCCCAAGATTACTCATGACAAGGTTCAAGCCTTGGATCACACTTTTGATCAATCAATTGAGCAGTTGATCTAAAAATCAATTGTATTGAGAAAAAAGTCAACCATGGCTAATTTATAGTAAAACCCCATATTTTTTTATCAAAATCAACATTTTAAACTCATATGTATCATTTGGTCAAGTTTGGACCACAATTCCTCAATAAATTTGATCAAATCTGCAAAAGGGCAAAATGATCAAAATTAGGGTTTTGACTGGGAAAGGGCAATTTCTGATTTTTGACCTAGCAAATGGTCAATTGGTTTAAGGCATGATCTCAAGATTCTAATTGCATAATTTTTACCTAATGACATGATTCAAAACATTGCAAATCCATTAGATTGACAGATGAATTTTGCAGTCAACTGATCAAAAGTCAACTGTATACTAAAAAGTCAAACTTTGACTTTTTGGTCAAATTTAAGCACCAAAGATCGCAATTCTTCAAAACATGTCAAAATAGGAAACTTATTCATGAAGAAATCAAGAAATCAAGATTTCGTTTTGAAAAGTCAAAATTTATAAACTTAGAAATTTTTCTAAGTGTAAAAAATTTCTTATTTTTTCAAAACTTTGAGCAATTTTTTCATTATGATGCAAGATGATTCAAAGGAAACTTCCAACATGAAAGTAGTAGATCTCCAGGAACTCTACAACTTTGATACACACAAATTCTTCCAAAATTTCTTGGATTTCAAGTTATAATTTTATGAATACATGCTCATGAACTAAAAAAGACTTAGTGAAATTTTGCCCTAGTTAGGCAGATTTTTCACCTAACTTCATGGAAAATTTTCACATAGTTCCAAGGGGAATATTCAAAAGAAATTCAAATATGAGTTGTATAGCACATTGTAAGCTTTCCAAAATGTCCAAGAAATCCTTGAGATCATTCTTGAGTAGGGAGAATCGAAGAGATGAAGTTGGTGTTTTGTCACTTGAATTACAAGGCATTTTGTGATAAACAAAAATCAAATTTCAAACCTATGCTGCACAATCTTATTTTGATGGCCTCTAAACCTCAATATCTCTCCATAATCAGAAGAGTAAACTTTCTTTTGAGCTATTATCCAAGTGTTCCAAGCATTGTCCAAGCCAATTTTCCATTTTTGGAAGAAAGCTACCATTCCATTCTTGAAAAGTTGCTTTAATCACAAGGTCAACTTGTCTTTAGCTTCTAACTTGTTATTTCTGCATACATAACTCCTATAAACAAAAATCAATGTGGCTAAGACCTAAAGAAGCTCAGGACATGCTTGTACAACATTTGAGATTTGTCATTTCACTTTTCTTCAAAAGCAAGTTATAGAGCCATAACCCTATAACTCAGAAACCTGGAGTGATTTTATGCTCTAATCTTTTCCATACATATTAACAAGTTTATTGCAAGATAAGGCACGATTTCAAGCATCCTAAAGCTCTCCCAAACACCCTTGTTCCACAAGACTTCTCAACTTGACAGTTTTGAGCAAAAAATATCCATCTCCATTTCCACTTGTGCGTTTTGATTCTTAATCATTCAAACACCTTACATACATCATACACAAGTGATCCAGACCCCTGTTTCAAGACTGTAACCCCTCCATCACTATCCACCATTTTCAAATATCAAGCTTGCAGGTTGACTTGAGTAGGAAGATTCAGGGACTTTCAAAGCAAAGTAAGAGTTGGAATACACTCAAGGAGGTCCAGGCAAGCTAAACAGATCATCAGGCCATCTCCAAAGTTGCTCAAACTCCATTCACGACTCCAGCTGCAAGAGGTAAGTTTTCAAACTTCTATCTCTTCATACAAGCATCATTTGAGTTTAATTTGTGAAGATAAAATATAGATACCATTTCCACGAAGCTGTACATATCCATAATTTACATTTATATGGCCTGAGCTTAGTGAATATTAGGGTTGAAGTTTTCTGCAATTTTTAGGTTTTGAATTAGGGCTAGAAAAATTCTCTTTCATCTTTGATTGTTAGCTTAAGTTATTTATATGTTTGGATTCGTGGGAAAAAATGCCACAACTTTCATGTTTGAACTTTTCAGTTTTGTTGAGAGATGAAGAAGATACAGGTCCTTTGGCTGGAGGTTGAAGATGAAGTCTTCAGAACACGTTTTTCCTTACATATTTATTGTTTCATTTGTATTAACGGATGTACAGCCACCCCAGTGGTAAAGGTAGCGCGCGTATGTATGGAAGGTCTTGGGTTCGATACCCAGCGCTACCTTTTGCCATTACTTTTCAGCATTTTCCTCATTTTTGTTCAACTAGGCGCCTGGGCTTCCAATGAGTGGGCCTTGTGTTTTTTTTGCTGACTCTTAATCCCTGCTTTACTTCAGCACCCCCTGGCTTATTTGTATTTATTTATTTATTTCTTTTTTCTTTTTAAATATATTTTCTAAAATACTAAAAATCATAAAAAATATAAAATAGTAGATTTATGTTTTGACATAATTTAAATATTTTTCTCGCATAAAAAATTATTTTATTCATCATACTTTATTTGTCTTTACTAATTATCTTGTAAACTTAATTAGAACTAGGTTATTATTTATTTTCTTTTATACCTATTTAAATATATTATTTTAATATAAAAAAGGCCAAAAATATTTTATAATACTATAATTTATTTTCAAGACAAAAATACCAAAAAAAAAAAATACTTTTTTCTAAATTTAGTTTCTTTTAATCAACTAAATAGAATTAGGGTTTTATTCAAAAATCTTTTCTTAATAAATTTAAACTTAATTGATTATTTTCTTTAAATTAATTATGTTAAAACAATTTCCCTCTTTCCCATAAAAATCCAAACAAAAAGATCAATTTTCTTTGCATTTACATTCTTAAATATTTATTTTTGTACATTTATTTATTTCAATTATTGTATAAATTCAATATGGTTGTAATAGACTAATCAGACTTTAAATTCTTGCAATCCTCATTCAATTTGTACACCCCCTTCCTACAAATCATGTAATAGCTTAGTATTTTTATTTTTCGCAATTTAAATGCTTTATATTCACATGCTAGTAATTAGGGTTTGTATGGAAAGAACAAAATAAATCAAATAGAAAACCCTAATTCAAGACAAAATCAAGCATGAAAACAATAAACTTGCACACAAGCACCCCTACGATTATCCCACTTGGTTGCCTTATACAAAATGGCCATATTACGCATGTAAGGTATCTTAGCAAAAACAAGCAAATACAAGATCATAGTCCCTCGATGACGCTATCTAAGTTGCCTTATAAATGATCTTAGTCCCTCAAAAAGAATGCTAATATACCTTGCAACATTGCTAATCATGGCTATACGATGACCCACGCCCGTCCCATTTACATCCAAAGATAGGGTTGCTTACCAAATGAATGGTAAGATAACAATGTCAAACGAAAAGAAAATGAACAAGAAAGATATTTGAGTAGGTAGATTGCTCCTAATTACTTGCTCCATTTCAAAACAAACATCCTTGCTATTTTCAAAAAAATCACATACACTTTAAAACTTCTTACAAAATTGAAAACATTTTCAAAAGATCAACATCTTTGTATACATTCTTACGAACGAGAATCATTACAAAGATTGCTTAAGCAATGGCCTCTTTACAAAATAATTTTAAAAAAAAACCACACTAAGCATAATTTCAAAAAAAAGCAAGTGATCTAGCAAGTAACTAAGAGCCCATGGAAAACCATGGATGAAAAGGGTGGTAATACCTTCCCTTTTTATAATCTACCCCCCGAACTCAAGAAACAATCTCAAAGGTCTTTCCTGTGATTTTTCACCTTTCCTTTTGGATAAAAGAAAAGTCGGTGGCGACTCTTGCTAACCGCAACATTTGCGATCAAACACAAAACCCTCAAGTCAGTTCTCCCACCGTATCACAGAACTGGCGACTCTGCTGGAGATAAACTCTAAAATTGGGGTTACTTTAGGGATATATCACATTTATTTCCTTACATTGTTTGACTTGTTTGCTTTACATTATGGTTCTTTATTTGGATTTGAATCCTCTACCCGGATTTGGGATACATTATAGGTAAGTAGTAATATGTTGTGGAAACTATGCGGGGTATACCGACATTGTCTAAGCAATAGCTATGTTAGTGCGACATATTTGTGGGTACCGATAGCCTTTGAGTTAATCAAAGAGAATACGGGGCCGCTGAGTGATGTCATGAAGCACTAATGAACTTTTAGAACCTTTACTTGACCAACTTGACCTTTAGGATGTAGTGAGATGACCGACTTTGGTACAGTCCGAAGTTGGTAGATAATCGATACTACACTCATTGAGGTTTGGTTTCTTGGGATGTTTCGGTCGCCATTAAAGAGGCTTGTGCTGAAACAATAACCAAGGAAAAAAATAAGTGATATTGAGCTCCTTAGAACCCGGTTACTATTACTAGGACAGGTTTAAGCCAACTAAACTTCAAGAGGGTACTTACCTATAAAACTCCATGCAAGCCTAAACCTAAGGATTTGTTTGTTTTGTTTGTATATGCATGCGTGTACATAACATCATGAACATCATGAACATCATATGCATTCACTAACCATTTCAAGGATTTTCGGATTCATCTTTGTTCTTGTTTTGTAGGATATGGATTCACTTCGCAGGAAAACTATTCAAGTCAATCTTGTAAGGATCCCTCCGCAACTTAAGGAGCTAGCTTCAAGGATTCCTGAAAACTCTCCATTCACCGAGAGACATGGTCGCCTACTCAACTTGGTCACCTCTAACACAAATGAGGATATGATAAAGGTGCTCTTTCAGTTCTTTGATCCTTTACACCATTGCTTCACATTTCCCGACTATCGACTTATGCCTACTTTGGAAGAATTCTCCCAACTCTAGAGGATTCCCATTCTCAAAATAACTACCTTTCAACGGTACGGAAAGAGACCCAAAGCCAGAAGAGATTGCTCAAGCTCTACACTTGCACTCATCTGATGTCACAACTCATTAGGAAACAAGGAGTGGTGTCAAAGGTTTCCTAGCAAATTCCTGTTTGAGAAAGCCCAAAATTGTTGGAATTCCTTGGATCTGCAAGCCTTTGAGGAAATTGTGGCTCTCCTCATCTATGGGATGGTTTTATTTCCAATTCCTTACCAACTCATAGATGTGAACGCCGTCAAAATCTTCATATCCCGTAACCCGATATCTACATTGCTAGGAGACATCCTACACTATTTTCACACTCGCACAATGAGGAAAAGAGGTGTCCTTATGTGTCTCGCTCCTCTCTTGGCAAGATGGTTTATTTCGCATCTTCCCCAATTTGTATTAAAGAATGAGCAAGGTTCAAGGTGGTCACAAAGGTTCATGACGCTCAAACATTCAAACATTCATTGATGCTCTCAATCCAAAGAGAATGTTATCATTTTCGACCATTGTGGAGAATTCCCTAATGTCCCTTTACTTGGAATTAGGGGAGGTATCACCTACAACCCATGCTTAGCCTTAAGACAGTTTGGTTGTGCCCGAAGGGATGGCCCGCACGAGATGCTGATTCAAGGTTTGGTATTTGACTACAACAACGACGATCAAGGTCTTCGCTAGAGATTTACCCGAGCTTGGAGGATATTAAACAAGGTGGGTAGCAAGACTTTGGGGCACAAGAATTTCATCCCTCTTGAGCCTTATCTAAAATGGGTATGAACTCGTACTCAGAGTCTTATGATGCCTTACCCCTCCATTATCCCGGTAGTCATTGAGCCTGTCATGGAGGGAGATGTTCCATACACTATCCTACATCCTGTTACACCCACCTCTCTTGAAGACCTACAAAGAGATTGGATACAACTCAAGGGAGAGAGAGATACTTTCGAAGCCCAATTCTATGCAAGTGAGAAGAAGGTTTTGGAACTCACTAGACTACTTCATAAGGAGAAGACTCTGAATGCCTACATCGCACCAAAGAGGTTGTGAACTACCTTTTTATCTTAGAGTTTTTGTATTATTTTGCTCGAAAAGGAATTGATGTACTCAAGATTTAACTTATTAATATAATGTGTGTTTCCTTTTTGTCTAAAACGAATTTGAAGCTTAAAATCCTTGAAATCATTGCATACACATTTATCATTCATCATAACATAAGCAGGTTTCTTGCAACAAGTCTCCTCATCTCTGTACTGTTTATTTCAGTAAGATGGATCTCGAGCAAACAATGAAGGACCTCCAAGCTCAGAATACACAGTTTCAACAGTTGCTCTTGACCTAGCCAAAGGACAAGAAGAGTTAAAAACATTGTTGGCCGAGGAGAAGAAAAAAAAAGAAAAAGAAGGTAACCGGAGTTCTAAACATGGGAAGAAGATTTCATGGGCAGACAAGAAGAACCTTAGACTTTGCAACAACATCTGGTGAGAGAGACAATCAAGATGGGAAAGGAAAGGAAATAGTTGTCCCGTCAGAATCAGAAAAGGAAGAGGGAGAAGAAGACTATTATGAAGAACAATACCCTCCAGCCAATGACAAGTATAAACATCTCGAAGAGCGGTTGAGTGCGATGGAAATCCAAAAAGTGATTGGCCTAGACTTTGAGGAATTGGGGTTAGTATCGGGGATTGTCATTCCTCCCAAATTCAAAGCACCTGTGTTCTCCAAGTATGACGGAGTCTCATGCCCTAAAATGCATCTCCAGTCCTATGTGAGGAAAATCCAGCCCCATACCGCTGACAAAAACTTATGGGTACACTTCTTCCAAGACAGCATGTCTAGAACTAAACTTAATTGGTTTTACCAGTTAGAAAGAGCCAACGGTCACAACTGGGAATATCTTGTTGCAGCCTTCTACAAACAATACTAATACAATGCTGATCTTGAGCCTACCCGTACTCAACTCCAGAGTATAACCATGGTTTCCAATGAAGGTTTGAAGGACTATGCACAAAAATGGAGAGATTTGGCTGGAAGAGTTCAACCTCCCCTATCTGAAAGAGAATTAGTGGACATGTTTTTAGGAACCTTGTCTTGTCCCTTCTTCAATCACCTAATTGGAAGTTCATCTGCAGGTTTTACTGAACTAATATTGACCAGAGAAAGGGTAGAAGCTGGTACAAAGAATGGAAAGATCCAAAAAGATACATCCTCTTCTGCAGTTGTAAGGAAGCCTTTCATCGGAAAGGAAGAGGTGGTTGCTGTATATCCGCAAAGAAATCAAGATAGGGCCGAACACTGACCAATGGTGGGGGATGTTATGATTCCCAAGCCTGCACCTGATCAGTAAAGAAATAATCAACCAAGGATGGAAAGACCGGTCAGGAAGTTCACCAGAATTAACATGACCCCGTCTCAGGTATTAACGCATCTACTAAGATCCAATTTGGTGACCTTGAAAGAAACTCCAAAGAACCCTAACACAACATCTCCTTGCTATCATCTCAATTCCCGTTGCACATATCACTATGAAAGCCCCGACCATGGAGTCAATGTTGTAGAAGATGCTGACAGTGACTGTGACCTGGACAATTGGATCTTCCCTACTATCAACGATGGACTCCATAATTGGACGGCTAGAGACTTTGTGCCTATTTCTTTTATCCAGGAGTAATTGTTTTTCTGTTTTTTTGAGGATATGTAATTTTTGAACAATTTAAACTCTAAAGCCTTGTGTCTTACTCGAGGCACAATGGTCTATTTTTAAGGGTCATCACATCATATTCATATGTCATTAATGAATCATTGGACATTTTGCATACAAATTTTACGCTCTCTGTCTTTCTTTTTACTTTATTTGTCAAAATAGTTATACTCTCTTACACACACCCATATATCAAATTGTAGATCCACATCCACCCTGGATCCCATTGATAACAGTTCTGCTATTGCCAGTTATGACTTTGAAAATCCGATCTACCAAGCCGAGGACAAAGGTGAGGAAGATTGTGAAGTACCAGGAGAACTTGCTAGACTATTACAACAGGAGGAAAGAGAAATACAACCTCATGAAGAGTCGGTCGAGACAGTAAACTTGGGTACTGAGGAGAATAAAAAGGAAGTAAAGATAGTTTCCAACTTGGAAAATGGTGTTAAAGAACGATTAATTCAGATGTTGCATGAGTATGTTGAGATCTTTGCCTGGTCATACGAAGACATGTTGAGGTTGGACACTGATATTGTGGTTCATTGTCTGCCAACGAAATAAGACTGCCCTCCAGTGAAGCAAAAGGTTTGTCGTATGCGTCCTGAGATGTTAGAAAAGATCAAGGCTGAAGTCATGAAAAAATTCAATGCCAGATTCTTAGCTGTTACTTCTTATCCACAATGGGTTGGGAACGTGGTACCGGTACCTAAAAATGACGGTAAGATGCATATGTGTGTGGATTACAGAGACTTGAATAGGGAAAGCCCCAAGGATGACTTTTCGCTTCCCCATATTGATGTTGTGGTTGACAACACCGCACAACATATGATATTCTCCCTCATGGACGGTTTCTCTGGTTATAATCAGATCAAAATGGCACCTGAAGACATGGAGAATAAAACTTTCGTCACACAGTGGGGAACCTTCTGTTACAAAGTTTTGCCCTTTGGGTTGAAGAACGCTGGGGCAACCTACCAGCGTGCTATGGTAGCTTTGTTTCACGATATGATCCATCACGAGATAAATGTCTATGTAGACGACATGATAGCCAGGTCTCAAACTGAAGAAGAGCACCTTGATCACCTGCAAAAACTATTTGAAAGGCTGAAGAAGTACAAGTTAAGACTGAATTCAAACAAATGCACCTTTGGAGTAAGATCAGGTAAGCTCTTAGGTTTTGTTGTCAGTGGAAAAGGTATTGAAGTAGACCCTGCAAAGGTTAGAAATTCCAACTCCCCGCATTGAGAAGGAGGTTGGGGGATTCTTGGGACGTCTAAACTACAATTCAAGATTCATTTCTCACCTAACCGCTACTTGTGAACCAATCTTCAAATTATTGAAGAAAGATCAAGAAGTGAAATGGAACGACGATTTCCAGACACCCTTTGACAGAATCAAGGAGTATCTTCAAGAACCTCCAATTTTGATGCCACCAGTTGAAGGAAGACCTCTAATAATGTACTTAACAATATTAGAGAATTCAATGGGGTGTGTGTTGGGGAAGCATGACGAGTCTGGTCGAAAAGAGCATGCAATATACTACCTTAGAAAAACGTTTACCGACTGTGAAACAAGATACTCACTGCTCGAGAAAACTTGCTGTGTTTTGGCATGGGCTGCTCGCCGACTAAGACAATATATGTTGACTCACACTACATTATTGATATCTAAAATGGATCCTATCAAATAAATATTCGAGAAGCCTGCTCTCTCCGGAAGAATAGCAAGATGGAAAATGGTCCTCATCGAATACGACATTCAACACACTACCCAAAAAGCAATCAAAGGGAGTGTACTAGCTGATCATTTGGCTCATCAGGCTGTAGACGACTACAAACCAACGAATTTTAAGTTCCCGGATGAGAACATTATGTTAATAACTGCCTGCGAAGAACCTGTACCGGATGAAGGACATGAAAAAGGATCCCGATGGACTATGGTCTTTGATGGAGCTTCCAACGCACTCGACAATGGCATTGGTGTTGTGATTATCTCCCCAGAAGGCTGCCATACACCCTTTATTGCTAGACTATGCTTTAACTGTACCAACAATATGGCTGAATATGAGGCATGCATTATGGGTATCAAAGCGGCTATCGATATGAGGATCAAGTTCTTACAGGTATACGGAGACTCAGCCTTGGTAATCAGCTAAGTTAAAGGGGAATGGGACACAAAGCGTCCTAGTCTCATCCTGTACCGAGAGCATGTATTGACATTGATCCCATATTTTGAAGAGATTACCTTTGAACATACTCCACGAGAAGAAAACCAGTTAGCGGACACGCTAGCTACCATGTCATCCATGTTTAAGGTCATATGGGATAATGAATCCCCTGAGATCACTATCGAAATATTAGATGAAGTAGCTCACTGTTATGAGATTGAGGCCGAGGAAGTAGAAGAAAAGCCTTGGTTCCACGAGGTGAAAAGGTATCTCGAAGCACAAGAATACCCTGAGGGGGCATCCATCAATGACAAGAAGTTCCTAAGAAGGTTCTCTGCCAAGTTCTTCCCGAGTAACGAAATTCTCTACAAGCGCAACCATGATTCCACTTTACTGCGGTGTGTGGATAAGAGAGAATCAGAGAAAATTATGGAGGATATGAACGAAGGTACCTTTGGAACCCAATCTAGTGGGAATACAATGGCTAAAAAGATCCTACAGGTGGGATACTATTGGTCCACTATGGAAGAAGATTGTCATCTTCACTTCCGAACTTGTCACAAATGCCAAATATATGCTGACAAAGTACATGTGCCTCCGGTTCCGCTAAATGTCTTGACTTCTCCTTGGCCATTTGCAATGTGGGGTATTGATATGATTGGAGAGATTAGACCTACCGTTCCAATGGACACCGTTTCATCCTTGTCGCCATTGATTACTTCACGAAGTGGGTAGAGGCAGCTTCATTTGCTTCTGTTACTAAGAACGTCGTGGCACGGTTCATTAGACATAATCTTATTTGTCGGTATGGTATCCCAGAAAGAATTATCACAGATAATGGTACCAACCTCAATAATTATATGATCACCGAGCTCTGTACGCAATTCAAGATCCAACATCATAACTCTTCTCCCTACCAACCGAAGATGAATGGCGATATGGAGGCTGTTGTTGTACCCCAAAATTTTCCCTCCCATTTTTATTCAAGGCATACTCATTAAGGTCCCCAATTGCTCAAGGTTGACCAGGAATTGATCAAATAAATTCTCCTCCTAAGCAATGGCCTTTCAACTAATTTCACTTTTCACCAAGATGTGTGAGTTCCAGAGCTTCAAATGATTTCCATGACACCCTATATGCCTCAGCATAATGGCACAACTGAAAGAAAGAAAATAAGTGTACATGACAAAGTGTAGGTCGAAGGCTGAAAATATGCCTAAGGGCTTTTGGGTCAAAGCAGCTTCGACAACAGTATGCAGGCTAATTTAATGCCTAATGAAACACTAGGATCGAAGGAGGGCTAGTTAGAAAGAAAGCATGAGAAGGATTTTATGAAGCCTTCGATTGGGAGATCTGGTAATGAGCGCCATCGAAAGGTTAATTTTCGAACATGGATATGTAAGCCATTCGAAGCGTTACAAGGAAGACACCTTTCGATTGATATGTTTCCTGAATGGGCACTTCAAAAAGAAGAATATTTGGAATTCAAAAAGCTCTTATCTTATCCAAAGAAACACGTGGAAATCTATTGGTTCTAAGGACATGCCATCTTCAAGCATGGCATGATCAAAGGACAGTTAGAGATGAATCAGCCAAATATGAGTCATCTTAGAGTTTTGGAGATCAATGTGTTTCAGGCATGTGCCTGAACAGGAAAGTACGGAGTTGGGTAATCAAAGTAAAGGCTTGGTGCTAATAAGTCATCCTTCGATTGGCGCATATAAACTATATTCACCAATCGAAGGTGAACTAGTGATCAGCAAGAAATATATTTTTGTAGACATAAGTAAAGGGCGGGAGTTGGAATCAAAGAGCCACCTGCACAACTACATTCAAAGGAGATGACAAAATGAAGCTTCGGTAGACCAAGAGGAAGAGGTGGTCGAATTGAAGGAAAGGAAATCGAAAGGATCAAGAATTGTTCGATTGGGCTAATTGGATAGTTTTCAGATCAAGCAACTATGGCAGATAGTGGCTCAATCGAAGAAGCCACAATGATGAGGCCTTGGACCATTCGAATTGGAACTCATAACCATCGAAGAACAAAACTTGGGAGCATTCAAAAAGTCAAGATATGGGACTGAAACTTGTCCAGGTTCACTCAAAAACCCAAAATGGTAGAAAATGATCAACAATGGCGACCTTTTAAGACTTTCGATTCTGCCTTCAAATCCATGGTTAATGGCTGATTCTTGCCATTTTGGTTCATCATTGCACCCATGTAAATATAGAGCTAAAGCGTAAGCAAAAGAGGGCAGACACACATTGCCTATACACAACGAATTGCCTACACATACAAATTGCCTCACTAAAAACTCCACAAAACCTTGAAGTTGTTTCAAATTTTCTGCACTTAGTGAAGGCGCCTACAGTTGGATTCAACCCATTTCCATCCAAACCAAGCATTGCAATCATCTCTGTAAGGTTCATAGGGTAAGAATGGGTCGTTATTGACAGCAAAGCTGTTAAAAATGCACGCATATGCATCGCCGGTTCCAATAATCATGTGAATTCGAATTTGTATTTTTATGTGTTTTAGTGCATATCATCCATATTATTGTGTTGCCGAGATCCAAATATGAAGGTTAGAGCCATTAGATGAACCCTCATACTTCCTGAACCATGAATCACCATGTTCATCCTTATTTATGCTTGATTGAAGGTGGCGGATTTTCATTTAATATTTTATTACAGTTTATCATATAATCATTGTTTTATGTTTGGATCAACGAATGAACAAACAACTCAGATGGTAAAGGGGAATGTGTGCAGTGGAAAGGGCCTGGGTTTGATACCCAGGTCGTGTATTATGTTTTTTCTAACAATTATCTTGCAGATCCAATGTGCTGCGTTTCAAAAACTTCCCATGCGCCTTCAAGCTCCAGACAATGGATGACAAGGAGTTCAGATCCAGTACCCTCCACAGGAAATCCATCATACACTATAAACAGCCTCTCTTGTTGGATCGAAAGGAAACCCCCTCCTTGGATCGAAGGACAACCTCCTTCCTTGGATCGAAAGGCAACCTCCCTCCTTGGATCGAAAGGCAGTCTCCCTCATTGGATCAGAAGGCATGCTGGGCCTCTTCCTAGATTTGGGCTTGCGTTTTTAAACTTACACCCCCCCTGTTTCTATTTTCTATCCTGGCCCATTTGTACTTTTGTTTTGTTTTGTTTATTTCTTTTAATGGCTTTACTCTTTTTTTTAACCAACATTAAATCAAAAACATCACAAAAAATATTAGGTTAGCATTTTCTCAAATTAATTAATTAATTAATTAATGACTTTAACACTTTCTTAAAATTAAAATTAAGTCTAGACTTAGATTTTTATTCACTTTTCTTAAACAAACAAAACGATCTTTTCCTTTTAGGTTTATACGTTATCTTCAATTCGCGCGCATTTAGTTACTTTTGCATTATTATTATTGTATTTGCTTCCCAGTTTGTAATAGAATAACTAGGATTTTCTACTTTACTGCTTTTCCCCAATTTTGGATATGTATTTAATCCCCCTCCCCGAAGCCATGTAATAGCGTACGATTTAATTTCTGCACTTTATATTTCATGTACATATATTAACTGTTTAGATGTATGGTAATATGATTGCATGACAAGATCTTAATAATTAAAACACTAGCAAACCTAAAGGCCAAGATAAATAACTGAATACAACACACTTTCACATGCGCACCTCTAGGGTACCCCCACTTTAGTTGCCTTCGGAAAAAATAGTCACAACTCTCAAAACGTGAGAGATTTCAGTGGCTACCCTCCGGTTTAAAGATAAAAAATGACCCTCTCAATGTTGCCTCGGTAAAAATGATCTTAAAACCCTAGGGTAGTTACTAAAGTTTCTTGCCCAGTTGCCTTTGTGAATGTATAAACGTCCCTTCGAATGCCCCTCAAACATCTAACGAATAGGGCTACCTACTCACTAATAGTAGGATAGCAATGTCCGGATGAAAATAGGAAGAGAATGACCCTTTCGAGTAAAGTAGATAGCTGATTAGATGCTTTCTTAAAAACAAACTTTTACACATACACAAACTTCTTTCAAAAAACATTTTCAAAATGCTTTATCAACACTCTCGAGGACTGATATAAGAGTTATCATAAAGCAAATTGCCTTACTATTGGCATTTCAAAATTACTTTTCAAAATCACACAAAGCACAAGGTATTTTCAAAATGAGCTAAACATCTAAGAGCCCGTAGAAAACTACGGATGGAAAGGGTGCTAACTGTTAGTTCTCTTGTTTTAGGATTGGCTTAATTTTTGTAAAACAAATAATAGCAGCAATAATGTAATGTAGAATAGGATGTATAAACTCGCTAAGAAGAACAAGTACAACAAGAAGTCCCATTACAATGTCAGAACATGTTGTGTTAAACTTTTTCAACAACTGGAACAACATGTCAAAGAAGATGTCTTGACATCGCGCCTGCTGAGCTGGATTAATGAGATTCAGTTTGTTCTTAACATAAGCACAATATTCAGGAGAATATTATGTATCCTATGTGGCGCATATTTAATGGTCCATAAAATTCAATCATAAATCAAGGAGAGTGGAGACTTTCTAAATAAGGAGATTATTTAGGAAAGTAAAGATTGAAGACCTTTCTTGGGGCAGAAGTTTCTGCAGTTTGTTATAGATGATTTGTTGTGATTGAAAGCCCAAAACCAGTTTGGTAACAGGTTATAAATATAAGGGTTTGTAACCTATAAAAGACACGACTCAAGATGTAGAAGCCTAGGGTTTGTCAAGGTAAACCTCCCGGATTGTGGGAAGGTTACCAAGTTCACCTCAAATCCTGTAGGTAAGAGGTGTATTGTTCTTGGAGGATGCTTTGAAGCAACTCCAGGATGTGTTCTTAGTTAGGAGTAGAGCTAACAAATAGTGGAGTTTAGCTTGGAGACTTAGCTAAGTTGTCATGAAAGTGTGTCTTCCAAACTGTCAATCTGTGTGATCAGAATTTTGGTGAAGGGTCGTTGATGCAGTGACTGAGCTGTTGATTGCTAGACATAATTGTGATGATTGGAAGTGGAATGGGGATATTCCATATTGTGATATGGTGGGAGAACTGACTTGAAGGTTTTGCGTTTATGTTCACAAATGTTTCGGTTTAGCAAGATTCGCCACCGACTTTTTATTTTATCCTAAGGAAAGGTCAAAAAGCACAGGAAAGACCTTTGAGATGTTTTCTTGGGTTCGGGGAGTAGATTATGAAAAGGGAAGGTGCTAGAACCCTTTTCATCCATTGTTTTCCATGGGCTCTTAGTTTTAGATCACTTGCGTTTGCTTTTCAATTTGTTTGAAATGGTGCTTTGTGTGTGGTTTTTGAAAGTGCTTTTGAAAATAGGCCATCGTTGTGGCAACCTTTGTAATGATTCTTATTTGAATGTATACAAAGGTGTTTTTGTCTTTTGAAAAGAGTTTAATGTTTGAAAGTTTGTTTTGAGAAATGTTTTGAAATTGTGTTGTGAGGTGTGTTTGAAAATAGCAAGGATGGTTTGCAAGTGTTGATCAAGTAACTAAGAGTTGTCTACCCTATTTTACTCAAAGATTCTTCTTATGTTTTTTAACCCTTTTGATAGTGTTGTTTTACCATTGAGTTTGGTAGACAACCTTGTATTAGGATGTTAAACGGGACAGGCACGAGTCATCGTATAGACCATGATAGCAATTGTGCTAAGTATCTTTTAGCAATTTTACAAGGGACTAGATCATTTTGTATAGGCAACCAAGATAGCGTCATCAAGGGACTATGATCTTTTGTCTTGTTTTTGTTTTGCCAATAGATACTCAACATGCATATCATGGCCATTTGTTTAGGCAACCAAGGGGATATACCTTAGGGGTGTTTATGTGCAAGTGTGTTTTATTGCATGCAAGAGTTTATCTTGAATTAGGATTTTCTATTTCATTGATTTTATCTTGCCATACATACCCTAATTACTAGCATTTACATTTGAAAGCAATAAAATGTGGAAATGTAAAATCCTACGCTATTACAGCATTTAGGGGATGGGGATACACATTTGTACATGGGGGTGGTTCAACGAGAAAAATAGATAAGAAAAGAAAATAACAAAGGGAAGATAGAGAGAAAGAGAGAGAGGGCTAGCGCGCTGCTGAGAGGAAGTCAGAAGTTCTGACCCAGGCCTGTTGCCAGATTATCAACCTTTTGGTGAAAATGTATGAGTCAGAACTTCTGACTCTGGCACCTGCAAAACATAAACCTGTTAGTGGGAAGGTCAGAAGTTCTGACCCCCATGCGCTGCAAGATAAAAGTTTGTTAGTGGGGAAGTCAGAAGTTCTGAACCTGCTGGAAACACAACAATTTTCAGAAGTTCTGATATTATTGACAGCAAAACAGGCTTCAGAGGTGCTAGCGTTAGAGTCAAAACTTGGCTTCCCCCTGTGCTAGCCAGAACATCTGTAGTTTCATTATTTTTCCACAAAATAGAAGGCATGCCTAGGACAGTCTTAGCAGGTGTCAAAGTGTTTCAGAAGATAGAACCAACAAGGTCACAAGCAGGTTCTACACTGACTCAACTTCCTACTTAAGCATTCAGAGGCATGAACATCCTTAGAACGCATACAGCAGCAACATGATATCTACATTGTGTTTATTGAGCATGCAAAGCTGATAATGCTCAACAGCGTGATGAGAGTCAGCAGGTGCTCACCTTGCTGTTGGAAAAAAACTGTGAGTTGGAGCTAACTTTAGCTCTGATGGTGTTCTAGACAGGTTCTTTTTAGAATGGGTGGATGGAGAAGGTGTATGTATGCATGGTCAGAAACTGTATGGGTGTTCTCTAGTCAGGAAGCAAACTGGGTATCAATGAAGTTTGGAGGTAGGAAGTTTAAAGCTTATGAAACACTAGGGATTTTTGGACAGAGATTCACAAGGTTTTTCCTTACTAGAGTTTTCTATTCTTCTTCTAGCAAATTTTTCTGGAGGTTTCCTCACGTACCCTTTGTGATGGACAATGGTGTCCTATTTATAGGCAAGGCTTTGTGGATTTTTGAACGTTAAAGGGCGCCAATATTATGCAGTAGAGGTTAACTTGTTTTTGAAGGAAGTTCATGAAAAGTTGTGATGATGGACAACTTTTCAGCCTAGGCTGGAACAGTGATAACGAGAAAACATATCATATAATTACCACGCTTTTTACCGATTTTATATTTCATTAAGTCGTCTAACCCCCGATTATTCCGAGATTATTTGTCTTTTTTACAGGTATAACATTTGTCAACTCAAACCAACGGAAAATGACAACATGAAGAAGGCTAGACAATAAACAAAGACAATAAACTCTGACTGAACTTTTACGTAGCTGCTGAAAAAGCCATGTTCTGACTGAAGATCACGTGCTGAACCACGTTTACAATCTCTGACTGAGCTGGTGTAACTGCTGAAAGAGCCATGTTCTGACTGAATGTTATGTACTGAGCCAAGTTTTCCGTCTCTGACCGTTTCTTCCTGGAGGTTGGTTCAGAAGCTCTGAAGTGCCATTTTCTTCTTAAACACCCCCTTCTTTAGAGAAAAATCCCCAATGTTTAGAATTTAATTTTTCCAAGGTAAAAATTTTGCCTTTAGAGCTTGCAAATGACCATTTTGCTCTTGTAAATTGTTTGCTTGGAAAGGAACGATAATGAAGGGCTTGGATTTGTTTAAGAGAAAAACCTGAGAGTTTAGGATAAATTCCTGAAGGATGGGAGGGAAAATTTTGGGGTACAACACATATCCAGTGAGGACCTAGGTAGAAGCATCATTGGGTAGTGATTAAGTGTGTAGATTGTCAACGGGAGTGTTGGCTATAGGGTATGCAAATTGATACTGCTGATAGTCGACTTCATTCCTGGCTTGGTAGCCCCCAGAGTAGGTGTTGTTGTACACTGAAATGTGTAAATAATTCTGGTATGTTCTTTATCTTTTCAGTACTGTTTTGCTTGTGCGTTTATGTCATATCAGATATCTCGACATCCTTGTATCACATATGAGTCTACTGTACCATAATTTCAATTGGTATCAGAGTAGGCATCATGTTTTGTTCTGGGTGAGATCCTGGGAAGATACTTTCTTGTCATGGGAAAGGAAGAAAGTATTTACTGAAAAGAGGTATGAACTTGGACAATTCATACTATTGTATGGATGATCTCTTGGCAATGATCATTGGTTACATATGACAGGTAGTGTTCCTGGGTGTTTCCATCAGGCCTGCAGCTTAGTGGGAAGCTGCTGTTTGTAGGGTTTATTTCTTAATCCTAGGTTACCATGCTTGTACTTGGATAGTGGTGTGTCTGAATATTGTTGAGGAATTCGTTATATTTCGCTGCATATAACCCTGAAAGTATGAGAAGGATACTAGGGTTGTTAGCCTCAGCATAATATATGCTGACATTTTCAACCGTATTAAAAGTGTCAAAGATACTTGAGATTTTCCTCAAGTCCACTCATAAAGACATTTAACAATAAGGTTTATGAGAATCAATTGATCAATGATGCTCATATACATCTACATATTGACCTTGAAGACTGTCAAGGATGGTGCACTCCAAGAAGAAGGAATTGATGTTCTATGGGATGTTAGAACATTACTTCAGCAGGTATGCAACTACCAGTTGAAGAAAAAATGTTTCGGGTGCTGAACAAAAATATTATGAATACTTTTTGTTTGGAACCTACTCCTGATCTGGAAGAGGAGGCATCTGGTTTGTGCAGGTTGATTAGGACACGATCAACAGTTTATCTACTCCATGCATCAGTTTATTTCTGACCAAGGATTATGAGAGTATAGAGGTTGAGCTACATGCTCTTGAGAAGAATTCAAAAAGTAATCTCCACCAGACCCTTTATGTACATGAGATGAGCTCGTATCTGGAAGATCCTTCTGATCAAAGGAACCAGATTCATGGAATCATGTCTATGGCCATAGAACAGATTATGTTTGAAGAGGAGTATTGTGATCTAACCACAATGTTCGATGCTCTTGAATATTGTTTTGATTGCTATGATACGGTGGCAGAACCGACTGTTTAATACTAGTTTTCGTTTTTTGTTCGCAAATGTTGCCGTAAGCAAGAGTCACCATTGACTTTTCTTTTATCCAACAAAGGAAAGGGTGAAAAGAACATTAAAAAACCTTTTTCGAGATTTTCTGAGTAAGGGGGTAGATTATGGAAAGGGAAGGTGTTAGCACCCTTTCCATCTGTGGTTTTCCATGGGCTCTTAGGTACTTACTCATTTTTGAAAATTGTTTGTGTTTGTGTGTTTTGAAAGATTTTTGTTTGCTTTATGGTAACTCTTGTATCAGTCTTCAAGAGTGTGATAAAGCGTTTTTGAAAAGATTTTTTTTAAAGTGTGTAAGTGTGAAAAAGTTCAGGTTTGACCAAGTACCTAACAGTTATCTACCTACTCGAAAAAGGACGTTCTTTTCCTCCTTTCCTTTAGATTGTGCTATCATACTATTAGTGAGTAGGTAGCCCTATCGTCGGATGTTGAGGGACTTACCAAAAGAGACGCTATAGTCATTGAAGGCAACATGTAAGGATATCTTAGCATTCGAAGGGATTGTCATCATATAGGCAACATCGAGGGACAAGATCATTTTTCTCGTAGGCAACTCGAAGGACGTTAAGGGACCATGATCTTTATGATGACTTTAGAATCGTGGGTCTTTGCTAAGATATCCCTACGTTAGAGGGACATGACCATTTCCGAGGCAACCAAGTGAGGTATACCCTAAGGGTGCAAGTGTGAGAAGTGTGTTTTTTCAGTTATATTATCTTGAGATTAGTGATCTAATGGTTAATTGACTTTATCTTGTCATGCATGCCTAATTTACTAGCAGTTAATATTTAGCAGAAAATTAAAGTGCAGTAATTTAAATCTACGCTATTACAATGTTTTCGGGGAGGGGCATTTACATGTTCTATTTTAATCTATTACACCCGTCAGCAGGTTCAATATTATAAAAGATGCGAGAATAAGATAAACGCGCGTGAAAATGGAAAGAAACGTCTAACAACCTAAAAAGTCTAAGTAAAAAAAATCTTTTTTGTTTTGTTTTCTTATTTATTTAGGAAAATACTAAATTAAATTAAACCTAAATTTAATTAATTAAAATAAAAGAAATTTATTGATCAAAATAAAATTCTAAACAAAAACCTAACATTTTTTGTATTTTTTATTTAAGAAAATATTTGAATGAAATAACCTAGGTCTAAATGATTTTAAAGTTAATAAAATAAAATTAAATAATTAACTAATTAATTAAAATAATTTTAGAAAACCTAAATCTATTATTTTTTTATTTTTATGATTTGTTAGAAAAAAGATTAAAAGAAAATAAATATGATAAAACAAAAAGGATAAAAAAAATTTGCAAATGGCCCTGGGTGTTATGGAGAAAATATGGGGTGCTGATTAAAGAAACGTGAGGCCCATACAAAGAGGAGCTCAGGTCTGCTCTATGATCCAGTGAGGGCAGCTTTGGAAAGTGCATGGTGGTCTGCTGATTGGAGGCGTTAGATCTGGATCAAGTGGTGATATGATGGCTTGGATCTAGTGGTTTATGATGCACGCGTTTGGACTTGAAGCATCAAAACTGCAGATAATATGTTAGAAAAATGAAAATGCATGACCTGGGACTCGAACCCAGGTCCTCTCTCTCACGCGCACGTTCCTTCGCCAATTGAGCTGTATGATCATTCGTTTACATAACCAAAACAATAATATAATATAAGAAAATTGGTCAGATATATTAGAAATGAAAAAAATGCGCGCTAGTTTTGAATGGTCCAATGGAAGAGAGGCACGATGGCTTGCCGGAGTTAACATTTTAGAGGCGCCGGAGTCAAACTCCGGTCACCTTCTCCGGCCATTCAAAACCCTAAAACCTGCATAAAGAAAAATCAAGGCTTGAGATTAAAGTTACCCCCCTATTTCGTATGCCACGAGTTCATTGGTGGTGGCTGTTTGGCCTGAAAAGTTCTGCAACATCCTGTTTGAAGCTTAACCGTTCTGCTTAAAATGCATACACTAAAAGATCAAAGATGTGAAATTTTACCCAATGGAGATGATTCAGTTGGGCACTTTTGGCCCATTTCCAAATATTTTATACAATTTATTTTATATTTACTTAAAATAAATTAAAATAAATATGTAAAAAATAGGTAGAAAATACAAGCCCATGCAAAAATAAGATTAGAGGTCCTCTATGACCTTAGGAAGATATTTGAATCTTAAAAGGTTAGGCCATTGACCAAAAAATTCAAATTTGCTCAATGTACCATTCTTGAAATTTCCAAAATTTTCCCAAATTGGGCAAGCTATAACTTGCTATATTTTTATCTCATGATGATGATCTGGTACTTTTTGGAAATCACAAGATGTCTACTACAATCCCTCATTTAATCAATTTTGCATTTGAAGAAGTTATCTTGATGTAAAAGGTCTTGGCAAAAAGTGGCTTTTGTTGACTTTCTAAAAATGGCCTGTAATGTATGAACTTGTATCTTTCAAATGGTGCATTTCTTGAACTTGGGGGATGAAGAGAAGTTGTAGGCAATTGGATTCTCTTCATAATGAGCTTTAGTGGGAAAATTTCTGATAAAGTATGAGAAAGTTATGTTTGGTCAAAATTTGGTTGACTTTTCCTTTAGAAACCCTAATTTGCCATTTTTGACTTTGGATGGGTTAGGAGCATTTATTGAGGAATTATGATAAACCCTTGATCAAATGATGGATATCACTTCAAAATGTTTATGTTGACCAAAAATCTTGAAGTTTGACTGTACATGGGCCATAGTTGACTTTTGACCTAGCATAGTTGATTTTCCAATACTTGAGCAATTGACTGAGCAAACTTGTTGAACATTTTGGATCCTTGGAGATCAACCATCTTGATGAAAATTGAAACCCTAGTCGGGGGTTCATTGCCTTAGGAGGAGAATTGTCTGGTCAATTCTTGGTCAACCTTTGAGCAATTGAGAACCTCTAGGAGTATGTCTTGTGCGAAAATGGGAGGGAAAATTTTGGGGAACAACAACTGCCCCTGTTCAATCTTCTTAAACCTGAATATGTAGATTGGCTTGTCTTCCTTTCATGATCTGAAGGTTGAAGATGATTGAACATTAGAGTGCCTAGAAATTTGCACTCGCCCAAAGTGAGACTGCTGGTGAATAATATCGGGAATGGGCTTACAGATGCCATTTGGAAAAGATGACAGAAGACTGTCGGAGATGGGATTAAAGATGCTATCCAAAATAGATGCTGACTTCATAAGAAATCTCTGTGGGGATTCCTGTTCCTGCTGTCCGATGAGGAGTCCGTTGGGGAATGTTTTTTTAGAGGAATAGGGTCTAGGAGCTTCGGTTGTCCATTACTCTACTGGGGAGTCATCTCTCGACTGAAGAGACGGAAGGGAACAACTATCTGGTCAAGATCCAGGTTTTGCAGTGACTTGTTGAAGATGATGAGGCTAACTGTTATCTGGTCGTATTCCAGGCTTCGCAGCGATTTATTGGGGAAATGAAAAGAACTTTGACTGGAATGGAAATAAGAAGAATCTTAGGATCGATTCAGCTGAACCAGAAAAAAGTCTTGGAATATATTCAACTGGAATAGGAATCAGAGAGATCATAGTGGCGATCTGACTGAACCAGAGAAGGTCTTTAATTAAATTTGACTGGAATGGAAATCAGAAGAATCTTAGGGTCGATTCAACTGAACCAGACAAAAGTCTTGGGATATCTTCAACTGGAGTAGGAATCAGAGAGATCTTAGTGGCGATTTGATTGAACCAAAGAAGGTTTTGTGAGGACATGTTTTTGAGGGAAATGTTGAAATAGCCTTTTATCAGATGTAGCTTTTGAGAAGACTACCAGGTCACATAAGTAGCGGTGTTTGTTGATTTGATCTTTCCCTGAAAAAGGTAAACAGTTAGTCATATATAATGTCATGATGTATGAAATTAATTGTGATTATGTTCTCAAAATAAATGATCTTATACTGTATGTAATGTGTATGCGCATGCCATGATGTATGAATATGGGATGCTATTGCGATATTTCTTAGTCGGGGAAAGTAAATCTCGAACTGCTGATGAAGAGTATTGGGAAGTTGAATCCTTCATTTCTGTTGGGGATGATGAATGGAGATGATTTGTTGGGGATCTCCTCTTTCTGTTTGAGGATGTTCTGCCGGGGATTGACATTGCTTGAGGATAACTTTGTGGAGGGAGATTCTTTATTGCAAGATTTTTCCGCTGTAGAGAAATAAATTCTATTGGGGAATGAACTTCCGTAGTTAGAGAAATAAACTCTACTCAAGAGGAGGTTTTATGAACTGTTTGAAATTATAAAACTCGGACGGGGAGTACAGACTTCAACCCTCTGAAGGAACTTTGCTGGAAAAGGTAATTCCTGCTTGGGGAAGAGAGATCAAAACTTTGGTTGTTTCTACTCTGTGGGGAATATAGATGTCACAGGGTCGTATGTAACGGTGACTTTGTCTTGAACTGTCTCTTCCCCTGTACTCGCTGGAAGGAGTAACTGTCGGGATTGCAAATTGTTTTTTAGACTTAGCCTTGTTTCTTAAAGTCATTAGTAACTGTCTTTCTGTTTCTCATGCAAGTATTTGTGAACAATAATCAAATGCACATGTCAAAAATAAATCACTGGACGTTTTTGCAAAACAAAACAAAAAAAAGAAAACAAATGGTTTTGTACTTTCAAGGAATGATTTGTATTAAAATTTTTTTGCAGTTCGCCTATAACAGGCATTTTGTACAAAGAGGCTGACGTTCTAGTAGGAGAACGCAGCCGTAAAGAGTGAACTATACAAAATAGTGTACAAAGAGAAGAAAACAACTATGTGTAACAATCCCATTGAGTTTCAATTCTTCTATTGCCCCTAGTCTTCGAGCGTCTCATCACTTTGCTACTTGTCCAAAGCTGACTGGATTGATTGGTACCGTTTGAGTCTCGGTAGTTGATACCGAGGTCTGGTCGAAAGGTGATCCAATGGGACATAGTTGTATGCTTCAAATCCCTAAAATTTTCCTGGACTTCCCTTTCGGGTTTTCAGTCCCCCGAGATACCCTTTTTTGCCCAAGCCGCATTTGCAGGTTTTTGACTTGCCGGGTGTACAAATTTTTTGTATTTTTATCCCTAATTTTTGCCCGAACCCTTTTAGTTCGTTGGGATGCCCTTATTTTTGCCTAGGCCAATCAACCTAGCGGGTCTTTATGTACGCGTAGTATCTTTTCACAATATCCGCATTAACAGGGTGAGGAAGGCCGTCACCATCCATGATGGTTAGAATCATGGCTCCACCGGAAAATATGGTTTTGATCACCAATGACCCTTCGTACGTGGGAGTCCATTTTCCCCTGGGATCACCTTGTGGCAGTATGATGCGCTTGATTACCAGATCACCCACTTGATATACTTGACGTCTGAATCTTTTGTTGAAAGCCTTGATAATTTGTTTTTTGTACATTTGACCATGACAAACAGTAGTAAGCCTTTTCTCATCAATCAGATTTAGTTGATCAAGTCGAGTCTGGATCCAATCGTCTTTGTTTAAACCCACATCCTTCATGATCCTTAAAGAAGGGATCTGGATCTCAATAGGCAGGACAACATCCATACCATATACCAGAGAATAAGGTGTTGCCACTATTGACGTTCGTGCTGAGGTGCGGTAACCATGAAGGGTAAATGGTAATATCTCATGCCAGTGTTTGTATCACACCGTCATCTTTTGTACGATTTTCTTAATATTCTTATTAGCAGCCTCTATAGCGCCATTCATCTTCGGCCGGTAAGGGGAAGAATCATGATGCTGGATCTTGAATTGTTTATAGAGCTCGGTGATTATTGTATTGTTGAGATTTGTACCATTGTCTATGATGATTCTCTCTGGCACACCATACCGACAAATCAGATTGAACTTGATAAACCGCATCACAACATTCTTAGTAACATTAGCAAAAGAGGCAGCCTCAACCCACTTCGTGAAGTAATCAATGGCCACTAGGATGAAGTGATGCCCATTGGAAGCGATAGGTCTAATCTCTCTGATCATGTCAATGCCCCACATTGCAAAGGGCCAAGGAGCCGTCAAGAAATTCAAGGGAACCAGAGGTACATGTGCCTTATCAGCATAGATCTGGCATTTGTGACAAGTTCAGGAATGCTGATAACAGTCTGCTTCCATAATGGACCAATAATATCCTGCCCATAGGATCTTTTTAGCCATGGTATGTCCAATAGAATGGGTGCCAAAGGTACCTTCGTGTAAATATGCCATAATCTTCTCCGCTTCGCTCTTGTATATGCACCAAAGTAAAGTAGAGTCTTGGTTGCGGTTGTAGAGGATTCCATTAGTGAGGAAGAAATTTACGGAGAACCTTCTCAGAAACTTCTTATCATTGACAGAAGCCCCCTCAGGATATTCTTGAGCCTCGAGATACCTCTTTACTTCATGAAACCAAGGTTTGTTTGCTACTTTTTCAGTGTCAATCTCGTAGCAGTATGTTGGTTCATTCAACCTCTCAATAGTTATTCGAGGAGCCTCGTTATCCCACTTGACCTTGAACATAAATGACATAGTAGCTAGTGCGTCCGCTAACTGATTCTCTTCTCGTGGAAAATGCTCAAAGTTGACCTCTTCAAAGTGTGGAAGCAATGTAAACACATGTTCTTTGTAAGCGATGAGATTAGGGTGCTTCGTGTCCCACTCTCCTTTTATTTGACTTATTACCAAGGCTGAATCCCCTAAAACGCTCAAGAACTTGATCCTCGGGTCAATAGCAGCTTTGAGACCCATAATGCATGCTTCATACTCCGCCATATTGTTGGTACAGTTGAAACATAATCTGGCAGTGAAAGGAGTATGACAACCCTCTAGGGATATGATTACAGCACCGATGCCATTTCCAAGCACGTTGGAAGCTCCATCAAAAACCATAGTCCATCGGGACCCTTCTTCAGGTCCTTCATCCAGGTTCTTCATAGTTAGACACTAACATAATGTTCTCATCCGGGAATTCAAAGTTCATGGATTGGTAGTCATCCACAACCTGATGAGCCAAATGGTCAACTAGTGCACTTCCCTTGATTGCTTTTTGGGTCGTGTATTGGATATTGTATTCGGTCAAGATCATTTGCCATCTTGCTATTCTTCAAGAGAGAGCAGGCTTCTCGAAGATGTACTTGATTGGATCCATCTTAGATATCAACAAAGTAGTGTGGGTCAACATATACTATCTCAATCGGCGAGTAGCCCATGCCAAAGTGCAACAAGTTTTCTTGAGCAGTGAGTATCTTGTCTCACATTCGGTAATTTTTTGCTAAGGTAGTATATTACATGCTCTTTTCAACCGGACTCGTCATGCTGCCCCAGCACACACCCCATTCAATTATCTAACACTGTTAAGTACATTATCAAAGGTCTTCCCTCAATCGGAGGCATCAAAATTGGAGGCTCTTAAAGGTATTCCTTGATTCTCTCGAAGGCGGTCTGGCATTCGTCATTCCACTTTACCACTTGATCTTTCTTCAGGAGTTTGAAGATTGGCTCACAAGTAGCAGTTAAATAGGAAATGAACCTGACAATGTAATTTAGGCGTCCTAAGAAGCCTCTGATTTCCTTCTCAGTGCGAGGAGCCGGAATCTCTTGTATATCCTTCACTTTTGCAGGGTCTACCTAAATGCCCTTGTCACTGATAATGAAACCTAGCAGTTTACCACACCTTACTCCGAAGGTGCACTTGATCGGATTTAACCTCAGCTTGTAAGTCTTCAACCTATCAAACAACTTTTGTAGATGATCAAGGTGCTCCTCCTCAATTTGAGACCTGGCTATCATGTAATCAACATAGACCTCTATCTCATGGTCAATCATGTCATGAAACAAAGCTACCATAGCTCGCTGATAGTTTGCCCCAGCATTATTCAACCCAAACTGCATCACTTTATAATAGAAAGTTCCCTATTGTGTGATGAAGGTTGTCTTCGGGTGCCATCTTGATCTGATTGTAACCAGAGAACCCGTCCATGAAGGAAAAGATCTTGGGTTGCTCGGTGTTGTCAACCAAAATGTCAATGTAGGGGAGTAAAAAGTCATCCTTGGGGCTTGCCCTATTCAAATCTCGGTAGTCCACACACATTCGTACCTTTCCGTCCTTTTTAGGCACCAGGACTATGTTAGCAACCCATTATGGATAGGAGGTGACAACTAATAACCCAGTGTTGAACTATTTCATAACCTCTGCTTTGATTTTCTCTGACATTTCAGGGCACATACGACGGATCCTTCTGCTTTACCAGAGAGCAATCTTCTTTAGTTGGAAGACGGTGAACCACAATATTTGTATCCAGTCCTTGCGTGTCTTCATATGACCAAGAAAAGATCTCAACATAAACATGCAACATCTGAATCAAATGTTGTTTGACACGAAGCTCCAAATTTTCACCTATATTGACTTCTTTTATGTTCTCTTCTGTGCCCAAATTCATTGTCTCAATTGGCTCTTCATGAGGTTGTATAACCCTTTTCTTGTTGTAATAGTCTAGAAAGTTGTCCAGGTACCTCACAATCTTCCTCACCTTCGTCCTCGGCTTGGTTGATCGGATTTTCAAATTCATAACCAGCAATAGAAGAACTGTTATCAATGGGATCCAGAGTGGATATGGATCTGCAGTTTGATATGCGAGTGTGTGTAAGAGCATAGATGTATAGACAAAGTAAAAAAAAGCAGAAAAGAAAAAACAAAGAGTTCAAAATTTGTAATGTCAAATGTCCAATGCTTTATTAATGCCATATGAAATCAAAACATGATAACCCTCACAAATAAACCAATATGCTCTGGGTAAGACACATGGCCATAAAGTTATATTGTTTATTATATATCCAAAAAACAAAAAAGACAATTACTTCTAAACAAAAGTAATCGATATAAAGTCTTTTTCCGTCTAGTTATTGGGTCCACCGTTGGTAGTACGGAAGATCCAGCTATCCATGTCATTGTAACTGTCGTTGTCTTCTAGAGCATTGACCCCATGATTGTTGATGCGTAAGGGAGGTCTTCCAGCACGAGCATGTCGAATAGCCCTTTGAGCCCCTGAAGAGAAACCCAAACCAAACTTATCAGACTTGTATGGAATGTCAGGGAGTTGGCCCCAGATGGTACACCCACCTTCTTCAATAACCACTTTTTCATCCTTGAGAGAATCCATCTTCAAGGGAGGTATGGTGATCTTTGGAAGATTGGTGACAACTTCAGTTGCAGCCATAGTCTGAGGCACCTCTTCGAAGTTCTAACACGGAGTCTCGATGAACTCACCATCCATTTCTACGTACCTGAAGGAGTTCAGGTGACTGACCATGTATTCTTCTTCACCGTGTACCATGATAATCTTTCCTTTTACCGGGTACTTCATCATCTGATGCAGAGTAGATGTGACAGCTCCCACCCCATGGATCCAAGGGCGACCCAATAAACAAGAATAGGACGGTCTGATGTCCATCACGTAGAAGTTGGAGTCAAAGGTCTGGAAACCAACTTTGATGGGGATGTCCACCTCCCCGTACATCATTCTCTTCGAACCATCGAAAGCCCTCACTACTATGTTGCTGGGCTTCAAGGTCATACCTTCATAGTCTAGTCTATCTAGAGCCTTCTTGGGCAGCACATTCAATGATGAACTAGTATCTATTAGGACATGGGCCAAAGTAGTGCCCCTGCATTCGATAGAGATATGCAACACATCATTGTGTTTCCTTCCTCTAGGTGTCAGATCAGCATCAGAAAAACCCAAATCGTTATCAGCCGTCAAACTGGCCACACAATGTTCAAATTGGTCGGCAGAGGTTTCCTGTGGCACATGGGCAGTTTTAAGAAATTTCACTAAATCCTTCGCATGAGCTTCAGAGCACAACAGTAAGGCTAGCATAGAAATATTTGAAGGGGTCTGCCCCAGCTGTTCGACTACATTGTAGTCGCTCTTCTTTATAATTTTCAAAATTTCTTCCATCTCCTTCTAGGAAGCCTCTGAGATAGATATTGATTGTGCCTTCATCTGGACATGCTCAATCAATATGGCTTTGCCCCGAGTCTCAGTCGACTCGGTGATAGGGGTGTCAGTAGGGGTAATCACAAGAATTGTAGTATTAGTATTAACAAGAACAAAAGCAGGAGTGACCACAAGACCAGTAACAACTTTAGGAGGAGAAATATCAAGGGAGAACACTCTTCCACTTCTGGTTATTTTGTTGGTTCCAGCAATGTTGCCAATGTCGGGACCAGCCTTCTCAGAAACCTGGTCTTCAATAGCCAGCAGATCTTGCTTGACACCGTGGTAGTATACGTCACCCCCATAGTTCCAGGGAACAGTTTTGTCTGAGGAGTATGGGATTAGCCCTGGCATAGTAATTATCAGTAGAGTCACCTTTGGAGCAGATGTAATACTGACGGGCCTTTTGGTGGAGACCCTGGGAAGATTGGAGGAAATGGTTATTATTGAAACATCTTTGCAAGAAATGGTTGGAACATGAGTCTTCTCAAACAAAATCTCTCTATCATCCATCAGGCGCTGAACACATGCCTTCAATAATTGACAACCAGTCGATAGAGATAAACATAAGTGGCAACCTTTGCCACAACCCGGAAATAAACCAGTGTTGTACCCCAAAATTTGCCCTCTCATGTTTTCCAAAGTCTTCCCCCTGCATGGTTGATCATAAACTCTTGCCTAAGGAAAAGGAAAATTTTTTAGTGTTGCTTTAAGTACATTTCGATTGGCATTCTGAAGGAGCATTTCGATTGGCATTCTGAAGGAGCATTTCGATTGGCATTCTGAAGGAGCACTTCGATTGGCATTCTGAAAGACCCTTCAATTGGCATTCTGAAAGAGCATTTCGATTGGCATTCTGAAGGAGCACTTCGATTGGCATTCTGAAAGACCCTTCGATTGGTATTCTGAAAGAGCATTTTGATTGGTGTTCTGAAGGAGCCTTTCGATTGGCATTATGGACAAGTATTTCAATTGGCATTATAACAGTGTCCTTCGATTGGAATTCCAGAAGGTCCATTCGAAGAGGCATTCAAAGGGTCCATTCGAAGAAGCTTTCGAAGAGCATTCGAAGGAGACCATCAACTCATTCGAAAGGGAGCATTCGAAGGCCAGCTGCATGTCATTCAAAATTCAAAAAGGGACAGGATCCCATGTGTTTAGCCAACGTTACAAACTCTCATTCATGGCTTTCAAACACATGATTAACGTTACAAATCCTCCTTCATGGGTGTCAAACACATAATCAAGGTCATTTAAACCTTTGTCTTCCTGTCCCCTTTACCCCCTCTATATAAAGAATTCACAAATGTTGCAAACGGACACACAAAAAAAATATACAGAAAAATAGAAGAATTGGAGAGACGCTGCCCAGAATTTTCCAAGCCAAAGCTGCCACCCAGCGAACACCTCCACCCTCAGAACTACAGATCGAAGCACTTCTGTTTGGTAAAAGAAAAATCTAATCTCAAACTCATTTTTAAATTCATTTTGATTGCATACTCATATTATTACTGCTGTTTGTGAATGATTTAATGTGCTACATATAAGCTACAGCGCAGAGTTGAGATTATGCCATTGCTTGGGCACAATCTGAGTTTCTCTTTCGAATCCCAGGATAAAACAAACCCAGACCCAGATTCAGCAGGTGCAAATAAGGGGGGAGATTCGAACCAGGGGGGTAAAATTCCCCCTGGACCTTTAACATGTGTTTCGTTTTGCAGGAACTACATCATCAGATTCCTGTTCAGAGTTTCGAAGCTCAGCAGTTTAGCTTCGAACTGGACCCAGGACTTCCAGTTCGAAGGATGACATGTCCAGATCGAATACCCTCAGAGTGCAGCCCCTCATGCACCTTCGAACAAGACTCTTCACTGGGTCGAAAGACAGCCTGCATCTCTTTCGACCCAGACCTCCAGAATTTTATTCTCTTTTCTTATTTTGCTGCCTGACCCATTTGTACTTTGTTTACTTTGTCTTTGTTTATTTCTTTTAGTCTTTTTTTAATCAACATAAAAATCATAAAAAATAAGTAACTTAGAATTAGGATTTAATTTAATTAATCACTTTAACTTATTTTCTTCAATTTTAAAATCAGTAGATTTAGGATTCATTTAAAATTTAATCATTTTCATAAACAAAAAAAAAATGCAAAAAATATTAGGTATGTTTTTTAGAATAAATTTTAATCAGTTTTTTTTAATTAAATTTGACTTAACTGAAATATTTAGCATTTTCTCAAAATAAAATGAAATAAAACAACAAAAAAGAGTTCTTATTCTTAGGATTTTCTAGATGCACGCTGTGGTACCCCAAAATTTGCCCTCCCATATTCTTCAAAGATTTGCCAAGTCAAGCTTCAAAATTCCCCAAGGGTTGCACAGTGCAAGGTCTCCTAAGCAGTCAAAATTAGGGTTTGTGTTCTGATCAAGAAAATGAAGTTTCCAAAGGTCCAATCAAGTCTCATATGCCTATAAACATGGTCAAGCATCCTCATATCAAGTTTCAAGACATTCAGCTCAAAATTGCACAGTCAAAACCCTAATTGCACTACAGTCAACTGTAGGGGCAAAATGGTCATTTGGCAGTCAAAAGTTCAAATTTTTGGTCAACATATCATTTTGAAGCCACAAACATCATTTGATCAATGCTTGATCATGATTCTCAAAGCTTGGCTCAAAAATCATCAAGATGCAAAAGTTTCCTTATTTGGACAGTTGAAAAAGTCAACTGTAAATTGACCAGAGCATCACTTTCACATGGATTATCAGAAAAATTCCATCCAAAGCTCATTTTGAAGAGAAAGACATTTCCTACAACTCATCTTCATACTTCAAGTCCAAGAAATGCTCTCACAAAAAGTTATCAATTTCAACATTATAGGTCATTTTCAAAAGTCAACAAAAAGGGACTTTAAGTCAAAGGCCATAACTTGAGATTGGTAAATAAAAATGACATGGGACCAAAGGAATTGGTTATAGGACTCAAAGACCTTTCCAAAATGTCCAAGAACATGAGAAAAGCTTAAAAATTGAGCAAGTTATGCCTTGTAGAAGTTGGGAAATTTTTGGATATTTTGAAAAGTTAACATTGATTCAAATGACCTAAAATTGCTAATGGGCCCATTTTTCTTCCATAATTCATCATCCATGGCATGTGCACGACCACTTGGCCCAAAGGGAAGTATTTTTTCATTTTTTATTTATTTATTTGAATTTTTATTTATAATAATTCATTTAAATCAAATTAAATACATGGAAAATATTTAGCCTCACTTTTTCAATCTTTTTTGCATGAAATCTACTCAATAATTCGTGCATAATTCAATATGGAAAGATTTGGATTGATTGGATCATGATTTGAACAAAAGCACATGGAAAATATTTGAAAAAGAATGCTTGGAAATCAAATCTCAAAAATCATGAAAACAAGAGATTCTGATCAGAATTGTTGACCTAATTGATTCATACATAAACAAGGAACACAACCCTAATGCTTTGACACACGCAGCTGCTCAGAAACCTAACAATCAAACTTGGAATTTTTTGTTAAGAAACTCAAAACTAAAAACCCTTTTGCAGGCTGATTCAAGGCATAATAGTGGTTCAAACATCTTCCTGGAGGTTCACTGAACGATTTCCAATCAATATCATTCATCAAAACTCAAAAAAACTGGTAATACGAACCGGACCTGTGCACAAAAAATTCCATAATCTTACATCTCGATTCATGCACTTTTAATAAGTTTTTAATATGTGATTCATACTCCTCATGCAATTCCAAAGCTAACCCAATGATTCAATCGTATTTTTATGCTGTATACGCGATTATGCCATGATTATTTTCTAGGGTTTACAGGGCTTGGAATTAGGGATTTTTTATTAAGGAAAAATTGGCCTTCAAGACCCACACCATTAAAATCAGCGCATCTGGACGATCTTAAACCTACCCTCGCGCTCAATTTATGAGCGTCACAGGGCCATTCGCTATTTTCTTGTATCTTACCTATGGCAACGTTTACAAAACCGTTGCTAGTTTGTTCTTGTTTCAGGAAAATAAAACACCATGAAGAAGATGACCTCGTGGCGTACATTGGTTGGCTCTTTCAAATTTTGCGCGCGTTTCCAAGCCATTGACATTTTTTCTTTTATAATGTTTGTTAATTATTATATATCAAACGCGTGAGTTGGCTCCACTGGCAAGCATAAGGGCTGGTAATGTTAAAGACCTGGGTTCGATCCCAGGTCTTCACCCTTTCCATTTGTTATTTTTCAATTAACGTTCATATGTAGCGCTTGTGCTGAAGACTATCATGCATCCTCAAAAATCAACGCCCACGTGTCCCAGAGCGTCAGATCAACGGCCATGAACTGAAGACTATGATGAACTCAAGTCAACGCGCGTGTACGCTCCCAGAAAAAGTCCATAAGGCCTCAGATTCTTGGGCCAGGCTGCTAAACTATACCTCCTACCTGGGGACTGATACCCCCAAGGTTTGCAAAAATTTTGTTATTTTTTATCTTTTCATTATTTTTATCTTCTTTTAATTATTATTCTTTTAATCAATTTAATATTTTCATAAATATAAAAAATACCCATAAAAATCAGAAAAAAGAGAAAAACAATAAATATTTTATTTTTTAGTATTTTCATAAATAAATGCATATAATTAAATTTAGTTTTAAATTAGGTTAATTTTAATTCTTTTAATAAAAAATCTAAAAAACATAGAATTAGGGTTTTAATTAATTTCATCTTTTTTCCTTTTTCTCCCATAATAATTAAATAATTTTATTTATTTTTATAATTAAATTTGCATATAAAATTAGGATTAATTTTAGGTTAAAAAACTTCAATATTTTCTTAATAAATTAAAAATAATTAGGATTAGGGTTTGCATCTTATTTTAATTTTAATTAATTCTCTTTTTCATATTAAGTCTTAAAAATCATAAAATACCAAAAACAAAAACAATTTCTTTTCTTTTTTTTAATTAATTAATTCATGTAATTTTAATATTTTGCAAAAAGGGTCCAACGCCCTCGTTTCGATTTAATTATTAATTCGCATATTATTTTATTCCGTTTAAATATTCATGTATCTCTCCCGAAGCCATGTATTTAATTACTTGCACTTTTAATTCTTTATTTACTTTGTTTATTTATTTTCTGTCAAATCGGGTTCGAGAAACTTTTGGCGATGTGGACCCGCGCCATTTGTAATAGCTTAGAATTTACTTTTCTCGCAACTTTTCTAACTGTTAATCAAAGGCATGAAAGAATGTATGGACAAAATAAAAACAAGCATAGAACACCAATAAACATGACAAGATGAATGCAAATGAAAACGACACACGAATCGCACACACCACCCCTAGGGTACGCCTCACTGTTGCCTTGCCTCGAAAGGTGATCGTCGAGTAGAGGATGTCTTAGTAAGTCCTCATGATCCGGGAACCTGGCATGAGGGTAGCTTCTAAGGTGTCTTCCCATTGCTCTGGTGATCACCATGTCCCGAACCTCGAATTGACTCGAACACCTCCAACGGTGGTGCTACCTACCTCTCAATGGTGGGATGGCACTACTTTAAAGGACATTTACACAGACGAATTCCTTAGGGTAGGTAGGTTCTCATAGATACTTGCTCTAATTTCAAAACAATAAAAAAAAATACTTTTCACACCAACACATTTTCAAAAAGCTTTCGAAAGCAATTTTTCAAACACTCTTGAGGACTGATACAAGAGTCGAACTGGAATTTTCAAAGAAACTTTTTAAAACCCACAGTTGAAAAGCAAACAAACCATTTTTGAAAACACAAATGAGCAAGTATCTAAGAGCCCATGGATAACCATGGATAGAAAGGGTGCTAACACCTTCCCTTTCTATAATCTACCTCCCGAACCGAGAGCAATCTCTATAAGGAATTTTTCTGTGCTTTTGTCCTTTCCATTTGGAGAAAATAAAAGACGGTGGCGACTCTTGCTTCCGCTACATTTCGCGAACCAGCGATAAACAGTCAGTTCCAGATCCACCGATCACAGAACTGGCGACTCTGCTGGGGACCAAACTTAAAGTGAGGTGTACCTTAGGGCTAGTTCATAACTGTGTTTTCAATTGTACTGATTTTCTTGCTTTACTATTGTGGGTTGCATGGGAGTTACATAGATCCTAACCCGGATCTGGGGATACCCTGTTTAGGTAGCATAAGCTGTGAGGGACCTGTCCGGCGTAGACCGACACAGGTGAAGCAGTGGCTACGTTGGTGTGGCACCTTGGTCTGTACCGATATCCCTTGTGTCGCAACAAGGAGAATATGGGTCTTCTAAGGAGTCATCAAGCACCAACAACCTTAGAACCTTAATTGACACAACTTGGCCTTTAGAATTGTAGCAGTATGCTACGCCCATTGAGGCTAAACTCTCGTGATGGTTCTGGCCGCAAGAAAAGATTGCGATGCTGGAGTTATGACCGATTGAGGGTAGTCAATGATATTGGGATCCTCTAAGAACCCGGTTACTTTTGATTAGGACAGGTATGAACCAACAAACTGAAAGAGGGTAGTACCTAGACCTCATGCTGGCCTAAACTTTAGGGGCTTGCCTTGTGTGACTTGTGTGCCTTACCATGTTTGCCTTTGTATCTATATGTGGTGTGCTTTATCATAACATCATAGCATCATGAGCATTGCATGCATCCTGCATAAGGACTGACCATTTCAAAGACAAGAGGGTTTCACCTTTGCTCTGTTTTGTAGGACATCATGATGCCTGTACGAAGGAATACTATCCGGTTCAACTTTGTTCGTTCACCTGAGTTGCTTGATGAGTTGGTTAGCAGAATTCCAAATACCACTTCCTTCATTCAGAGGCATGGTTCTCTTCTCAGTTTAGTCGCTGCAAAGCGGGATCAACAGTTGATGAGTGTTCTGACCCAGTTCTATGACCCTCTGTACCAGTGTTTCACCTTTCAAGACTTCCAGCTGGTCCCTACCCTGGAAGAGTTCTCTGATTTGCTTGGTATCCCTATCTTGGATCAGACTCCCTTTACTGGCTGGGAAAAGACCCTCAGGCTTGAGGATGTTGCTGCAGCTCTTCCTTTGACCCATCCAGAGGTAACAGACAACTGGGTGACTAGAAGCGGAGTTAAGGGTTTCTTGGCCAAGTTTCTGATTGGTAAAGCTAACAGTTTCTGGAGTGACCTGGACTTTAGGGCATATGAAGACATCTTGGCTCTCCTGATCTATGGGTTAGTCCTGTTTCCTAATCCTGACAACTTCATCAATGTCACTGCCATAAGGATCTTTATGTCTCAGAATCCTGTACCCGCTCTCTTGGGTGACATCTTGCAACAACTTCATGCCCTTACTACCCGAAGACGAGGAACCCTATGGTGTTGTATCCCTTTGTTGGTGAGGTGGTTTATTTCGCACCTCCCTAAGTTCGTGCTAAAGAATAAAGAAGGAAGAGGCTGGGCTCATAGGTTAATGTCTCTCACCGATAAAGACATCATTTGGACTTGCAGAGGTTTGGATGAGATAGCTATTATTGATCGATGCGGGGAATACCCTAATGTTCCTCTGATTGGTACCCAAGGAGGGATCTCCTACAATCCGTGTCTAGCACTCTGTCAGTTTGGAAGAGCAAGAAGAGCAGGTCCCCATGAGATGTTGGTGCCTCACATCAGTTTTGAATTTCAGGTGGATAGTGACGAGCTGCGTCATAGGTTCATCAAGGCTTGGGACAAGGTTCATAAAGCTGACCCACAAGAGTTAGGGCCAAAGACCTCTTTACCTATGGAAGCCTACTACAAATGGGTTCGCATCCGTGCTCAGAAGTTAGGTATGTCGTATGAAGCTGTCAGACCCGTCATTCTTGAGTGTCCTGACAAAGATGGTGTTCCTCCAACTGTCCTTCCTCCTCAGATACCTACTGATTATGAGACATTGAAGAGATCTTGGTCGCAACTACGAGAAGAGCGGGATTCTTACCGGGAAAAGTTCAACGAGCAGGAATCAAAGATCCAGAAGCTGACAAAACAGTTGGAGAATGAGAGAGCTCTGAATGTCTACATCTGTACTGAGAAGAGGAGACCATGGGATCAATAAGGAGCTCCAGATGTGCTCTTACAGTTTATTTCCTCTTCAGTATTTCCTTTCATGTAACGCCTAAGGGCAACCTGTTGAATAATTTCAGTTTCAAAGTTGAATCTAATGAAGTGTGTTCCTTTTTGTTTACAAAGTTGATTCCCGATTGTCTTTGAAAACATAATTCATACGCATTTCATACATCATGTGCATAGCAGGTTTTTCCCCTTTTCAGGTTGCTTACAGTTCTTCGCTGTTTATTTCAGCATCATGAATCCCGACTCGTCATCAACTGAGACATCCATCAAGGCTCTTCAGGCGCAGAATGCGCAGTTTCAGGAATTAATCAAGGGTCTGGCTCAAGGCCAAGAAGAGCTGAAGGCTATGCTCCTGAAGAAGGAGAAGAAGAAGAAGAGAAGAACTGTTCTGTTCAACTCGGGCCGAAGGTTTGGCAATGCTCTGCAGCAGGAAGAGGCTGGTTCTTCTGTTGGCAAGAGTACTCCTCAGGCAGAAGCAAGGGTTCCTAGTCCGGTAGTCTCTGACAACGAGACGGATTTTGATGAAGAGCAGTACCCTCCTGCAGAAGACCGTTACAAGCAGTTGGAGGACATGTTGAAGGCTATGGAAATTCAACAGGTACCTGGGCTGGATTTCGGAGATCTGGGTTTGTCAACTGGTGTGATTATCCCTCATAAGTTCAAAGCACCATCCTTCTCTAAATATGACGGGGCGTCTTGTCCCAAGCTACATCTCAGGTCCTATGTTCGGAAAATTCAACCGTACTCGGCGGATAAAAATTTGTGGATCCACTTCTTCCAGGAGAGTCTTTCAGGGACTCATCTCGAATGGTTCTATCAGCTGGATGGGACCAAGGTTCGTAACTGGGAGGAGTTGGCTACTGCTTTCTACAAGCAGTATCAATATAATGCCGACCTTGCCCCTACACGTACCCAACTCCAGGGTATGTCGTTAGGTTCAAGCGAACGTTTTAAGGAGTACGCTCAGAAGTGGAGAGACCTGGCTGGCAGGGTACAACCTCCTTTGACTGATCGGGAGTTGGTAGACATGTTCTTGGGGACCCTATCTGGGCCGTTTTTCAACCATCTCATTGGGAATTCGTCTGCAGGGTTCACTGACCTGATTCTGACTGGAGAGAGAATTGAAGCTGGGTTAAAGTCTGGAAAAATTCCGAAGGGTGCATCATCTAGTTCTGAGAAGAAACCCTTCAAGAAGGAGGCTAGTGCCGTGTATGGTTCCAAGAGATCAGAGAGACCTGAGCGCCGCCAATCTGTCAGTACGGTAATGATTGCTAAGCCTGCTGCCGCTCCTCGGCCAACTAATCCTCAAAGGGCTGAAAGACCCCGGAGAGAGTTCACCCGCTTAAGCATGACCTTATCACAGATCCTGCCACAGTTGCTATCCACTAACTTAGTGACTGTCAGGGAGGCTCCGAAGTTCCCCAATACTGCATCTCCCAAGTACAACCCGAATGCTCGTTGTGCTTACCATTCAGATAGCCGGGGGCATTCTACTGATGACTGTTGGGCTTTAAGGAGCAAGCTGCAGGACCTTATTGACGCCAAGGAGGTACAGTTTGAGGCATCCGAGAAGCCTAATGTAGTGACAGCTCCCCTGCCAGCTCATGGAGTGAATGCTATTGGGGATGAAGACGAAGTGGATGAAGCTGAGTTTGATAGCTGGATTTACCCTGCAACCAACAGTGGACCTAACAATTGGAGTGCGAAGGACAACTTATCTGTTTCTCTTGTTACTAAGTAATGAATTCCTATGTTTTTGGTATCTGTAATAAACAATTAAATAAACTCTATGGCCCGGTGTCTTACCCGAGGCACCGTGGTTTCATTTGTGAGGGCATATAAATTGTCATTTCATATATCATGAATGAAAATCTTGGACGTATTTTCGCATTGCAAATCTTATGCTCCTTTCCTGTCTTTCTTTCCTTTACATATATTTCAAAACAGCTGTATTTACACACACACTCACTCATACAGGTTTCAATCCACTCTGGATCTTACTGGTAACGAATCTGCTACTGCCAGTTATAACTTCGAAAATCTGATCAACTTAGCTGAAGACGAAGGGGAAGATGATTGCGAAGTGCCTGGTGAGCTTGCAAGACTGTTGCTTCAGGAAGAGAGGGCAATTCAACCTCACGAAGAACCAGTGGAAACAATAAACTTGGGTACTGAGGCAGACAGGAAAGAGGTAAAGATTGGTGCCAACCTAGAGCTCAGCGTGAAGCAACGGTTGACTCAGATGCTGCATGATTATATGGAGATCTTTGCCTGGTCCTACGAAGACATGCCCGGGTTGGATACCGATATTGTGGTCCATCACCTGCCAACTAAGGAAGACTGCCCTCCAGTCAAGCAAAAGGTCTGTCGGATGCGTCCAGAGATGTCTGAGAAGATTAAAGCCGAGGTTATGAAGCAGTTTGATGCCGGGTTCCTTGCAGTGACTTCTTACCCTCAGTGGGTTGCTAATGTGGTGCCGGTACCGAAGAAGGACGGTAAGGTCAGAATGTGTGTCGACTACAAGGATCTGAACAGGGCCAGCCCCAAAGATGACTTCCCTCTACCTCACATTGATGTCCTTGTTGATAATACAGCTCAGTACAAAGTGTTCTCTTTCATGGATGGCTTTTCAGGTTACAATCAGATCAAGATGGCACCTGAAGAAATGGAAAAGACTACATTTGTTACTCAGTGGGGCACCTTCTGTTACAAGGTCATGCCATTTGGGTTGAAGAATGCTGGGGCAACCTACCAACGTGCCATGGTTGCTTTATTTCATGATATGATCCATCATGAGATAGAAGTATATGTGGACGACATGATCGCAAGGTCCCAGACTGAGGAAGAACACCTAGATCATCTGCAGAAGTTATTTGACCGGTTGAAACTGTACAAGCTGAGGTTGAACCCGAACAAGTGCACCTTCGGGGTAAGATCTGGAAAGTTGCTAGGCTTCTTGGTCAGTGATAAAGGTATTCAAGTGGACCCTGCTAAGGTCAAAGCTATTCAAGAGATGCCAGCCCCTAAGACAGAGAAGGAAGTCAGAGGCTTTTTAGGACGCCTGAATTACATCGCTCGATTCATCTCGCATCTGACTGCTACCTGTGAGCCAATCTTCAAGTTGCTGAAGAAAGATCAGGTAGTACGTTGGAATGATGAATGTCAGGCTGCTTTTGACAGAATCAAGGAGTATCTCCAAGAACCACCTATCCTTATGCCACCGGTTGAAGGGAGACCTCTGATACTATACCTGACAGTGCTCGACAACTCAATGGGGTGTGTGCTGGGGCAGCATGACGAGTCTGGCCGAAAAGAGCATGCCATTTATTACCTTAGCAAAAAGTTTACCGACTGTGAGACCCGATACTCACTGCTTGAGAAAACTTGTTGCGCTTTGGTATGGGCTGCTCGCCGGCTGAGACAGTATATGCTGACTCACACTACTTTGTTGATCTCAAAGATGGATCCTATAAAGTACATATTCGAAAAGCCCGCTCTGTCTGGGAGAATTGCAAGATGGCAAATGATATTGACGGAATACGACATTCAGTACACAACCCAGAAAGCCATCAAGGGAAGTGTATTGGCAGACCACTTGGCACATCAGGCCGTAGACGATTATCAGTCAATGAACTTCGAGTTTCCGGATGAAAGCATCATGATAGTGACTGATTGTGAAGTACCTGGACCGGATGAAGGACCTGAACCAGGATCCCGACGGTCTATGCACTTTGATGGAGCCTCCAATGCTTTGGGAAATGGTATCAGCGCCATCATCATATCTCCTCAAGGTACTCATACTCCACTCACTGCCCGGCTGTGTTTCAACTGTACTAATAACATGGCGGAGTATGAGGCGTGCATCATGGGTCTTCAAGCTGCGGTCGACCTAAGGATTAAGTTTCTGAGTGTTTTCGGAGATTCCGCTCTTGTGATCAATCAGATCAAAGGAGAGTGGGATACGAAACATCCGAACCTTATTCCTTATAGAGAATGTGTGTTGACCTTGATCCCCCACTTTACAGAGATAACCTTTTAACACTTTCCAAGAGAAGAGAATCAGCTGGCAGACGCGTTAGCTACAATGTCTTCTATGTTCAAGGTTAAATGGGATAATGAGGCTCCCCGGATCATCATCTGGAAACTGGACGAACCGGCATACTGTTGCGATCTCGAGACTGAATTGGTGACTGAGAAGCCTTGGTACCATGAAGTAAAAAGATATCTGGAAGCACAGGAATACCCCGAAGGTGCCTCCGTCAATGATAAGAAGTTCCTGAGAAGGTTCGCAGCCAAGTTCTTCCTTAGCAACGGCATATTGTACAAGCGAAACCATGATTCAACCTTACTGCGTTGTATGGATAAGACTGAAGCAGAAAGGATCATGGAAGAGCTACATGAAGGGACCTTTGGTACACACTCCAGTGGACACACTATGGCTAAGAAGATCCTTCGGGCAGGATATTAATGGTCCACAATGGAAGCTGACTGCTACCAACACTCTAGGACATGCCATAAGTGCCAGATTAATGCAGACAAGGTGCATGTTCCCCCAGTTCCCCTGAATGTTCTGACTGCGCCTTGGCCGTTTGCAATGTGGGGCATAGACATGATCGGCGAGATTAAACCTACAGCATCTAATGGGCATCGCTTCATCCTGGTGGCGATTGATTACTTCACGAAGTGGGTTGAGGCAGCATCCTATGCTACGGTAACCAAGACTGTTGTGGCACGGTTCATTCGGCATAATCTGATCTGTCGATACGGCGTCCCAGAAAGAATTATTACAGACAACGGTACCAACCTGAATAACAAGATGATCGCTGAGCTCTGCGCACAGTTCAAGATACAGCACCACAATTCTTCTCCTTACAGACTGAAGATGAATGGGGTTGTAGAAGCAGCAAATAAGAACATCAAGAAGATCGTGCAGAAGATGACAGTGACTTATAAGGATTGGCACGAGATGTTACCGTTCGCTCTACATGGGTACCGTACCTCAGCTAGGACGTCAACCGGGGCAACTCCTTTCTCCTTGGTTTATGGTATGGAGGCAGTCTTACCGATCGAAGTGCAAATACCCTCTCTCCGGATAATGAAGGATGCAAATCTGAACGAGGATGATTGGATCCAGACGCGACTTGATCAGCTCAACCTCATTGATGAAAAGAGACTTGCTGCTATTTGTCATGGTCAGACGTACCAAAAACGGATGATCAGGGCATTTAACAAAAAGGTCAGACCACAGGAATATCAAGTTGGGGATCTGGTAATCAAGCGAATCATTCTTCCTCAGAGTGATCCAAGGGGCAAATGGACCCCTACGTACGAAGGGCCATTTGTGGTTAAGCATGTGTTCTCAGGAGGAGCCATGATATTGACCAACATGGATGGTGACGACCTTCCTCACCCCGCCAATGCAGACATAGTAAAAAGATACTACGCATGAAAAAAGACCCGCTAGGCTGACATGCCTAGGCAAAAATTAGGGCTTCCCGTCGAACCAAAAGGGTTCGGGCAAAATGAAGGGATGAAATGAAAAAAATCTGTACACCCGGCAAGTCGAAAACCTGAAAAGGCGGCTTGGGCAAAAATGGGTATCCCGGTGGACTGAAAACCGGAAAGGGCGGTCCAGGCAAAAATTAGGGATAAAAGCGTAATACTATGTCTCATTGGATCACTTTGCATCCAGAATCCGGTATCTACATCAAGTTCAGACGACATCTATCAGTCAGCTTCACCTTCAACCAAGGTCATCAAGTGATGAGACGCTCGGAGTTATAAAGGCAATAGCAGAGTTGAAACCCAGTGGATCATTCATATTTCACACAGCTGTTTTATTTTCTTTTGTACAAAACTTATATAAACTCTTTCGCTCGGCGGTGTTCTCTTACTAGGACGTCAGCCTCTTGTACACAAAACGCCTATTTTCAGGCCATTCAAAATCAATACAAATGTACTTTTCAGTTAAACGTGCCAATTGTTTTTCTTTTTTCTGTTTTGTTTTGCGAAGAACGTCCAAGGTTCAATTTGTGATATATGCATTGACAATAATTTGCTAACTCATAAATATTTGCATACGAAACAAAGAACTAATTACAGGTAACATTAGAAACAGGGGCAATAAAGAGCTGTCAAAGCAATCTAATTGTTCTATCCTCCAAGGTACCAAGGTAGGTTCAGCTAAAGAACATGACCAGCATATCTTAATTCCCCAGAGAGTAAGTCAGCAAGTCAGTGCATTCTTCTCCAAACAGAATTGTCAAATCTCAAGGAAGTTGGGTATCCTCCCGCAGATCTCAACCTTCCCCAGCAGTGTATATATTCTTAACAAGCATCCCCGGCAGTCTTGACCTAAAGATTGTTCCCCGGTGGTACATCAAACATTCAAAGGAATCACTTCCCCCGCAGTTCAAAACTTCCCCAGGAGAGTCCAATCCAGTATCCCCAGAAAAGTTGGAATTCATCTCCCCAAGCAGCAAGCTTATCCCCAGTAGATTCTGGAAGCTTATCCTCGCAGAGCACGCATCGGTCGGCTTTATTTAAAGAGTTATTTCCTTAACAGGATATAACTGGGTTATCCTCAGCCAAAAGCCACGGAAAGGGCGTCGTCAACACAGTTCTTTCTTATCCCCAGCGAAGTCTATCAGCACTTCCAACGCAACAAGAGTATCCAGCAAGTTACTATCAACAATTCAACAAAGTACCTCTCTCCCCACATAGTATCGCTCCCCAGCATGGTCGCTAAAGTATTTTTCTCCCCGCAGAATCTTCCATTTGCCAAGTTTATTCCTCAACGGAGTCATCTTCTCCTACCAGTATTCTTGCAATTATCATCCAGCGGAAACACAAGCTTATTCTTCAACATCAGCCCAGGATATGACTTCCCGGCACCCGTCAAGGATTTACTTTCCTAGACGAAAAACACATTCACAAAATCACATACATCATTATAGCATGCATAGACGCATCATATCATACAAATCTCATTTATGTTGAGAACATCATTGCTTGATCCATATCATGCATTGCATAAGACTGACCTCTACCTTTCAGGAAAGATTCAGCTAAATTATCAATCATATTTCAAGACCTAGACCGGTTCAGTTAATCGACTCCAAAGATTTCTTATCCAGTCCAAGGCCTTCTCTAGTCCAGCTAAATCGACTCCCAACAGATTTTTTTGATGAAGACTCAGTAGAAGTTATCAAAGGTTTTTCTCAGACGTTCGCTTTTGAGGTTATAATTTCCTTTGGTTCCCTCCCCGACGGTGTGTGAGGTGATAATTCCTTTTGAGATTATAATTTCCTATTGGTTCTCTCTCCGACGGTGCATGAGATGATAATTCCATTTTAGGTTTTTCTTCGAGATTATAATTTCCTATGGTTCCCTCTCCGATGGTGCGTGAGGTGATAATTCCCTTTTAGGTTATAATTTCCTATGGTCACTCTCCGATGGTGCGTGAGGTGATAATTCCCTTTCAGGTTATGATTTCCTATGGTCCTCTCCCCGACGGTGCGTGAGATGTAATTCCCTTTTAGGTTATAATTTCCTATGGTTCCCTCTCTGATGGTGCGTGATGTGATAATTCCCTTTTAGATTATAATTTCCTATTGGTTCTCTCCCCGATGGTGCGTAAGATGTAATTCCCTTTCAGGTTATAATTTCCTATGGTTCTCTCCCCAACGGTGCGTGAGATGTAATTCCCTTTTAGGTTATAATTTCCTAATGGTTCTCTCCCCGACGGTGCGTGAGATGTAATTCCCTTTCAGGTTATAATTTCCTATGGTTCTCTCCCCGACGGTGCGTGAGATGTAATTCCCTTTCAGGTTATAATTTCCTATGGTTCTCTCCCCGACGGTGCGTGAGATGTAATTCCCTTTCAGATTATAATTCCCTATGGTCCTCTCCTCGACGGTGCGTGAGATGTAATTCCCTTTCAGATTATAATTCCCTATGGTCCTCTCTCCGACGGTGCATGAGATGATAATTCCATTTTAGGTTTTTCTTTGAGATTAATTTCCTATCGGTTCTCTCTCCGACGGTGCATGAGATGATAATTCCATTTTAGGTTTCTTCTTTGAGATTATAATTTCCTATTGGTTCTCTCTCCGACGGTGCATGAGATGATAATTCCATTTTTAGGTTTTTTTTTTTGAGATTAATTTCCTATTGGTTCTCTCTCCGACGGTGCATGAGATGATAATTCCATTTTAGGTTTTTTCTTTAAGATTATAATTTCCTTTGGTTCTCTTCCCGATACTGCGAAGATGGTAATTCCCGCTAAGATTTTCTCAACGAGCGTTGTTGAAGTTAAAGTCACCCAAGGTTCTCTTACCATTCATGCTAAGGTAGTAACCATCCCTGGTTCATTCATCATCTTGTGAAGCTCCTGATTCAGCTCCTGTAACCAGTCAGGACATATCTATACCAAGCATCTGAAAACCAACTCCTGCAACATGTCAGGTACTCATTTTTCTGTTTTGCAGGTACGCAAGTTCTCGCTAAGGAATCTCTTATGCGATCAACGTCCAGATGGCATCTATAAGCCCATCATCCCCCATCAATCTCCAAATGGAATCTATAAGCCCATTCCCATCACACTGCTACTATGTGAACGCAAATTTCTGGGCACTCTAGTGTTCAATCATCTTCTACCCTCGGATTACGAACGGCACGGCAGCCAATCTGCATCCTCAGGTCTAAGAAGATTGAGCAGGGGCAACTGTGGTACCCCAAAATTTGCCCTCCCATATTCTTCAAAGATTTTCCAAGTCAAGCTTCAAAATTCCCCAAGGGTTGCACAGTGCAAGGTCTTCTAAGCAGTCAAAATTAGGGTTTGTGTTCTGATCAAGAAAATGAAGTTTCCAAAGGTCCAATCAAGTCTCATATGCCTATAAACATGGTCAAGCATCCTCATATCAAGTTTCAAGACATTCAGCTCAAAATTGCACAGTCAAAACCCTAATTGCACTACAGTCAACTGTAGGGGCAAAATGGTCATTTGGCAGTCAAAAGTTCAAATTTTTGGTCAACATATCATTTTGAAGCCACAAACATCATTTGATCAATGCTTGATCATGATTCTCAAAGCTTGGCTCAAAAATCATCAAGATGCAAAAGTTTCCTTATTTGGACAGTTGAAAAAGTCAACTGTAAATTGACCAGAGCATACCTTTCACATGGATTATCAGAAAAATTCCATCCAAAGCTCATTTTGAAGAGAAAGACATTTCCTACAACTCATCTTCATACTTCAAGTCCAAGAAATGCTCTCACAAAAAGTTATCAATTTCAACATTATAGGTCATTTTCAAAAGTCAACAAAAAGGGACTTTAAGTCAAAGGCCATAACTTGAGATAGGTAAATCAGAATGACATGGGACCAAAGACATTGGTTAGAGGACTCAAGGACCTTTCCAAAATGTCCAAGAACATGAGAAAAGCTTAAAAATTGAGCAAGTTATGCCTTGTGGAAGTTGGGAAACTTTTGGATATTTTGAAAAGTCAACATTGATTCAAATGACCTAAAATTGCTAATGGGCCCATTTTTCTTCCATAATTCATCATCCATGGCATGTGCACGACCACTTGGCCCAAAGGGAAGTATTTTTTCATTTTTTATTTATTTATTTGAATTTTTATTTATAATAATTCATTTAAATCAAATTAAATACATGGAAAATATTTAGCCTCACTTTTTCAATCTTTTTTGCATGAAATCTACTCAATAATTCGTGCATAATTCAATATGGAAATATTTGGATTGATTGGATCATGATTTGAACAAAAGCACATGGAAAATATTTGAAAAAGAATGCTTGGAAATCAAATCTCAAAAATCATGAAAACAAGAGATTCTGATCAGAATTGTTGACCTAATTGATTCATACATAAACAAGGAACACAACCCTAATGCTTTGACACACGCAGCTGCTCAGAAACCTAACAATCAAACTTGGAATTTTTTGTTAAGAAACTCAAAACTAAAAACCCTTTTGCAGGCTGATTCAAGGCATAATAGTGGTTCAAACATCTTCCTGGAGGTTCACTGAACGATTTCCAATCAATATCATTCATCAAAACTCAAAAAAACTGGTAATACGAACCGGACCTGTGCACAAAAAATTCCATAATCTTACATCTCGATTCATGCACTTTTAATAAGTTTTAATATGTGATTCATACTCCTCATGCAATTCCAAAGCTAACCCAATGATTCAATCGTATTTTTATGCTGTATACGCGATTATGCCATGATTATTTTCTAGGGTTTACAGGGCTTGGAATTAGGGATTTTTTATTAAGGAAAAATTGGCCTTCAAGACCCACACCATTAAAATCAGCGCATCTGGACGATCTTAAACCTACCCTCGCGCTCAATTTATGAGCGTCACAGGGCCATTCGCTATTTTCTTGTATCTTACCTATGGCAACGTTTACAAAACCGTTGCTAGTTTGTTCTTGTTTCAGGAAAATAAAACACCATGAAGAAGATGACCTCGTGGCGTACATTGGTTGGCTCTTTCAAATTTTGCGCGTGTTTCCAAGCCATTGACATTTTTTCTTTTATAATGTTTGTTAATTATTATATATCAAACGCGTGAGTTGGCTCCACTGGCAAGCATAAGGGCTGGTAATGTTAAAGACCTGGGTTCGATCCCAGGTCTTCACCCTTTCCATTTGTTATTTTTCAATTAACGTTCATATGTAGCGCTTGTGCTGAAGACTATCATGCATCCTCAAAAATCAACGCCCACGTGTCCCAGAGCGTCAGATCAACGGCCATGAACTGAAGACTATGATGAACTCAAGTCAACGCGCGTGTATGCTCCCAGAAAAAGTCCATAAGGCCTCAGATTCTTGGGCCAGGCTGCTAAACTATACCTCCTACCTGGGGACTGATACCCCCAAGGTTTGCAAAAATTTTGTTATTTTTTATCTTTTCATTATTTTTATCTTCTTTTAATTATTATTCTTTTAATCAATTTAATATTTTCATAAATATAAAAAATACCCATAAAAATCAGAAAAAAGAGAAAAACAATAAATATTTTATTTTTTAGTATTTTCATAAATAAATGCATATAATTAAATTTAGTTTTAAATTAGGTTAATTTTAATTCTTTTAATAAAAAATCTAAAAAACATAGAATTAGGGTTTTAATTAATTTCATCTTTTTTCCTTTTTCTCCCATAATAATTAAATAATTTTATTTATTTTTATAATTAAATTTGCATATAAAATTAGGATTAATTTTAGGTTAAAAAACTTCAATATTTTCTTAATAAATTAAAAATAATTAGGATTAGGGTTTGCATCTTATTTTAATTTTAATTAATTCTCTTTTTCATATTAAGTCTTAAAAATCATAAAATACCAAAAACAAAAACAATTTCTTTTCTTTTTTTAATTAATTAATTCATGTAATTTTAATATTTTGCAAAAAGGGTCCAACGCCCTCGTTTCGATTTAATTATTAATTCGCATATTATTTTATTCCGTTTAAATATTCATGTATCTCTCCCGAAGCCATGTATTTAATTACTCGCACTTTTAATTCTTTATTTACTTTGTTTATTTATTTTCTGTCAAATCGGGTTCGAGAAACTTTTGGCGATGTGGACCCGCGCCATTTGTAATAGCTTAGAATTTACTTTTCTCGCAACTTTTCTAACTGTTAATCAAAGGCATGAAAGAATGTATGGACAAAATAAAAACAAGCATAGAACACCAATAAACATGACAAGATGAATGCAAATGAAAACGACACACGAATCGCACACACCACCCCTAGGGTACGCCTCACTGTTGCCTTGCCTCGAAAGGTGATCGTCGAGTAGAGGATGTCTTAGTAAGTCCTCATGATCCGGGAACCTGGCATGAGGGTAGCTTCTAAGGTGTCTTCCCATTGCTCTGGTGATCACCATGTCCCGAACCTCGAATTGACTCGAACACCTCCAACGGTGGTGCTACCTACCTCTCAATGGTGGGATGGCACTACTTTAAAGGACATTTACACAGACGAATTCCTTAGGGTAGGTAGGTTCTCATAGATACTTGCTCTAATTTCAAAACAATCAAAAAAAAATACTTTTCACACCAACACATTTTCAAAAAGCTTTTTAAAGCAATTTTTCAAACACTCTTGAGGACTGATACAAGAGTCGAACTGGAATTTTCAAAGAAACTTTTTAAAACCCACAGTTGAAAAGAAAACAAACCATTTTTGAAAACACAAATGAGCAAGTATCTAAGAGCCCATGGATAACCATGGATAGAAAGGGTGCTAACACCTTCCCTTTCTATAATCTACCTCCCGAACCGAGAGCAATCTCTATAAGGAATTTTTCTGTGCTTTTGTCCTTTCCATTTGGAGAAAATAAAAGACGGTGGCGACTCTTGCTTCCGCGACATTTCGCGAACCAGCGATAAACAGTCAGTTCCAGATCCACCGATCACACACGCGCGTTTATTTTATTACTTATTGGTCTGTGGTGGCCTAAATTAAGACTTTTACTTAACTTCTTTTATTTCCCCAATTTTTGGACATGTAAATAATCCCCCTCCCCGAAGCTTTGTAATAGCGTAGGATTTACAATTTTTGTACTTTAAATGCCTGTACATATATTAACTGCTTAGATGTATGCTAACTAGGATTGTATGACAAGATCTAAAAACAAATGGTAGAACACCTAAAAATACAAAGATAATATAAACTGAAAATTGACACACTTGCACATGCCACTCCTAGGGTACACCTCATTTGGTTGCCTCAAATGTGGTCATTAAGTATAAGATGTTTTAGAGGTCGTCCTTTTTTCCCAAGATCATAAGTTGCCTCGATAAAAATGATCTAAGACATTAGGATTACCACTAAAGCGTCCTAACGTTGCTTTACTGACCACAAGTCCCTTAAATCGAATTGACCCGAAAACTCCAACGACGGTGCTACCTACTTCTCAATAGTGCGATAGCATTGTCTAAAGGATATTTGCACAATTAAATTCCTTTTTGAGTAGGTAGAGGTTCTCAAGTACTTGCTCCTTTTAAAAACAAAACAAAAAACTTTTCGCACTTACACTTTCTGTCAAACAAAACTCTTTTCAAAACCCCCAAACACAAAGAAAAGCAATCTTTTGAAAACATAGTGAGCAAGTACCTAAGAGCCCGTGGATAACCACTGATAGAAAGAGTGCTAACACCTTCCCTTTCTATAATCTACCTCCCGAACCCGAGAAACATCTCGAAAGGATTTTTTTTGTGCTTTTGTCCTTTCCCTTGTTGGATAAAATAAAAGACGGTGGCGACTCTTGCTTACCGCCACACTTTGCGAAAACAAACGCAAACGCGAACCAGCATTCCAAAAACAGTCAGTTCTTATTCCCACCGATCACAGAACTGGCGACTCTGTTGGGGACAGAATAAGTGAGGTGTACCTTAGGACTAGATCAATTGTGTTTTCATTTGTATTTCTTTGTATGCTTTTAATTTTGTGGGCTTGTATCGGAGTTCTATAAATCCTCCACCCGGATTTGGGAAACATTCATAGATAGAAATACGTTGTGGAAACTGTGCAGGGTATACCGACACGGTTGAAGCAATAGCTATATTAGTGCGACATATTTGTGAGTACCGGTAGCCTTTGAGTCAATCAAAGAGAATACGGGGCCTCTGAGTGATGTCACTAAGCACTAATGACCTAGAACCTTACTTGACCATCTTGGCCTTTTTTAGGGGTAGTGAGATGACCGAATTTGGTGCAGTCCGAAGTTGGTAGATACTCGATACTACACTCATTGAGGATTGTTTTCTTGGAATATTTTGGTCGCCAGTTAAGTGGCTAAACCGAAACGATGAACATAGAAAACAATCCAATGATATTGAGCTCCTTAGAACCCGGTTACTATTTATAGGACAGGTTTTGAGCTAACTAAACTCAAGAGGGTACTTACCTATGATACCTCCTGCAAGCCTGAAACTAGGGTTTTTGCGTGACTTGCTTGTACATGTGTTTTTGCATACATCATAAAGCATCATATGCATCCACTAACCATTTCAAGGGTTTAGATCTTCATCTTTGTTCTTGTTTTGCAGGACATGGAGTCTCTCCGCAGGAAAACAATTCAAGTCAACCTTGTGAGAATCCCTCCTCAACTCAAGGAGCTTACTTTCAAGATTCCAGAGAATTCTCTCTTCAGTGAAAGACATGGTAGACTTCTCAACTTGGTCAACTCCAACATTGAAGAAGACATGGTGAAAGTTCTCTTCCAGTTCTTTGACCCTTTACACCACTGTTTCACATTCCCTGATTATCAATGGGTGCCTACTTTGGAGGAATTTTCTCAACTCCTGAGAATTCCTATTCTTAGTCAACTACCCTACAACGGTACGGAAAAGGAACCAAAACTTGAAGATGTTGCTCAAGCATTACGCTTGCAACCATCCGACATCAAAGGGCATTGGGAAACCAAAAGTGGTATCAAAGGATTCTTGGCAAAGTTTCTGTTTGAGAAGGCACGAGAATGTTGGAATTCTCTTGATCTACAAGCCTTTGAAGAGATTGTGGCACTCCTTATCTATGGGTTGGTTTTATTCCCAAATCCTGATCAACTTATAGATGTGAATGCTGTCAAGATTTTCATATCCAAGAATCCCATACCTACATTGCTTGGGGACATCCTCCACTCATTTTACACACGAACAATAAGGAAAAGAGGTGATATCATGTGTTGTACTCCTTTCCTAGCAAGGTGGTTTATTTCTCACCTTCCACAATCAATTTTGAAGAATGAGCAGGGTTCAAGGTGGTCGCAACGATTGATGACCCTCACACATTCTGATGTACATTGGTGTTCTCGGTCCAGAGAAAATGTCACCATCATTGATCGTTGTGGAGAATTTCCTAATGTTCCGTTACTTGGAATTAGGGGAGGCATTACCTACAACCCCTGTCTAGCTTTGAGACAATTTGGATATGCTCGGAGGGATGGCCCTCATGACATGCTGATTCTTGACTTAGTTTTTGACTTCGACAATGATACGCAAGGACTTAGACAAAGGTTCATCAGAGCTTGGAGGATGTCTAAGAAAGTGGATAGTAAGACACTGGGGCACAAGAATTCTATCCCCCTTGAGCCTTACCTCAAGTGGGTACGAACCCGCTCCCAGAATCTTATGATGCCATATCCTCACATTCTCCCCTTGATCAAAGAGCCTGTTATGGAAGGAGAGGTTCCATACGCCATCCTACATCCTGACATGCCAACATCATGGGAGGAAATGCAAAAGAGTTGGATCCAACTCAAGGAAGAGCGGAATACTTTTGAAGCCAGCTTCTATGCCAGTGAAAAGAAGGTTTTGGAGCTTACCCGCCGACTTCACGAGGAGGATACCCTCAACACTTACATCGCTCCAAAGAGGATGCACAATGTCTTTCTACATTAAGAATTTTGTAATATTTCACCCATGGGGAACTTATGTACTAACGAATTTATTCTTAAGTATGACATGTGTTCTTTTTGTCTGCAACAAATTTGAATTTTTGAACCCTTGAATGCATTACATAAATAGCATACCATTCATCATATGCATAACAGGTACCCTTTTACAGGTCTCTTATCTTCTTCGCTGTTTATTTCAGCAATCATCATGTCTGCTGAAACTTCCACTGAGCAAGCTATCAAGGCCCTCCAGGCCCAGAATGCCCAATTTCAAGATTTGGTCATGAATCTAGCTAAGGGTCAGCAGGACCTGAAGACCCTGCTCCTGAAAAAGAAGAAGAAGAAGAGGATCGTCCTGTTCAATACTGGACGCAGGTTTGGAAACGGGCTGCAGAATGAAATTGATCTGGCCTCCCCATCTGGAGAGAAAGACAGTCCACAAGAAAGGAGGGCTCCTAGCCCTGAAGTCTCTGACAACGAGACAGACTATGATGAAGAACAATATCCTCCTGCTGAGGATAAATACAAACAACTGGAAGACCGTTTAAACGCTATGGAAGTACAGAAGGTGCCCGGTCTGGACTTCGGAGATTTAGGTTTATCATCTGGGGTGGTGATTCCCCACAAGTTCAAGGCACCTGCCTTTGCTAAATATGACGGAGCTTCCTGTCCCAAGCTGCACCTCCGGTCATATGTGAGGAAGATCCAACCATACACTACTGATAAGAACTTATGGATCCATTTCTTTCAGGACAGTCTCTCAGGGACTCAGCTTGAGTGGTTCTATCAGTTGGATGGAGCCAGTATCCGCAGCTGGGAGGATTTGGCTGCTGCATTCTTTAAGCATTATCAGTATAATTCCGACCTTGTTCCTACGCGCACCTAAATCCAGGGTATGTCAATAGGGACGGGCGAAGGATTTAAAGAGTATGCTCAAAAATGGAGGGACCTGGCCGGAAGGGTGCAACCACCTTTGGCTGATCGTGAATTGGTTGATATGTTTCTGGGGACCCTGTCTGGTCCATTCTTTAACCATTTGATTGGAAGCTCCTCAGTCGGGTTTACAGACCTTATCTTGACTGGTGAGAGGATAAAAGCAGGTATTAAGGCTGGGAAGATACATAAGGGTGCTTCCTCGAGCACCGAGAAGAGACCGTTTAAGAAAGAGTCTAGTGCTGTCTACAGTTCAAGAAGACAAAGCAGACCTGAACACCGCCAAGCTGTCAATGCGGTTGTTATCTCAAAACCTGCCGGTGCTCCTCAGTATCACAACCAACAAAGGGACGAGAAACCTCGAAGGCAATTCACTCGTCTCAGCATGACTTTGTCTCAGATTCTGCCATAATTGCTGAAGACCAATCTGGTGACCCTGAAAGAAGCTCCAAAGAATCCAAATACAATGTCACCAAGGTATAACCCTAATGCCCGCTGCGCTTTTCACTCTGATATCCCAGGGCATAATACAGACGATTGTTGGGTTTTGAAGAACAAGGTGCAAGACTTAATTGATGCAAAGGAGATTGAGTTCGAGGCGCACGAGAGGCCTAACGTTGTAACTGCTCCCATGCCCAGACATGGAGTGAATGCTGTGGAGGAGGACTTGTTTGTAGTGTCTGTGGATGATATTGTTACCCCTTTGATGACTATCAAGAAGAACCTGTTGCTAGCCGGTTTATTTCCGGGCTGCGGTGAAAGTTGCCATATGTGTTCTGCTTTACCTACTGGTTTCCCATCTCTGAAGTCAGGTATCCAAAACCTGATGGATAGTAAAGAGATTATTTTTGAAAAGACTGCTGTTCCACCCGTACATTCTGAAGAAGTTTCCATCATTACCATTTTCGACAATTCTTCCAAGGCTCCCTCGAGGACGCCTGTTAGAATTACATCTGTCCCGAAGACCGCACCTATAATCATCACTGTTCTGGGGCCCATCCCCTACACCTCTGACAAAGCTGTCCCTTGGCACTATGGGGCAGATGTTTATGTTCTCGGAGTCAAACAAGAGTTTGATGCTGATACCGGTATCGACAACATTACAGGGCCTGCTAAAGTCACCCGCAGTGGTAGACTTTTCTCACCTGATATTACTCCGCCAGCTGTCCGAAGACTTGTTGTCATTAAGCTTGCAAGTGTACCTACTGATGTTCCTGATCAAATTCCTATCCTTCCCACTGTCGCCGAGTCATCTGACGCTCGGGGCAAAGGGATCACCACTGATATGCCTGCCCAGACGGAGGCGCCAAAGACAATCAATATTGAAACTTCCAAACAGGAGATGGAAGAGATTCTAAAGATTATTAAGAAGAGTGATTTTAATGTAGTTGAGCAACTGGGGCAAACCCCATCAAAGATTTCTATGTTATCACTGTTATTGTGTTCAGAGGCCCATGCCAAGGCTCTGATTACCTTCATGAAAACGGCCCACGTGCCACAGGAGACGTTAGCTAATCAATTTACCGATTGTGTGGCCAATTTAATTGCTGATAATGGTTTGGGTTTCTCCGACGCTGATCTAACTGCTAAAGGGAAGAACCATAATGATGCCCTGCATGTCTCCATTGAATGCAGGGGAACTACTCTTGCACATGTGTTGGTTGACACTGGTTCCTCATTGAACGTTTTGCCCAAGAAAGCTCTAGACAGGCTGGATTGCGAAGGTTTGGAGCTAAAGCCGAGTAACATTGTTGTCCGGGACTTTGATGGGTCTAAGAGGATGGTGCATGGTGAGGTCGATATTCCAATCAAAGTTGGTTCTCAGGTCTTCAACTCTACATTTTACGTGATGGACATTCGGCCGTCCTATTCTTGTTTACTGGGTCGTCCATGGATCCACAAAGCTGGAGCCGTAACCTCAACGCTCCACCAGAAGTTGAAGTACCCGGTCAGAGGAAAGATTGTAACAGTTCAAGGGGAGGAGGAGTACATGGTCAGCCACCTCAACTCGTTCCGGTACGTAGAGATGGATGGGGAGTTCATTGAGACCCCATTTCAACACTTTGAAGAGGTTCCTCAGACACTGGTGTCAGCCGAGACTGTGATGGAAGATTCTCCTATGAAGATGGCTTCCTTAAAGGATGCCCGGGCTGTGATTGAGAAGGGTGAGTATGCAAACTGGGGCCGACTTCCTGATTTCACTCAGAAGACTAACAAGTTCGGTTTGGGTTTCACTGCAGAAGCTCAGAGGGCTGTTCGAAGTACAAGGATTGGAAGACCTCCTGTGTTCATCAGCAACTCGGGAGTAAATGCCATCGAAGATGACATGGAGGAGTCTGAATTCGACAGTTGGATCTATCCTACGACCAACGGTGGACCAAACAACTGGACAACAAAGGATTTCATCCCTATTACTTTTATTGCTCAGTAATGAACTCTTTGTTTCGAATTTGTAACAGACAATGTTTTGAAACTTTATGGCCCGGTGTCTTACCCGAGGCACCGCAACTTCATTTGTGAGGGCTTTTTGTATGCCATTTTCATATACCATTAATAAAAGCATTGGACATTTTTGCATTTCAAATTTTATTCTCCTTGTCTTTCTTTATTACATATTGCAAAACAACTATTTTACACACACTCACATATACAGGTCCCAATCCACTCTGGATCTCACTGGTAACGACTCTGCTACTGCCAGTTATGACTTCGGAAATCCGATCAACTTAGCCGAAGACGAAGGTGAAGATGATTGCGAAGTGCCTGGTGAGCTTGCAAGACTGCTACTCCAGGAAGAGAGGGCCATTCAACCACATGAAGAGCTAGTAGAAACAGTGAATCTGGGTACCGAGACGGACAAGAAGGAAGTCAAGATCGGTGCAAATCTGGAGCTTAGTGTGAAACAACGGTTGATTCAGATGCTGCATGACTACGTGGAGATCTTTGCCTGGTCTTACGAAGATATGCCTGGGTTGGATACCGACATTGTGGTTCATCGCCTGCCTACCAAGGAAGACTACCCTCCGGTAAAACAGAAGGTTCGCCGTATGCGTCCAGAGATGTCTGAGAAAATCAAGGCCGAAGTTATGAAACAGTTTGACGCCGGTTTTCTGGCAGTGACTTCTTACCCTCAATGGGTTGCCAATGTGGTTCCAGTACCGAAGAAGGATGGTAAGGTCTGAATGTGTGTTGACTACAGGGATTTGAACAGGGCAAGCCCTAAGGATGACTTCCCTCTGCCTCACATTGACGTTCTGGTTGACAATACTGCTCAGCACAAGGTATTCTCCTTTATGGATGGTTTCTCCGGTTATAATCAAATCAAAATGGCTCCTGAAGACATGGAAAAGACCACTTTCGTTACCCAGTGGGGTACCTTTTGTTACAAGGTCATGCCTTTTGGGTTGAAGAATGCTGGGGCAACATATCAGCGTGCCATGGTTGCTTTATTTCATGACATGATCCATCATGAGATTGAAGTATACGTCGACGATATGATTGCGAGGTCCCAAACTAAGGAGGAACACTTTGACCATCTACAAAAGCTGTTTGACAGGTTAAAGTTATATAAGCTGAGATTGAACCCAAACAAATGCACCTTCGGGGTACGGTCCGGTAAACTGCTGGGTTTCGTTGTAAGCGACAAAGGTATTCAAGTGGAATCTGCCAAGGTGAAAGCTATACAAGAGATGCCAGCTCCCAAGACAGAGAAAGAGGTCAGAGGCTTTCTAGGACGACTGAACTACATTTCCCGATTCATCTCGCACCTAACTTCTACTTGTGAGCCAATCTTCAAACTGCTGAAGAAAGATCAAGTGGTACATTGGAACGATGAATGTCAGGCCGCTTTCGAAAGAATTAAAGAGTATCTCCAGGAGCCACCCATTCTGATGCCACCAGTGGAAGGGAGACCTCTAATCTTATAATTGACAGTACTTGACAACTCAATGGGGTGTATGCTGGGGCAGCATGACGAGTCTGGCCAAAAAGAGCATGCTATTTATTACCTTAGCAAAAAGTTTACCGACTGTGAGACCCGATACTTACTGCTCGAGAAAACTTGTTGTGCTTTGGCATGGGCTGCTCACCGGCTGAGACAGTATATGTTGACTCACACTACTCTGTTGATTTCAAAGATGGATCCAATCAAGTATATCTTCGAAAAGCCTGCCTTGTCTGGAAGAATAGCAAGATGGCAGATGATCTTGACTGAATATGACATCCAGTACACAACTCAAAAAGCAATCAAGGGAAGTGTATTGGCAGACCATTTGGCACATCAGGCATTGGATGATTACCAGTCTATGAACTTTGAATTCCCGGACGAGAATATCATGTTCATAACTGATTGTGAAACACCTGGACCGAATGAAGGACCTGAGGAAGGATCCCGATGGTCTATGCACTTTGATGGAGCTTCAAACGCTTTGGGTAATGGAATTGGCGCTGTGATCATATCTCCTAAAGGCTCTCATACTCCGTTTACCGCCCGACTGTGTTTCAACTGCACCAACAACATGGTGGAGTATGAAGCATGCATTATGGGTCTTCGAGCTGCAATTGACCTAAGGATTAAGTTTTTGAGTGTCTTCGGAGATTCCGCTCTCGTGATCAGTCAGATCAAAGGAGAGTGGGATACGAAACACCCAAATCTTATTCCTTACAAGGAGTATGTATTGACGTTGCTTCCCCATTTCGAGGAGATAACCTTTGAACACTTCCCAAGAGAGGAGAATCAGTTGGCGGATGCGCTAGCTACGATGTCTTCTATTTTCAAAGTCAAGTGGGACAACGAGGCTCCCGGATCATTATTTGGAAATTAGATGAACCTGAAAATTGCTGTGATCTCGAGACTGAAGAGGTAACAGAAAAGCCTTGGTATTATGAAGTGAAGAGGTACCTTGAAACTCAAGAATACCCTGAGGGTGCATCTGTTAATGACAAGAAGTTTCTGAGAAGGTTTGCGGCAAAGTTCTTCATCAGCAATGGCATTCTTTACAAACGTAACCATGATTCAACCTTACTTTGTTGCGTGGACAAAATTGAAGCAGAAAGGATCATGGCAGAGCTGCATGAAGGTAATTTCGGAACTCATTCCAGTGGACATACCATGGCAAATAAAATCCTTCGGGCAGGATATTACTGGTCCACAATGGAAGCCGACTGTTATCAGCATTTTCGAACATGTCCCAAGTGCTAAGTCTATGCTGATAAGGTACATATTCCTCCAGTTCCTCTGAATGTTTTGACAGCGCCTTGGCCTTTTGCAATGTGGGGCATTGATATGATCGGCGAGATCAGACCTACGGCATCCAACGGGCATCGTTTCATCCTGGTGGCAATTGATTACTTTACAAAGTGGGTTGAAGCAGCTTCCTTTGCTACCGTAACCAAGAACGTCGTGGCACGGTTCATTCGGCACAACCTGATCTGTCGATACGGTGTACCAGAGAGGATCATTATGGACAATGGTACCAATCTTAACAATAAGATGATCACTGAGCTCTGCGAACAATTCAAGATACAGCATCATAACTCTTCTCCCTACCGGCCGAAGATGAATGTGGCTGTAGAAGCAGCTAATAAGAATATTAAGAAGATTGTGCAGAAGATGACAGTGACATACAAAGACTGGCACGAGATGTTACCATTTGCTCTTCATGGGTACCGTACCTCAGCACGGACGTCAACATGGGCAACACCCTATTTTTTGGTTTATGGCATGGAGGCAGTCTTACCCATTGAAGTTTAGATACCCTCTCTTCGGATCATGAAGGATGCAGGTTTGAGCAAAGACGACTGGATCCAGACCCAACTTGATCAATTGAATCTAATCGACGAAAAGAGGCTTACCGTTATTTGTCATGGTCAGACGTGCCAAAAACGAATGATCAAGGCGTTTAACAAGAAAGTCAGACGACAAGAGTATCAAGTTGGGGACCTGGTAATCAAGCGCATTATTCTACCTCAAGGTGATCCCAGGGGCAAATGGACTCCCACTTACGAAGGGCCATTTGTGGTTAAGAACATCTTCTCAAGAGGAGTGATGATTCTAACCACCATGGATGGTGACGACCTTCCTCACCCCGTCAATGCAGACATAGTAAAAAGATACTACGCATAACCAAAGACCCGCTAGGTTGACTGGCCTAGGCAAAAATAAGGGCTTCCCGGCGAACCAAAAGGGTTCGGGCATAATAAGGGATGAAAATAAAAAAAATCTGTACACCGGGCAAGTCGAAAACCTGAAAAGGCGGCTTGGGCAAAAATGGGTATCCCGGTGGACTAAAAACCCGAAAGGGCGGTCCAGGCAAAAGTTAGGGATTAAAGCGTAATACTATGTCTCATTGGATTACCTCGCATCCGGACTTCGGTATCAACTATCAAGCTCGGACGACACCAATCAATCAAATTCATCTTCAACTAAGTAGCAAAGTGATGAGATGCTTGAAGATATAAGGGCAATAGCAGAGCTGGAACCCAATGGGACTATTCACATAGCTGTTTTCTTTTCACAAAATTGTATAAATTCTATTTGTTCGGCGGCGTTCTCTTACTAGGACGTCAGCCTCTTGTACAAAATGCCTATTTACAGGCCAAACTTCAAAGTCAATACAATTTCATTTTCAAACAAAATTCAAATTGTTTTCCTTTATCTGTTTTGTTTTGCAAAGAACGTCCAATGTTCATTTTTGATATATGCATTTGACATTAATTACTGCTTATAAATATTTACATGCGAAACAAAAGACAAATTACGGGTAATATCAGAAGTAGGGGCAATAAGAATTGTCTGAGCAGTCTAGTTGCTTTGTCCACCAGGTACCAAGGTATATATTCAGCTGAAGAATATGGCTAAGATACCTTCACCCCCCGCAGAGTAAGACAATAATGGTAGCTCTCTCAGCTGAGACTTGCAACCATGAACAAATCAGCAAGGCTCTTCCCAAGCAGAGTTGATCTACCATCAGCCCAAAAAGGCTTGGCATCCCCATAAGGTCTTAATATTCCCCAGTGGAGTATAAGGATATTCCCCAGCAAGCATAAGAGTATCCCCGACAGTCTTAATATCCCTCAACAGAGTATAAGAATGTTTCCCGGAGGAATACAAGATACCCCCAGTGGATCCGTTTCCCCAGCGCAGTCTAAAAGAGCTTCCCCAATGGAATTGAATCATCTTCCCCGGTAGATTCTGGAAGCTTATCCCCTGCAGAATACAAATAAATCTCCCTAGTCTATTTCAGAAGGTTATCCTCAGCAAGTTGCAACTGAAAGATCATCCCCAGCGAAGTTTCTTTCTTTCCCCAAGCAGGACTTCTATCCTCAACAGATTCAATATCACCAGCAATGGTAATCAACCCCCAGCAGAGTTCATCATCAAAATCCCCAACAGAGCTTATCAACAGAATCCCCAGCGGAGTTTATCGTTAAAATCTCAGCAGGACATCTCTCCCCCACAGAGTATTTCCCCGCAGAGTAATCTCTTCATCAAGTTTATTCCCCAACGGAGTTCTTTTCTCCTGCAGGTTTATTCTCACAATCATCTTCATTCATCATCCCCAGTGGAAACGAAGAACTCAACATTATTCTCCAGTAGCTCCGGGATTTATCTTCCCCAGCTAAAAACATCACATTCACATACATCATGAGACATGCATTACGCATCATACAAATACAATCTCATTTATTTTGAGAACATCATTGCCTGATCCATATGATGCATTGCATATGACTGACCTTTACCTTTCAGGAAGAATGCAGTTAAGTTCTCAGCTTAGTCGAAGGTCTGACCAGTTCTTAAATCTCAATTGAATTATCATCAGTTGAATTTCAGATAAGGTTCTCATTCTCGACAGTTTCCTCCGTCATAGTGTGGACAAGTTCTATAACCTCAACGATATACTCCATTGAGCACGAGACAGTTCCTGGATCTTGATGAAGATGTTTCCCTATGTCATAGTATGGACGAGTACTATAACCTCAATGATATACTCCATTGAGCACGAGTCAGTTCCTAGATCTTGATGTTTTCCTCCGTCATAGTGTGGACAAGTTCTATAACCTCAACGGTATACTCCATTGAGCACGAGACAGTTCCTGGATCTTGATGAAGATGTTTCCCTACGTCATAGTGTGGACGAGTACTATAACCTCAACGGTATACTCCATTGAGCACGAGTCAGTTCCTAGATCTTGATGTTTTCCTCCGTCATAGTATGGACAAGTTCTATAACCTCAACGGTATACTCCATTGAGCACGAGACAGTTCCTGGATCTTGATGAAGATGTTTCCCTACGTCATAGTGTGGACGAGTACTATAACCTCAAAGGTATACTCCATTGAGCACGAGTCAGTTCCTAGATCTTGATGTTTTCCTCCGTCATAGTATGGACAAGTTCTATAACCTCAACGGTATACTCCATTGAACACGAGATAGTTCCTGGATCTTGATGAAGATGTTTCCCTATGTCATAGTGTGGACGAGTACTATAACCTCAACGGTATACTCCATTGAGCACGAGTCAGTTCCTAGATCTTGATATTTTCCTCCGTCATAGTGTGGACAAGTTCTATAACCTCAACGGTATACTCCATTGAGCACGAGACAGTTCCTTGATCTTGATGAAGATGTTTCCCTACGTCATATTGTGGACGAGTACTATAACCTCAACGATATACTCCATTGAGCACGAGTCAGTTCCTAGATCTTGATGTTTTCCTCCGTCATAGTGTGGACAAGTTCTATAACCTCAACGGTATACTCCATTGAGCACGAGACAGTTCCTAGATCTTGATGAAGATGTTTCCCTACGTCATAGTGTGGACGAGTACTATAACCTCAACGATATACTCCATTGAGCACGAGTCAGTTCCTAGGTCTTAATGTTTTCCTCCGTCATAGTGTGGACAAGTTCTATAACCTCAGCGGTTTACTCCCGGTGGGCACGAGACAGTTCCTAGATCTTGATGAAGATGTTTCCCCCCTAATTGAATTATGAACAGGTTCTTAAAACTCAGCTGAGGCATTCTCCCAGTTGAGGTACAGGCAGGTTCCTAAATCTCAACAAAGTTAGACTTCCCCAGTGGAATCTTCTACAGCAACAGGTATGCAAGTTCTCGCTAAGGAATCTCTTATGCGATCGACACTCCTGCAGATGGCATCTATAAGCCCATCCTCCTACCAACAATCTCCAAATGGCATCTATAAGCCCATTCCCGACATCACCACGCTGATACTACACCATGCGAGTGCAAATTTCTGGGCACTCTAGTGTTCAATTATCTTCCACCTTCGGATCACGAAAGGCACGCAAGCCAATCTACATCCTCATGTTTAAGAAAATTGAACAGGGGCAACTGTTTTACCCCAAAATTTTCCCTCTCATGTTTTCCGAAGTCTTCCCCCTGCATGGTTGATCACAAACTCTTGCCTAAGGAAAAGGAAATTTTTTTATTGTTTCTTTAAGTACATTTCGATTGGCATTCTGAAGGAGCATTTCGATTGGCATTCTGAAGGAGCATTTCAATTGGCATTCTGAAGGAGCACTTCGATTGGCATTCTGAAAGACCCTTCGATTGGCATTCTGAAAGAGCATTTCGATTGGCATTCTGAAGGAGCACTTCGATTAGCATTCTGAAAGACCCTTCGATTGGCATTCTGAAAGAGCATTTCGATTGGTGTTCTGAAGGAGCCTTTCAATTGGCATTATGGACAAGTATATCGATTGGCATTATAACAGTGTCCTTCGATTGGAATTCCAGAAGGTCCATTCGAAGAGGCATTCAAAGGGTCCATTCGAAGAAGCTTTCGAAGAGCATTCGAAGGAGACCATCAACCCATTCGAAAGGGAGCATTCGAAGGCCAGCTGCATGTCATTCAAAATTCAAAAAGGGACAGGATCCCATGTGTTTAGCCAACGTTACAAACTCTCATTCATGGCTTTCAAACACATGATTAACGTTACAAATCCTCCTTCATGGCTGTCAAACACATAATCAAGGTCATTTAAACCTTTGTCTTCCTGTCCCCTTTACCCCCTCTATATAAAGAATTCACAAATGTTGCAAACGGACACACAAAAAAAATATACAGAAAAATAGAAGACTTGGAGAGACGTTGCCCAAAATTTTCCAAGCCAAAGCTGCCACCCAGCGAACACCTCCACCCTCAGAACTACAGATCGAAGCACTTCTGTTTGGTAAAAGAAAAATCTAATCTCAAACTCATTTTTAAATTCATTTTGATTGCATACTCATATTATTACTGTTGTTTGTGAATGATTTAATATGCTACATATAAGCTACAACGCAAAGTTGAGATTGTGCCATTGCTTGGGCACAATCTGAGTTTCTCTTTCGAATCCCAGGATAAAACAAACCCAGACCCAGATTCAGCAGGTGCGAATAAGGGGGGAGATTCGAACCAGGGGGGTAAAATTCCCCCTGGACCTTTAACATGTGTTTCGTTTTGCAGGAACTACATCATCAGATTCCTGTTCAGAGTTTCGAAGCTCGGCAGTTTAGCTTCGAACTGGACCCAGGACTTCCAGTTCGAAGGATGACATGTCCAGATCGAATACCCTCAGAGTGCAGCCCCTCATGCACCTTCGACCAAGACTCTTCACTGGGTCGAAAGACAGCCTGCATCTCTTTCGACCCAGACCTCCAAAACTTTATTCTCTTTTCTTGTTTTGCTGCCTGACCCATTTGTACTTTGTTTACTTTGTCTTTGTTTATTTCTTTTAGTCTTTTTTTAATCAACATAAAAATCATAAAAAATAAGTAACTTAGAATTAGGATTTAATTTAATTAATCACTTTAACTTATTTTCTTCAATTTTAAAATCAGTAGATTTAGGATTCATTTAAAATTTAATCATTTTCATAAACAAAAAAAAATGCAAAAAATATTAGGTAGGTTTTTTAGAATAAATTTTAATCAGTTTTTTTTAATTAAATTTGACTTAACTGAAATATTTAGCATTTTCTCAAAATAAAATGAAATAAAACAAAAAAAAAAGAGTTCTTATTCTTAGGATTTTCTAGATGCACGCGCGTTTATTTTATTACTTATTGGTCTGTGGTGGCCTAAACTAAGTCTTTTACTTTAATTCTTTTATTTCCCCAATTTTTGGATATGTAAATAATCCCCCTCCCCGAAGCTTTGTAATAGCGTAGGATTTACAATTTCTGTACTTTAAATTCCTGTACATATATTAACTGCTTAGATGTATGCTAACTAGGATTGTATGACAAGATCTAAAAACAAATGGTAGAACACCTAAAAATACAAAGATAATATAAACTGAAAATTGACACACTTGCACATGCCACTCCTAGGGTACACCTCATTTGGTTGCCTCAAATGTGGTCATTAAGTATAGGATGTTTTAGAGGTTGTCCTTTTTGTCCCAATATCATAAGTTGCCTCGAAATGGTTGCCTCGATAAAAATGATCTAAGACATTAGGATTACCACTAAAGCGTCCTAACGTTGCTTTAGTGACCACAAGTCCCTTAAATTGAATTGACCCGAAAACTCCAACAATGGTGCTACCTACTTCTCAATAGTGGGATAGCATTGTCTAAAGGACATTTGCACAATTAAATTCCTTTTTGAGTAGCTATAGGTTCTCAAGTACTTGCTCCTTTTAAAAACAAAACAAAAAACTTTTCGCACTTACACTTTCTTTCAAACAAAACTCTTTTCAAAACCCACAAACACAAAGAAAAGCAATCTTTTGAAAACATAGTGAGCAAGTACCTAAGAGCCCGTGGATAACCACAGATAGAAAGGGTGCTAACACCTTCCCTTTCTATAATCTACCTCCCGAACCCGAGAAACATCTCGAAAGGAATTTTTCTGTGCTTTTGTCCTTTCCCTTGTTGGATAAAATAAAAGACGGTGGTGACTCTTGCTTACCGCGACACTTCGCGAAAACAAACACAAACGCGAACTAGCATTCCAAAAACAGTCAGTTCTCATTCCCACCGATCACAACCGGCCTTCAACAGGTTCCACTTAACAGTCAAGAGAGGAGTAACGAGTTCCTCAATAGAAGTAACAAACACATCATCTTCAACAACGTTAACACCACGATCGTGCTTGGGCATAGGAGCAGTTATAACATTGGGGATCTCAGGGGCGTCAAATTCAATTTCCTTCGCCTCGAGAAGGTCTTGCACCTTGTTTTTCAAAGCCCAACAGTCGTTGGTATCATGGCCTGGACTTTCCGAATGGTATGCATAATGATTATTAGGGTTGTAGTGGGAAGAGGAAGTGTTGGGATTCTTCGGTGCCTCCCACAAAGTTACCAGATTAGATTTCAACAAATGAGGAAAAACTTGGGATAAAGTCATATTTATCCAGGTAAACTGTCTTACCGGCCTTTCTGTTCTTGGTTGATTATTCCTTTGTTGAGTAGGTGCAGACTTAGAGATCATGACAACCCCTACCGCTGGACGGTATTCAGTTATGTTCTGATTCCTTTGATGGTACACAACATTAACCTCTTTCTTCCCAACAAAGGGTTTCCTTGCTGCACTGGAGGATGCATCCTTTTTGGATCTTACCACTCCTGATTCCAGCTTCCACCCTTTCTCCTGTCAAAATCAATTCAGTAAATCCGAATGAGGAGTTTCCAGTCAGGTGATTAAAAAATGGACCAGACAGGGTATCGAGAAACATATCCACTAGCTCCCTATCAGATAGGGGAGGCTTAACTCTTCCTGCTAAGTCCCTCCACTTTTGAGCATAGTACTTAAAGCCCTCGCTCGATCCCATAGACATGCTTTGGAGTTGAGTACGGGTGGGAGCGAGGTATGCGTTATACTGATACTTCTTGTAAGCAACAACCATGTCTTCCCAATTACGAATGTTGGCCCTTTCCAGCTAGTAGAACCATTCTAGTTGAGTTTGGGACAGACTATCCTGAAAGAAGTGGACCCATAAGTCCTTGTCAGCAGTGTGAGGCAACATCTTCCTCACATAAGATTGGAGGTGCATCTTGGGACATGAAACCCCATCATATTTGGCAAACACCGACACCTTGAACTTTTGTGGGATGACAACCCCAGAGACCAAACCCAACTCTTCAAAATCCAGACCTGGTACCTTCCTGACCTCCATTGCATTCAAACGATCCTACAACTGTTTATATTTTTCATCGGCAGGAGGATACTGCTCCTCATCATAGTTAGATTCATCATCAGATTCTTTTGGACTGGATTCTTCCTCTTCTTGAATGTTTCTTTCCTTTGATGAAGTTACCAGTTCAGAGGCTCGCTACACTGGTCCTCTGATCCTTCTTCCCAGATTCACTAAACCAGTTGACTTCCTTGGCTTCTTCTTTTCTTTAACAAGCAAGGCTTTCATTTCTTCTTTCCCCTTGGTCAGAGCCATGATCATCTGTTGAAACTGGGCATTCTAAATCTGTAGATCCTTCACTGTTTGTTCTAGAGCCATTGCTAAAATAAACAGCGAAGAGGATGAGAAACCTGCTTTGAAACCTGCTTATGCAATGATATGTACGATATATGTATGCAATGTTTTCAAAGATTTCTAAGACTCAAATTTTCTTAAACAGAAAAATAGAAAATGTTAGTTGAATTAAGAAGTTTTATTGGTCACAACGATGCCTCTTGGGCTTACAAAGGAGGTAACAAAGCAAAATTAAACTCCCAAAGCAAAGAGATTCAAGCTTCCCACGGGTGCATCCTCTTTGGTGCAATGTAGGCATTTATATTCCTCTCCTCGTGAAGTAACCTGGTGAGCTCTAGAACCTTCTTCTTGTTGGCTTAGAATTGGGTCTCAAAGGTATCCCGTTCTTCTTTAAGTTAGATCCAAGATTTTCGTAGCTCCTCAAAATCAGTTGGCATATCTGGATGAAGAACAACGTAAGGAGTGTCTCCTTTAACAATTGGCTCCATAATCACAGGTAAGATGGCGGGGTAAGGCATCATAAGACATCGAGCACGATCTCGCACCCATTTGACGTAAGGCTCAAGAGGGATGGAATTCTTGTGTCCCAGTGTCTTGCTATCAACTCTGTTTGTCATGCCCCAAGCTCGAATGAACCTCTTGCGATAACACTGAACATCATTCTCATAGTCGAAGATGATTCCTTGGACGAGTGCATCATGAGGACCATCCCTTCTAGCATAACTAAACTGTCGCAATGCTAAATAAAGATTATAAGTGATTCCTCCCCTAATGCCTAAGAGAGGGGCATTAGGGAATTCCCCACAACGATCAATGATGGTAACATTCTCCGAGGATCACGAATACCAATGAATATCTGAATGTGTAAGGGACATCAGCCTACGAGACCATCTCATACCATGCTCATTTCTCAAAATAGACCAGGGTAGGTGCGAAATAAACCACCTAGCCAATAGAGGAGTGCAACACAGAAGGGTCCCTCTTCTCTTTAGAGTGCGAGTATGCAGAGAGTGTAGAATATCCCCAAGTAAGGTAGGCACCGGATTATGTGACAGAAAAATATTAACCGCATTTGCATCTATGAGTTGGTCCGTGTTAGGGAATAGTAACATCCCATAGACGAGAAGGGCCAACACCTTCTCAAAAGCTTGTAAATCCAAGCTATCCCAAAAATAATGGGCTCTCTCGAATAGAAACTTAGTTGAAAATCCTTGGATACTTCTTCTGGTTTCCCAATTTGCCACTACATAAGACCGTTGTAAAGATAGAGCTTGAGCAATCTCTTCAAGCTTTAGGTCTCTTTCCATGCCGTTGAATGGTAGCTGATTAAGGATAGGTACACCCAATAACTGAGAAAACTCCTCCATAGTAGTCACTAACTGGTAATCAGGGAAGGTGAAGCAGTGGTGCAACGGGTCAAAGAACTGAAAGAGCACCTTTAACACTTCTTCATCAGGGGTTGAAGTGACCAAGTTGAGAAGTCGACCATGTTTTTCAGTGAAGGGAGAGCTTTCAGGAATCCTTGATGCCAACTCCTTGAGCTGAGGAGGTACTTTCACAAGGTTGATTTGGATAGTGTTCATGCGAGCGGATGTCATGTCCTACAAAACAAAACAAAGATAAGCCCTAGAAAATCCTTGAAATAGTTAGTATGATATGACATGTTATGATTTCATGATTATGCTAAGAAATCACATATACAGCAAGCACAGGAAAATCACACCAAAACCTTAGGTTTAAGGCTTGCATGGGTTTTACGGTCATACCCTCTTGAAGTTGGATTGATTCAACCTATCCTATAAATAGTACATGGGTTCAAAGGGATCTCAATATCATTGACCTTTCCCATAAGCTTCGTTCGATAGGCGACTGACTTGCAACCAAACAAAACTCAGGAGTCGAGTCTCAATGAGTGTAGCATCGAGTATTTTCCGACTTTGAGAATACACCAAAGACGGCCATCTCGCTACGTCCTAATGGCCAAGTTGTTCATTTAAAGGTTCTAAGGTCAGTTGACGCTTCATGACACCACGCAGCGGCCTCATATTCTCCTTGATTAACTCAAGGGCTACCAGTAATAACCAAAGTGTCGCATCAACATAGCTATCGCTTCAACCGTGTCGGTATACCTGCACAGTTTCCATGATCTTTTTCTACTTACCTAACAGGTTTCCCCAGATCTGGGTGTAGGATCTATAGTAACCCAAACAATCCCTTAAAAGTAAAGCAAACAAACAAGCAAACAATTTAGAAATGATCTAGACCCTAAGGTAAACCCCACTTTTTTAATTATCTCCAACAGAGTCTCCAGTTCTGTGATACGGTGGCAAAAACGATTGTTTAATATTGGTTTGTGTTTTTTGTTTGCAAATGTTGCGGTAAGCAAAAGTCGCCACCGACTTTTCTTTTATCCAATAAAGGAAATGGTGAAAAGAACAGAAAAAAACCTTTTTCGAGATTTTCAGAGTAAGGGGGTAGATTATGGAAAGGGAAGGTGTTAGCACCCTTTCCATCTGTGGTTTTCCACGGGCTCTTAGGTACTTGCTCATTTTTGAAAACTGTTTGTGTTTGTGTGTTTTGAAAGATTTGTGTTTGCTTTATGGTAACTCTTGTATCAATCCTCAAGAGTGTGATAAAGTGTTTTTGAAAAGATTTTTTTGAAAAGTGTGTAAGTGTGAAAAAGTTCAGGTTTTAGCAAGTACCCAATAGTTATCTACCTACTCGAAAAAGATGTTTTTTTCCTCCTTTCCTTTAGATAGTGCTATCCTACTATTAGTGAGTAGGTAGCCCTATCGTCGAATGTTGAGGGACTTATCGAAAGGGACGCTATGGTCATTGAAGGAAATAGGTAAGGATATCTTAGCATTCGAAGGGACTGTCGTCATATAGGCAACATCGAGGGACAAGATCATTTCTTGTAGGCAACTCGAGGGACGTTAAGGGACCATGATCTTTATGATGACTTTAGAATCGTGGGTCTTTGCTAAGATATCCCTACGTTCGAGGGACATGACAATCTCTAAGGCAACCAAGTGAGGTATACCCTAAGGGTGCAAGTGTGAGAAGTGTTTTTTCCAGTTATATTATCTTGAGATTAGTGATTAATGGTTAATTGACTTTATCTTGTCATGCACGCCTAATTTACTAGCAGTTAATATTTAGAAGAAAATTAAAGTGCAGGAATTTAAATCTACGCTATTACAATGTTTTCGGGGAGGGGGAATTTACATGTTCAACTAGGGGAAAGAATAAGATAAATGCAGGTACAATATTATAAAAGATGCGAGAATAAGATAAATGCGCGTGAAAATGGAAAGAAACGTCTAACAACCTAAAAAAGTCTAAGTAAAAAAAAATCTTTTTTGTTTTGTTTATTTATTTATTTAGGAAAATAATAAATTAAATTAAACCTAAATTTAATTAATTAAAATAAAAGAAAGTTATTGATCAAAATTAAATTCTAAACAAAAACTAAACATTTTTTGTATTTTTTATTTAAGAAAATATTTGAATGAAATAACCTAAGTCTAATTGATTTTAAAGTTAATAAAATAAAATTAAATAATTAACTAATTAATTAAAATAATTTTAGAAAACCTAAATCTATTTATTTATTTTTGATTTTTTTTTATGATTTGTTAGAAAAAAGATTAAAAGAAGATAAATATGATAAAACAAAAAGGATAAAAAAAATTTTGCAAATGGCCCGGGGTGTTATGGAGAAAACATGGGGTGCTGATTAAAAAAGCGTGAGGCCTATACAAAGAGGAGCCTAGGTCTTATCTATGATCCAGTGCGGGCATCTTTGGAAAGCGCATGGTGGTCTGCACATTGGAGGCGTTAGATCTGGATCAAGTGGCGATCTGATGGCTTGGATCTAGTGGTTTATGATGCACGCGTTTGGACTTGAAGTGTCAAATATGTAGATAATATGTTAGAAAAATGAAAATGCATGACGTGGGACTCGAACCCAGGTCCTCTCTCTCACGCGCACGTTCCTTCGCCAATTGAGTTGTATGATCATTCGTTTACATAACCAAAACAATAATATAATATAAGAAAATTGGTCAGATATATTAGAAATGAAAAACATGTGCGCTAGTTTTGAATGGTCCAATGGAAGAGAGGCACGATTGCTTTCCGGAGTCAACATTTCAGAGGTGTCGGAGTCAAACTCCGATCACCTTCTCCGGCCATTCAAAACCCCAAAACTTGCACAAAGAAAAATCAAGGCTTGAGATTAAGGCTACCCCCTATTTCGTATGCCACGAGTTCAATGGTGGTGGCCGTTTGGCCTGAAAAGTCCTACAACATCCTGTTCAAAGCTTAACCGTTCTAGAACCTTAGAAATGGTAACCTGCGATCCATGGCCTTATATTTAGATGTAAAACGTTAGAAAGCTTCACAATGACTAAACAAACATGATTATGCGTTTCAAATATACTTAAAATACATACATTAAAAGATCAAAGATGCGAAATTTTACCCAATGGAGATGATTCAATTGGGAACTTTTGGATGTGGAATGATGTGGATAAGGAGTGATATGTCTCCCTGGGAAGCTCATAAGGTTGATGGAGGGCTTAGATTGGATTGAAACGGGTTGGAAGTTAGGTTTTGGATTTTCACGATTTTGACAATTTTCTTGAAAATTTGGTAGAGCTCTTATACCGTGTGTAGGCCTCCATTTGGCTTGCCAAGGTGATGTATTTATAGGGTAGAAGGGAGAGACAAGGTTATATGGAAATAATCAATTCCATAACTCATGTTTTCAAACCAAAATCCAACAAATTAAAAGGCTTCCAAATTGGTCAAAACATGCCTTATCTTTGTTTGGATGAACCTTGTCACTTGTTCATGAGATCTTGGGCCTCTAAGCAAGCAACACAGTAGCCCACATGCCTAATCCCATTTCCAAATATTTTATACAATTTATTTTATATTTACTTGAAATAAATAAAAATAAATAAAAATAAATATGTAAAAAATAGGTAGAAAATACAAGGCCATGCAAAAATAAGATTAGAGGTCCTCTATGAGCTTAGGAAGATATTTGAATCTTAAAATGTTAGGCCATTGACCCAAAAAATCAAATTTTCTCAATGCACCATTCTTGAAATTTCCAAAATTTTCCCAACTTGGGCAAGCCATAACTTTCTCAATTTTTATCTCATGATGATGATCTTGTACTTTTTGGAAATCTCAAGATGTGTACTTCAATCCCTATTTTCATAAATTTTGCATTTAAAGAAGTTATCCTGATGTAAAAGGTCTTGGTAAAAAGTGGCTTTTGTTGACTTTCTAAAAATGACCTGTAATGTATGAACTTTTATCTTTCAAATGGTAAATTTCTTGAACTTGGGGGATGAAGAGAAGTTGTAGGCAATTGGATTCTCTTCAAAATGAACTTTGTTGGGAAACTTTCTGATAAATTATGAGAAAGTTATGCTTGGTCAAAGTTTGGTTGACTTTTCCTATAGAAACCCTAATTTTCCATTTTTGACTTTTGATGGGTTAGGAGAATTTCTTGAGGAATCATGATCAACCCTTGATCAAATGACGGATATCACTTCAAAATGTTGATGTTGACCAAAAATCTTGAAGTTTGACTGTACATGGGCCACATTTGACTTTTGACCTAGCACATTTGATTTTCCAATACTTGAGCAGTTGACTGAGAAAACTTATTGAACAAGGCATGAAACTTGGCATGGATGATCTTGAGGACATATTAGGACAATGGAGAACATTTGGGATCCTTGGAGCTCAACCATCTTGATGAAAATTGAAACCCTAGTTAGGGGTTCATTGCCTTAGGAGGAGAATTGTCTGGTCAATTCTTGGTCAACCTTTAATCAATTGAGAACCCCTAGGAGTATGTCTTGTGTGAAAATGGGAGGGAAAATTTTAGGGTACAACAATTTCCCTTGAGGAAAAGAATTGGTTATTCTCTTTGTGTATCCTCAAAAGTTATTGAAAAAGATTCCCCTGTCAAGGGTAGATATGATGTCAGACGGAATATGGTGATATCTTTGAAGATGTTAAAATTTGAAGGTCATTGTTTTTGAAGAATCAAGGGAGACAGATTCTCTGAAAAGTCTTTTTGTCATGCCTAGCAGAGTCCATTCCAGAGATCTAATGGAGGAAACTTCCTCTGTAGGTACAGACAATAGCATCCATCATCTCAAAGTCAGACATGAGGTCCAAAGAAAAACTTATTAAGATGTGGCTCGTGCAATCCCCTACATATGTTGATAGTCTGATCCTGAAGATTGATCAGTTGTTATTGGTTTGTTTCCTTGTGTTAACCCCCATAAGAGTTGATTATAAGTTACTATGGAAGTTACCCCCAGAACCATAGTAAGAATGGTTGATGTCATATCTAATGTCGGGACATCATCTATAGGTAAGTGCTTCCTCTAAAAAGGAAGTTGTTGTGTAGATCATGAGGTGAGTATTGTTGTTCACCTGTGAAGTTCAATGTTGGAATGTTTGATCATGATGGAGCTGAAGACCAGTCTCTGACCAAGTCTAGAATGTTGAAAGGGTCCTCTTGTGTTGAACAATGAAGAAGAAGGATGTCAGCTCAAGTGCTCTAACATTTTTTGAAAAGGAGTATCATCTGCAGTTATGTGTGTGGGAAAGTTTTTCCTCTAATGACAAATATCTTGTCAGGAGCTAATTATAAGTCTAATCTTGTGAAGATGTGCATGTTAGTGATGATAAAGACTTGTCGGGATCTAAGTACTTATCTGAGGTATGGATGCAAAACTACTATCTAAACTGATGATTTAGATATTATTGAGAGTTTATAGTGTTCAAGTGGCTTAGATGTAATCTTTTGTGATCTTCTCCTAAAAATACTATCAAGATTAATAATCTCTTTGGTTGATAAATCAAGAACTGAATTATTAGGATCTGTGAAGAAAGGTTGATATCCTAAATGATGTTGTAACATCATTTTGTAAAGGAAGGTTTGGGATTATGATTATGGAAGATTGAGGATCAGCATGGTTGTCAAAATAAGAAGTTTCGACTTTGTGAATTAGAAGATGCAGATCCTGATCCTATTTTTAGTAGTATGCTTGGTGACTACATAACTACTATGTTGAAGACTTCACTAGTACCAGCAATTGCTAGTGATTGATAGAGCAAAGGAATATGAAGAAGGTGGTTTTCCTCTATTGCAAGCTATTTGAGGGCTTGTGTTTGTATGATGTCAAAGTATGTGTTCACGATATCTTGGCTATCTAAAGAGGTATGGTTATTTGTGTGGTTATGTAGGTCCATGTATCAAACATGACCTTGTAAAAGTCTGAAGACCTGGAGTTGGTATATTTTCATAAGAGTGTGGATATGTTTCAGTAAGTGCGTGAAGTCTCTTGGTGTCCAAGTGTCCATCCTTGACAGAAGCCTTGTTTTTCCATGATAGGGGGAGCTTAGAACCTATCTATGATTATTGTAGGAGTTATGGAGCTTGCGTGTAATTCAAGCTTGTGAAGATTACAGGCAACATGTTGTGACCTGTGGCTACTAGGTTTAGCTGTTTATGCCCATGTTGGGTCTACGTGGTTCTAGTATATTATGTTTTCTATAAGGGTTGAGCTTAAGGTGAAGTCACTGACCTAACCTGGAATATTTTGGCTTCCATGATTGGATGTCATGTCGAAGATTCAGAAAGTATCACAAGTGTGAAGAGGAAGGATGTCAGATTAAAGTTCTACCTAGTGTGAGAAGGTAATCCTATATGACTAACTGATAAGTACTTTGATGGGAGACTGAGTATTTATTAGGATTGTGCATGAAAGTTGACTACAAATACCTTGACGAGAGTTGAGTGTTTGTCTGATGATTGAGTGTAAATATGATTCCTGAACATATCTTTCAAAAAATATTTGAGAGCTTATGCCTCTTAAATTATGCTCTGATTATGGTAGATACTGAAGATGAGATCTATTGGGATCCTATTGTGTAGATTGGGAGGTTTGTAGAGGGAGTGTATAGAAATAAGTCCTTTGGATGGTGATAGGTTTTATAGTAAATTTGTTAATGTCTTAAATGATGTTGTAACATCATTGTTGATGATAGTATGTGGGAGAGACTCGGGACTCTGAATCTTAAATATTCTACCACCTCATTTAGAAGTTCCAGTTCTATCTTTGGTTTAGAATAAGAATATTCCGAGTTTGTTTAGAGAAGTATGTTCAAGTAATGTATAAATACTATCTTGGTTTGAAGACTTTACTAGTGTCAGCAAATACTAGTAATGTGCAGAAGGAGAGTTTAATCAGCACATTGGTTAAGGGGTACTCCATGTTGGAGAATCTGAATCTTAGTAAAGCTTTTAAGAACACTAAGAAATGGTTGGAAGTTGGTTTCAGACTATGGTTGCATGACATCTTAGCCATCCAAAGAGTCGTGATAATATGTGTGAAGGTGCAAGGGCATGAATCAGAGGTTTGCTTGTTATGTGACTAGTTCAGGGTACTTGGAGTTATTCTCAGTGAACTAGTGGGTGTTTAGTGTTGTGTTTTCTCCATAATGAAGTTATTGATTATCCATGACAGGACAAGTCAGTGGACTAATTGGTTTTTTTGGAGCTTGTGATGTTCAAGCGTATGGATTTATTTCCCTCTATTGTACCCCAAAATTTTCCCTCCCACATTTCTCAAAATATGTCAATTAAGATCCTCAAGTTGCTCAAGGTAGTCCAAGGGTTGGCCAGACAAGCTCTCTCCTAAGGAAGTCTACCCCAAATTAGGGTTTTGTGTTGCATCAAGATCCTTGAGTCCAAGTGGTCCCAAATTCTCACCAATGTCCTAATATATTCTCAAGATCATCCATGTCAAGTTTCAAGCCTTGCAGAGGAAGTTTGCTCAGTCAATTGCTCAAAGGTCCAAAAATCGACTATGCTAGGGCAAAAGTCAATTGTGACCTACATACAGTCAAACTTTAAGATTTTTGGTCAACATTCTCATTTTGAAGTATATTTCATCATTTTTTCAAGGGTTGATCATGATTCATCAAGGATTGCCCATGATTCATCAAGACTCAAAAGTTGCTAAATTAGGGTTTTTTCAGGAAAAGTCAACTCAACTTTGACCAAGCATAACTTTCTCATAATTTATGAGAAATGACCCATCCAAAGCTCATTTTGAAGAGGATGCAATTACCTACAATACATATTCATCTCCCAAGTTCAAAATATGTACTCACAAGAAGTTATGAATTTGGACATTATAGGTCATTTTGAAAAGTCAACAAAACCACCTTTTTTGTCAAAGCTTCATACATGAGCATGGAATATCAAATTGAGATGAGACAAAAAGGGTTGGATAGAGGACATCTCAAGAGTTCTAAAAAGTCCAAGAACACCTCTAAAGAGTTAAAATTGAGGAAGTTATGCATTGTTGAAGTTGGACCTTTTTGCAAAATTGCCAAAAGTAAACTATCCCCAAAACATCAAATTTTGCCAAATGGGCCCATTATTTTTCACTTGTTTTGAGTTGGCATCATAGCCCACATGCTCTAACCTTGGGCATTTGTGCATATTTTATTTTTATTATTTATTTTGGTTTTTATTTGAATTATTTCAAATTAAATCAAAACAAATCAAATAAAATTAAAAATATTGAAAACCAAAGATCTTGTGATTATTTCAGGTCTTATTACACAGCTAGGGTCAATCAAAATCGTATCAAGGCATATGTGTACAAAGAGATTGGATTTGGACCAATTTCGGAATGATCTTTAAAGAAAATCAAACCAATATTCAAAGCATTGATGGAGAGGGATTTGGACATAAAAAACAACCCTAATACATTGTGTAATACATAAGGAGGCGAGGGAGATCAAAACCAAGGTTGGAGATCAAGCATAGAGCAAGAACAAAAATCTGAAAATACAAAGAAAAGTGTGAGATCAAAACAGAGGTTAGAGACGTCCTCAAGGCTTGGTACTTGTCTCAATCTCTTCCTGGCAATATCAGGAACCTAAAGCAAGCAAAACCACACCTTTTCAAGCCCTCCCACGCGCTGTAAGTCCTCCACGTTACCCCCTATTCTTGAATTCGTATTTTGTAATTTACGCATTGTTAACCTGAATCAATTGCATATTCTTAACCTATGAATCATTTGCAAGATTTTGACATTACCCAATTGCATTTTAATGGTCTGTAATGAAATCCACCATTGTTAGGGTTTCGTATTGGGTTTTAGGGCTTTTTGTTTCAGGAATAATTAGCCTTCATAATGGGCATGGTTGCAATCAGGAGGATGAGACGACCTTAACCATGGTCTTAGAAATCATTTCCATGGCCTGTAGGAGATTTTGGATGAAACCCTGTTTGTAGTGACAGACATTTGTCCGTGCGTATAAGTGTTGCTGCTTTTAGCCACTGTTCAAGAACAGGGATGAAGGCGTGTCGTCCCACCATTCGTCCATTCAAACGAGCGCGCGTTTTTATTTAATTTTTCTAATTTTATTTTGTTTTATATATTATATTTAGTTTATATTATATTAACAATAAGAAGCAAGTGGCGTAGTGGCAAGCGTGGCATGGAATTCCCCTCAGGACCTGGGTTCGAATCCTAGGTCCCCCTATTTTCTCTATAATATTTGTTTTCAGGTAATCCAGTACATGCTCAAGCCAAACGTCCACCATGATCCTTCCTCATCAACACGCCAGATGGCCAGATCTGGTGGCCATCATTGAAGGTGCACCAAAGGGCCAGTCAAACGCAGTGCGCATGATCAAAAAAGTCAAACGGACTTCTCCTCAATTAGGCCAGATTTCTTACTTTCTACACCCTCCAATCAGACCCATTTTCTCTCCTCATATCTTTTATTCTTTATTCATTTTATTTTATTTAAATTGTTTAATTAATTACTAACCAATAAATTAATTTATTTTTATCAAAAAAATCACAAAATATTTTATGTCCAATTAAATTTCAGAACTTTATTTTTCATTAATAAATATTAATTAATTTAATTAGGTATATTAATTAGGTAACTTTAATTTATTTTGCAAACATTAAAAATCAATTAGAATAATTAGGTTTCAACATTAATTTAATTATTTTATTTTCTTTCCTAAAATAACATAAAACTCCAAAAATATGTCATTTAATATTTTTCATTAATTAATTTATTTAATAATTAATTTAGCATTTAATTTTAGGATTTAATTTCTTTTCTAAAAAAATAATAAAAACAACAAAACATTTTTTTAATTAGGAGGGTCAAAACCCTAGTTTCGCATTCGATCCAATTTTCTCGCGCAATTTATTTTTCTTTATTCAATTATTGTATCTGCTCCCGGTTTGTAATATTTAATTAGGACATTTACTTTTACCGTTTTTATTTTATTTTCAAAGGGTTGTTTTTGGCAATGTAAATACCCGACGCCTTGTAATAATTTAGTTTAAATTCCGCATTTTAATTCTGCAAATTATACAACTGTTAGATGTTTGATAATAGGGTTTGCATGATGTGATACGGTGGGAGAACTGACTTGAGGTTTTGCGTTTGTGTTTGCAAATGTTTTGGTTTAGCAAGAGTCGCCACCAACTTTTTATTTTATCCTAAGGAAAGGTCAAAAAGCACAGGAAAGACCTTTGAGATGTTTTCTTGGGTTCGGAGAGTAGATTATGAAAAGGGAAGGTGCAAGCACCCTTTTCATCCATGGTTATCCATGGGCTCTTAGTTACTTGTTTAGATCAGTTGCTTTTGCTTTTCAATTGTTTGAAATGGTGCTTTGTGTGTGGTTTTTGAAAGATGTTTTGAAAAGAGGCCATCGTTGTGGCAACCTTTGTAATGATTCTTGTTTGAATGTATACAAAGGTGTTTTGTCTTTTGGAAAAGATTTCAATAGTTTGAAAGTTTTGATTTGGGAAATATTTTGAAATTATGTTGTGAGGTGTGTTTGAAAATAGCAAGGATGTTTTGCAAAATTTGATCAAGTAACTAAGATTTATCTACCCTATTTTACTCAAAGATCATTCCTATTCATTTTTAACCCTTTTGACAGTGTTATTTTACCATTGTATTTGGTAAACAACCTTGTATTAGGATGTTAAACGGGACAGGCGCGGGTCATCGTATAGACCATGATAGCAATTGTGTTAAGTATTTTAGCAAATTTCCGAGGGACTAGATCATTTTGTTTTAGGCAACCAAGATAGCGTCATCGAGGGACTATGATCTTTTGTTTTGTTTTTGTTTTGCCAAAGTACTCAACATGCATAGCATGGCACATTTTTAAGGCAACAAGTGGATGTAACCCTAGGGGTGCAAGTGTGCATTGTGTATTGATTTTCATGCATTCTTGTCTTTGTATTAGGTCAAACTACTTGTTGATTTTGGATTTTTGCATACAAACCCTAATCTCTAATCATGACATAATTGAAAGCATAAAGTGCGAGAATTAAAAATCTAAGCTATTACAACATGATTATGGGGATGGGGGTACAATCTTTGAATAGAGGTGTATTTGACAAGAAATAAAAACCGTAGTTTACTATTACATCCAAATTGAATCAAATGCATAAATAATAAATGGACAATATTTAAATAAATAAAATAAATAAATATATCAAATAATATGAATTATGCAAAAAAAAAGTTTTTGTTTATTTATGTATGTAAAAAATATTTAATATAAAAGGAATAATAAAAAGGGATTATTCTTTTTATTAAGGGTAAACCCTAATTTTCTTTAAGAAAATAAATATATTAATTACATTATTTATATACAATATAAAATAATATATATACAAAAAATTGAATATATTTAGAAAAAGGTATTATTTTAAATATAAGTAATAATAATAAAAAAGGTATATTTTTCATGTTTTTTATTCCCAAGCATTTATTTAAATAAAATAAAAGTGTGTATATATATTAATTATATTAAATATGTATAAAAATAAAATAAAATATATACCAAAAATAAAAACATATTTAGAATGATATTTTTTGGTGTGAATAAAATAAAGGATAAGATAAAAATATAATTTATTTTTAAGTTTTCAATAAATAAAATAAAGTATATAATCAATAAATTAATTTTATGTTAGAAAAAATGAAAATAAAATACAAAATAAATATGAAAAATTTATAAAAATATTTTTGAGTATTTTTTATATTTGGAAATAATAAAATAAAGTCAGAAATGAAAATAAAATACAAAAATATAAAATACATAAAAATTGGGCCAGGGGGTGCAAAAAGTAAAAGGGGGGGGGGGTGTCAATCGTGAGCCAGGACTAAGCCCAGCCCACCACTTCATCTTCAACCTCTGACTTTCAAACAAAACGCGCGTGCCTGTTATCAAACATGGACATCCTGCATACGAGTTGTATTGCAAAAACACATAACATCAAAGTTGTAGAGCTTTTCAAGACGAATCTAACCATATAAAAAACTAATCCTAACTCTCAAAGACCAGAGAGAATTTCTCTGGCCCTAAAATCTAACCTAATTTTTTCAGTATGTTCATGTATCAAATTCTCTTAGCATGCTTAATAAAAATGAAAACTGAGCATATGTACAGCTTCATGGCAATGAATACTACATTTCTTATTCACAAACCTAAGTCTAAATGTTCCTGAATAGAGAGATAGGAAGTTGACAAAAACATGTTTCAGCTTACTTCGTGTATGGAAATGTGGAGCTTTTCTATAAGGCCTGAGATGCCTGGGAGCTTGCTTGAACATCACTTGACCTTCTCCAATGTCTAGCTTGCCTTGAATGTACTTGAATCAGCCTACGGAACTCAACCTGCACAAGCTCAAAATGAAAATGGCAAACCTTGTAAATGGAGTTACAGTTGGTGTTTGAGGTTTGGGATAGCTTGGATGGATTGAATGGAAGGTGTTTGAACCAGTTTGGGACAAAACGCACGAGCCAATTGAGCTATGGAAGTCAAGTTGCAGATGATGTCCTGTTTTGCCAATGGAAGGTGATTTCTTGTTGTGGGTTGTTTGAAGGCTCAAGAGATCATGTTTCTGGCTCATAGAGGTGTGAGAAAGATGTTTCAAATGTTTTCACAAGTTTGTTTTGGCTGATGTTCAAGTTCTCATGTATCTGGCATATTTCTTGTATATGAAGAAAAAGTGGGAAGTGATGTCCAACAGGCCTGTACAGGCTATCCTTATGCTTGAACACTTTGCCCTTGGCCCCTCCAACTTGTATATTTGATTTTCTGTATGAGATATGGAGCAATGCTCAAGAAATCTGTTTTGACATAAAGCATGATTTAAGCAAAAAGGGAAATTTTGCTTTTTCTACTTAGGGATTAATCCAAGGTGCAATGCTCTAATGACCAAAAAATGCCTTAGACCAATGTTTTTGCACTTAATTATTGAGTGTGAAATGGTTTTGAGGTCTGTATTCTAGTGCAAAGCAAGCTGACTTGAAATTGCAATTTGTATGAACATGAACATGCCATGGATGAAAAGTGAGTTTTTTCCAACTTCAAGCCTTCGATTCTCCTTAACCACAAATGATTTTTGGGAGTTCTTGGACATTTTGGAAAGCTTGTAACATTATCTACAATCCATATTTGAAATGAAACTTGAGATTCCAAGTGGAACTATGTGAAAAATGGCCATGAAGATAGGTCAAAATCCTGCCTAAACTAGGGCAAAATTTCAGTAAGTTAAAAGTTTTAGGGAACCCTATTCCAAAACTCATAACTTGAGATCCAAGTTTACTTTGGGAAAACTTTGTGAATAAAAATTGTAGACTTTGTGGAGGACTACAAATTTCATGTCGGAAGTTTTGATTGAATCCAAATGCATCATGGTGAAAATGTTGGGCAAAGTTAGGAAAAAATAAGAAAATTTCATAACTTAGAAAAATTCTAAGTTATGAAAATTTTCAACTTTAAACCCTAATTTGCAAAAATGGGTTTCTTTATGAACAAGTTTCATGTTTTGACACATCTTGATGAAAAATGACCTTTGGCACTTGACTTTGATCAAAAAGTCAAAGTTTGACTTTTCAGTGTACAGTCAAAATTTGATCAGTTGACTGAAAAATTCATCTGTCAATCCAATGCAATTGAGATCTTTTGAACCTTGTGAATAGGTAAAGATGATGCTATTGAGTCCTTGAATCCATGCTTGAACCCAATTTGTCACTGGCTAGGTCAAAAATCAGAAGTTGCCCTTGTGTAGTCAAAACCCTAAAAATGACCATTTTGCCCTTTTGGTGATCTGATCAAATTTCTTGTGGAGTTGTGGTCCAAACTTGATCAAGTGGTTCATATGAGTTCATAATGTTGATGTGGGTCAAAAATTATGAGGTTTGACTGTAAATTGGCCACAGTTGACTTTTTCCCCAATACAATTGATTTCTAAGTCAACTGTCCAATTGACTGGGCAAAAATTTGATTCAAAGCTTGAAACTTGGTAGAGGAAATCTTATAACTCCAACATGAAGTATGAAAGTCACTTTGAGCATTGGAAGTCCAAAAATCCCTGTGCAAACTCAAACCCTAATTTAGGTCATCAGTGCAAGGAGATGTCTTGAGCAGAGCAAACCCTAGCTTGATCTTGAGTTCAAAGAGCCCTGTGATGAGAAATGTTTGATAAAGTGAGAGGGTAAATTTTTGGGTACAACAGTTTCCCCTGTTCAATCTTCTTGAACCTGAATAGTTAGATTGGCGAGTTTGGCCTTTCGTGACTCGAAGGTAAAAGAGGATTGGACACTAGAGTGCCCGTAAATTTGCACTCGTCAAAAATATAACTGAGGGAATGGGCTTAAAGATGCCATTTGGAGATGGTAGAATCTTGCTAGAGATGGGCTTAAAAGATGCCATCCAAGACTTGGTTGTTGAAAATCAGGGGAATGATTATCAGAATGGTATCCATATCTGGAACGTATCTGAGTTGTATCCGGAGATCAGATTCGTATGAGCAAAGGAATGGCGTCCGTTTCTGGAGCGTATCCGAGATGTAACTGTATTGTATTTGAATTCTGAATGGGCGACAAAGATACATCTGTGTATAGGGCATCTCTGGGCTGGGGATAAATTCCGAATGAGTGACAGAATGGCGATCGTGTCTGTCGCGTATCTGGACTGTATCTGAAGTTGAGATCTGTATGAGCAGCAGAATAACTTCCGTGTCTGGAGTGTATCCGTACTGTAACTGGGATCTGGACAAGTGACAGAATTACTTCTGTGTCTGGAGTGTATCTGAACTTGAAGTTGATAGTTGAATCTGAATGAGAAGTAGAATGACTTCGGTGTTTAGAGCTTATCTAGTCTGTATCTGATTGCTGGAGTCTGAATGAGTAGTAGAATGACCTCCATGTCTGGGGTGTATCCATACTGTATCTTGACTTTTAAATTCTGAATGAGTAGTAGAATGACCTCCGTGCCTGGGGTGTATCTGTACTGTATCTGACATCTTTGAACATTTGTTAAAGGTAGCTTTTAATCTTATCTTGAAAAGGGTAAAATGTTAGCTAAAACACAAAGTTATGTTGCATGACATGTATGATGCAATGAAATGTGTTCTATCAATATTTATGATCTATGAATGTAATGGATGCGCATGTAAGTTGATTAGCTATCTTGCTGAGGAAAGTAAATCCTTGATAGCGGGAGATAATGAAATCTTTGAATGCTGTTGGGGAACATAAATCCTTGACTGCTATCGGAGATTCAAAACCTTTAATTGTTGAGACTGAGGAATCCTTTGGACTACTGCTGGGGATTGAAAATCCTTGGTGACTCGTGGGGACTAACAAGAGCCTTGACAACTTCTGTGGGGAATTGAGAATTCTTCATGACTTTCCTGGTGGATGAGGAAAATTCTGACGATCTCTACTGGGGAATTAAAACCTGGGAGGCTTTAACCGGAGAAATGAGGATAAGAATCTTCGTTCTACTGGGAAATAATTCTGTGAGGAGAATGCTTATCCTGTTGGGGAAATCAGGAGTTTGGGTTGTATGCCAATCTACTGGGGATTCATGCTTTGTTGTTTGAGGAGAATTTTGCTGAGGATCAGTAGTTTAGAAACATAGCTCTGATGGTGATTTTGAAACTTAACTCCGCTGGGGATATGTATTTCAAGATTTTAGCTTTGTCCAGGATTGGGATGATGCATTGCATGGGATTTCCTCTGGAACAGTCTAAAGACATTTTCCTATAATTTCAACCTATCAGTAATTATCCTTTCTCATTTCATTTTATTTGTAAGCAGTGATTATATTCAAATGCATATGCTCATTTAACAAATCATTGGATGTTTTCAAATAAAAACACAGGTGGAAAAAGAAAGAAAAGGAAAAAAAAATTTTGCACTTTGAAGTATCTTTGTATTAACTTTGGGTAAGTAATTTGTACAAAGGAGACAGACATCCTAGTAAGAGGATGTTGTCATAAAAAATGAGAAAAATTTATACAAAGAAAGACGGCTATGTGTAATAATTCCATGGGGTTCACATTCTGCTATAGCCTTCAAAACTCTGAGGATCTTGTCCATTCGTCGCTTTGTTCGCAGATGATTGGATTGATCAAAAACCTGGAGGTTGTCCGTGAAGATATTATCCTTAAAATGATCCGACGAGACATAGTCATACGCTTTAATTCCCTAACTTTTGCCTGGATCTCCCTTTGAGGTTTTCGATCCACCGGGAAACCCTTTTTTGCCCAAGTCGCCCTTTTGGGTTTTCAACTTGCCGGGTGTACAAAGTTTTTTTATTTATCCCTAATTTTTGCCTGAATCTCCCTTTCGGGTTTTCGATTCACCGGGTTGCCCATTTTTGCCCAAGTCGCCCTTTCGGGTTTTCAAATTGTCGGGTCGTTTATGCGTAGTATCTTTTGACTATGTCTGCGTTTGCAGGGTGCGGCAGGTCATCACCGTCCATGGTGGTCAAGATCATTGCCCCACCAGAAAAGATGTTTTTGATCACAAATGGTCCTTCGTAAGTAGGAGTCCACTTGCCCCTGGGATCACTTTGCGGCAAGATGATCCGCTTGATTACAAGATCTCCGACTTGATACACCTGACGTATGACTTTCTTGTTGAAAGCCCTGATCATCCGTTTTTGATACGTCTAACCATGACAAACAGCAGTAAGTCGCTTCTCGTCGATCAAGTTAAGTTGATCAAGCCGGGTTTGAATCCAATCGTCTTCACTTAAATCAACATCCTTCATAATCCTCAAGGAAGGGATCTGAACTTCCATAGGTAAAACAGCTTCCATGCCGTATACCAAAGAAAAAGGGGTTGCCCTAGTTGAAGTACGTGTCGTGGTACGATATCCATGCAGAGCAAACAATAACATCTCATGCCAGTCCTTGTAGGTGACTGTCATTTTTTGAATGATATTCTTAATATTTTTGTTCGCAGCTTCAACAATACCGTTCATCTTTGTCCGATAGGGAGATGAATTATGATGTTGAATTTTGAACTGCTCTCACAGCGGTGATCAGTGTTATTCAGGTTTGTACTGTTGTCTGTGATGATCCGGTCGGGGATACCATACCGGTATATGAGGTTCTGCTTGATGAAGCGGGCAACCATATTCTTTGTAACGGAGGTGAAGGAAGCTGCTTCGACCCATTTGGTAAAGTAATCAATAGCCACCAGGATGAAGCGATGTCCATTGGATGCCGTAGGGTTACCACTAAGACATCCTAACATTTCTTTAGTGACCGTATGTCCCTTTCGAATTGACCCTCAAAACTCCAACGACGATGCTACCTAATCACTAATAGTGGGACAACATTGTCTAAAGGAAACGAACATAGAACGATTCTTTTTTTGAGTAGGTAGATTAGTTATTAAGTAGTTGCTCATTCCAAACAAATTTTTCACATTTACACATCTTTACAAACAAAGTTTTCAAAAACACTTCATTACACTCTTGAAGACAGAATCAAGAGTTAAATCGAAGTTAAAACAAAAACTTTTCAAAGCCCACAAACACAAAGAAAACAATTTTGAAAATGATGAGCAAGTACCTAAGAGCCCGTAGATAACTACGGATAGAAAGGGTGCTAATACCTCCCCTTTCTATAATCTACCCCCCGTACTCAGAAATATCTCAAAAAAGGAATTTTTCTGTGCTTTTTTTTCCTTTCCTTGTTGGATAAAATAAAAGACGGTGGCGACTCTTGCTTACCGCGACAATTTGCAAACACAAACGCAAAACGCAAACCAGCAAATTCCTTAATGAAATAGGGAAAAAATGTCCCGGTTCTGGTCACCGTATCACAGAACTGGCGATTCTGCTGGGGACATTAATAAGTGGGTTGTACCTTAGGATTAGTTTATCATATTGTTTTCAATTGTTTGATCTGTATGCTTTCTCTTTGTGGGGTTTGAATCAGAGTTACTATAGATCCTAACCCGGATCTGGGGATATCTTTTAGGTAAGTAGCAATAGACTGTGAGGGAACTGTACAACGTAGACCGATACGGTTGAAGCAGTAGCTACGTTGGTGTGACACTTTAGTTTGTACCGATATCCCTTATGGAGGAACAAGGAAAGTATGGGGCTGCTAATGGGTCATTAAGCATCAACTGACCTTAAAACCTATAATTGACCAACTTGGCCATAGAAAAGTAGCAGTATGCTACACTCATTGACACCATACTCTCGCGATGATTCTGACTCCAAGAAAAGGTTGGTAAACTGGAATTATGACCGATTGAGGATGGTTAGTGATATTGAGAACCTCTAGAACCCGATTACTATTACTAGGACAGGTTGAGCCAACTAAACTGGAAGAGGGTAGTACCTAAAATCCATGCCAACCTGAAATTTAAGGGCTATTGTGTGACTTGTGTGCTTTCAACTTGAACTACTTGCACATGTTTGTTATCTAACAACACGAGTTCTTTGCAGGTTTTGTTTACAGTCCTTATCCAATAACTTGGATTTCTTGCCGGATTTACTTACTTACATCACCTCGCATTTGCTTAAAAGCATAGCATACACATCATAACATCATACCATAGCATTTCCTTAACCATTTTAAGAATCTCGAGGGTTTGTGATGCAGGTTATCGTAAATCAAACATCTAGCAAGGGACAAAGGGGATTTATTTTCTTCTAGCCAAGGTTGTCTAGAAATCAAAACACGATAACTTGAGTCAGTGGCTATGACCCACTCGATATAGTGAGCTTGACTCTTGAAGAAGGACTCTTGATGACACGAAGTTTCTTCAATCAAAGCTGCAAAATTCAAATTCTAACAGTTTCTTGTTTACCACGTGAGATCCTTGAAAACATTGCATACATATATCATACATATCATTGCATAACAGGTCTCCCAGTACAGGTCTCTCATGTTCTCGTTGTTTATTTCAGCGATGGCTCTCCAACAAGACAACAAAGATCTTAAAACTCAAGAAGCTCAATTCAGGGACGTATTCCTAAACCTATCCAAGGGGTAGGAAGAGTTGAAAACACTCCTCGTCGGAAACTTGGTCAAGAAAAGTCCTGAAGACAATAAGGACGAACGACTGGAACAACTGCAAGCTGAGTTAGGTGCCATGAAAACCCAGATGCTGGGGAAGATGGCTCTTATCCAAGGCTTAGCCCGGGAACAAGAAGAGCTGAGAATCATTATTAACCAGCTTCATCAAGACAAATACAACAGTATGAAGCAAACAGTCGAGGCTGGGGACTAAGTTATTGATCAACCTCCCAAAAGACAAGAGTTTGGTTTGGTGAAGAATAGACCTTTCCAAGTTGCTACTACCTCACGGGTCCAACAACAACCTCTCCATAAACAAACGGTTAATCAGAGTAAGCCGGATAGGCCCAAGAGGCAGTTTACCAAGCTCAACATGCCGATGTCCCAAGCTTTTCAACACCTGTTGAGATTGAATCTGGTGACGTTGGTAGAACCTCATCCAAATCCCAAGACTTATTTACCTAACTATAACCCTGATGCAAGGTGTGCATACTATTCCAACAGCCCGGGGCATGATACTGACGACTGTTAGAAGTTGAAGTACAAAATTCAAAACCTGATTGATGAAGGAGCATTGGAATTCACACAAGATGGTCAACTGGAATGTTTCTATCAATCCTCTAAGGCTCACCATTTGAAGTGACAAGTTCTGACAAGAGAGGGCTTTTGTTCATTAGCATTTTCAATTTGTAATTTTATTTTTATTGTTCGAATATTTTATTCATGTCAAACTTTGTTACTTTATCAATGCATTGCATATGTCTGTTTTGAATCAATCCATTTGTATTCACTATATTTAAATTACTTTCCTTTTTGTGATGTTCAACTCTCGATTAAAAAACTCTAAGCCTTTAGAGGGAGGATGAAGAAAATGATATCAAAATCTCTACAGTATGCTTTTGAACAGACCCCGCTGACGATGTACAGGCGTTGTTTCAAATCCTAAACAGTGGAGTTATAAGGAAGATAATCCCTCGTCAACCCCTTTGAGCCAAAGAAGTTGGAGTTTTTCTTTTCACACGAATTAAAACCCTTAATCACAACCTGGGGCAGGGTAGTTTGCTCAGTTAATTCAGGAGCACAATGAATGGCTTTGAAGATGTCCTTCCAAAATAAAAGATGGTGATAGTTCCTTATAATTGTTAGGACAGGCAGTCATTATCTCTCAGAAATAAAAGCCCATTAAGTCAAAACATATGAAGGAGACTTACAAAACTGGGGCATCCCATTGACTGTAATCACAAAAGAAACATTTCAGGAAAAAGACAGGGATAATAAAAATCAAAAGAAAGAGGTCCTACCAAACTCTCAACAAAAATGACTGTCTGTTCAAAATAAACTGTCAGTATCCGAACCATCACTAGAATATCAGAGCAAAGACTGAAACGGGATCTAAATGCACAATTAGCTGAGTTTAGGATCGAAGAACATCACGAAGAACGGGTGGGTACAAGTAAAATTTGAGCCTTTATCCTTTGTTTCTTAAACCGTGAACCAGGCCACGTTATAACCCTTAAAATTCCTAGCTGAAGCATGGGTTAGTTCGAAAGCATAATGTTACAAAAGGTATCCTGACTCCTATATGACTTGCTGTAAATCCTGAGTTGACATCACATTTCACAAAAAATTTCCTGTTTTACTGGAAAAATGCATTTTCAAAAATTTCAAGATAGACATAAGCTTTGCATTCTTAAAATAACATTGTTTGCATATGACTATTTGTTCAATAACAGAGAAATTTGCACGACAAATATCTAGTGAACAAAAAACCTTCTCAATAAAAAAGATCAACTCAAGTGGAAAAACACTTCCAACCAAGTGTTTCCAGTGATTTCTGGTAAACAACCGCTAGTCTTCCAAACTATCGAATAATCTTTATTAACGCTACTCAATCTCTCTGGTAACTCACAGGATCGACTAGATTGATCCTAGGACTCCTTGGATATTAAAGTTACTCTCACAATCGAACAATTATTCATGGTTGCTATTGTACAAGTGTTTGGTTTATTTCGATCCTTCTCTCTAAGAGTTTAAAAATGTGGTCAAATTGTACATGAAAACTAAATTATACGAATAAATGCTAATTGTAATGCTGATTGAAGAGACATATAAAACTGTATGAAAAATGAAGTAAATGATTTCGATTTGCAAAACATTTAACATAAAAGGTTTCTGGAATGTAGAAGTTTAAAATGTGAAGAAAGCGTTTAATGCAATTTTAAGTAAAAGGATGCGTTTGAAAAACAATACTTGGAAGTAAAGGTATTGAAAGCGTAACAGTTCTCTGAAATATAAAGTGCTCGAAATATAAAGAAAGCAATAAAGAGTAAAACTTTTGAGGAAAAGACTTTGAAATGAAAAGACGATAAATAAAGAAACTTGTAAATGTTATTCGGTAAAAAGAAAAGAGGAAAGTACTGGAAATGGTAAAAAGGTTTTCATTAAGTTAGAAATACATGGTGCTATCATACATACATCTCTCTTGCATTCGTTTCCCTTGCCATGTGGTAGTTTGAATGTTATTGAGTATTTTGTATAACAGATATGACACACTGAAATCCTAATACTAAGACTTCTATTTATACTAATTCGACCCTAACGGTCTCGCTATAGGATCACGCCACGTTTCGAACATGCAAGACAATGCTTCTTTCATCTTTCCACGTGTCCCCAAATGCTCCAACACATAACTTTCAAACTTTGAAAGTCCCGCTTCCATTTAAATTTTAAATGCTTTGGTGTTTCTCCGTTTCGAACGCTCTTCCCAAACCTAGCCTCGCTGTTGTTTCGAGACCCCTTTGGATATTTTCCCATGATCACCGTTCGAAGCTTCAAGCTTTGACACACTCATTCGAAACACTGCTTCTGCAACTTCGAAATATGGTGTTCAATTCCATTTCGATCAGAACTTTTAACTCTTTTGAATTCTAGATAACATTATCAAAATCTTCAGCCAACAAATTGCCCCTTTAAAATATGTATTTCGATCTCTTTGAGAAATACCTATTTTAAACATTTATACAAGATTTTGATAGGATTTTCGAATCATCATAACATTTAATGCCTTTGACTCCAGTCACATCAATCATAGCACCTTTTGAGTTCCTTAACCGCCCAGAGTCACTTCACAGCGTGGAGCAGTTATAAGTAATGATTGTTTTTAAATCACGCCTATTACCTATATCACCTTCTCGCCACCTCTTCATCACACCAACCCATGATCTCCACGTATCACACTTTTACTCGGTGGATGTTTAATCTTCTCATTATAAAACGTCAATTTACTCTTCCTTTTCCTTTTTTACACTCTAAATCTTTCATACTCTGAATTTTCACTCTTCTTCTCTCATAAACAATCTAAGCTCTTAAACAACAAAAATGTCTTCCTCCACCTCTTCCCAACTCAAGAAAGTCTCAAAGAAGAAGGGAAAGACTACAGGAGCAACCATGGAGAGTAAAATCGTCACCATTCAAGGCCAATCTGATCTTGCTCCTCAAATGATTTCCAAAGAAAAAGAAATGCTGTACGCATCACAGGTACTCATCCCTACCCATGTTGCTGGTAAGAGGTTAGCCTTAAATGGTCCTCTTACAGTTTTTGAAATACTAAAGGACACCAGGACAATTTTTCCCGTATGTTATAGCTTCAAACCTTTATTCAACAAAATGGATACCCCTAGGGTAGTAGAATCCCTCAGTTCGAATACCGCAGAAACCCCAACTGTTCCTCCCAAGGACCCATTTGTTTTGGATTATGTAAAAAGCAATTTTAAACCATTTAGATCTTGCCCTACTTCTGATATTGCCTATCAAAATTGGTTCGCGAAAGTAGAAGCCAAAAAATCCCAGCAATGGGAAGAACTAGGCATTTATAACCTCATTAAGCTATCGAAACCTGGATTCACCTATAGCCACCCTCTGCTGTTCGCGTCCCTTTATTTCTGGGATAGTACCTACAACACTTTTCATCTCCCAGGTGGAAAGATTACCCCAACTTTCTTTGATATAGCGGCTATTACTGGGCTGTCGCCAGTGGGAGAAACTTATGTTCCTGACAACGAAGAACACTCCAGCATAATTGACTTCGAAGTCAAGTTAGCCAGCTTTTCCAAATTTATCAGCCATTATCATGCTGAAGGGGATAATGTGTCTGACATAGAGCATATTGCATTCTTAACCCTGTGGCTGTCTAGGTACGTTTTCTGCAGTAGATCCCTGCAGGTAGCTAGTAGATTCATTCCTCTAGCTAGGGATTTACACGAAAATCGCAAAGTGTGCCTAAGTGAATTACTCTTAGTTGACCTCTATGAGAGCCTGAGGTCAGCCGTTTCGAGTCTCAAATCCCACACCTCTAAAAACATTCTATTAGCTGGCCCATTTTGGTTACTCCAATTATGGCTAAACGCCATGTTCGAACCTTCTTTACCAACCGCCAACACCATAGATGAGCAAGATTCAGAAATAAGTGATAGGATAGTCGAAGGCACTAGGCTTCGAAGACTAACTCCTAATGATGACAAAGATGACTTCAAGGTTCAATTCTCGAAGTACATCATGATCCTCTCCAAAAGGCATAAGTTCGAAGAGAGCATGGCGCCTTTTGCTTCGAGGACTCATGGACCCTCTTGGTTCACCATGGCTCTCTCAGAAGCCATCAAGAGCAAGGAGATCCAAGATGTATGGAGAGCTTTTTTGCTTCCTAGACTCATCTCTTCAAGGATAACCCCAGCTAAGAATCAAATTCTCCTCTTTGCCTATCAACCAAACTTCGTTTCGAGGCAGTTTGGCTTATGCCAACTGATTCCTGAACCTTTGTTCCAGACTGAGAGCGCCATCACATCTGGTCGAACTTTCAAGGCAAGGGAAGCCAAGATTCAACAAGAACAATATCAAGGCTTTGCCCAATTTGAGCTGATAGCCTTCGAACCTACCCATCTCGCGGCTAAAGGGTTTCTGGAATGGTGGATTAAGTTTTATCAAATTTGCATGTTCGATACACTTACAATTCGACAGAAACTAATTGATGCCTTCGATGTGCAGGTACCAGCAAAGAAAGGTATGTTTACTCATGCCAAAGAGATAAAAGCTTTTCAAAATTATTTTGAAACTACTTACGACCCCACGCGCTTGGACTCCACTGTGCATCAAGCAGCTGAGACCTTGAAGGAAAAATTTAAACAAAAAGTTTTTAGGCTAAAACTTCCTTCAGGGCTGTCACCTGAGGATAGGTATAGGTTGGCATTCGAAATGCATCCACCTAAATTTCCCAGATTACCTACCTCAGAACTGGCTCTGGCTTGGTTTCCCCCATATCCATGGTGGTTTACTTGCAAAGAGATGTTCAAATATCTTCAAAGGAAACCAAAGCCATCTGAGACTGTGACATGGGCTCGACACTGGCTTCATGATTTCCCAGGACATCTTCGATATGACCTTTCTGCCATGTCAATTAAATCTGATCAAGGCACAGGTGCGAATGCTTGGGAACAATCCCAAATGTCTTTTATTTTCCATATCTTTAACCTTTGCCTTAATTGTTTTGATTTTCAGCTATCAGGATAAAGACTGCTGCCTCGAAATCGAAGGAAGGGAGTGCCTCTCAGACCTCCATTGAAACTACTGAAAAAGCTAATCCACCCGAAACAACTGCTACTGCTGCAACTACAACAACAACAATAACGCCAACAACAAGTGCCCCAATTCCAACGGTAATCACTTAGTTTTTGATGCTTCGAATTCACTCAAGCTTTTTATATCTAACTTCGTTAAAATTCGTTCAGACCAACAAGCTTCCTCCCACTACTCCTAAGAAGCGAAAACCAAGCACTACTGGGGAAGATCCCACTGCTGGAGGAAACTCAAATACTGCTTCGAAGAAGAAGCTAAAGAAAGCTACACCTAAAAGTACTGTTCTGACTAGCGTCTCTGGACTCGACTCCAGGGATGCTGCTCCCTTACCAAAATCCAAAAATCCACCTTCGACCTCCAACCCACAGTTGGAACGCATAGCTAGTAACCTCTCCTCTGAGGGCCCACAGGTAAATCGAACTTCCTCTAAAAATGTTTAACTTCTTATTATCTTGGTGAATATTTTTCTTTAACATTCTGCCACTCTTTGCAGAACATCTTGAATCCCACTTCTACCATTTCGACCTCACCGTCCAGAGCTGCTGCTCCGCTTAACTCCTCTCCTCAAGGAGATTCCAGCAATTTGGTCCAAAACAAAGGTTCTTCCAATGTGGCGGTTTTAGCTGGAACTTCTGAACAGCCAGATGACCAAGGTACCTCCATTCCTCTGAAAGAGGTAAACAAAACGATACTTCAAACGTCTGCAGAGGATTCACAAAGGGTTCTTCAAAAGTCCCCTCTTGAAACTCTTCAAGAGGACCCAAAGGATACTCAGACTGAAGAAGAAAAAGCTGATTCTGGGCGAGAATTTGAAGAATCTGCAGGCGAAGAATCTGAGGAGGAAAACGCCAATGAAGAGGAAAACGCCAATGATGGTTCGACTGCCGGGACGGAGTCTAACGCACATAGCGGCGAAAGGGATGGTATCGAAGTGGTAGATTTGGACGAAGATGAAGAAGACCAAGAGCACGAAGCAAATGAAGGGGATGGTGATGCAATCAACGAAACCCTAGAGGTTGAAACAAACGTGGTTCCCCTACGCATGGAATTCCCCCAATCCTCTCCGTCTCGAATGACTGACGAGGAACTGGCACTTCTGAGGAGAAATGACCCCATTGGGTATATGAAGGCAAAGTTGGCTCAGAGGGACGTTCCACTCGCTAGGGCTGGCACAAGTTCAACCAGCTATCCTCTTCCCACAGATGAAAGAGTCGTTCTTCTTAACAAAATTAGGAGAACTATTCTCAATGTGGATATCTTCGAAGTGCTTAAGCAAGATAGTACTGCTTGCTATACTATGAAGGAGCTGCTCACAAAGGTTAATCTTTCCAACTGCTCTTTGCCAGTTAGTACTCTCTTGTTTGATCTTCAGAATTTGTTGGACAACGTAACTGGCTACCTTCTCCAAGACGAATCTGCTGCCAAGAAGGTTCATGAGAAACGCATTGCCATGGATGCCGCCTATGAACAAGCTTCGAAGCTTTCTCAAGAAGCTGAGGATCAGGCTATGCATCTGAAGCAGGCGAAAACTGAATATGAGGCTCGAGCTGAGTCCATTCTTATTTGGGAAAGGCAGATTCTGGAACTTCAGCAGAAAGTTAAGGAGGCTAAGGAACAACAACTAGCCTTCGAAACTAATCTTGCAGGTAACCAATTCGAAGAGCTTCTCAACCGGGGGCTTGCAGAAATGGAGACTGCAGAACAACTTAAAGGAGAAGTGGCAACCTTGGAAGGTGCCAGGCGGTTTGCTCAGCAGAGACTTGAAACATTTCGAAGCACCTTTAATCGATTGAAAAATAATGTTTATTTCTAAATTTTTATATCTCATCTGACCATAACTTTGGTTTTTACATGTAATATTCGAACAACGCCATTTTGGCATTCTTATCTTGCCATCTTGGCTTTTTATAATATTTTGTTTATGTTGTTATTATTCGAATCTCCCGCAGGCTTGGCTTATATTTCTTTAAATATTTCCCATTAACCTTTAGGACACGTTTATCATCCAAGAGTTCTTCGACTTCGTATGCATTGTTTGAGAATACTTTTAATATTCGAAAAGGTCCTTCCCAATGAGGTGACCATTTACCTAACGCTTTGTTCTTCTTATCCATAGGCAATATGACTCTCCAAACCAAGTCATTAATAACGAATACTTTTTTCTTTACCCTTTTATTGTATGTTCTGGCCACTCTTTCTTTTTGCCTCATCAAAATTTCCAACGCATGTAACCTAATTTCGTCCAACTCAACTAATTCATTCATCATCATTTCCCAATATAATGCAGCTGGAATTTCGTTTTGTTTCTGGATTCGAACTGATTGCAGATGAATTTCTACTGGTAATACTGCATCATGGCCGAATGTAAGTTGGAAAGGCGTAGTGTTGGTGGCTTCCTTAGGAGATGTTCTACAAGCCCACAACACTTGGTCCAGAGTTTTATGCCAATTTCTTGGCTTCTTGCCAATATGCTTCTTGATTAATCCTATTATTACTTTGTTTGATGCTTCGACTTGTCCGTTTGCTTGAGCATAATATGGTGTTGATGTTAGCAATCTGAACCCCATTTCTTGGGCAAATCCTTGCATCTTTCTACCAGTAAATACAGAGCCTTGGTCTGTAGTTATACTTTCTGGCAATCCAAACCTATAGATAATTTGCTTTTGTATAAACTCGATAATTGCCTCTTGATCAGCAACTACCAAAGGTATAGCTTTGATCCATTTGGTGAAATAATCTACTCCTACCAAGATATATTTCTGACCTTTGGACGAAGCAGGATTTATCTCCCCTATCAGATCCAATGCCCATCCTCTGAATGGCCATGGTTTGATGATCGAATGCAACTCACTTGCAGGGGCGTGTTGAATTCCTGCATGTTTCTGACATTCCTCACATCCTTTAGCAAAGTCTATGCAATCTTTGAGCATGCTAGGCCAATACAAACCATATCGAAATAGCAACCATTTCATTTTATGGCCTGCTTGGTGTGCCCCACATGCCCCATTATGGACCTCAGACAATGCTAAATATGCCTCACTTTCTCCTAGGCATTTCAATAATACACCTTCTTGGGTCTTTTTGAACAATTCGTTCCCCATGAGGAGATATGACAATGCTCTATATTTTGTTTTTCTATCCACCTTTAAAGTTGGGTCTGCTAAATAACTCTTTAATGGACTTCGCCAGTCTGTATCTGACAAAGTATTTATGGCTAGAATTTCGAATCCTTGTTTCTCAGCATATCCCAATCTCATACTTTCCAGATCCGATGGTGTGAATCTAGTAGCCATAACTCTTCCCCTTATTTCGACCAAATCTTTAAGATTCTTGGTAGATACTCTATAACCTGAAGCCAACTGCGCTAAGTCATTTGCTTCTTGGTTTTCTAATCTTGGTATGTGTTGAATGTCCATGTATTCAAACTTTCGTAATAGCCTATTGACTATGACGAAGTATACCATTAAATTTTCCTTTATGCACTTGTATTCTTTTGTGATTTGTTTGACCACCAATTCAGAGTCTCCTTTAATTTCGACTCTGGTTGCCCCCAATTCCAACAAAGCTTCAAGTCCAACAATGAGCGCTTCATATTCAGCTTCGTTGTTCGAACAACGAGGACCATCCAATTTATACTTGAATTTTGTTGGAATTCCTTCAGGAGAAATTAGAAGGACTCCAACACCACTTCCATTCCTGTGGGTTGAACCATCAAAGTACAATTTCCATGGTTGCATTTCGACGTAACTCATGCTTGTTTGCTCAACCAACGAATGATCCACAATGAAATCAGAAATCACTTGACCTTTCATAGCTTTTAAGGGCATAAAAGTCAATGAATATTCTGTTAAGGCCAGAGCCCACTTTCCAACTCTACTATGCATTATTGGCTTTGAAAGCATATGTTTAATGACATCGAAGTGAGACGAAACATAAACATCAACAGGTTTTATATAATACTTGAGTTTCATACAAGAGAAGTACAAACAGAGACATAGCTTTTCTAAATTGCTATATCTGGTCTCTGCATCATTTAGCACTCTACTTAAATAGTATATGGCTCTTTCGACGCCATTGTTATCCTCTTGTGCTAACATACTACCTATGCTAACTTCAGAGGCAGATATGTACAATCTCATGGGCTTCCCCCATGATGGTGGAGACAAAATAGGAGGCTGGGAAAGATATTCTTTTATTTTGTCAAACGCCTCCTGGTGAGCTTCGTTCCATTCGAAAGCCTGACCTTGCTTCAGACGAAGTAACGGAGAGAAAGCTTGGGTCCTTCCACTCAGGTTCGAAATGAATCTTCTGAGGAAGTTAACTTTCCCTAGTAGAGATTGCAACTCCCTTTTTGACGCAGGTGCTTTCGTCTCCATTATGGCTTTGGTTTTGTTCTGGTTGATCTCAATTCCTTTCTTGTGGACCACAAAACCGAGAAAGTCTCCAGCCTGCACAAAAAATGCACATTTAAGGGGATTCATCTTTAAGCCATGTTTTCTCATCCGTTCGAATGATTGGCCTAAATGATGCAAATGTGCTTCTGCAGATATAGATTTGATGACTATATCATCAATATACACCTGCATGAAGGTTTCGATGAAGTCATGAAAGATTGAATTCATCGCCCTTTGATAAGTTGCCCCAGCATTTTTTAAACCGAAAGGCATCACCACCCATTCGTAGGTGCCTAAGGCTCCTGGGCAACGAAATGCTGTTTTTGCAACATCTTCTTCAGCAATGAAAATCTGGTTGTATCCAGAGTATCCATCTAACATGCTCAAGTATTCGAATCCTGCAGCAGAATCTACTAGCATTTCTGCCACGGGCATGGAATATTCATCCTTAGGGGTTGCAGTATTTAAATCCCTAAAATCTATGCAAATCCTTAAAGAACCATTTTTCTTAATAACAGGTACTATGTTTGCTAACCATTCAACGTACCTTGTTGTTCTGATGAATTTGCAGCGCAGCAACCTTTCGATCTCAGCTTTAATTTTTGTGAGAACCGCTGGTGCGAATCTTCTGGGAGTTTGTTTGATGGGCCTCTTGCCATCTTTGATTGGCAGTCTATGTTCGACCAACTCCCTCTTTAAACCAGGCATCTCATCATAATCCTATGCGAAACAATCTTCGTTTTTCCTAAGGACTTCGATCACTTTTTCCTTGAGGCCTGGGCTAAGTTTAGCACTCACGTAAGTTACTCTTTTCGTTTCTTCATCCCCTAAGTTGACTTCTTCGAGCGGGTCCTGTGCCAACATTTTGACACCTGAGTTTATGGGGTCCCTTTCGAAGCCTAAGGGTTCTTTGTCATAGATGGCATCCAACCTTTGATCCATCTCCAATTCTTTGATGGGTGAGCATTTCGCACCCCCCCCCCCACTGACTTCATTCGTCTTTACAGTTGATTCATTTATTTCAGCCTCTAAGGCCGCTTTCGATTCATTCTCAGCCATATAGGCCGAAATCCTCTCGAAGAAGGTAGACTCAGTCATGGTTAAGGTTGTCGAAGTTCCAGCCTACTGGCCGTTTTTGTATAGCACCTTCAACTTCCTCCTCTTCACTGATTATTGTTCTATCCCAGTAAAGACCATCATGACGAAGTGTCATGTAGTAGTGGGCGTTTCTAGTTTCATTCATCTCATCGTTTGGGACACATGGAGCAATCTTTGCCAGATTTTTATCATAATCCCTTTTGTCAACTAAATTGACAGTTGACATAAAGTAACTCTGGTCTGCTTCGATGTTTTCCACGATTCCGTCCTCTCTCCACAGAACTAGTCGTTGATGCATTGACGAAGGAACTGCCCCCACGCCATGAATCCATTCTCTTCCTAGCAGTAGGTTATAGTTGGCCTTGGCTTCGATAACCATAAACATGGTGGGCCTGCAACTTGAGCCTATTGTCAATTCCAACTGGACCACCCCTAGTGTTTTGCCCACTTTTCCCTCATAATTGGATAGAACCATATTATGGGGCTTGATATCTCCTTCGCGGATCTCTAACCTTTTTAGCATGAAATGGGGAATCAGGTTGACTGCAGCACCCCCATCCACTAGAACTTTGTTCACACCATGGACACCTACTTTCGCCCGAATGAAAAGTGGCTTGAGATGATTCTTCATTGCAGGCTCTGGACGTTCGAAGAACGCATTTTGTTCCTCAACAGCCCCATTGTCCATCACGTAGTAGCACACGGGCCTATGTTTCATTAAATCTGTGGTGTCTTCCTCCTCATATTCATTGATTTCGGTTTCCTGCCCAAATTCGCAGGGAAGCACGGACACCACGTTACAGTTCAGGTTGAATGAAGACTCCCCCTCCGATTCGAAGTTATCTGTTACCATATCTTCGTCCTCTTCCGGGCCTGGAATATATTCCTTTGGTTCGTCTCGTTGGTCTTCAGAAAAAAGCCTCCTATTGACTGGAGGTTTCTCTTCAGTCTGATTTTTTGGTTTGTTGGTGCTTGATTCACCTTGTATCTTCGTTGAAGTATCCCCTTTGTTTGCCATAGCTTCTCTCTCAGCCTTTCGAATCCTTTGCTGTCTGCGCCACTGGGATCTTGACATGGGGTTCCTTCCTTTGTAATTCTCTAATCTCACTTCCTCCCTTTTTGTGTGTTGAATTGCCTCCTGTATGTCACAGCATGGCGTGCATTTCGTTCAGCACTCCTCCATTTGTCTTTGCCTTTGTCATTTCTGACTTGTAGCCATCTATCGGTTGGCACTTCAGCAGGGAGTTTGAAAGTCACTCTTCGAGCAACTTTGGGGTGAGGGCTATCAGGTCTTCGCTGTTTGTATCTGCTGTCGAAACGCGGGCCCATCTGGGCAGTTTCTTGATGGTTCCAGCAAGGGGCGAAGGGGATCGTTTCGAAGGCCCTGGACATGCTTTGGTCATACACAGCAGAACATCTTGGGCAAACCAAACACTTAGTTGCCCCTTTGTAGCAGCGAAAAACAAACTCCAACAGACTCTCTCCAGCCTTGGGATAGCACCTAAAGAGTTGGTTATCCTGGCGCCAATTGTTGCCAGTTCGAGCCCTCTGTACCCTTTCGAAATTTGCAGCAATTCTTTGGTTGCAGAGGATGCTGCACCTAGGGCACAATATCATGCCTGGATCTCCTTTGTGGCATGTCATTAGATAGTCTTTGAGAGTAGCATCTCCAGTGTGATTATCCCCCATTCTGTGCTTTTCTTTTTCTAAGTATTTTTTCACTTCCTCCATCTCAGAACGGGGTCCTTCCATATCCACCATATTTATTTCCACATCCCCCTCTTTAGTTTCGTCATCGCCCCATCCTGTGGGCTTTATATCTTCGATCTGGACCTTCGAACTTTCTGGGGCAGAATATTTGACCAGATAGTCAAATTTCCCACTGGGTTCCCCCAGATTGTCCCATATTTCCTTCCGAAGGGGAACTGGCTGCGTAATTTGGACTTTCTCCAATTCCAGCCTCAAGCCCTCAGTGACTTGTGTCAATCCTTCGTTTTGATTTCCTTGGCCTTCAGTAGCCTGGGTTTCTCCTGCAACAGCCACAGGTGCAACAATCGAAGTATCTGGCGTATTCTGGATGTCTTCAGTGACTTCCTCGCTGACTTCGACCATCACCCAGTTTTCGACTCCAGTGTCCTTCTCTCCTGTTGGGGCATCGCTTTGATCAGTTTCCACCATGTTGACCTCTCCAATGCATGCAGGCTCGGAGTAGTTGGTGTCTGCGACGTCCAAAGGATCTTCGTCCACTTTCATCTTCACCTTATCAGCAAACTTTAGTCTGCCATCTTTGATCGCGTTTTGAATCAAGTCCCTGAAAAGAAAACATTGTGAGGTCTTGTGGCCTAGGAAACTATGATATTTGCAAAATCCCCTTTTCTTCCTCTGATCCAAGGGAGGTATTTTGACATTTGATGGCACAATTAGTTGGCCATCCTTGACAAGCAAGTCAAAAATTTCGTCACACTTAGTGACGTCGAAGGTGTAAACCTTCTTTGTAAACTTGTCACTTTTCTCATTTTCAACAATATCTTTCCCTTTCGTGGGAACTAACATTTTGCAGGAGTAAGGTGGGGCCTGTTTTAATTCAGCGAGGTCGATTTCGACCTCTTCGAATTCGAATTCAGGATATTCTTCTACTTCCTCAGTCCCAACATAGGAAACCCTTTCTTTCTTACTATTCTTAAAGACTCTAGCTTTTTCAGCTTTTAGTCTTTCGACCTGTCGAACCCTGTCGGCTAATTGAGCCATATCCCTCAAATACTGAGTATCTAATTTCTTTCGAATAGAATAATCCAAACCCCCAGCGGCCATTTCGACTAACTCATGTTCAGGCACTACTGTGTAACATCTGGATTTTAACAGCCTAAATCTATTCAAATAATCATCTATGGGTTCAGTGAATTTTCTCTTAACACTGGCCAATTCCTTCAAACTTATTTTCGATTGTCCCATGTAAAATTGTTCATGGAATAATCTCTCTAAAAGGGGCCAAGTGTCAATAGATCCGGGAGGCAACGTGGTAAACCAAGTGAAGGCGTTTTTTGTCAAGGAACTTGGGAAGTATTTGATCCTGAGATCTTCATTATTGGCTATGTCTCCCGCTTCGGTTAAATATCTCGCTATGTGTTCGACTGTTGACTCGTTGGTATCCCCAGCGAACTTTGTAAATTTAGGGACTTTGTATCCCCTTGGTAAATCAGTATGCATTATACAATCCAATATAGGAGAAGCGTAATTTGGCCTCCTCATTCCCGTATTGAGGCCATTTTGGGCCATGATCCTCTCTATCATGGTGGTTAGGCTATTTTCTGCCAAGATGTTATCATTTCGAATCCTATGAACGACGGCATCGGCATCTTGATTTCGACCAACAAAAACAACTCCCCTGGGTTGTTCTTCTCGAAGTTCTGGGGCTTCTGGCCTTTCGATCCTTGCCCCTGGTTCCATAACTTCCCTTTGTGGGCCCTGAATTACTGGGGCTTCTAACCTTGGTGCTCTGGCCCCTAAGTTAGCTTCTTCTCTGGGTAGTCTCTGAATTGGGTCGTTAGCAATTCGTTCTATAACAGGCATGTTTGTTCGAAATCCCGCCTGGTTCTGCCTACGCCTTTCTGTGGGAGCAAAGAAATATGCTATTCGACTCATATTGTCAGCGTTTTCCCTGTTCGTCACAGTCACATTCTGAACTATTGGGGCAAATATTTCCTGCATGGTTTGCGCTAACACCCCTATCATGTTGTGGTTGCTGTCATCCATCAATTGCCTAAAAGCCAACTGGTTATCTGTGGTTAGGATAGGCAACGTGCTATAACCTCCTGACCCTTGGTTATTTGTCATAAATTGGTTCGCCCCAGACCCAGATCCTAGTTGTGGGGATGAATTCGAAGTGGAATTGTGTAAACCTGCCATAAAAGATGTTGGCATTCCGTAAGAAGAACTTCTAATTCTATTCCCATCAAAGCCGGGTGGTCTAGTTAATGGTGTGGCTAAATGGGATTGTGTTCCTGGTGGTGGAACGAATCCCCCAGGGTAGCCCATAGTTCCAGTATTTCCTAAGATCGAACTGTTAGTTGATATGCCACTTACTCCAGTGGTGGCTATGTTACTGGTTGAAGATGCAACAGACTGTGCATTCGAAGGGATTACATTAGATGTTCCGCTCGAAATGGACGCGTTAGTGCTTGTGGCATGTGGGTCACCTTGGTTTCCTTGTTGATTGTCTGAATTAGACATTTTGTCCAAACGTTTTCTTCTGGATAAAGGTTGGTTGCTGTTGGTTATCTTACCACTTCTTAGGTTCATAAAACAGCAAATTTCTTATGGTTCCTACGTTTTTGGGATGGCTATGTCTCGACAATCCTTAATTCTGATATCCAACTATTGGTCCCACCAGGTGTGCCAATTTGTTTCCAGTGATTTCTGGTAAACAACCGCTAGTCTTCCAAACTATCGAATAATCTTTATTAACGCTACTCAATCTCTCTGGTAACTCACAGGATCGACTAGATTGATCCTAGGACTCCTTGGATATTAAAGTTACTCTCACAATCGAACAATTATTCATGGTTGCTATTGTACAAGTGTTTGGTTTATTTCGATCCTTCTCTCTAAGAGTTTAAAAATGTGGTCAAATTGTACATGAAAACTAAATTATACGAATAAATGCTAATTGTAATGCTGATTGAAGAGACATATAAAACTGTATGAAAAATGAAGTAAATGATTTCGATTTGCAAAACATTTAACATAAAAGGTTTCTGGAATGTAGAAGTTTAAAATGTGAAGAAAGCGTTTAATGCAATTTTAAGTAAAAGGATGCGTTTGAAAAACAATACTTGGAAGTAAAGGTATTGAAAGCGTAACAGTTCTCTGAAATATAAAGTGCTCGAAATATAAAGAAAGCAATAAAGAGTAAAACTTTTGAGGAAAAGACTTTGAAATGAAAAGACGATAAATAAAGAAACTTGTAAATGTTATTCGGTAAAAAGAAAAGAGGAAAGTACTGGAAATGGTAAAAAGGTTTTCATTAAGTTAGAAATACATGGTGCTATCATACATACATCTCTCTTGCATTCGTTTCCCTTGCCATGTGGTAGTTTGAATGTTATTGAGTATTTTGTATAACAGATATGACACACTGAAATCCTAATACTAAGACTTCTATTTATACTAATTCGACCCTAACGGTCTCGCTATAGGATCACGCCACGTTTCGAACATGCAAGACAATGCTTCTTTCATCTTTCCACGTGTCCCCAAATGCTCCAACACATAACTTTCAAACTTTGAAAGTCCCGCTTCCATTTAAATTTTAAATGCTTTGGTGTTTCTCCGTTTCAGACGCTCTTCCCAAACCTAGCCTCGCTGTTGTTTCGAGACCCCTTTGGATATTTTCCCATGATCACCGTTCGAAGCTTCAAGCTTTGACACACTCATTCGAAACACTGCTTCTGCAACTTCAAAATATGGTGTTCAATTCCATTTCGATCAGAACTTTTAACTCTTTTGAATTCTAGATAACATTATCAAAATCTTCAGCCAACACCAAGGGGCACGGCATGATCATTGTCCATCATCTGGGGCAGTCAAGTCAAGATTCAGAGAATCTCTCAAAGATGCCAAATATCCAGGGGCAAATCTCCATCCGAGTCATTTGGGGCATTAGACATGGATTCTCGCAACGAATCTTGCATGATCAAACAAACATCTTCTGGTAGTATGGCAACACGACACTACCGACAGTGATAACTCCCTACATCCTGAGAACGTGGACATAGTCAAAAATACTGCACATGAACAAAGACCCACTAGGTTGAAACACCTAGGCAAAAATAAGGGAATCCCGGAGAACCAAAAGGGTTCGGGAAAAAATTAGGGATAAAAACAAAAAAGGGATATGTACACCCGACAAGTCGAAAACCCGAAAGGGAGGCTTGGGCAAAAAAGGGTATCCCGATGGACTGAAAATCTGAAAAGACAGTCCAGGCAAAAGTTAGGGATTAAAGCGTACGACTATGTCCTGTCATCTTGTCACTTGCCTACCAGAAGAAGATTGATCATTTCGATCGAAAGTTACCAAGCACCTCATAAGTTGGGATAATACTTGATCCACGAGGCCTCCGCAGGCACCTTCTCCCGCATAAACAGGGGAAGAAAAGTCTTGATACGAAGTCATTGTCATATCCTCAGCATGCGTCCCAGTAACATTCATTCCCCGTAGAGTAAGGAGAAAGATAGTGGTGTTAGCTCTCCCCAGCCGAGACTCGCAACTGTGAATGAATCGGTAATATTCTCCCCAAGCAGAGTTTATCTATCATCAGCACTAAAAAGTCTTATCATCCCCAGTGGAGTATAAAAATATCCCCAGTGGAGTTTGAAGAATTGTCCCCAGGAGACTCTGGAAGATTATCCCCAGTAGAATCTAAAAGATTATTCCCAGTGAAGTTGCAACTGGAAAATCATCCCCAGTGGAGTTCTTCCCTTTCACAAAACAGGAATTCAATCCCCAACAGGGTTCACTATCACCAGTAATAGTAATTCACCCCCAACTGAATTTATCAGCGAAATCCTCAACAGAGCATCTCTTCCCCACAGAGTTTTTCTCTCGTCAGTTTATTCCCCAGCAGAGTTATCCTCTCCTGCAAGTCATTCTCACAAACATCTTCATCCACTATCTCCAGCAGAAATGAAGAATTCATTTCTTTTCTCCAACAGTAATCCGGGATTTATTTTTCCCCAGCTCAAAACATCACATTTTCATACATCATGACACATGCATATACGCATCATACAAACACAATCTCATTTATTTTGAGAACATCATTGCTTGATACATATCATGCATTACATACAACTAACCTTTACCTTCCAGGAAGGATACGGTTAAAATTCTCACGAAGTTCAAATTATGAGGATATTACCTCAGTCGAAGTATGGACGAGCTCCTAAATCACGACGAAGATATTTCCTCAGTTGAATTACGGACGAGTTCCTAAATCTCAACAGAGATGTTTCTTCATTTGAATTACGGACAAGTTCCTAAATCTCAGCAAAGTAGTTGAACTACGGACGAGCTCCTAAATCTCAGCGAAGTTATTTTCTCAGTTGAATTACGGACGAGCTCCTAAATCTCGACAGATATTTTCCTAGTTGAATTACGGAAGATGTTCCTAAATCTCAGCAAAGTTGTTGAATTACGGACGAGCTCCTAAATCTCGATATATATTTTCCCAGTTGAATTACGGACGATGTTCCTAAATCTCAGCAAAGTTGTTGAATTACGGATGAGCTCCTAAATCTCGACAGATATTTTCCCAGTTGAATTACAGACGAGCTTCTAAATCTCAGCAGAGATGTTTCCTCAATTGAATTACCGACGAGTTCCTAAATCTCAGCAGAGATGTTTCCTCAATTGAATTACGGACGAGTTCCTAAATCTAAGCAGAGATGTTTCCTCAGTTTAATTACGGACGAGTTCCTAAATCTTAGCAGAGATGTTTCCTCAGTTGAATTACGGACGAGCTCCTGAATCTCGACAAATATTTTCCCAGTTGAATTACGGACGAGCTCCTAAATCTCAATAGAGATGTTTCCTCAGTTGAATTACGAACGAGTTCCTAAATCTCGACAGAGATGTGTCCTCAGTTGAATTATGGACGAGCTCCTAAATCTCAGCAGAGATGTTTCCTCAGTTGGATTATGGACGAGTTCCTAAATCTCAACAGAGATGTTTCCTCAGTTGAATTACGAACGAGTTCCTAAATCTCAGCAGAGAGGTTTCCTCAGTTGAATTACAGACGAGCTCCTAAATCTCGACAGATATTTTCCCAATTGAATTACGGACGATGTTCCTAAATCTCAGCAAAGTTGTTGAATTACGGACGAGCTCCTAAATCTCGACAAATATGTTCCTCAGTTGAATTTCGGACAAGTTCCTAAATCTCAACAGAGATGTTTACCTCAGTTGAGTTACGGACGGGCTCCTAAATCTCAGCAAAGATGTTCCCTTAATTGAATTACGGACGAGTTCCTAAATCTCAGCAGATATGTTTACCTCAGTTGAATTACGGACGGGCTCCTAAATCTCAGCAAAGATGTTCCCTTATTTGAATTAGGGACGAGCTCCTAAATCTCAGCAAAAGTTATTTCCTCAGTTGAGTACGGACGATTGAAATTCCTAAATATCAACAGAGATGATCCCTCAGTTGAGTACGGACGACCAAAGTTCCTAAATATCAACAAAGGCGACTCACCAGCAGAATAACAGACGATGAAGCTCCTAAATTTCTTCTTCTCTCAATAGAGATCGGCATTCCCCAGCGGAATCTTCCCCAACAACAGGTATGCAAGCTCTCGCTAAGGAATCTCTTATGCAATCGAAACTCCTTCAGATGGCATCTTTAAGCCCATCCCCTCGACAGCAATTTCCAAATGGCATCTGTAAGCCCATTCCCGACATCACAAGACAATTACCACGTCATGCGAGTGCAAATTTCTAGGCACTCTAGTGTTCAATCCTCTTCCACCTTCGGATCACGAAAGGCACGAAAGCCAACCTACATCCTCAGGTTTAAGAAGTTTGAACAGGGGCAGCTGTTGTACCCCAAAATATGCCCTCCCATATTTCTCAAAATATGTCAAAAAAGATCCTCAAGTTGCTAAAGGTAGTCCAAGGGTTGGCCAAACAAGCTCTCTCCTAAGGCAGTCTACCCCAAATTAAGGTTTTGTGTTGCATCAAGATCCTTGAGTCTAAGTGGTCCCAAATTCTCACCAATGTCCTAATATATTCTCAAGATCATCCATGTCAAGTTTCAAGCCTTGCAGAGGAAGTTTGCGCAGTCAATTGCTCAAAGGTCCAAAAATCGATTGTGTTAGGGCAAAAGTCAACTGTGACCTACATACAGTCAAACTTTAAGATTTTTGGTCAACATTCTCATTTGAAGTATATTTCATAATTTTATCAAGGGTTGATCATGATTCATCAAGGATTGCTCATGATTCATCAAGACTCAAAAGTTGCTAAATTAGGGTTTTGTAGGAAAAGTCAATCTCATTTTGAAGCATAACTTTCTCACACTTTATGAGAAATGACCCATCCAAATCTCATTTTGAATAGGATGTAATTCCCTACAATCCATCTTCATCTCCCAAGTTCAAAATATGCACTCACAAGAAGTTATGAATTTGGACATTATAGGTCATTTTGAAAAGTCAACAAAAACACCTTTTTTTTCAAAGCTTCATAAATGAGAATGGAATATCAAATTGAGATGAGACCAAAAGGGTTGGTTAGAGGACATATCATTCTTTCTAAAAAGTCAGAGAAAACCTCCAAAGAGTTAGAATTGAGGAAGTTATGCATTGTTGAAGTTGGACCTTTTAGCAAAATTGCCAAAAGTCAACTATCCCCAAAACTTCAAATTTTGCCAAATGGGCCCATTCTTTTTCACTTGTTTTGAGTTGGCATCATAGCCCACGTGCTCTAACCATGGTCATTTGTCCATATTTTACTTTTATTATTTATTTTGGTTTTTATTTGAATTATTTCAAGTTAAATCAAAACAAATCAAATTAAATCAAAAATATTGAAAACTAAAGATCTTGTGATTATTTCAGGTCTTATTACACAGCTAGGGTCAATCAAAATCGTATCAAGGCATATGTGTACAAAGAGATTGGATTTGGACCAATTTTGGAAAGATCTTCAAAGCAAATCAAACAAACATTCAAAGCATTGATGGAGAGGGATTTGGACACAAACAACAACCCTAATACATTGTGCAATACATAAGGAGGCGAGGGAGATCAAAACCAAGGTTGGAGATCAAGCATAGAGCAAGAAAAAAAATCTGAAAATACAAAGAAAATTGTGAGATTGAAACAAAGGTTAGAGGCGTCCTCAAGGCTTGGTACTTGTCTCAATGTCTTCCTGGCAATCTCAGGAACCTAAAGCAAGCAAAACCACACGTTTTCAAGCCCTCCCACGCGCTGTAAGTCCTTCACGTTACACCCCTGTTCTTGAATTCGTATTTTGTAATTTACGCATTGTTAACCTGAATCAATTGCATATTCTTAACCTATGAATCATTTGCAAGCTTTTGACATTACCCAATTGCATTTTAATGGTCTGTAATGAAATCCACCATTGTTAGGGTTTCGTATTTGGTTTTAGGGCTTTTTGTTTCAGGAATAATTAGCCTTCATAATGGGCATGGTTGCAATCAGGAGGATGAGACGACCTCAACCATGGTCTTAGAAATCATTTCCATGGCCTGTAGGAGATTTTGGATGAAACCCTGTTTGTAGTGACAGACATTTGTCTGTGGGTATAAGTGTTGCTGCTTTTAGCCACGGTTCAAGAACAGGGATGAAGGCGTGTCGTCCCACCATTCGTCCATTCAAACGAGCGCGCGTTTTTATTTAATTTTTCCAATTTTCTTTTGTTTTATATATTATATTTAGTTTATATTATATTAACAACAAGAAGCAAGTGGCGTAGTGGCAAGCGTGGCATGGAATTCCCCTCAGGACCTGGGTTCGAATCCCAGGTCCCCCTATTTTCTCTATAATATTTGTTTTCAGGTAATCCAGTACATGCTCAAGCCAAACGTCCACCATGATCCTTCCTCATCAACACGCCAGATGGCTAGATGGCCAGATCTGGTGGCCATCATTGAAGGTGCACCAAAGGGCCAGTCAAACGCAATGCGCATGATCAAAAAAGTCAAACGAACCTCTCCTCAATTGGGCCAGATTTCTTACTTTCTACACCCTCCAATCAGGCCCATTTTCTCTCCTCATATCTTTTATTCTTTATTCATTTTATTTTATTTAAATTGTTTAATTAATTACTAACCAATAAATTAATTTCTTTTTATCAAAAAAATCACAAAAAATATTTTATGTCCAATTAAATTTCAGAACTTTATTTTTCATTAATAAATATTAATTAATTTAATTAGGTAACTTTAATTTATTTTGCAAACATTAAAAATCAATTAAAATAATTAGGTTTCAACATTAATTTAATTATTTTATTTTCTTTCCTAAAATAACAAAAAACTCCAAAAATATGTCATTTAATAGTTTTCATTAATTAATTAATTTAATAATTAATTTAGCATTTAATTTTAGGATTTAATTTCTTTTCTTTAAAAATAATAAAAACAACAAAACATTTTTTTAATTAGGAGGGTCAAAACCCTAGTTTCGCATTCGATCCAATTTTCTCGCGTGATTTATTTTTATTTATTCAATTATTGTATCTTCTCCCGGTTTGTAATATTTAATTAGGACATTTACTTTTACCGCTTTTATTTTATTTTCAAAGGGTTGTTTTTGGCGATGTAAATACCCGACGCCTTGTAATAATTTAGTTTAAATTCCGCATTTTAATTCTGCAAATTATACAACTGCTAGATGTTTGATAATAGGGTTTGCATGACAAGAATGAATGACTAAATTTAAGACAGTTAGATCACCCTTAATTGTGCAAAGATAAAAATAACTGAAATCAACATATTAGCACATGCGCACTCCTAGGGTACACTCCCACTTGGTTGCCTTCGTAAACGGTTATTGAGTATAGGTTGTTTTAGAGGTCGCCCTCTTGTCTAAAAGATCATAAGTTGCCTCGGAAAGGTTGCCTCGGATATCGTTGCCTCGGATAAATTATCTAAGACATTAGGGTTACTACTAAGACATCCTAACATTGCTTTAGTGACCGTATGTCCCTTTCGAATTGACCCTCAAAACTCCAACGACGATGCTACCTACTCACTAATAGTGGGACAACATTGTCTAAAGGAAACGAACATAGAACGATTATTTTTTCAAGTAGGTAGATTAGTTCTTAAGTACTTTCTCATTCCAAACAAATTTTTCACATTTACACATCTTTACAAACAAAGTTTTCAAAAACACTTCATTACACTCTTGAAGACAGAAGCAAGAGTTAAATCGAAGTTAAAACAAAAACTTTTCAAAGCCCACAAACACAAAGAAAACAATTTTGAAAATGATGAGCAAGTACCTAAGAGCCCGTAGATAACTACAGATAGAAAGGGTGCTAATACCTTCCCTTTCTATAATCTACGCCCCGTACTCAGAAATATCTCGAAAACGGAATTTTTCTATGCTTTTTTCCTTTCCTTGTTGGATAAAATAAAAGACGATGGCGACTCTTGCTTACCGTGACATTTTGCGAACACAAACGCAAAACGCAAACCAGCAAATTCCTTAATGAAATAGAGAAAACACGTCCCGGTTCTGGCCACCGTATAACACCCTCCTACGAGGATGATATTGGATAACATGCTGAGACATGTTGCTACAAAATGTAGTTTTTTATGTCCTTATGAGTCTCTGAAGACTCTAGCCAAATGTTGTTAGAGTATACCATCCTTCTCCAAGAGGATGTGTTGGTTCTGCGAGAATCTATTTTTCTCTGCAGTAGTGAATGGAATAAATAAGACTATCCCACTGATTGTTAGGAGATGTCACATCCTTTGAAGAGTATCCTGCTGGTTGTTAGAAGATGTTGAGGATGATGTCTAGGAAATTTCTCCTTTAAAGAAGTCTGCAAGCAAGAAGCCTCCTGTCAGGGTGCCTGATGCTCCTCTTGACAAAAATTCCTTACATTCTATTGGAAATGCTGAAAAGTGAAAATATGTGTTTCAAAGAAGAATGGCCCTTGAAAGAGAATTGGGAGCAGGTGCACTGGAGTGCAAAGAGATTATGGAGCTGATTCCTTTTGCTGACTTATGCTGATCACATAAGTAAGGAATATAGGAAGGTGTTTGTATTGAATTATCCCTTGCTGTCATCAATAGTTATCTGGGCAGGTATGAAGATGATTACAGTGAGTTAGAAGTCACTGATAATCAGGTGTCCAAAGCCATTACTGCAAACCAGATTGTAAAGCATGCAGGAACCTGTGCACTGGTTGTGTGTTCGAATTGGAGCTTCTTAAAGGATTTATATATACAATGAGTCCTTTAAATTATTGATCAAGAACCAGTCTGATTAGGTTCTCTATTATGGAGTTGATGTACCACATGATGTCTTAACTTCATGATTGTTGATGGTTGTTTTGTTTAATGCTTGGGGTTGTTCATGTGAAGTTGGAAGCTTAAGAATTATTGTGAGAAGTGGCATTTCTGACTATGTGGATTATAATATGGAAAGTCTAATCCTGTCTACAGTAGCATGCTTGATGAATGCATCACTACTTTGTTGAAGACTCTACTAGTATCAGCAACTACTAGTGGATATAAAGGCAGAAGGCTGCTGACAGATACTGAGGACTGAGCAGAGCATCTTGAAGTGGTTTGCTTTTTTTGCTGCAAGTCACTCCAGAAAAGGTTTGTTGATCTAGATATTAGTAAAGATTTTAAGCAAACTAATTTTTTTTTGAGTTTGTGAGTGACTTCACACCTAGTTTGCATGACATCTTGCCTATTCAAAAGGTCATGATACAGAGTGTGGTTATGAAAAGACAATGATCAAATGTGTCCTTGTGTTGTGAAGAAGTCAGGGTTCCTGGAAGTATTCTCAAGGAGTGAGAATAACTGACTCTGTTTTGACTCTACTGAGGGAGTCAAGGTTTAGCATATGTAGGAAGTGCTAAAGTCTCTCATCTAGTGCACAAGTCTTCATCTTCAGTTGGAGCATTAGTTACTCATAACAAAGGGAGTCATTTGGATATCTGTAAATTGTTGCTGCAAAAATATAGGTATTATCAAGCCAAAATATTGTTCACTTTTGTAAAGGTTCTATGAGTAAATGATGTCGAAACAATATGTTGTGACATTATGAATTTATGGATAAACTTAACAAGACATGGTTGTTTCTAACTATGAGAAGCTTAGTGAAGATCAGAAGTTCACGTATCTCTTAGAAGTTTATTGGGAAGTTTGGGAGAGTTTATTTTTCTCTATAGATTTCAAAAAGACTCCTTGAGGGTCTATATTATGAAGAGGTGTCACAAATGTGATAGTTTGATATCTTAGTGTATGTCACTAAGTCTAAGTGAAAGAAGAACACTTAGAATCCAGTATGAATAGGTGGATAATCTAGTGAAGCATCCCTGATTGGTTGGAGAAGATGTGTTGATCACTGAAATAAGAAGACAATGTCTGACTAAGTGTCAGGACATTATACAAGACATGTTCATGCATGGCTAACATAGGGTGGAGTGGCCTATGTGTTCAAACACGTGGTTGTAAATAGTGTGAGAAAAATTTGTCTGACTATGCATGTGTATATACAAGAAGTTGCTATAGCATTCAAATCCACTATGGACGATGCACATTGATACTTGAAGTTTTCTCCTCAAATATCGTTTCCATTTGACCAAGATTGGTGCTACAATCTAGGATCGTTATTTTCCAAGTAAGAATTCCATTTATTTATAGAGATTTCTCTGTTTCTCTGTAACCCTGTGAGCTCCTTGAGTCCATAATTCTTATGGATTTTATTCGAGTTTGGGTAAGTTGTGCTTGGGTATGGTATTATGAAGGTCTCCTTTGTAAAGTTTTGGCTATAGAGGGGTAGAAAGGTGAATTAACTAAGCTCAGATGTTTCTTGGGGCAGAAGTTTATGTAGTTTGTTACAGCTGATTTACTGTGATTGAAGGCCCAAAACCAGTTGGGTAATAGGTTATAAATAGAAGGTTTTGTAACCTAGAAATGACACGGCTCAAGATGTAGAAGTCTAGGGTTTGTCAAGGTAAACCTCTCGGATTGTGGGAAGGTTACCAATTTTACCTCAAAGCCTGTAGGTAAGAGGTGTATTGTTCTTGGAGGAAGCTTTGAAGGAACTCTAGGATGTGTTCTTAGTTAGGAGCGGAGCTAACAAACAGTGGAGTTTGGCTTGGAGATTTAGCTAAGTTATGATTAAAGTGTGTCTTCCAAATTGTCCATCTGTGTGATCAGAATTTTGGTTAAGGGTCGTTGATGCAGTGACCGAGGTGTTGACTACTAGACATCATTGCGATGATTGGAAGTGGAATGAGGATATTCCATATCTAGGGAGGACCTAGGTAGAAGGGGCATTGGGTAATGATTAAGTGCGTAGATCGTCAACAGGAGTGTTGGCTGTAGGGTCTACAAATTGATACTGCTGATAATGGACTTCATTCCTGGCTTGGTAGCCCCCAGAGTAGGTGTTGTTGTACAATGAACTGGGTAAACAATTTTAGTGTGTTCTTTATCTTTTCAGTATTGTTTTCCCGTTTGTTTATGCCAAATCAGATGTATCGACATCCTTGTATGACATATGAGTCTGCTATACCAGAATTTCAATAACACATTCCCTTTCCATAATATACCCCCCTTACTCAAAAAACCCCAAAAGGTATTTTTATGTTATTTTCACCTTTTCCATTGTTGGATAAAAGAAAAGTCGGTGGTGACTCTTGCTTACCGCAACATTTACGAATACAAACACAAAACCAGTATAACCATCGGTTCTGCCACCGTATCGCATAACTGGCGACTCGTCTGGGGAGAATAAAAAGTGGGGTTACCTTAGAGTTTAGTTAATTCTTCATTTTCTTTACATTGTTTGTTTTGTTTGCTTTATCTTTGAGGGCTTGTTTGGGCTGTTACTAAAAGATCCTACACCCGGATCTAGGGCACCTTTTAGGTAAGTAGCAATAGATCGTGGGGACTATATGGGGTATACCAAAACGGTTGAAATGATAGCTACATTGGCGTGACACATTTGTTGGTACCGGTAGCCCTTGAGTAGTCAAGGAGAATAAGGGGCCGTTATGGGGTGTCATGAAGCACCAACTGGTATTAGAACCTTTAATTGAACAACTTGGCCATTAGGAAGTAGTAAGATAGTCGGCTTTGGTGCAATCTGAAGTTGGTTGATATTCGATACTATGCTCATTGATATTGGACTTTTAGGATATTTCGGTCTCCAATAAAGAGGCTTGCGCTGAAACAATTCCCGATGAAGAAAGATCAGTGATATTGAGATTCCCTAGAACCCGATTACTTTCTAAGACAGGTTGAACCAACTAAACTTCAAGAGGGTACTTACCTAAGGAATCCATGCAAGCCTAAACCTAAGGAATTGTTTGTGTGCTTGTATATATTTGTTTTTACATAACATTATAACATGGCATGTCACACTAACCATTTCAAGGATTTTTAGGACTTATCTTTATGTCTGTTTTGTAGGACATGACTCCCACTCGCAAAAATACTATCGAAGTCAACCTTGTAAGAGTGCCTCCTCAACTCAAAGAGTTGGCATCAAGGGTTCCTGAGAATTCTACATTCACCAAAATACATGGAGAACTCCTCAATTTGGTCACCTCAAGCCCTGATGAAGACAAGGTGAAAGTTCTCTTTTAAATCTTTGACCCTTTACACCATTTCTTTATGTTTCCTGATTACTAGTTAAGATCTACCATGGAAGAGTTTTCTCATTTATTGGGAGTGCCTATTCTAAATCAATTACCCTTCAACGGTATGAAAAGAGACCCAAAACCTGAGGAGATTGCTCAAGCTCTGTATTTACAACGGTCCGACGTTGTGGCAAATTGGGAAAAAAGAAGCGGTGTCAAAGGGTTTCTAGCCAAGTTTTTGTTTGAAAAGGCACACTATTTTTGAGATACTTTGGATTTACAAGCCTTTGAAGAGGTGTTGGCCCTTCTCATTTATGGGATGGTACTGTTCCCTAATTCGAACCAACTCATACATGTGAATGCGGTCAAAGTTTTTATGTCTCGTAACCTGGTGCCTACATTACTTGGAGACATTTTTGCACTCTTTTCACACTCGCACCGTAAAGAGAAGAGGGACCCTTATATGTTTCACTCCTCTGTTGGCTAGGTGGTTTATTTCGCACCTACCTCAATCTGTTTTGAAAAATGAGTAAGGCGTGAGGTGGTCTAATAGGTTGATGTCCCTCACGCATTCGGATATGCACTGGTGCCCTCGATCTTTGGAAGATTTTACCATCCTTGATCATTGTGGGGAATCCCATAATGTTCCTCTCCTAAAAATTAGGGGAGGAATCACTTATAACCCTTATTTGGCATTGCGACAGTTTGGGTATGCTATGAGGGATGGTCCTCATAATGCACTGGTTCAAGAAATTACATTCGACTATGAGATAAAAGGTCCAAGGGTATCGTCAGAGGTTCATTCGAGCTTGGGGCATGGTGAACAAAGTGGATAGCAAGACATTGGGGCATAAGAACTCCATCCCTTTGGAGCCTTATCTTAAGTGGGTGCGAGCACGCGCTCAAAATCTCATGATGCCTTACCCCGCCATCCTACCTATCATCATGGAACCTATTACCTAGAGAGATGTACCTCATATTATTCTCCATCCTGATATTTCTGACTACTTTCGAGGAGTTGCAAAGATCCTGGATTCAACTCAAAGATGAACGAGACACCTTTGAAACCCAGTTCTACGCAAGCGAGAGGAAGGTTTTGAAGCTTACAAGACAACTTCATGAAGAACAGAGTTTGAATTCCTACATTGCACCAAAGAGGATGCACTCATGGGAAGCCCGAGTCCTGTTTGATTTAGGAGTTTTGTTTTATCTTTGTTTCTTCCATTGTAAACCCAAGAGGCATCGTTGTAACCATTTAAACTTATTAATGCAATTAATGTTTGTTCTCTCTTTGTCTAAGAAAATTCAAATCTTAAAAGTCCTTGAAAACATTGCATAAGCATATCATGCATATCATTACATAAGCAGGTATTTCAAGACAGGTTTCTTATCTTTTTGTTGTTTATTTCAGCAAAAAGAAATGGCTCTTGAACAAACAGTTAAGGATCTTCAAGATCAAAATGCTCAATTCAAAAAAATGTTCCTGGCTCTGGCTAAGGGACAAGAAGATCTGAAATCTCTCATCATCAAAGAGAAGACAAAGAAGGCAAATAAACCAGCTGGTGTCTTGAATATGGGACGAAGGTTCAGAGGACCGTCCAAGCGAGATCTATATTTTGCAACCCCGTCGGATGAGGGAGACAATCAAGAAGAAAAGAACAAGGAAGGAGATAATAACACAGGGTCTGATAAAGAAGAAGCAGGCTATGCTGAAGAACAATATCCTCTTGCTGATGACAAGTATAAACAGCTGGAGGATCGCCTCAATGCTATGGAAATTCAAAGGGTACCTGGTATGGGTTTTGAAGAGTTAGGTCTGGTCTCTGGGGTGGTCATTCCCTATAAGTTCAAGGTTCCATTATTTTCTAAATATGACGGGGTTTTGTGTCCTAAGCTGCATTTAAGATCCCATGTCAGGAAGGTTCAACCTTACACTGCTGATAGGAATTTGTGGGTGCATTTCTTCCAGGAAAGTCTATCAGGGACCCAATTGGAATAGTTCTATCAACTGGAAGGAACCAACATTCGCAACTGGGAAGACCTGGCTGCTTCTTTTTACAAGCAGTATCAATACAATGTTGACCTTGCTCCAACCTATACATAACTTCAAAGCATGTCTATGGGTTCCAGCGAGGGTTTCAAAGGTTATGCCCAAAAGTGGAGGGATCTTGCAGGAAGAGTCAAGCCTCCTCTGTCTGACAGAGAGCTGGTAGACATGTTCCTGGGTACTTTGTCTGGTCCATTTTTTAACCATTTGATTGGAAGCTCTTCAGCCGGGTTTACTGAGCTGATATTGAGTGGAGAACAAGTAGAAGCGGGTATCAAGAATGGTAAGATTCATAGGGATGCATCTTCAAGTACAATGAAGAAACCCTTCACTGGAAAGAAAGAGGTCAGTGTTGCTTATGGCCAAAGAAATCAAAGTAAAACTGAATTTCGTCTGACGTTAGGAGCTGTGATGATCTCCAACCCTGTATCAAATCAACAAAAAAACAATCAGCACAGACAGGAAGCGCCCAGAAGACAGTTCACCCGGATCAACATGTCCTTATCTCAGGTTTCGCCACACCTGTTAGAGTCTAATCTGGTTACTCTAAAGGAGGCTCCTAAAACCCAAATATTACACCCCCGCTACAACCCAAATGCTCGAAGTGCATACCACTCTGACAGTACAGGGCATGATACAAGTGATTGTTGGGCTCTGAAGAACAAAGTGCAAGATCTCATTGAGGCAAAGGAGATTGAGTTTGACCCTCCAGTGTCAATGTTGTTGATGATGACCTATTTGTTTCTTCTGTTGATGAACTAGTTACTCCTCTTCCGATTGTTAAAAAGAATATGTTGCAATCTGGTTTATTTTTGGGATGTGGTGAAGGTTACCACTCGTGTATGTCTCTACCCAATGGTTTCTTGTTGTTAAAGATAGGTGTCTAGCGCCTGGTGAACAACAAAGATATTTTGTTTGATAAAGTTTCCCCTGTAAGAAATTTGTGTGAAGATATATCAATAATTACCATTTCCGACAATCCTCCCAGGGTCTCCTCCAAAAGACCCGTCAGGATTACATCCATTCTGAAGTTTTCTCCTTTGATTATCACTTTTCCTAGGCCAATAACATATTCCTCTGATAAAGTTGTTCCTTGGGATTATGGGATTGACGTTTTCTACCATGGCGTCAAGTAAGACCTATTGGCTGTTAAAGATAAAGTTGATGAAGATACTGATCATGACATCGACAACATTGTTAGGACCAGTAAAATTACCATAAGCAGAAGTATTTTCTCTCCTGAAATCTCTCTGAAGTTTGTTTCTACTCCTTTGGTTATTCTTGTTGCCACTCCTGCTGCTACTCCTGTTATTACTCCCATTGCTACTCCTACTGTTATCCCTGTTGTTATCCCTTCTACTGAGTTAGTTGAGACTAAGGGAAAAAAGGTATTAGTTGAGCCTGTCGGGACGAAGGCACATAAGGAAGACGTTCCTGAAGCTTCTAAAAAATAAATGGCATAAATATTGAAGATCATAAAGAAAAGTGATTACAATGTGGTGGAGAAATTGGGGCAATCCTCTTTAAAAATTTCAATGTTGGCCTTATTGTTATGCTCTGAAGCCCATGCTAAGGCTTTAGTAAAGTTCCTGAAGTCTGCTCATGTGCTTCAAGAGACCTCCGCCGACCAATTCGAGAACTGCGTCGCTAGTTTGACAGCTGACAATGGACTTGGTTTCTCTAATGCAGATTTAACGTCCAAAGGAAGGAAGCATAATGATGCCCTTCATGTCTCTATTGAGTGCATGGGCACTACCCTAGCTCATGTTTTGGAGGATACAGGTTCATCGTTGAATGTCTTACCTAAGAATGCTTTGGACATATTAGATTGTGAAGGACTCACACTGAAGCCCAGTAATATTGTGGTGAGGGCCTTCGATGGTTCCAAGAGAATGGTGCACGGGCAGGTGGACATCCCTATTAAAGTTGGTACTCAGACTTTTTACTCCACTTTCTACGTGATGGACATCCTCCCGTATTACTCCTATTTATTGGGTCGCCCTTGGATACATGGGGTCGGTGCTGTTACTTCTACTCTACATCAAATGTTGAAGTACCCAGTCAATGGGAAGATTATTACAGTCCACGACGAGGAAGAATATATGGTGAGCCACCTTAACTCTTTCAGGTATGTTGATATGGACGACGAGTTCATTGATACCCCTTGCTAGAACTTTGGGGAGGTTCCTCAAACAGTTGTTGCGACCAAGACTGCTACTAGTGTTCCTAAGATTACCAGACCTCCACTGAAGATGGCTTCTATGAAGGATGCCAAAGAAGTATCCAAAGAAGGTGGGTGTACCATTTGGGGCCAACTCCCTGATGTTCCCTACAAATCTGACAAGTTTGGTTTGGGTTTTACTTCAGGAGCCTAAAGAGCTATTCTTCGTGCTCGCACCGGAGGACCACCACTATGCATCAGCAAACATGGAATCAATGCTCTGGAAGACAGTGATAACAACTGCGACATGGACAAGTGGATCTTCCCAACTATCAGTGGTGGACTCACCAATTGGGAGGCCAAGGATTTTGTTCCTATTACTTTTATTCAGGAGTAATTGTCTTTTTATTTTTTTTAGGATATGTAATATTTGAACAATTGAAACTCTAAAGCCTTGTGCTTTTCCTGAGGCACAATGGTTTATTTGTGAGGGTTATTACCTCATCTTCATATGTCATTAATAAATCATTGGACGTTTTGCATGCAAATTTTATGCTCTTTGTCTTTCTTTTCTGCTTTTACTTTATCAGAATTAGCTATGCTCTCTTACACACACCCACATATCAAACTGCAGATCCCCATCCATTATGGATCCCATTGATAATCGTTCTTCTATTGCCAATTATAACTTTGAAAATCCGATCTACCAAGCCGAGGACGAAGGTGAAGAAGATTGTGAAGTACCAGAAGAACTTGCCAGACTGTAACAACAGGAGGAAAGGGAAATACAGCCTCATGAAGAGTCGATTGAGACAGTAAACATGGGTACTGAGGTGGATAAGAAGGAAGTCAAGATAGGTGCTGATCTGGAGAATAGTGTCAAAAAGTGGTTAATTCAGTTGTTACATGACTATGTTGAGGTCTTTTCCTGGTCATACAAAGACATGTCGGGGCTTGACACTGATATTGTGGTTAATCGCCTGCCGACAAAAGAAGACTGCCCTCCCGTGAAGCAAAAGGTCTATCTTATGTGACCAGATATGTCAGAAAAGATCAAGGCTAAAGTCATGAAACCGTTCAACACCGATTTCTTAGCTATTACTTCTTATCCATAATGGGTTACTAATGTTGTTCTGGTACCTAAGAAGGACGGTAAAGTACATATGTGTGTGGATTATAGAGACTTGAATAGGGCAAGCCCCAAGGATGACTTTCCGCACAATACCGCACAACATAAGGTATTCTACTTCATGGGTGGTTTCTTCGGGTACAATCAGATTAAATGTCACCTGAAGATATGGAGAAAACAACCTTTGTCACGCAGTGGGGAACTTTCTGCTACAAAGTTATGCCATTTGGGTTAAAGAACACCGGGGAAACCTATCAGCGTGCCATGTTAGCTTTGTTTCACGATATGATCCATCACGAGATAGAGGTCTATGTCGATGATATGATAGCCATGTATCAAACTGAAGAAGAGAACCATGATCACCTGCATAAGCTGTTTGAAAGACTGAAAAAGTAAAAACTGAGGCTGAACCCAAATAAGTGCACTTTTGGGGTAAGATCTGGTAAGCTCTTAGGCTTCGTTGTCAATGGAAAAGGTATTGAAGTATGCGCTGAAAAGGTTAAAGCTATACAAGAAATTCTAACTCCCCGCACTGAGAAGGAGGTTAGGGGATTCTTGGGGCGTCTAAACTACATTGCCAGATTCATTTCCAATCTAACCGCTACTTGTGAGCCAATCTTCAAATTATTGAAGAAAGATCAAGCAGTGAAGTGGAATGACGATTTCCAGACCGCCTTTGACAAAATTAAGGAATATGTTCAAGATCCTCTAATTTTGATGCTCCCGGTTGAGGGGTGACCTCTGATCATGTGCTTAACAGTGTTAGAGAACTCAATGGGGTGTGTGTTGGGGAAGCATGACGAGTCCGGTCGAAAAGAGCATGCAATATACTACCTTAGCAAAAAGTTTACCGACTGTGAAACAAGATACTCACTGCTTGAGAGAACTTGATGCGCTTTGGTATGGGCTGCTCACCGGCTAAGACAATATCTGTTGATTCACACTACTTTGTTGATATCTAAAATGTATCCTATCAAATACATCTTTGAGAAGCCCGCTCTCTCCAGAAGAATAGAAAGTTGGCAAATGATCCTGATCGAGTATGATATTCAGTACACAACCCAGAAAGCAATTAAGGGAAGTGTACTAGCAGATCATTTGGCTCAATAGGCTGTGGACGACTACCAATCCATGAATTTTGAGTTCTCGGATGAGAACATCATGTTAGTGACTGATTATGAAGAACCTGGACCGGATGAAAGACCTGAAAAAGGATCCCGATGGACTATGGTTTTTGACCGAGCTTCCAACATGCTTGGAAATGGCATCGGTGCTGTGATTATATCTCCTGAAGGCTGACATACTCCTTTTATTGCCAGGCTATGTTTCAACTGTACCAACAATATGGCTGAATATAAAGCATGCATTATGGGTCTCAAGGATGCTATCGACTTGAGGATCAAATTCTTGAGTGTATTTGGAGACTCGGCCTTAGTAATAAGTCAAATTAAAGGAGAATGGGACACGAAGCATCCTAATCTCATCCCTTATAGAGAGCATGTGTTGACACTGATTCCACACTTTGAAGAAGTTACCTTTGAGCATTTTCCACGAGAGGAAAATCAACTAGCGAACGCGCTAGCTACTAAGACATCCATGTTCAAGATCAGATGGGATAACGAAGCCCTTCAGATCACTATTGAAAGATTGGATGAACTGACATACTGTTATGAGATTGATACTGAAGGAACAGTGGACAAACCTTGGTTCCATGAAGTGAAAAGGTACCCAGAAGCCCAAGAGTATCCAGAGGGAGATTCTATCAATGATAATAAGTTCCTAAGAAGGTTCTCTGCAATGTTCTTCCTCAGTAATGGGATCCTCTACAAGCGTAACCATGATTCTACTTTGCTTCAGTGTGTAGACAAGAGTGAAGCAGAGAAGATTATGGCAGACATGCATGAAGGCACTTTTTTCACCCATTCTAGTGGGCACACAATGGCTAAGAAGATTCTGAGGGTTGGATACTACTGGTCCACTATGGAAGCCGACTGTTATTAGCATTCCCTAACTTGTTACAAATGCCAGATCTATGTTGATAAAGTACATGTGCCTCTAGTTCCTCTAAACGTCTTGACTGCTCCCTGGCCATTCACAATGTGGGGCTTCAATAAGATTGGAGAGATTAAACCTACACCTTCTAATGGTCGCCATTTCATCCTAGTTGCCATTGATTACTTTACAACGTGGGTTAAGGCAGCCTCTTTTGCTTCTGTTACCAAGAACATTGTGGTCCGATTCATCAGACATAACCTTATCTATTGGTATGGTATTCTAGAAAGAATCATTATAGATAATGGAACCAATCTCAATAATACTATGATCACCGAGCTTGTACGCAATTCAAAATTCAGCATCATAACTCTTCTCCTTACTGGCCGAAAATGAATTGCTCTATAGAGACTGCTAATAAAAACATCAAAAAGATCATACAAAAGATGATGGTGACATACAAAGACTGGTACAAGATGTTACCATTTCTCTTCATGGTTACCGTACCTCAGTGTGCACATCAATAGGGGAAACTCCTTTCTCATTGGTATACGACAAGGAAATTGTCCTACCCATTGAAGTCCAGATCCCTTCCTTGAGAATCATGAAGGATGCAGGTTTGAATGAAGATGAATGGGTTCAGACTCGACTTGACCAATTAAACCTGATTAACGAGAAGAGGCTTGCGGCTGTCTGTCATGGTCACATGTACCAAAAACGTTTGATTAAAGATTTTAACAAGAAGGTCAGACGTCAGATATATCAGGATGGTGATTTAGTAATCAAACTCATTATCCTACCGCAAGGTGATCCCAGGGGAAAATGGAATCCCATATACGAAGGGCCATTTGTGATCAAGAATATATTATCTGGTGGAGCCATGATCTTAACCACTATGGACAGTGACGACCTTCTGCACCCGGTAAACATGGACATAGTTAAAATATACTACGCATGAACAAAGACCTGCTAGGTCAACTGGCCTAGGAAAAAATAAGGGCATCCCGGCTAACCAAAAGGGTTCGGGAAAAAATTAGGGATATACATATGGAAAAATCTGTACACCCGGCAAGTCGAAAACCTGAAAAGGCGGCTTGGGCAAAAAAGGGTATCCCGGTGGACTGAAAACCCGAAAGGCGAGTCCAGGCAAAAGTTAGGGATTTAAAGTGTACAATTATGTCCCGTCGGATCACCTTACAAACAGACTTCGGTAGCAAGTGTCAAGTTCAAATGGTATTAATGAATCCAATCAGCTTCGGACAAGTAGCACATGTATGAGACGCTCAAAGACATGAAGGCAATAGAAGAATGGGAACCCAATGGCATCATTTCACATAGCTGTTTTTCTTTGTATACTATTTTTGTATAGTTTCATTTTTACTACGGAATTCTCTTACTAGGATGTTTGTCTCCTTGTACAAAAACACCTATTATATGCAAAACTTCTTCAAATCAATACAAACATATTTTCTTTGAAATTGCAAAACTATTTGTTTTTATTTTTCTATTTTATTTGCAAAAACGTCCAGTGATTATTTTTGAACATATACATTTGAATGTGATTACCGTTTACAAATACACGCATGAAAAAACAGAGAGACGGTTACTAATGGCTCTAAGAAATGGGAAAATGTCTAAAAAAGGCCATCTGCAAATCCCCGCAGGTACTTTCTCCAGTAGGTACAGAGGCAGAGACACCCTACTACAAAGTTACTATCATATCCTCAGTTTACAACCTAATGATGTCAAAATTTCTTATATCCCCGGCAGAGCAAGAATCTCCAATTACTTCCTCGGCATCTTAAAGAATTCCCTAGCCTAGCTCACAAGCTTCTTAGGTTTCCTAACAAGGTTTCATAAAAATACCCAAGCGGATTACGGAGTTTCCCTTCCCCAACAGAGTTTATTTCTCTAAACAATGGAAGTCCATCTCCCACCATTTCAACTTCAACAAAATTTGAAGACTTACATTCATCATCCCCAACAACAATTAGGGATTTATTTTCCTTAGTTCAACAACACTTCAATAGAACAACTGATACATTCATACATTGCATTCATACATCATTTTACGAGCGTCATAGCATATGCATCACAAATGCATATATCACAATCTCATTTATTTTGAGAACATCATTACCCAATGCACTTCATGCATCATGATATTGCATAAAGCTAACTCTTTACCTTTTTAGGAAAGATCAACAGATGAATACTACATATTTATGCATAGCAGGTCAAAGATTAATGCCCAAAACCATATGGGAAAACTATCTGAACGGCCAAGTGGTATGAACTCTCGGAGCAGGACGAGTTTACCAACAAATACAATATTTCCAGATTAATACCTGAAACAAGACAGGACAACTATCCGTGAACAACTGACTGTAGATTAATACCTGAAACAATACATGACAACTATCTATATGATAAAATTAAAGATTAACTCCTGAAACAAGATGGGGAAACTATCTTTCTTTCTCTAAGGTCAGAGATTAATTCCTGAAACCAGACAGGGAAACTATCTCAATGACCAACACAAAACAAATTCCAGATTAATACCTGAAACAAGACAGGACAACTATTTGTGAATGACTGATTGTAGATTAATACCTGGAACCAGACATGACAATTATCTACATGAGAAGATTGAAGATTAACTCCTGAAACAAGACGGGGAAACTATCTTTATTTCTCAAAAAGGTCAGAGATTAATTCCTTAAACAAGACATGGAAACTATCTTAATGACCAACAAAAGCAAGTTCCATATTAATACCTGAAACAAGACATGACAACTATCTGTGAACAGTTGACTGTGGATCAATTCCCGAAACAAGACGGGGTGACTATCTATACGACCAGACAAAACAATCTTACACAGGTTCCTTCTCATATATTTTAAGATGCAACTTCACACGGGCTCATACTGAAACAACCGTACAAAGGTTCCTTATCATATATTTTCAGATGCAGTTTCACACTGACTCATCCTAAAGTAGCCCTACACAGGCTCCTTCTCATATATCTCAGGACGAAGTCTAACATAGACTCATCCTTAAGCAGCCTTACACAGGCTCCTTCCAATATATTTTCAGATAACAATTAATTTCATTCTCCCTAGCAAGTTACTGTGAAGCTTGGATTTCAGCCAGAAAACAACTAACGTTCATCTCTCCAGTCCAGAGATAACTCCTCAGTAGAGCCATGGACAGCTAAAGCTCCTAGACTCTATTCCCCATAGAGTTTTCCTCAAGTGGAAGAACAACTGAAATCAACATTCCCCAGTGGAGTCCTCCTCAGAAAACAAGAATAGGAATCCCCACAAAGAGACCTCTTATGAAGTCATCATCTACTCTGGATGGTATCTTTAAGCCAATCTCCGACAACTCTCAGTCATCTTCTCTAAATGGCATCTGTAAGCCCATTCCTGACATCATCAACCAACAGCGTTACTTCACACGAGTGCAAATTTATGGGAACTCTAATGTTCAATCATCTTCAACTATCAGATCACGAAAAACAGACAAGCCAATCTACATCTTCAGGTTTAAGAAGATTGAACAGGGGCAGCTGTTGTACTCCAAAATTTTCCCTCCCAATTTTATTCAAGGCATACTCATTAAGGTCCACAATTGCTCAAGGTTGACTAAGAATTGATTAGATAACTTCTCCTCCTAAGCAATGGCCTTTCAACTAATTTCACTTTTCACCAAGATGTGTGAGTTCCAGAGCTTCAAATGATTTCCATGAAAACCTATATGCCTCAGCATAATGGCACAGCTAAAAGAAAGAAAAGAAGTGTACATGACAAAGTGTAGGTCGAAGGCTAAAAATATTCCTAAGGGCTTTTGGGTCGAAGCAGCTTCGACAACAGTATGCAGGCTAATTTAATGCCTAATGAAACACTAGGATCGAAGATGGGCTAGTTCGAAAGAAAGCATGAAAAGTATTTTATGAAGCCTTCGATTGGGAGAGCTGGTAATGAGCGTCATCGAAAGGTTTGTTTTCGAACATGGAGATGTAAGTCATTCGAAGCGTTACAAGGAAGACACCTTTCGATTGACATGTTGCTTGAATGGGTGCTTCAAAAAGAAGAATACTTGGAATTCAAAATGCTCTTATCTTATCCAAAGAAAAACATGGAAATCTATTGGTTTGAAGGACATGCCATCTTCAAGCATGGCGTGATAAAAGGACAATTAGAGATGAATCAGCCAAATATGAGTCATCTTAGAGTTTTGGGGATCAACATGTTTCAGGAATGTGCCTGAACAGATAAGGAAGTAGTTGGGTAATCAAAGTAAAGGCTTGGTGCTCATAAGTCATCCTTCAATTGGCGCATATAAGCTATATCCACCAATCGAAGGTGAACTAGTGATCAGCAAGAAAGATATTTTTGTAGACATAAGCAAAGGGTGGGAGTTGAAATCAAAGATCCACCTGCACAAATACATTAGAAGGATATGACAAAATGAAGCATCGACAGACCAAGAGGAAGAGGTGGTCTAATTAAAGGAAAGAAAATCGAAAGGAACAAGAACTGTTCGATTGGGATAATTGGATAGTTTTCAGATCAAGAAACTAAGGCAGATAGTGGCTCAATCGAAGAAGCCACAATGTTAAGGCCTTGGACCATTCAAATTGGAACTCAGAACCATCGAAGAACAAAACTTGGGAGCATTCAAAAAGTCAAGATGTGGGAGTGAAACCTGTCCAGGTTCACTCAAAAACCCAAAATCGTAGAAAATCATCAACAATGGAAACCTTTTAAGACTTTCGATTCTGCCTTCAAAGCCATGGTCAATGGCTAATTCTTGCCATCTTCATTCATAACTACACCCCTATAAATACAAAGCTAAAGCACAAGCAAAATAGGACAGACACACATTGCCTATAGACAATGAATTGCCTACACGTACAGATTGCCTCACTAAAAACTCCACAAAACCTTGAAGTTGTTTCAAATTTTCTGAACTCAGTACAGTTCGATTCAACTCATTTCCATCCAAACCAAGTGTTGCAATCACCGCTGTAAGGTTCATAGGGTAAGAATGGAGCGTTACTGACAGCAAAGCTGTTAAAAATGCACCCATATGCATCGCTGGTTCCAATAATCATGTGAATTCGTATTTGTATTTTTATGTGTTTCAGTGCATATAATCCATATTATTATGTTACGAGATCCAAATATGCAGGTTCGAGCCATTAGATGAACCCTCATGTTTCCTGGACCATAATCACCATGTTCATGCATATTTATGCTTGATTGAAGGTGGTGGATTTGCATTCAATATTTTATTGTAGTTTATGATATAATCATTGTTTTGTGTTTGGATTAACGAATAAACAAACAACTGATATGGTAAAGGGGAACGTGTGCAGTGGAAAGGGCATGGGTTCGATACCCAGGTCGTGTATTATATTTTTTCTAAAAATTATCTTGCAGATCCAGTGTGTTGCGTTTCAAACACTTCCCATGCGCCTTCAAGCTCCATCCAATGGATGACAAGGAGTTCAGATCCAGTACCCTCTACAAGAAATCCATCATACACTATCAATAGCCTCTCTCGTTGGATCGAAAGGAAGCCCCTCCTTGGATCAAAGGACAACCTCCTTCCTTGGATCGAAAGGCAACCTCCCTCCTTGGATCGAAAGTCAGTCTCCCTTATTGGATCAGAAGACAACCTGGGCCTCTTCCTTGACATGGACCTGCGTTTTTAAACTTACACCCCCCTGTTTCTATTTGTTGTCTTGGCCCATTTGTACTTTTATTTTGTTTTGTTTATTTCTTTTAATGGCTTTACTTTTTTTTTTAACCAACATTAAATCAAAAACATCACAAAAAACATTAGGTTAGCATTTTCTCAAATAAATTAATTAATTAATTAACGACTTTAACACTTTCTTAAAATTAAAATTAAGCCTAGACTTAGATTTTTATTCTCTTTTATTAAACAAACAAACAAAAAGATTTTTTTCCTTTTAGCTTTAGACGTTATCTTCAATTCACGCGCATTTAGTTACTTTTGCATTATTATTATTGTATCTGCTTCCCGATTTGTAATAGAATAACTAGGACTTTCTACTTTACTGATTTTCCCCAATTTTGGATATGTAATTAATCGCCCTCCTCGAAGCCATGTAATAATGTAGGATTTAATTTTCGCACTTTATATTTCCTGTACATATATTAATTGTTTAGATGTATGGTAATAGGATTGCACGACAAGAGCTTAATAGTCAAAACTCTAGAAAATTTAAAGGCTAAGATAAATAACTGAATACAACACACTTTCACATGCGCACCTCTAGGATACCCCCACTTTGGTTGCCTTCAGAAAAAACAGTCACAACTCTCGAAACATGGGAGATTTTAGTGGCTACCCTCTAGTTTAAAGATAAAAAAATGACTCTGAAGAAGTGAAAAACACAAGAAGGGGGGGGGGGGGGGGGGTTGAATTGAAAAATTAAAATCAAATGCGTAATGAAACAATATTTTTATCCTGGTTCATTTGATCTCAAACTACTCCAGTCCACCCGTCAAGGTGATTTCGCCTCTCTCCAATGAGGACTTAATCCACTAATCAAAAACTGATTACAATCACTACTTTGACAACTGTCAAAGTCCTCTTGAGTACAACCACAATCCGGTTAATCTCAAGGAAAAGCTGTCTAAATCAAGATAAAAGAATTATGTGTATGATTGTTTTTCGTTACAAAAACAGTTACCACAATTGTGATATTTTACACAAATTAGAGCGTAGAAAATAAGTATGTAAGCTTGCAGCCTTTTGAGATGAATTGCAGTAGTGTTGAAAATCGTAAACGAATTGATCTCTTAGCTTGTTTATATAGGAAAAGGAATCCTGTCCAACATTAAGCGTGATAATGGACATTAAAGCAGTTTTCATATTGAGAAGATCTTGTCTGAACGAAGCCATTATAAGTGATGCTGTCTTGATTGAATAGTAACGCTTCAGAATCTTACAATCTTGTATGCTGCAATTGCTTCAGAACATTGATGACTTAGAGTTGTGAGAATCTGACTGTATCTGAACCTTTTGTTCAGAATCAGAGTATTCTTCATTTTAGCGCATGTTCTGATCATCATTCTTCAGCGCGGATTCTGATTACCTCAGCGTGAAAGCTTCTATAGCTTTAACTTCTGATGCTGCTTTGGTCAGAACTTTTGCATACACAGTAACACAATTTTAGAGTGCATATTTGTTCTTTGTGTTTGTTATCATCAAAACTCTAATTAAGGGTTGTAGAATCAAACTATGTTCTAACAATCTCCCCCTTTTTTATGATGACAAAAACTAGCATTTTCAATGAAAAAATATAGAACAAGAAGCTTAAGAGAGACCCCCCTGAGTTGATTACTTCCCTGAAGTTCCTTCTCGTTAGAGCTTTTTATGCATCTTCTTCTGTTCTTATCAATATGTGTTCCTGTTCAAGCTTTTCAGAAAGTAGAGGTTAAAATATTCAGAATGTTTAAGACTTTGTCCCGGTATACCGTTATTGAAAATATCTTACTTTCTCCCCCTTTTTTTCAAGTATCAAAAAGCAATATAATCATAGTCAAAAAGATGAATTATATTGAAAACAGAATGCAGTGACAAGTTTCAGAAACAAGGAGGTAAAGATAAAAGATTATAGATAAACAATTTTAAAGAAAATCTAAGAAGGAGAGGGAAGACGTGTGAACAACACTTCCAACAAGATCTTGATCTGAGTGCTTGACTCTTCCCGCTTTCCTAGAATGTCTTTTATTTCTTTTGTAGTATATTCTTGTTTATCCAGAATACCCTTGATCTCTTTGTTTGTATCCTCTTGCTTATCCAGTCTGGCACAGATTAATGCATTCTCTTTCTTCAACTCTTCCAGATTTTGCATGACTAGAGACGAAGCAGGTGTCTCTTCAGGAGTTGCATGTTGTTCAGAACATTTTGCAGCTTCTTCTGATTGAACCACTTCTTCTGCTGCAATCATGTTTTCTAGAGCAGTAGTCAGAGAGAGACTATCAGAATCTGGTTCAACAACTTCTGAAGGATAGTGCTCTTTCCAGGGAGCACTATCCAGAGGAAGAATTTCTTTCTTGTACCATTGGCTCAGAACTTGATCTTGGAAGGCTTTCAGCTAATCACTGAAGTTCTGCTGAGCCCTTTCATAACCCAATTCCTTCAGCTTCAGAGTTTCAGATTTGAGCCATTTTCTGAATCTTTCCCACAGAGAATTAGAAGCAGCATGATTAGAAATCTCTAGGCTTGCTTTCTTCAAAGAATTTATCCATTCCTGCATTTCTGTTTGAAAAATCAACAGACTCTTTCCAACATCTGATTTGGTTGCGGTTGGTTTAGGTCTGGGAATGGCAATTTTGTTTAAGGTGGAAGCTAGACGGTCCAACACTAGTGGATCAATGACAATTCTGAGGTTGTCAGCTGGATGGTTGATGGGTGAAGGAGTGGAAGAGTCAGAAATTAGAATTGGTGTGTTAGGGGTGTTTGGTGGTGTAGATTCATATGGTGAAGGGATTTCTGGAATATCATGAATAGTGAGATGTAAGCGAACCGTAAGAGGTTCTATTATTCCAGGGATTGGGATAGTGGTATCAGAATCTGAAGGAGAGTCTTCAGATTGGTTTGTGAGTTTGTGGTTCAGGAATTTCAGAAGATGGGTTTTCAGAAGGTGGAGAGAGAGTGTCTATTTTCTGGTTGTGGCGAGTTAGGGTTCAGATGTTCTGGTTGAGGAGAGTGTGGTTGTGGATTTTCTGGTTGTTGTTGATATTTTGGATATTCTGGTATTGAAGAGGAAAAGTATGAATCAAACAGTTCAATGTATGATAGAACTTTGGCAAGTTCTGGTTGATGATGTTCTGGATTTGGATTTTGATTAGGGGAGTGAGGTTCATTCAAAAAGTTTCCTAGAGTTATAGATGGATCAAAATCTATGTCAAAATCCTCAAATTATTGGGGTGAAGGATTTTCTATTGGTTGAGGGGGAATAGTTTCATATGTTGTAACAGCTATTGGTTCTATAACAGAAAGAGAAGATGGGTTACCTTTCTTATTCGCAACTTTAGGTGCCTTCTGAGAGGATCTTTCTCCTGCTACTTTCCTCTTTTTGGATTTCTTTAGCACAACCTCTGGAGCTGGCCTGTGCAGATCTTGGATGTTGATTTCTAGAACAGTCCCATCATCCTTGCAAGCTTCAAGGTATCTGACTATGATTTCTGAGGAGGCATCTATTTCAGAAAATAGTGGAAAAATCCTTCAGAGGGGTTCTCCTAGAAGTAATGGCCTCATGAGAAGCAATAGTTGGTTCCCTCTTAATGTTCTCAATAATCTTCATTTTCTTCAGATTTTTAGCGTTTAGAGGTTTCCCAGCGGTTGCTTCTAGAGTGCTTATTTCTTGAGCCTCTGTCAGATGTTCTATCAGTCTATTTTTGTTAGAATATCTAAAATCAATCTTCCTAGAGGAATCCAATCCCTCTTAGTTATTTCTTCTTCTCTTGTCTCTTTCACACTTGTTCTGAGAAGGTTGAAGAGCAAGTGTGGAAGGTTTATCTTGGTCTTCTTTGTAATGAAGTAGATCAGAAACTGCTGATCAATATTGATGTAATCAGGAGAGCTTGTAGGCTTCCTGTGATTGATACATCCCAGAATTATTCTAGCCCAGATTCTGTGATGATCCTTCAAGTCTCTGATCTTGCTGGATGGCTGTCCAGAAGTAAAGATTTCTTTGGCAATAGATTTTAGGTCAGAACATCTATCAGCCATATCAATGCATTTGACTCCACCACCATTGTATCCAATGAGTTTCCCAATAAGATCTTCTGTTATCACTATCTTTTTTCCCATAACATATGAAGTAACCTAGTGGTCGGATGAGGTAGCATGAATCCAGAACTCTTTGACAAGAATGGGAAACGTTGGACCCAACAGACGGTCAAAATATCTGTTCCAACCCTGTGCAGTTACGTCTTCATAGAGGTTAAACCCATTTTCTTGTAAACTCTTAAAATCAATGATCAGTTCAGAGAGAACTTCCAGGTTGTCAATAGGAGTGAGAAGCGTTCTAATGGGTTCTTCATATTGTTCCGTTGATGAAGATTCAGGAGCACTGAGATTCTTGAGGCTTGATGATGATGCCACTGTTCACACGGGTTCGTTGAAGAAGATGGAAAGGGTTTTTGAAAACGAAACTTCAAACAAGAGAGAATATAGAAGAGAGTAAAAGTGAATGAATGAAATAGTAAATTGAGTTTAAATAGGTTTTTAAAAATGTAAACACTAAGTAAGAAAATAAGTAATGATTATATGCATTAATGAAACCTGAAATTAGGGGATTTAGAAAGATATTTGAATGGTTACCACTGACAAGTGTCTCAATGCATCCAATCAGAGCCTTGGATCCTTCAGAATTTGAACGCATGTTCAGCCTCAGAAGGTGGCTTGTGAGAGGATGACATATGTTTGATGATGTGAACCGCATGCCTCTATCCTTGAAATGAAACATTCAGATCTTCGTAGATAGACTCTGAGGCAACTGTACTTCTAACTTCTGAAGACTGGTTGATCAGATGTTCAAAGAAAACAATAACATTCTAAGGGTTAAGATATGCAAATAAAACATTTATTATGGGTATAACTTCATGCTGAGATGTTTCAGAATGAAATTGAATCTATCTTCAGAAAGAGGTTTTGTAAATACATCAGCCCATTGATGGTCTGTATCAATAAATTTTAAGGTAAGAATTCCTTTCTGAATATAGTCCCTAATAAAGTGATGTTTTATTTCTATATGCTTAGCCCTAGAATGCAAAATAGGATTCTTACTGAGACATATAGGAGAGGTGTTATCACAAAAGATAGGAATGTTACTCTCAAATATGTTGAAGTCTTCAAGTTAACTTTTCATCCAGAGCATTTGAGTGCTACATCCAGTAGCTGCTATGTATTCAGCTTCTGCTGTTGACAATGCTATTGTGGACTGTCTCTTGCTGGTCCATGAGATCAGATAGTCTCCCAAAAATTGGCAGCTTCCAGAAGTGCTTTTACGCTCTACTCTGTCTCCAGCAAAATCAGCGTCACAGTATCCTACTAAGCTGTATTCATTGGATTTTCTATAAAACAAACCCAGATTAGTAGTACCTTTCAGATACTTGAAAATTCGGTTAACTGCTGTTAAGTGAGATTCTCTAGGATCTGATTGGAATCTAGCACATAAGAAAACACTGAATAAAATATCAGGCCTTGAAGCCGTCAGATAAAGGAGAGATCCAATCATAACTCTAGATTTTCTGTTCTACCTTTTTACTTACCTCTTCCTTTTCCAAAATACATGTGGGGTGCATTGGAGTCTTTGAGGGCTTACATTCCGAGAGATCAAATTTCTTCAGAATTTCTCTGACATATTTGCTCTGATGAATGTAAGTTCCTTCTGAGGTTTGGTTTATCTAAATACCCAGAAAGAATTTAAGTTCCCCCATTAGACTCATCTCAAACTCTGCCTGCATACACTTAGCAAACTCTCTTCCCAGAGAAGGTTTAGTGGATCCAAATATGATGTCATCTACATAAATATGACACACCAAAATGTCATTCTTAAATGTCTTACAGAACAAGGTTGTGTCCACTTTCCCTCTGGCGAATTCCTTTTCTAACATGAAGTTACTTAGTCTTTCATACCAAGCTCTGGGAGCTTGTTTCAGACCATAGAGTGACTTCCTTAGTTTGAAAACATATTCTGGGTGTTTGGAATTCTCAAACCCAGGGGGTTGGTGCACATATACCTCTTCATCTATGTAGCCATTTAGGAATGCCCTTTTGACATCCATCTGATACAGAGTGATGCCATTGTTTACAGCAAATGAGATTAAGAGTATGATAGATTCTAACCGGGCGACTGGAGCAAAGGTTTTTGTATAGTTTATCCCCTCTTGCTGACTATAACCTTGTGCCACCAGTCGTGCTTTGTTTATGATGACTTCTCCTTTCTCGTTCAGTTTGTTTCTGAACACCCACTTTGTTTTAATGACGTTGAATCCTTTTGGTTTGGGAACCAGATCCCATACGTCATTTCTGGTGAACTTATTCAATTCCTCCTGCATTTCCAGAATCCAGTCATTGTCCATAAGTGCTTCACCAATTGTTGTTGGTTCAATCAGAGAGGCCAGTCCCATGAGGGATTCTTCAGAGTTTATGAATGTTGATCTTGTTCTGATTGGATCATCCTTCTTTCCCAGGATTTTATCTTCTGGGTGAGCTATGCTTCTTCTGGAAAACCTTTTCTGGAGTTGATCAACAGAAGGTGCTGGATTACTTGTAACATTTCTTTCTGACGTTGTTGGAGCGTCTCTGTTGAGAACTTCTGATGAGTTATCTTCAGTACTTTTGAATTCAACTTCTATATCTGCAAAGAATTCATTCTGCTTTGACTTTTGAGGGCCAAGCTTATCATCAAATCTAACACTGGTTGACTCTTCAACAATCTGTGTTTCTATATTGTATACTCTGTACCCTCTTGAGCGTTCAGAGCATCCTAACATAATACACTTTTGTGCTTTAGAGTCAAACTTGTTCAGATAATTTTTAGTATTCAGAATGAAACAAGTGCATCCAAATGGATGGAAATAAGAAATGTTGGGCTTTCTGTTCTTCCACAGTTCATATGGAGTCTTTTCTAGAATAGGTCTTATAGAGATTCTATTTTGAATGTAACACGATGTGTTAATTGCTTCTGCCCAGAAGATCTTAGCAATGTTAGTCTCATTGATCATGGTTCTGGCCATTTCTTGCAATTTTCTGTTCTTTCGTTTTACAACTCCATTTTGTTGGAGAATTCTAGGACAAGAGAAGTCATGCAAGATTCATTTTTCATTAAAAAATTATTCAAAATATTTATTTTCAAATTCTCCACCATGATCACTTCTGACTTTGACAATTCTAAGATCCTTTTCATTCTGAACTTGGTTACAGAATGCAACAAACACAGAGTGTGACTCGTCCTTGTGTCTAAAGAACTTTACCCATGTCCATCTGCTATAGTCATCTACGATCACTAACCCATACTTCTTGCCACTGACAGACGCAGTTTTTATTGGTCCAAATAAGTCTATGTGCAGAAGTTCTAATGGCTTAGAGGTGGAAACAACATTTTTAGATTTAAAAGCAGGTTTTGCAAATTTTCCTTTCTGACATGCTTCACACAGAGCATCTGAGCTGAACTTCAAATTAGGAAGTCCTCTGACCAGATTGAGTTTGTTAATCTGAGATATTCTTATCATACTAACATGCCCCAATCTTCTGTGCCAGACCCATTGCTCGTTGTTAACAGAGAGAAGACATTTTATATTCTGACTTTTTAGTTCAGAAAGTTTTATCTTATAAATGTTGTTTTTCCTCTTTCCATTAAAAAGGATATTTCCATCTTTCTGACTAACAACTTTGCATGAATTTTGATTAAAGATTATATCATAACCGTTATCACTTATTTGGCTTATGGATAATAGGTTATGCATTAATCCATCAACTAATAGTACATTATTTATAGAGGGAATATTTCCATTACCTACTGTTCCAGAGTCAATGATCTTTCCTCTTTGGTTGCCTTCAAAGCCCACGTAACCTCCAAGTTTAAGTTCCAGGCTTTGGAACATATGCTTTCTTCCCGTCATGTGTCGAGAGCATCCAGAGTCCAGGTACCATGACTAGTGTTTTAGCCTTGTTGCTAAAGATATCTGCTACATATATAATTTTGTCCTTAGGTACCCATATCTTCTTGGGTCCTGGTTTGTTATTTTTACCAAAATTTTGGTTGAATTTTGGTTTGACAGAGTAATCATTACTAGTGTATTTTATGTCGTGTGTGTGCCCATATATGAAGTGTGATTTGAGTGGTGTGCGTTTTATGACTAAGCCCATGACTTTCTTAGGTGTAGATACCCTACCTTTATATCCTATCCCTTTTCTGCCATTTCTGCTAACTCCATAGATCATTGAAGCCATCTTGCTTCTATCTATGTTTTTAGCTAGAAACTTCTGAAAGTTGTGATCATACTCTTTGATGATCTCATCAGCATTACTGGGAGTCTCTGAGATTATTTCCTTCTGAGATTTTTTCAAATCGTTTTCTAATTTTGAAACTTTTTCTTTTAACTCAGAATTTTCTAATCTGAGACTCTCAGTCTTTTCAGAGTCAGAGACAAGATCCCTTTTCAGGTTCTTGAATTTGACTCTGATTTGTTGATATCTTTCCAGAATTTCATTTAGACTTTCTGCAAGTTCAGCCTTAGTAAAATTATTAGTGAAGTCATGGAATACCTCTTCAGTGTCTGATTCTGAGTCTAAACCAGAAGCTTCACTATCTTCTGACATGTTTGCCATGAGAGCTATGTTTTCTCTTTCATCATTTGACTCTGAGTCAGCATCAGAAGTGTCAGAATCGTCCCATGTTTCCATGCGGCTTTTCTTCTTCTCCTTGAAGAACTTCTTTTTGGGCTTCTCCTTATTAAGCCTTGGACAATCACTTTTGTGGTTCCCTTGCTCATTGCACTCATAGAAAATGATGTCCTTGTTATTTGACTTTCTATGTCCTGAAGAACCTTCAGATCTTCTATATCCAGAGGTAGACTCAGAGTTTCTTTGTCTGGAGGAGGATTCATTTTGATTCTCTGATCTTCTAGGATTTCTGAATTTCCTTTATCTCTGTTTCCACAGTTGATTCACCCTTCTGAAGAGGAGATACAATTCATCTTCTTCTGATGAGGATCCATCAGAGGTTTCTTCCATATCCTGCAAAACCTTATAATCAGATTTTCTGTTATATTTTAATGCTAGTGGCTTACCTTGCTTTTAAGGCTCATCTTCTTCTAGCTCTATCTCGTGACTTCTGAGGGAGCTGACAAGTTCCTTCAGAGATATCTTGTTGAGATCTTTGGCTAGCTTAAGTGTTGTGACCATTGGCCTCCATTGCTTGGGTAGACTTCTGATGATCTTCTTTACATGATCAGCAGTAGAATATCCTTTGTCAAGAACCTTCAGTCCAGCAACAAGTATCTGGAATCTTGAGAACATTGCTTCTATGGATTCACTATCTTCCATCTTGAATGCCTCATACTTCTGAATGAGCGCAAGGGCCTTGGTGTTTTTGACTTGTATGTTTCCTTCATGCGTCATTCTCAGAGAGTCAAACATGTTTTTGGCTGTCTCTCTGTTTGAGATTTTCTCATATTCTGAGTATGAGATAGCACTGAGGAGTATTGTTCTAGCTTTATGATGGTTTCTGAAATCACGTTTTTGCTAGTCAGACATCATTTTTCTGTCTATCTTCTGACCACTTCCATCCACTGGATGTTTGTATCCATCAGATACCATGTCCCATAGACCAGCATCATGGGACAGAAAGAAGCTCTCAATTTTGTCTTTCCAGTAGTCAAAATTTTCTCCATCAAATATTGGAGGTTTGCCACTTATTCTGTCCTTGTCTTCATGATAGTCATTGCTGATGTTTTGGCTTGGTCCCACCATAGTGTTTTTCTAAAGCTTCGATCTTGTACTGACACGGTTAAGTGTATTAACTCAGAACTAGGCGCTCTGATTCCAATTGAAGAAGTTAAAAACACAAGAAGTGGGGTTGAATTGAAAACTTAAAATCAAAAGCAGAATGACACAGTATTTTTATCCTGGTTCGTTTGATCTCAAACTACTCCAGTCCACCCGTCAAGGTGATTTCGCCTCTCTGCAACGAGGACTTAATCTACTAATCAAAAACTGATTACAATCACTACTTTGACAACCGTAAAAGTCCTCTTAAGTACAACCACAATCCGGTTAATCTCAAGGAAAAACTATCTAAATCAAGATACAAGAATTTTGTGTATGATTGTTTTTCGTTACAAAAACAGTTACCACAACTGTGATATTTTACACAAATTAGAGCATAGAAAATAAGTATGTAAGCTTGCATCCTTTTGAGATGAATTGCAGTAGTGTGGAAAATCGTAAACAATTTGATCTCTTAGCTTGTTTATATAGGAAAAGGAATCATGTCCAACATTAAGCGTGATAATGGACATTAAAGCAGTTTCCATATTGATAAGATCTTGTCTGAATGAAGCTGTTACAAGTGATGTTGTCTTGATTGAATAGTAACGCTTCAGAAGCTTACAATCTTGTATGCTGCATTTGCTTCAGAACATTAATGACTTAGACTTGTGAGAATCTGATTGTATCTGAACCTTTTGTTCAGAATCATAGTATTCTTCATTTCAGCGCATGTTCTGATCATCATTCTTCAGTGCAGATTCTGATTACCTCAGCGTGAAAGCTTCTATAGCTTTAACTTCTGATGTTGCTTTGGTCAGACCTTCGGCATACACAGTAACACAATTTTAGAGTGCATATTTGTTCTTTGTGTTATTTATCATCAAAACTCTAATTAAGGGTTGTAGAATCAAACTATGTTCTAACAGACTCTCTCGATGTTGCCTCAGTAAAAATGATCTTAAAACCATAGGGTAGTTGCTAAAGTTTCTTGCCTAGTTGCCTTTGTGACTGTATAAACGTGCCTTCGAATGTCCCTCAAACATCCAATTAATAGGGCTACCTACTCACTAATAGTAGGATAGCACTGTCTAGAGGAAAAGAGGAAAAGAACAACCCTTTCGAATAAAGTAGATAGTTGATTAGATGCTTTCTCAAAAACAAACTTTTACACATACACAAACTTCTTTCAAAAACCATTTTCAAAACACTTTATCAACACTCTCGAGGACTAATACAAGAGTTATCATAAAGCAAACTGCCTTACTATTGGCATTTCAAAAATACTTTTCAAAAACACACAAAGCACAAGGTATTTTCAAAATGAGCTAAGCATCTAAGAGCCCGTAGAAAACTACGGATGGAAAGGGTGAAACACATTCCCTTTCCATAATCTACATCCCTTACTCAGAAACAAATATCAAAAGGTCTTTTTCTGTTCTTTTCACCCTTTCCTTTGTTGGATAAAAGAAAAGTCGGTGGTGACTCTTGCTTACCGCAACATTTGTGAATACAAATGCAACACCAGTATAACCGTCGGTTCTACCACCGTATCACAGCTGACAATGACATATGAAGATTGGCACGAGATGTTACAATTTTCTCTTCATGGTTACCGTACCTCAATGCGCACGTCAACAGGGGAAACCCCTTTCTCTCTCGTATATGGTACGGAAGTTGTTTTACCCATCGAAGTCCAGATCCCTTCCCTGAGAATCATGAAGGATGCCGGTTTAAAAGAAGAAGAATAAGTCCAGACTCGACTTGACCAATTGAACCTGATTGACGAGAAAAGGCTCGCGGCTGTTTTCCATGGCCATATGTACCAGAAACGTATGACCAAAGCTTTTAACAAGAAGGTCAGACGCCAGGTATATCAGGTTGGTGACGTAGTAATTAAGCGCATCATCCTGCCACAGGGTGATCCCAGGGGCAATTGGACTCCAACATACGAAGGACCATTTGTGATCAAGAGTATATTTTTTGGCGGAGCCATGATATTAACCACTATAGACGTGACAACCTTCCGCACCCTGTAAAGGTAGACATAGTTAAAAGATACTACATATAAAAAGAGACCCGCTAGGTTGACTGACCTAGGAAAAAATAAGGGCATACCGACGAACCAAAAGGGTTCGGGAAAAAAATTACGGATATATATATATATATATATATATATATATATATATATATATATATATATATATATATATATATATATATATAAATATATGAAAAGTCTGTACACCTGGCAAGTCGAATAACTAAAAAGGCGGTTTGGGCAAAAAAGGGTATCCCGGTGGACTGAAAACCTGAAAGGGCGGTCCAGGAAAAAATTAGGGATTAAAAGCGTATGGCTATGTCCCGTCGGATCACCTTACAACCAGACTTCATTATCAAATTGACAAGTTCAAATGGTACGAATCAATCCAGTCAGCTTCTACCAAGTAGCAAAGTGATGAGACGCTCAAAGATATAAAGACAATAGCAGAATTTAAAACCAATGTGATTATTTGACATAGTTGTTTTCTCTTTGTATACTACTTTGTATAATTTTCATTTTTGTCGACATTCTCTTATTAGGATGTTTTTCTCCTTGTACAAAGATGCCTGTTATAGGCAGATTTCTTCAAATTAATACAAAATATCTCTTTGAAAGTGCAAAACTACTTGTTTTTTATTTTTCTGTTTTGTTTGCAAAAACGTCCAGTGATTAATTTTGAACACGTGCATTTGAATGTGATTTCTGTTTACAAATACACACCATAAAAATAGAAAGACAATTGCTAAGGGTTTTAAGAATTAGGACAATGTCGAAAAGCCATCTGTAAATCCCCACAGAACACTCCAAGGGGATCATTTTCACAAAATTCATCATCAGCAGATACATTTACCAGTAGGTACGGAGAAAAAGACGTCCTCCCGCAAAGTCACTACCATATCTTAAGCATATAGCCTAATGATTTCCGATATTCCGACATTTCTTAAACAAATTAAGAGTTTAGATCATATCTCTAGCATCTTGGAGCATTCCTCAGCATGGTCTATATGTTTTCTTGGATTCCCTAGTAGGGTTTCATAAAATCCCCAAACAGTTTACAAAGTTTTCTTTCCCCAATAGAGTTTATTTCTCTAGTTACAGAAATCCATCTCCCAGCAAATTTAACTTCAACGCATAGTGAGGAACTACATTCTTCATCTCCAGCAGCAGCCAGGGATTTCTTTTCCCCAGTCGACGACACTGCAAAGAACAACTGATACGTTCACATATTGCATTCACACATCATCTTTACAAGCGTCATAGCATATACACAAAATTCATATAGCACAGTCTCATTTATTTTAAGAACATCATTACCCAATGCATTTCACGCATCAGAACATTACATACAACTAACTCTTTACCTTTTCAGGAAAGATCAACAGACGAATATCATCAACGATTTTCAATAGTTCCAAATTAATTCCTGAAACCAAACAGGGAAACTATCTGTGAACAACTCATTGTAAATCAATTCCTGAAACAAGACAGGGCGACTATCTACAAGACCAGGTTAGAGATTAATTCCTGAAACCAGAAAGGGCAACTATCTCAACAACCAACAAAAGCAAGTTCCAAATTAATTCCTGAAACAAGACGGGGAAACTATCTAAAGTAACAACTCAACAATACGACCAGGGGATGGTTGATTAAATTTACAGTGAAACCTGAAATCCGACCAGATAACAGTTTAAGTTGTTGCGAAGCCTGGAATATGACCAGATAATAGTTTAACTTCTCCAATTACTGTGAAGCCTGGATCCGACCAGATAACCGTTTAAATTTAGTTTACTACGAAGCCTGGAATCCGACCAGATAGTAACTCACTTCGTCCTTACATCTAAGTCGTTGCAATGCCTGAAATCCGACCAGAAAGCAATTAACTTCTACCTTTTCAAGAAAATTAATGCGAAGCCTAGAATACGACCAGATAACAGTTTAACTCTATTTTTCTACGAAGCCTGGAACCCGACCAGATAACATATTAATTTCAGTAAGTTGTTGCGAAGCCTAGAATCTGACCAGATAGCAATTAGCTTCATCGTTTCATCTAAGTTGTTGCGAATCGTGGAATTCGACCAGATAACAGTTTAATCTTAAGAAAGTTAATGCAAAGCCTAGAAATGACCAGATAACAGTTAATTTCATATTCCCCAGTAAGTTGTTGTGAAGCCTAGAATACGACCAGATATCAATCAACTTTATTATCCTCAGCATGTTACTGTGAAGCCTGGATTTCGACCAGATAACAGCTAACTTTCATTCTCCGCAGTCAAGAAATAATTACCCATTAGAGTAATGGATAACTAAAACCCCTGAACTCTATACAATCGGACAAAAGCTCATTCTAGTATACCTCTCATACAAAGTCAAACAAAGATACCTCTTATGGCTCAAGGTAAATCGGCCAAAGATTTATGCTGATACTTCTTCTAGTTCAAAGTCAACATTTACTTTAGATGGCATCTATAAGCCCATCTCCGACAACTTTCAGTCATTTTCTCCAAATGGCATCTGTAAGCCCATTCACGATATCATCAACCAACAACATCACTTCGTACACAGGCAAGTGCAAATTTCTAGGAAATCTAGTATTCAATCATCTTCCACCTTCAGATCATGAAAGGCAGGAAAGCCAATCTAAATCATTGGGTTTAATAAGATTGAATAGGGGCAGTTGTTGTACCCTAAAATTTTCCCTCTCATTTTATTCAAGACATGCTCATAGAGGTCTTTAATTGCTCAACGTTGACCAAGAATTGGTCAGACAAAAATCTCCTCCTAAGCAATGGATTTCAAACTAGGATTTCAATTTTCAAAAATAAGTTTGGTTTCCAAAGGACTCAAGTGATTTACATGGTCCCTAATATGTCCTCAAGAATGTCCATGCCAAGTTTCATGCCTTGCATCATAAGTTTGCTCAGTCAATTGCTCAAATTTTTGAAAATCAACTATATTAGGTCAAAAGTCAAATATGGCCAATATACAGTCAAACTTCAAGATTTTTGGTCAAAATCAACATTTTTAAGTGATATCCATCAATTGATCAAGGGTTGATCATGATTCCTCAAGGAATATTCTCAAATCATCAAGAATCAAAACTTGCCAAATTATAGTTTCTATAGGAAAAGTTAACTGAACTTTTACCAGGCATAACTTTCACTTGCTTCATCCATTTTTCCCCAACTAAAGCTCATTGTGAATAAAATTCAATTCCGTACAACTTTTATTTATCCCTCAAGTCCAAGAAATGCATCATTGGAAAGATATGAGCCAATACATTACAGGTCTTTTTGAAAGTCAACAAAAGGCATTTTTTATCAAGGCAAATTACATCAAGATAATTTCTCCAAATGCAAAAATAGTCAACATAGAGATTGTAGGTGACATCTTGAGATTTCTAAAAAGTCCAATATCATATCCAAAATATAAAAATTTAGCAAGCTATGGTTTGCACAAGTTGGGAAATTTTGGTCAAATTCATGAAATGCAAAGCATGCAAATTTGAAATTTTAAGTTAATAGCCTAACTTTGTGAGCTTCAAACATATTCATGACCTTATGAATGACCTCTAAATACATTCTCACCTTGCCATGATATTTATTTTTATTTATTTTGATTTTTATTAAATTAAATACAAAATAAATAAAATAAAATATCAAATAAATGGTAAAAGGCGCGTGGATTGGATTTTGGATCATCATTGAAGCCCAAAGATTGCACAATCAGCTCAAGAAACTGTGTGGAATATTTTTGAATCAAATCTTGGCTTAAAATGGAAAGAATGCAAGTAATTCCAAATCAAATATTATACTTGACTACATATGATATGGTACCATATTTGTTACCCTAATTTGGTCCCATATATATGTATAAACTATTCAGATCCAAAGGAAATGCATAGCCTCCTCAAGAAAAAACCCTAAATTCTCCAAAATTTCAAAGAACTAGAGAACGACGATAATCACATCTCCTACCATCTTCAGTCAATTCCAAGCGTCCCACTAGCTTTTTGAAGGTCTCAGGAGTGCATCCAAGTCTTTACCTTAGCCTGAAGCACGCCTGAATCGAGCATACAAGTTGCTCTAGTTTGGTAACATTTTTTATTTTCAAAGCTTTTAATCCATGCCTTGTTGAACGATTTGATGCATACATACATGTTCATAAACATTTTTAGACTTGTCTTGATCCATTATTTGCAAGCTTTGACACAAGGATATGGATTTTCCATGGCTAGGGCAAAACGTTCTTGTACCATGCATATCAGTACTTCTAGGCCGTTTCAGGCAAAACGACCACCACCACTGAGTTCGTAGGCCCCAACTTTGGGGGGTAGGTTTAACATTTTGTTTTGAATCACGCTGTTTCGCAGGTTTGGAAATTTGGGTCGCCGGAGAAGAAGGTGGTCAACCATCATGGATGGTGGTCTGACCTTCCCGGAGGCAGCGTGTCACGATCCAAACGCGTGACTCGTTCATTCAAATAATCAGAGCCCACTGAAGCGCGCGTGTTTGACAACTCAGCATTTTATTTTGTCTTACATTATATTATTATTGTTTGGATTATATTCTCGGATATAAAGTTGTCCCAACAGTTGAGTGTGTATGTATTAAGGCGTTGTGTGTGTGAAAGGGCAGGGGTTCGATCCCTGCCTCTTGCATATTATTTTTTCTAATTCTTCTTTGCAGATCCAGAGCTCCCAGGTCCCATGAGCACACCATGTACCCTTAGATCATCACCATCTGATCCAAATCTGAAGGCCTCATATGCGTGCCTTACTATGAACCTTCAAAGACTATCCTTCACCAGATCCAACGCAGCTTCTGGGCTCTCTCAAACCTGGGCCTAACAATTCCAAATCGTACCCCCCTCTTTGCTTACATCAGGCCAATTTTCTATTTCCTTTTTTTTATTTATTGCTTTAATTAATTTTTTTCTTTTAAATCCATTTTTATTATTTAATCAGAAAATCATGAAACCATAAAAAATATTAGGTTTAGTTTGTTTTTAATCAAATCAAATTTTTGTAAAGTAACTTATAATTATCTTAACCTTTTTTATTTAAAATCAATAGACTTAGGATTTAATTAATTTCAATTCTTTTTCATAATAAAAAATACAAAAAAATATAGAATTAGTTTCCCTATTTTAATTTCAATTTTAATTAATCATTAATATTTTTCTTTAAGTTTAGATATAGAGTTATTAATTAATTTTTTAATTCAAACCTTTTATTAAAATAAAAAAACAAAAAGATTTTCTTTTACTTAGAAATATTTTAGGGTTTTAGACGTCCTTTCTAATTCGCGTGCGTTTTTTATTTTAGAATTATTACTTTTATTTTATTATTAATGTATCTGCTTATGGGTTGTAACAGAATAACTAAGATATGATTAAGGGTTTTTATTTCGAAAAGACTACCCTGCCCCAGGTTATGATTAAGGGTTTTTATTTCGAAAAGAAAACTCCTACTTCTTTGGCTCAAAGGGGTTAACGAGGGATTATCTGCCTTATAACTCCAGTGTTTAGGAATTGAAACAATGCCTGTACCTCATCAGCGGGGTCTGTTCAAAAGCATACTGTAAAGATCGCGGTATCGTTTTCGTCATCCTCCCTCAAGAGGCTTAGAATTATTAATTGAGAGTTGACATCAAAAAAATGAAAGCAGTTTGTAAGATAGCGAATGCGAATATATTGATTCAAAATAGACATAAGCGATGCATTAATGGAATAACAACGTTTAACATGAATAAATGTTTAAACAATCAAAGAACAACACAACTTGAACATTCGAATGAACAAAAGTTTTCTAGTCTCAGGGCTTGTCACTTCGAATGGTGAGCCTTAGAGGGATGGTAGAAAAACTCAGCCTGACCATCTTGTGTGAACTCCAGTGCTCCTTCATCAATCAGGTCCTGGATCTTGTTCTTCAGAGCCCAACACTCTTTTGTATCATGTCCTGGACTGGCAGAGTGGTAGGCACACCTTTTATTGGGATCATAGATAGGAGATGCTGTGTTGGGGTTCCGGGGATGAGCCCTTAATGTGATCAGATTCAACCTCAACAGGCGTTGTAAAGCTTGAAACAACGACATGTTGAGCTGGGTGAATTGCCTCCTGGGCTCGTCTGGCTGAAGCTGGTGAGGTTGATGCTGAATTTGAGACACCGGAGCAATTCTAAGAGCTCTCTTATCTTCTTGCCTCAAAGGTGGTTGAATGATGAATGGCCCTTCAACCTTAGATGTTTGCCCCAGTTGGTTACCCCGAAGCAGTTGGTTGACGAGAACCCCGAGCTCATCTTGTCTTTGAGCTAAACCTTGAATGGCAGTCACCTGCCCCAGCATCTGGGCTCTCATTGCGTCCACCTCGGCTTGCAGATGTTTCAGCCGTTCGTCCTTATCATCCTCAACACTGTTCCTGACCAAGGTCCCCATGAGAAGGGCTCTCAGCTCTTCCTGCCCCTTGGATAGATTCAGGAGGATTTCCTGGAATCGAGTCTCTTGAGCATGAAGGTCCTGGTTGTCTTGTGGGCAAGCCATTGCTGAAATAAACAGCGAAGAAGATTAAGCAACCTGTAGAAAAGGGTACCTGTAATGCAATGATATGTATGTATGCATGCAATGTTTTCAAGGACCTCGCGGGGTAGACAAGAAAATTGTTAGAGTTTGAATCCGGTGGCTTGATTGAAGGAACTTCCTGTTGTTGAGAGTCCTTCTTCAAGAGTCAAAGGCTCACCATATCAAGTGGGTCATAGCCCCTGACAACTTTGGCTAGAGGAAAATAAATCCCCTTTGCCCCTTGCTAGACAGTTGGTTCATCCTGACCTGCATCCCAGACCCTCGAGATCCTTGAAATGGGTTAGTCTTTATGCAAGATGTATGCAATGGTATGATGTTATGGTATGCATGGAGTGATGTAAGTAAACCCTGTTATGAGTCCTAATTAAGGACTGTTAACAAAATCTGTAAGAAACTCAGTAAACCTTGTTATGAGTCCTAATTAAGGACTATAAACAAAACCTGCAAGTAGTTCATGTGTCAGACAACAAGCATGCAAGTAGTCAAGTACGAAGGCACACAAGTCACACAAAGAGCCCTTAGAGTTTAGGCCAGCATGAAGTTTGGGGTACTACCCTCTTGAAGTTGGTGGGCTCAAAACCTGTCCTATCAGAAGTAACCGGGTTCTAAGGGTCCCAATATCACTGGATTGCTTTCATTGTTCATCGTTTCGATTTAGCCATTGAACTGGAGACCGAAATATTCCAGGAAAGCAACCCTCAATTGAGTGTAGTATCGAGTATCAACCAACCTTGGACTGCACCAAAGTCAGTTATCTCACTACCCTAAAGAGGCCAAGATTGTTCAATTATGGTTCCTAAGGTCAGTTGATGCTTCACGACACCACGCGGAGGCCCCATACTCTCCTTGACTGAACTCAAGGGTTACCGGTACACACCAAAGTGCCACATCAACGTAGCAACTGCTTCAACCGTGCCGGTATACCCCGCACAGTTCCCTCACAGTTTGTTGCTACCTAAAAGGTTTCCCCCAGATCCGGGTTAGGATCTATAGAACTCCCAAAACAGGCCCACAATATTAAATCAATCAAAACAGGCAATTGAAAACATAAGTATGATCTATCCTAAGGTACACCTCACTTTAAGTGTCCCCAACAGAGTCGCCAGTTCTGTGATCGGTGGATCTGGAACTGACTGTTTTAACGCTGGTTCGCGAAATGTCGCGGAAGCAAGAGTCGCCACTGTCTTTTATTTTCTCCAAATGGAAAGGACAAAAGCACAGAAAAATTCCTTATAGAGATTGCTCTCGGTTCGGGAGGTAGATTTATAGAAAGGGAAGGTGTTAGCACCCTTTCTATCCATGGTTATCCATGGGCTCTTAGATACTTGCTCATTGTGTTTTCAAAATTGTTTGTTTGCTTTTCAACTGTGGGTTTGAAAAAGTTTCTTTGAAAATTTCAGTTCGACTCTTGTATCAGTCCTTAAGAGTGTTTGAAAAGTTGCTTTCGAAAGCTTTTTGAAAAGGTGTCGGTGTGAAAAGAAGTTTGATTTGTTTTTGAATAGAGCAAGTATCTACGAGAATCTACCTACCCTAAGGAATTCGTCTGTGTAAATGTCCTTAAAGTAGTGCCATCCCACCATTGAGAGGTAGGTAGCACTACCGTTGGAGGTGTTCGGGTCAATTCGAGGGTTCGGGACATGGTGATCACCGGAGCAATAGGAAGACACCTTAGAAGCTACCCTCATGCTATGTTCATGGACATGAGGACTTACTAAAACATCCTCTACTCGACGACCACCTTTCGAGGGGCAAGGCAACAGTGCGGCGTACCCTAGGGGTGGTGTGTGATTTGTGTGTCGTTTTCGGATATTTTTGTCTTGTCATGCATTAGTGATCTACGCTTGTTATTATTTTTGGCATTCATTCTTTCATGCAAATTATTAACAGTTAAAGAAAGGCGAGAAGGTAAAAGTCCTACGCTATTACAAAGGCGCGGGTCTACATCGCCAAATTAATCCAAGACCCGATTTGAAATAAAATAAAATGCGGAAAGATAAATGTCTAATTAATCTATTACACAGCTTTGGGATAAATACATTATATTCACAAAAGAAATAAAATTAAAATGCGAGAAGAAGTAAAGTCGGGAATGCGAGGGCGTTGGACCCTCTTAAGGAAATTAAATTACAATTAATAAATTAATTAAGTTAAATGAGAAAAGGAAATTATTTTTGAGTTTTTTGTATTTATGGATTTTAGTAAGAAAATTAAATGAAATTAAAAACCTAATTCTAAACTATTTTTAATTTATTAAAAAAAATGTTTAAATTTAACCTAGTTTTAATCTAATTATTTAATGGCAAATTTATTTACAAAATAAATAATTAATTATTAATAATGGCAAAAGAAAAGAGAAAAAAAAAAGATAAAAGTATTTAAAACCCTAATTCTACATTTTTTTAGTTTATTAAAAAAAAACATTAAAATTAAACCTAGAATTAAAAACTAAATTAATTAATAAAATTTATTTACAAAAATGTTAGTGAATTAAACATAAAAACATATTTTTATTTTTATAGTTTCTGATTTTTTTATTATTTTTTTATGTTAAAGAAAAAAGTTAATTTAAAGAATTAAACTAAAACTAAATAAAACAAATAAAATAGAAAAAAATAAAGAGAATAAAAAATACAAACCAATGGGGGGTGTTGACCCCAATTTGGAGGTTATGTTGTGAGCAATTAGGCCCAATTATTGGTGGCCTGGTTGACTTTTGGTGGTCACGTGTGGACCCCTGGACTGAGGTGCACCATGGAAATCATGCCTTGGCTTTTGGATTGATCTCAGTGGCCATGTGGCACGCTTGGATAGTGGACGTATGGTGAACCCCTGGAATGCACGCTGCGTAGGATCATGGAAAACAAAATAATATGAGAAAGGGAGGGGACCTGGGAATCGAACCCAGGTCCCAATGCTTACCAAGCCTTTTGTCCACCAACTGAGCCATTAGCGCATTTGTAATATAATATGACAAATAAACAACATAATGTAAAACAATGGTTAGTGGCGTTTTTCGCGCGAAATTCAAACGCGCCTGTGAGCAACGGACACGTCCTCCATCTTCTTCATGCTGCCTGCAAAATAAAAAGAGATAGCGGGGGTTTTAAACCCCCACTAAATGGTAAACGTGAAAATAGAGAATAGGCCCTGGTTTATCATAAATTGATCGCGAGGTATGGGATTGATTAGTCATGAGCTTCTGGTTTCAATGGTGTGGGTCTGGCGTCTCAATTTTTCCTGAAGAGGAAAGCCCTAATTTTACAGCTTTGAAACCCTAACGAGCTCCAATGGCAACTTTGCATATAGGCTATAAAAACTTAATTAGAATACACCATTAGCTTTAGAATGATTAGATTAGTATAAATCAATATCAAAAACACATGAAAAATGCATGGAATTCGGGATGCGATTATGAATATTTTACAGAAAAGTGGGACTCCTATCTACCAATTCTTGATGCGTGGGGACTGGAAAAGAATGCAGAAAGCTTCCTTGATGCCTTGGCAAGCTATTGGAATCCTTATTTCGCTTTGAATTGCACTCTATGTGTGTTTTCAGTTTTCAACTTTTTCACAAAAAATGCAAAAAGTGTATGAGGTCTGAGGCGCAGCTTGAAGGTTCTTCTGATTAGGTTTAGCATCCTGTATATGTATGGGACGAATTAGGGTAAGAAATTGAGTCCAAAAACCCTTTGCATTGATGAATCCAATATTTGATTTCGATGGAATCTTTTCAAATCTTTTTCATGTGTTTTTGATACCAATCATGGCCAAACCTTTCCAAATTGGGTGTGCACGAATCTTGAGGTTTTATTGGAGAGAATATGCTGCAAAAAGGGATTAAAAAACATGGTTTTCTATTTTTGTCATATTTTATTTCATTAAATGAATTAATAGTGATTAAAAATTCAAATAAATAATAAAAAATGATGAAATAATTTCCCTTTGGGCCAAATGGTCGTGCATAACCTTTGGATGATGATTCTTGGAAGAAAATGTGGCCCATTAGCAATTTTGTGGCATTTGAAGTAAAGTTGACTTTTCAAAATTCCCAAAAATTTCCCAACTTCCACAAGGCATATCTTGCTCAATGTTTAAGCTTTGATCATGTTCTTGGACATTTTGGAAAGGTCTTGAAGTCCTCTAACCAAGGCCTTTGGTCCCATGTCATTTTGATTTACCAATCTCAAGTTATGGTCTTTGACTTAAAGTCCCTTTTTGTTGACTTTTGAAAATGACCTATAATGTTGAGATTGATAACTTTTTGTGAGATCATTTCTTGGACTTGAAGTGTGAAGAGGAGTTGTATGGAATGTCTTTCTCTTCAAAATGAGATTTGGATGGAATTTTTCTGATAAACCATGTGGAAGTTATGCCTTGGTCAAGTTACAGTTGACTTTTTTCAACTGTCCAAATATGGAAACTTTTGCATCTTGAGACTTTTAGAGCCATGCCTTGAGAATCATGATCAAGAATTGATCAAATGATGTTTGTGGCTTCAAAATAAGATGTTGATCAAAAATTTGGACTTTTGACTGTCAAATGACCATTTTGCCCCTGCAATTGGCTGCTGAGCAATTAGGGTTTTTGATTGTGCAATTTTGTGCTGTGAGTCTTGAAACTTGACATGAGGATACTTGACAACGTTTGTAGGCATGTGGGACTTGTTTGGACCCTTGGAAACTTCAATTTCTTTGCCAGAACCAAAACCCTAGTTTTTGACTATTAGGAGGCCCTTGAATTGTGAAACTCTTGGGGAGATTTTGAAGCATGCTCTTTGCAAATCTTGAAGAATATGGGAGGGCAAATTTTGGGGTACAACAGTTGCCCCTGTTCAATCTTCTTAGACCTGAGGATGCAGATTGGCTGACGTGCTTTTCGTAATCCGAAGGTGGAAGATGATTGAACACTAGAGTGCCCAGAAATTTGCGCTCACATAGTAGTGTGATGATGGGAATGGGCTTACAGATGCCATTTGGAGATTGATGGATAGGATGATGGGCTTATAGATGCCATGCTGAGAGGTGATGGATGGGTGGATGGGCTTATAGATGCCATCTGGATATCGATCGCATAAGAGATTCCTTAACGAGAACTTGTGTACCTGAAAAAAGAAAATGATTACCTGGCCTGTTACAGGAACTGGTCTTCAAACTCTTCATATAGATGCACCCTGGTTGGTTACAGGAATTGAATCTGGAGCTTCAAAAGGTGATGAATGAACCAGGGATGGTTACTACCTCAACGGGCCGGTGAGAGAACCTTGGATGATTACTACCTCAACACGAATGCTGAGAGAATCTTGGGGCGATTTCTACCTCAACAGGAACGCTGAGAGAATCTGGGGCGATTACTACCTCAACAGGAACGCTGAGAGAATTTTGGACGATTACTACCTCAACAGGAACGCTAAGAGAATCTTGGGGCGATTACTACCTCAACAGGAATGCTGAGAGAACCTTGGATGTCTTCTACTAGGATAAGAATCAGGGAGATCTTAGGGTCGATCTGGCTGAACCAGGGAAGGCCTTTGACTGGATAAGCCTCAGGAAAATCTTAGGGTCGATTTAACTGAACCGGACAAGGTCTTGAAATCTTCAACTGGATAAGAAACAGGGAGATCTTAGGGTCGATCTGACTGAACCAGAGAAGGCCTTTGACTGGATAAGAAACAGGAAAATTTTAGGGTCGATTTAACTGAACCGGACAAGGTCTTGAAATCTTCAACTGGATAAGAAACAGGGAGATCTTAGGGTCGATCTGACTGAACCAGAGAAGGCCTTTGACTGGATAAGAAACAGGAAAATCTTAGGGTCGATTTAACTGAACCGGACAAGGTCTTGAAATCTTCAACTGGATAAGAAACAGGGAGATCTTAGGGTCGATCTAACTGAACTAGAGAAGGCCTTGGAATATAGCTGAGAACTTAACTGGATCTTTCCTGAAAGGTAAAGGTCAGTCATATGCAAGGCATGATATGAATCAAGCGATGATGTTCTCAACATAAATGGGTTTTATAAGATATGATGCGTATATGCATGATGTATGAAAATGTGATGTTTATGAATGTATCTTTTCGTCTTAGGAAAATAAATCCTTGACGGGTGCCGGGAAGTCACTCCTGGGCTGATGTTGAAGAATAGATCTTTGCTTCCGCTGGGGATGATAGTTGCAAGAATACCGGTAGGAGAAGATAACTCCGTTGGAGAATAAACTTGGCGAATGGATTACTCTGCGGGGAGAAAAGTACTCTAACGATCTTGCTGGGAAACGATACTCTGTGGGGAGAGAGGTACTTGCTGAAATGTTGATGGTAACTTCGCTGAGGATACCATTGTTATGTTGGAAGTGTTGATAGACTTCGCCGGGGATAAGAAGACTGCGCCGAGGACGATCTTTCCGTGGCTATTGGCTGAGGATAACCCAGTTATATCCTGATAGGGAAATAACCTTTGGATAAAGCCGGGGGACGCGTTCGTGCTCTGTAGGGGATAAGCTTCCAGAATCTACTGGGGATAAGCTTCCTGCTGGGGAGATGATTCAACCTTTCCTGGGGAAATCTTGATTGGACTCTCCTAGGGAAATCTTTGAGATACAGTGGGGAAGTGACTCCATTGAATGTCTGGTGTACCGCCGGGGAACAATCTTAGATCAAGATTGTCGGGGATGCTCGTTAGGAATGTTCGTATATTGTGCTGGGGAATGTTGAGATCTGCGGGGAGTACCCAGTTTCCTTAAGGTTGATTGTAGCTTTGCTTGGGGAGAGTGCACTGGCTTGCTGGCGCACTCTCTGGGGAATTAAGATATACTGGTTATGTTCTTCAGCCGAACTTACCCTGATACCTTGGTGGACGGAACAATTAGATCGCTTAGACAACTCTTTATTGCCCCTGTTTCTGTGGGAGAAGATACTGGTGGAGGCCTGATGATGAGCTCATGTAAAACTGCATCTTTGGAGGGAGGGAACCTGTGTAGGGTTGCCTGAGGATGAGTCCGTGTAAAACTTCGTCTGAAAGGAAGGAACCGGTGTAGGGTTGCCTGGTGATGATCAAGTAGATAATTGTCCTGTTTGGTCTCGGATACTAACCCACGATCAGTCGTCCACAGAATTTTTCGGGCTGGTTACCAGTGTTGATCTGAAGCTGTAAAGGTAGATGGTAATCATCTTTTGATTGACCTTTCCTTGGTACTTTGGTTGACAGAGCAACTGGATCGCCTGAACAACTCATTATTGCCCCAGTTTCTGTTGGAGAAGAAGGTACCTATGAAGGTGTTTGATGACTGCCGTTTGTCAAATCTTCTTCTGGTAGGCAAGTGACGAGATGACAGGACATAGTCATATGCTTTGATCCCTAATTTTTGCCTGGACCTCCCTTTCGGGTTTTCAGCCCACCGGGATACCCATTTTTGCCCAAGCCGCCTTTTCAGGTTTTCGACTTGCCAAGTGTACAGATTTTTTTCATTTCATCCCTTCATTTTGCCCGAACCCTCTTGGTTCGCCGGGAAGCCCTTATTTTTGCCTAGGCGTGTCAACCTAGCGGGTCTTTGATTATGCGTAGTATTTTTTCGACTATGTCCATGCTCTCAGGTTGTAGGGAGGTGCCCCTGTTAGAAGTGTTTTGCCATGCTACCAGAAGATGTTTGATTAGGCAAGATTCGTTGCTGGAATGCCCCAAGTGACTCAGGCGGAGATTTGCCCCAGGCCGTTTGGCGTCTTGAGAGATTCCTTGGATCTTGACTGGACTGCCCCAGATGCTGGACAATGATCAGGCCATGCCCCTTGATTGGAAGTGCTTTTGTTCACTAGGTATTCATCGTGCGAATTTCCCTGTTGTTCAAACAAAAAGTCATATGCAAACAAAGTTATGTTAAAAATGCAAAGCTTATGTCTGTCTTGAAGTTTTTGAAAATGAATTTTTAGTACAACAAGCAAGTTTTGTAAATTGTGATGTCAACTCGTTATTTTACCACGAGCCTTAATGAGTCAGGATACCTTTGGTAACAGTATGCTTTCGAACTAACCCATGCTTCAGCTAGGACTTTTGAGGGTTATAACGTGGCCTGGTTCACGGTTTAAGAAACAAAGGATAAAGGCTCAAATTATTTGTACCCACCCGCTCTTCGTGATGTTCTTCAATCCTAAACTCGGCTGATCGTGCGTTAGACCTTATTTGAGTTTTTGTCCTGATATTCCCGTGATGGTTCGGATGTTGATAGTTTATTTTGAATAGGCAGTCATTTTTTTGTTTTTGTTGAGGGTTTGTATGACCTCTTTCTTTTTTTATTTTGTTATCCCTATTTTCTTTTGCCTGAATTGTTTCTTTTGTGATTACAGTCAGCGGGATGCCCCAGTTTTCTAAGTCTCCTTCATAGGTTTTGACTTATCGGGTTTTTATTTTTGAGATATAATGACTGCCTATCCTTATGATTATTCGGAATCATCACTGTCTTCTTTTTTTTTTGTAAGGACCTCTTTGGTGCCATTCGTCGTGCACTCTAGATCAACTGAGAAGACTACCCTGCCCCAGGTTATGATTAAGGGTTTTTATTTCGAAAAGAAAACTCCTACTTCTTTGGCTCAAAGGGGTTAACGAGGCATTATCTGCCTTATAACTCCAGTGTTTAGGAATTGAAACAATTCCTGTACCTCATCAGCGGGGTCTGTTCAAAAGCATACTGTAAAGATCGCGGTATCGTTTTCGTCATCCTCCCTCAAGAGGCTTAGAATTATTAATTGAGAGTTGACATCAAAAAAATTAAAGCAGTTTGTAAGATAGCGAATGCGAATATATTGATTCAAAATAGACATAAGCGATGCATTAATGGAATAACAACGTTTAACATGAATAAATGTTTAAACAATCAAAGAACAACACAACTTGAACATTCGAATGAACAAAAGTTTTCTAGTCTCAGGGCTTGTCACTTCGAATGGTGAGCCTTAGATGGATGGTAGAAAAACTCAGCCTGACCATCTTGTGTGAACTCCAGTGCTCCTTCATCAATCAGGTCCTGGATCTTGTTCTTCAGAGCCCAACACTCTTTTGTATCATGTCCTGGACTGGCAGAGTGGTAGGCACACCTTTTATTGGGATCATAGATAGGAGATGCTGTGTTGGGGTTCCGGGGATGAGCCCTTAATGTGATCAGATTCAACCTCAACAGGCGTTGTAAAGCTTGAAACAACGACATGTTGAGCTGGGTGAATTGCCTCCTGGGCTCGTCTGGCTGAAGCTGGTGAGGTTGATGCTGAATTTGAGACACCGGAGCCATTCGAAGAGCTCTCTTATCTTCTTGCCTCAAAGGTGGTTGAATGATGAATGGCCCTTCAACCTTAGATGTTTGCCCCAGTTGGTTACCCCGAAGCAGTTGGTTGACGAGAACCCCGAGCTCATCTTGTCTTTGAGCTAAACCTTGAATGGCAGTCACCTGCCCCAGCATCTGGGCTCTCATTGCGTCCACCTCGGCTTGCAGATGTTTCAGCCGTTCGTCCTTATCATCCTCAACATTGTTCCTGACCAAGGTCCCCATGAGAAGGGCTCTCAGCTCTTCCTGCCCCTTGGATAGATTCAGGAGGATTTCCTGGAACCGAGTCTCTTGAGCATGAAGGTCCTGGTTGTCTTGTGGGCAAGCCATTGCTGAAATAAACAGCGAAGAAGATTAAGCAACCTGTAGAAAAGGGTACCTGTAATGCAATTATATGTATGTATGCATGCAATGTTTTCAAGGACCTCGCAGGGTAGACAAGAAAATTGTTAGAGTTTGAATCCGGTGGCTTGATTGAAGGAACTTCCTGTTGTTGAGAGTCCTTCTTCAAGAGTCAAAGGCTCACCATATCAAGTGGGTCATAGCCCCTGACAACTTTGGCTAGAGGAAAATAAATCCCCTTTGCCCCTTGCTAGACAGTTGGTTCATCCTGACCTGCATCCCAGACCCTCGAGATCCTTGAAATGGGTTAGTCTTTATGCAAGATGTATGCAATGGTATGATGTTATGGTATGCATGGAGTGATGTAAGTAAACCCTGTTATGAGTCCTAATTAAGGACTGTTAACAAAATCTGTAAGAAACTCAGTAAACCCTGTTATGAGTCCTAATTAAGGACTATAAACAAAACCTGCAAGTAGTTCATGTGTCAGACAACAAGCATGCAAGTAGTCAAGTACGAAGGCACACATGTCACACAAAGAGCCCTTAGAGTTTAGGCCAGCATGAAGTTTGGGGTACTACCCTCTTGAAGTTGGTGGGCTCAAAACCTGTCCTATCAGAAGTAACCGGGTTCTAAGGGTCCCAATATCACTGGATTGCTTTCATTGTTCATCGTTTCGATTTAGCCACTGAACTGGCGACCGAAATATTCCAGGAAAGCAACCCTCAATTGAGTGTAGTATCGAGTATCAACCAACCTCGGACTGCACCAAAGTCAGTTATCTCACTACCCTAAAGAGGCCAAGATTGTTCAATTATGGTTCCTAAGGTCAGTTGATGCTTCACGACACCACGCGGAGGCCCCATACTCTCCTTGACTGAACTCAAGGGTTACCGGTACACACCAAAGTGCCACATCAACGTAGCAACTGCTTCAACCATGTCGGTATACCCCGCACAGTTCCCTCACAGTTTGTTGCTACCTAAAAGGTTTCCCCCAGATCCGGGTTAGGATCTATAGAACTCCCAAAAGAGGCCCACAATATTAAAGCAATCAAAACAGGCAATTGAAAACATAAGTATGATCTATCCTAAGGTACACCTCACTTTAAGTGTCCCCAGCAGAGTCGCCAGTTCTGTGATCGGTGGATCTGGAACTGACTGTTTTAACGCTGGTTCTCGAAATGTCGCGGAAGCAAGAGTCTCCACCGTCTTTTATTTTCTCCAAATGGAAAGGACAAAAGCACAGAAAAATTCCTTATAGAGATTGCTCTCGGTTCGGGAGGTAGATTTATAGAAAGGGAAGGTGTTAGCACCCTTTCTATCCATGGTTATCCATGGGCTCTTAGATACTTGCTCATTGTGTTTTCAAAATTGTTTGTTTGCTTTTCAACTGTGGGTTTGAAAAAGTTTCTTTGAAAATTTCAGTTCGACTCTTGTATCAATCCTCAAGAGTGTTTGAAAAGTTGCTTTCGAAAGCTTTTTGAAAAGGTGTCGGTGTGAAAAGAAGTTTGATTTGTTTTTGAATAGAGCAAGTATCTACGAGAATCTACCTACCCTAAGGAATTCGTCTGTGTAAATGTCCTTAAAGTAGTGTCATCCCACCATTGAGAGGTAGGTAGCACTACCGTTGGAGGTGTTCGGGTCAATTCGAGGGTTCGGGACATGGTGATCATCGGAGCAATAGGAAGACACCTTAGAAGCTACCCTCATGTCATGTTCATGGACATGAGGACTTACTAAAACATCCTCTACTCGACGACCACCTTTCGAGGGGCAAGGCAACAGTGCGGCGTACCCTAGGGGTGGTGTGTGATTTGTGTGTCGTTTTCGGATTATTTTGTCTTGTCATGCATTAGTGATCTACGCTTGTTATTATTTTTGGCATTCATTCTTTCATGCAAATTATTAACAGTTAAAGAAAGGCGAGAAGGTAAAAGTCCTACGCTATTACAAAGGCGCGGGTCTACATCGCCAAATTAATCCAAGACCCGATTTGAAATAAAATAAAATGCGGAAAGATAAATGTCTAATTAATCTATTACACAGCTTTGGGATAAATACATTATATTCACAAAAGAAATAAAAGTAAAATGCGAGAAGAAGTAAAGTCGGGAATGCGAGGGCGTTGGACCCTCTTAAGGAAATTAAATTACAATTAATAAATTAATTAAGTTAAATGAGAAAAGGAAATTATTTTTGAGTTTTTTGTATTTATGGATTTTAGTAAGAAAATTAAATGAAATTAAAACCCTAATTCTAAACTATTTTTAATTTATTAAAAAAAATGTTTAAATTTAACCTAGTTTTAATCTAATTATTTAATGGCAAATTTATTTACAAAATAAATAATTAATTATTAATAATGGCAAAAGAAAAGAGAAAAAAAAGATAAAAGTATTTAAAACCCGAATTCTACATATTTTTAGTTTATTAAAAAAAAACATTAAAATTAAACCTAGAATTAAAAACTAAATTAATTAATAAAATTTATTTACAAAAATGTTAGTGAATTAAACATAAAAACATATTTTTATTTTTATAGTTTCTGATTTTTTTATTATTTTTTTATGTTAAAGAAAAAAGTTAATTTAAAGAATTAAACTAAAACTAAATAAAACAAATAAAATAGAAAAAAATAAAGAGAATAAAAAATACAAACCAATGGGGGGTGTTGACCCCAATTTGGAGGTTATGTTGTGAGCAATTAGGCCCAATTATTGGTGGCCTGGTTGACTTTTGGTGGTCACGTGTGGACCCCTGGACTGAGGTGCACCATGGAAATCATGCCTTGGCTTTTGGATTGATCTCAGTGGCCATGTGGCACGCTTGGATAGTGGACGTATGGTGAACCCCTGGAATGCACGCTGCGTAGGATCATGGAAAACAAAATAATATGAGAAAGGGAGGGGACCTGGGAATCGAACCCAGGTCCCAATGCTTACCAAGCCTTTTGTCCACCAACTGAGCCATTAGCGCATTTGTAATATAATATGACAAATAAACAACATAATGTAAAACAATGGTTAGTGGCGTTTTTCGCGCGAAATTCAAACGCGCCTGTGAGCAACGGACACGTCCTCCATCTTCTTCATGCTGCCTGCAAAATAAAAAGAGATAGCGGGGGTTTTAAACCCCCACTAAATGGTAAACGTGAAAATAGAGAATAGGCCCTGGTTTATCATAAATTGATCGCGAGGTATGGGATTGATTAGTCATGAGCTTCTGGTTTCAATGGTGTGGGTCTGGCGTCTCAATTTTTCCTGAAGAGGAAAGCCCTAATTTTACAGCTTTGAAACCCTAACGAGCTCCAATGGCAACTTTGCATATAGGCTATAAAAACTTAATTAGAATACACCATTAGCTTTAGAATGATTAGATTAGTATAAATCAATATCAAAAACACATGAAAAATGCATGGAATTCGGGATGCGATTATGAATATTTTACAGAAAAGTGGGACTCCTATCTACCAATTCTTGATGCGTGGGGACTGGAAAAGAATGCAGAAAGCTTCCTTGATGCCTTGGCAAGCTATTGGAATCCTTATTTCGCTTTGAATTGCACTCTATGTGTGTTTTCAGTTTTCAACTTTTTCACAAAAAATGCAAAAAGTGTATGAGGTCTGAGGCGCAGCTTGAAGGTTCTTCTGATTAGGTTTAGCATCCTGTATATGTATGGGACGAATTAGGGTAAGAAATTGAGTCCAAAAACCCTTTGCATTGATGAATCCAATATTTGATTTCGATGGAATCTTTTCAAATCTTTTTCATGTGTTTTTGATACCAATCATGGCCAAACCTTTCCAAATTGGGTGTGCACGAATCTTGAGGTTTTATTGGAGAGAATATGCTGCAAAAAGGGATTAAAAAACATGGTTTTCTATTTTTGTCATATTTTATTTCATTAAATGAATTAATAGTGATTAAAAATTCAAATAAATAATAAAAAATGATGAAATAATTTCCCTTTGGGCCAAATGGTCGTGCATAACCTTTGGATGATGATTCTTGGAAGAAAATGTGGCCCATTAGCAATTTTGTGGCATTTGAAGTAAAGTTGACTTTTCAAAATTCCCAAAAATTTCCCAACTTCCACAAGGCATATCTTGCTCAATGTTTAAGCTTTGATCATGTTCTTGGACATTTTGGAAAGGTCTTGAAGTCCTCTAACCAAGGCCTTTGGTCCCATGTCATTTTGATTTACCAATCTCATGTTATGGTCTTTGACTTAAAGTCCCTTTTTTGTTGACTTTTGAAAATGACCTATAATGTTGAGATTGATAACTTTTTGTGAGAGAATTTCTTGGACTTGAAGTGTGAAGAGGAGTTGTATGGAATGTCTTTCTCTTCAAAATGAGCTTTGGATGGAATTTTTCTGATAAACCATGTGGAAGTTATGCCTTGGTCAAGTTACAGTTGACTTTTTTCAACTGTCCAAATATGGAAACTTTTGCATCTTGAGACTTTTAGAGCCATGCCTTGAGAATCATGATCAAGAATTGATAAAATGATGTTTGTGGCTTCAAAATAAGATGTTGATCAAAAATTTGGACTTTTGACTGTCAAATGACCATTTTGCCCCTGCAGTTGGCTGCTGAGCAATTAGGGTTTTTGACTGTGCAATTTTGTGCTGTGAGTCTTGAAACTTGACATGAGGATACTTGACAACGTTTGTAGGCATGTGGGACTTGTTTGGACCCTTGGAAACTTCAATTTATTTGCCAGAACTAAAACCCTAGTTTTTGACTATTAGGAGGCCCTTGAACTGTGTAACTCTTGGAGAGATTTTGAAGCATGCTCTTTGCAAATCTTGAAGAATATGGGAGGGCAAATTTTGGAGTACAACAAGGGGGAAAGATTCAAGTTAAGGGGATTGGTTATGCAAAGGGAAGGAATTAGCACCCTAAACATCTACAGTACTCCGCAGGAACCTCTTTGTAAAATCTGTAAATTTTGGCTATAAAATATTGTATGTAAAATAGATGGTGGAGGTGAGAAAAGAAATATATTTTTTATGATTTTTGCACCCGCCGCGGTTGCGAAGCATTAGTGCCTACGTACCACCTTTCGTGTAATAGGGGATTAGGGTACACGTAGTTCACCTTTTTAAAACAATTTAAAACACAAGTGTGTTGGTTAATTTTATGAGATAAGACATCATCGTCATTGTCCGTGTGGAAAATATACTTACTACCTACAATCATGAGAGAGGAGAATTTGAATCATATCAAAGTGGAGGATATGACTTGGATTTTAAAATCAACAATGCCTCACTCAACACCCAAGTCTAAAATATCTCACTCCACTACATATTGTAGAAGTATATTTGTTTTCATCACTACAAGGATTGATTGACTTTTAGTCTTCTCACAAAAAATGTCGAGGTATTATTAAGTTGATTGAAGTTTATTTATGAAAAGGTTTTGAAAATGCATGGGCCTAGGTCCAAGTTTATTATGAAAGTGGTTCAAGTTTTAAAAAAAAACAAGAACAGTTTCCAAAAGGAGAGAGAAGAATTTTAAAATTTAAAGAAGATGGGAGGAGAAGAAGAGACTATCCTAAAACATAAGGTAAAATCTAGGGATAAGAACCATCTAACCAACAAGAAGCCAATACTTGACATTATGAGTCAAGATAGAATTCTCATTCTTTGGATTGAAACCAAGCAAGAAAAGATACTAAACCTCCTGAGAGAACCAAACTTCAAGTGTATCAAGTCTTCACAAAAATTGGGCAGAGTAACGGCTATATACGGGTGAATTCCATATTACAAACAAAGAATGTAATCATAATAACCTGCACAAAAAACAAATAAACAACCCAATGTCTTGAGGTAAACCTCAAGAACTTCAGACAAAATATCAATTAAGGTCACAAGGTCTCCAACATAGGTCAAGGTTTCTAATACTAAGACCAAGAAGTCCAGTACTCCATAATGCCAAGGATAGTAACCAAATAGTCCAAGTATTATTAAATCATTTTATGGTTCATGTTGATTATTAGGTGTCTTAAAAGAAAAAAGGAAAGCTCAAGTGAGCAAAATAAAAATAACAAGAATATAAATACTCAAATGAGCAAAATAAAAATGGCATAAAATGTAATGCTTAAAGTAAATGGTACATAAAGCATAAAAATAAAGCATAAAGTAAAACAATTTAATAATTAGTGGTTAGTTGGATGACCATCTTGAAACTTGCATTTGGAACTCATTAGAGGATTGGTAGAACCAAAGCCTACACACAACAAGTTGCATTTGCTTTTTGTCAAGTATATCATCCATTTGGAATACTCAAAAGTATCATTTAATGATCAACGATGTTTAAGTGATCCGCATTGACCAAAAGTGTGTAGATCCATTAGAGGATTGGTAGAACCAAAGCCTCCATACAATGAAACTCAAGGTTATTGGATCAAAGAGATCAAATCAGCATACTTGGGCTTGCAAACATAGGTTTGGGCCACGAATGATTATTTATTCGAATCGGTACAAAATTTAGTGCTATGTTAAGCAATCGTAAGTGGACTTATATAGAAGTCGCACCTATTTTGAGATCGGTCAATAGCAATCTATGCACCATTTGTTTTGAGACATGATATAGAGATCATGCTCCAATAATAATTAGTGCAATAAGAAAGGGATAAGATGAAGAAGGATGGGAAAGAATATACAAACCAGATTTTAATTAAAATTTAATTAAACTATTATTAAAATCATTCATCCATTTTTTGTGGAGTTAGGCTCAACACCATGGATCCAATGATGTTAATAAAGTTCATGATCTAAAACTCAACACAAGATCAGCCAGAGAATAATCACAAAATAATATTACATTTAATATATATATATTAAAAAAGGTTTTTAAAATGTTTTAAAATAGAAATTAGAATGAAAAATATCAACTATGTGCAAACTAATCAATAAATATTAAGTAAGACCATAGAAAAATAAAAAATGAACTCAAATATTTTTATAAAATTTTTGGTAATTTTTTAAAGTCAGAAACTATTTTTAAAATTAAAAGAAATGAGTAAAATAAACCAAAAATGATAAAAAAAAATACCAAAGTCAGAAATAAAAAATAAATGAAGTCACCAATATTTGTCACAATATCATTGGGTCATTCCATATTTTTTCAGAATTAAAAAATATATAAAAGTATTTTTAAACATTTAAAAAAATTCAAATAAAGTGAAAATTTATAAAAAATAACAAAACACAAAATAAAATTATGAAAAAACAAAAATCAGAAAGAAAACAATATGTGATCGGTGGATCTGGAACTGACTGTTTAACGCTAGTTCGCGAAATGTCGCGGAAGCAAGAGTCGACACCGTCTTTTATTTTCTCCAAATGGAAAGGACAAAAGCATAGAAAAATTCCTTATAGAGATTGCTCTCAGTTCGGGAGGTAGGTTATAGAAAGGGAAGGTGTTAGCACCCTTTTTATCCATGGTTATCCATGGGCTCTTAGATACTTGCTCATTTGTGTTTTCAAAAATGGTTTGTTTGCTTTTCAATTGTGGGTTTTAAAAAAAGTTTCTTTGAAAATTCCAGTTCGACTCTTGTATCAGTCCTCAAGAGTGTTTGAAAAATTGCTTTCGAAAGCTTTTTGAAAATGTGTCGGTGTGAAAAGTATTTTTGAGTTTGTTTTGAAATTAGAGCAAGTATCTAGAGTCGTCTACCTACCCTAAGGAATTCGTCTGTGTAAATGTCCTTTAAAGTAGTGTCATCCCACCATTGAGAGGTAGGTAGCACCACCGTTGGAGGTGTTCGGGTCAATTCGAGGTTCGGGACATGGTGATCACCAGAGCAATAGGAAGACACCTTAGAAGCTACCCTCATGCCAGGTTCCCGGATCATGAGGACTTACTAAGACATCCTCTACTCGACGATCACCTTTCGAGGCAAGGCAACAGTGAGGCGTACCCTAGGGGTGGTGTGTGATTCGTGTGTCATATTCATTTGCATTTATCTTGTTCATGTCAAAGTGATCTATGCGTTTGTTTTTATTTTAGGCCATTCATTCTTGCATGCATTTATTTAACAGTTAAAAAGATGCGGAAAATTAAAAGTTCTAAACTATTACAAAGGCGCGGGTCCACATCGCCAAATTAAAATCCAGGACCCGATTTGACAGAAAGTAAATAAAGTAAAGTGCGAAAGATAAATATTACACGGCTTTGGGAGAGGTACATAAATAATTAAAAGAAAAAGAAATAAATACGCGAATTGAATTAAAATTAGAAACGAGGGCGTTGGACCCTTTTTGCGAAATTAAATTAAATGATGAAAATTAAAATGAAAGGGAATTATTTTTGGTATTTTTGTATTTTATGACTTTAATGAAATTGAATTAAATTGAGAAATTAACCCTAATTCTAATTTTTTATTTATTAAGAAAAATATTAAAGTTAAACCTAAATTAACCTAATTAATTACATGGTAATTTAATTACAAAAATAAATAATATTTAATTATTAATAATGGTGAAAAAAAGAATAAAAGTAATTAAAATAATTAAACCTAATTTCTACAAATTTTTGAGTTAATTAAGAAAATGCTTGAATTAAACCTAATTTAATAGCTAAAATTAATGAACAATATTTATTTACAAAATATTAAGATATTAAATAAGAATACTTATTTTTGTCTTTTTTGATTTTATATTGTTTTTATATTTTTTTATAAAAATATTAAATTAAAGGAATTAATAAATAAAAGAAATAATTGAATCAAAATAAAAAAATAATGAAAAGAACATTGCAAACCTAGGGGGGTCTGTCCCCAAATAGGAGGTTTTTGCTTAGCAATTTGGGCCCAATTGTCCCTGGCCTTGTGGACTTTTCAGGATGCGTGTGAGTGCGTTGACTGAGGTTTACCATGTTCCTCAAACTATGGCCTTTTGATTGATCTTGGCATGTGCGTGGCGAACTGGACCGTGAGTTGTATGGTGGACGCTAGCACTGAAACTACACGTAAGTATTAATTGAAAAATAATATGGAAAGGGTGAGGGACCTGGGGCTCGAACCCAGGTCCCAGGGGTTACCACTAAGACGCTTTGCCAACTGCTCCACTTTGTCTCTTTGTTTATAATATAACTAACAAATAACATAAGCAAACATAAGGATTAGTGGACTTTTAGCGCGAATTTTTAAATGAACCAACCGCTGCCTTCCACTTCATCATCTTCTTCGTGGTTTGTATTTTCCCTGAAACAAAAGATGGTTAGCGGGGGTTTTGAACCCCCCCAAAATATGCAGCTTTTGATAATAGCGATTAAGCCATGGTAGTACATAAATTAGGCGTGAGGGTTGATTTGTTTTCGTCCAAGCACGCTGAATTCATTCATGGCATTATGGTGTTCTAATTTTATGGCTTTTAGAAACGCCCAATTTGGAACTCAAGGAACCCTAGCCTGCATCAATGGTGGAATCGTGTATAGCACATGAAAACTTAATTGAATTATGTAGTTAGCTTCAGAATTAGTCAAGGAAAATAAATCAATAATCAAAAATTGCTAAAGATGCATGAATCGAGATGCAAGAATGTAAAATATTTTATGTACAGGTCACCATCATTCTCACGTTTCTTGGTGTTAGGATGGTTGGTTTTGATTTGAAAACCTTCCTTGAAGCCTCAGGAAGGTGATGGAACAAGTCTTTTTGCTTGAATCGGCCTGTAACCTAGTTTTCAGTTTCCAATTTTTTGGCAAAAAACTCAAGTTTCTCTATGCTTTTCTGGCGCAGCTGGGACCTTCTATGCATTAGGGTTGCACTATCTATATATGTGTGAAGGTTTTAGGTCAAAGAAATCAAACAAAAACCTTTGCATTCATGACTTTCAAGATTTGATTTTCAAGAATCTTTTCCAATATTTCTTCATGTCTATTTGGTACAAATCATGGCCAATCACTTCAATTCCTTCCATATATGATCATGCACGAAATTTTAAGCCTATTCCATGCACAAAAAGATTTGATTGCATTGGTTTGGTATTTTTCATGTATTTTAATTAATTAAATGAATTATTAATAATAAAAAATCCAAATAAATAAATAAAAATGATAAAAAACTTCCCTTTGGGCCACATGGTCGTGCACATGCCTTGGGTGATGAATTGTGGAAGAAAAAGAGGCCCATTAGCATTTTTAGGTCATTTGAATCAATGTTGACTTTTTAAAATATCCAAAAATTTCCCAACTTCCACAAGGCATAACTTGCTCAATTTTTAAGCTTTGCTCATGTTTTTGGACATTTTGGAAAGGTATTTCAGTCCTATAACCAATGCCGTTGGTCCAATGTCATTTTGATTTACCAATCTCAAGTTATGGCCTTTGACTTAAAGTCCCTTTTTGTTGACTTTTGAAAATGACCTATAATGTTGAAATTGATAACTTTTTGTGAGAGCATTTCTTGGACTTGAAGTATGAAGAGGAGTTGTAGGAAATGGCTTTCTCTTCAAAATGAGCTTTGGATGGAATTTTTCCGATAATCCATGTGGAATTTATGCCCTGGTCAATTTACAGTTGACTTTTTCAACTGTCCAAATATGGAAACCTTTGCATCTTGATGATTTTTGAGCCAAGCTTTGAGAATCATGATCAAGCATTGATCAAATGATGTTTGTGGCTTCAAAATAAGATGTTGACCAAAAATTTGGACTTTTGACTGTCAAATGACCATTTTGCCCCTACAGTTGACTATAGTGCAATTAGGGTTTTTGATTGTGCAATTTTGTGCTGTAAGTCTTGAAACTTGGTATGAGGATGCTTGACCATATTTGTAGGCATGTGGGACTTGATTGGACCCTTGGAAACTTCATCTTCTTTGTCAGAACCAAAACCCTAATTTTTGACTGTTAGGAGATCCTTGAACTGTGCAACCCTTGGGGAGATTTTGAAGCTTTGACTTGGCAAATTTTGAAGAATATGGGAGGGCAAATTTTGGGGTACAACAGTTTCCCCTGTTCAATCTTCTTAGACCTGAGGATGCAGATTGGCTGACGTGCCTTTCGTAATCCGAGGGTGGAAGATGATTGAACACTAGAGTGCCCAGAAATTTGCGCTCACATAGTAGTAGTGTGATGATGGGGAATGGGCTTATAGATGCCATTTGGAGATTAATGGATAGGATGATGGGCTTATAGATGCCATGCTAAGAGATGATGGAGAGTGGATGGGCTTATAGATGCCATCTGGATGTTGATCGCATAAGAGATTCCTTAGCGAGAACCTGCGTACCTGCAAAAGAAAGATGAGTACCTGACATGTTGCAGGAGCTGGTCTCCAAATTCTTTGTATAGATGTGTCCTGACTGGTTACAGGAGCTGGATCTGGAGCTTCAAACGGTGATGAATGAACCAGAGATGGTTACTACCTCAACAGGAACGGTGAGAGAACCTTGGATGACTTTAACCTCAACAGCAATCGTTGAGAAAATCTTGGATAACTTCAACTTCAACAGCAATCGTTGAGAGAAACTTGGGACGACTACTACCTCCGCAGTATCGGGGAGAGAATCATAGGCGACTACAACCTCAACAGCAATCATTGAGAGAATCATTGGGCGACTTCGACTTCAACAGCAATCGTTGAGTGAATCTTGGGATGATTACTACCTCCGCAGTATCGGGGAGAGAACCATAGGCAACTACAACCTCAACAGCAATCATTGAGAGAATCTTGGATAACTTCTACTGAGTCTTTATCAGGGAAATCTGTTAGGGGTCGATTTAGCTGGACTAGAGAAGGCCTTGGACTGGATAAGAAACAGAAAATCTTAGGGTCGATTAACTGAACCGGTCTAGGTCTTGAAATCTTCAACTGGAATAAGTGTCAGAACGTCGCCATGCCTGGGTCACATCCGAGCTATATCTAGAAGGGAATCTGGAAGCAGTGTCAGAACGTCGCCATATCTGGGTCACATCTGAACTATATCTAGAAGGAAATCTGGAAGAAGTATCAGAACGTTGCCATATCTGGGTCACATCTGAACTATATCTAGAAGGAAATCTGGAAGAAGCATCAGAACGTCGCCATATCTGGTTCACATCTGAACTATATCTAGAAGGACATCTGGAAGAAGTATCAGAATGTTGCCATATCTGGGTCACATCTGAACTATATCTAGAAGGAAATCTGGAAGCAGTATCAGAACGTTGCCATATCTGGTTCACATCTGAACTATATCTAGAAGGAAATCTGGAAGAAGTATCAGAACGTCGCCATATCTGGTTCACATCTGAACTATATCTAGAAGGAAATCTGGAAGAAGTATCAGAACATTGCCATATCTGGTTCACATCTGAACTATATCTAGAAGGAAATCTGGAAGAAGCATCAGAACGTCGCCATATCTGGTTCACATCTGAACTATATCTAGAAGGAAATCTGGAAGAAGTATCAGAACGTCGCCATATCTGGTTCACATATGAACTATATCTAGAAGGAAATCTGGAAGAAGTATCAGAACGTCGCCATATCTGGTTCACATCTGAACTATATCTAGAAGGAAATCTGGAAGAAGCATCATAACGTCGCCATATCTGGTTCACATCTGAACTATATCTAGAAGGAAATCTGGAAGAAGTATCAGAACGTTGCCATATATGGTTCACATCTGAACTATATCTAGAAGGAGTTGCGATAGTTGATAGTAATCGTCTTTGTATTGACCTTTCCTGAAAGGTAAAGCATTAGTTGTATGCAAGATCATGATGCATGAACCGCATGATTTCTACATGTCCTCAAAATTAATGAGATTCGTGTAGTATGATGCATATGCATGCTATAATGTATGAAGATGCGATGTTTATGAACATATGTTTTCGTCTTAGGAAAATAAATCCTTGACGAGTGCCGGGAAGTCACTCCTGGGCTGCGGTTGAAGAATAGATTTTTGCCTCCGCTGGGGATGATAGTTGCAAGAATACCGGTGGGAGAAGATAACTCCGTCAGGGAATGAACTTGGCGAATGGATTACTCTGCGGGGAGAAAAGTACTCTAGTAATCTTGCTGGGGAGAAATACTCTGTGGGGAGAGAGATACTTTGCTGAGTTGTTGATAATAACTTGCTGGGGATACCCTTGCTGTGTTGGAAGTGTTGATAGACTTCGCTGGGAATAAGAAGACTTCACCGAGGACGATCTCTCTGTGGCTTTTGGCTGAGGATAACCCAGTTATATCCTGGTAAGGAAATAACTCTTTGAATAAAGCCGGGGGATGCGTTCGTGCTCTGCGAGGGATAAGCTTCCAGAATCTACTAGGGATAAGCTTACTGCTTAGGGAGATGAATTCCAACTTTCCTGGGGAACTAGATTGGACTCTCTTGGGGAAGTTTTGAATTGTACCGGTTATGTTCTTCAACGGAACCTACCTTGATACCTTGGAGGACAGAACAATCAGATTGCTTAGACAACTCTTTATTGCCACTGTTTCTATGGGGGAGGCACCTGTGGGATGATGATAATTGTTGAGGGTCAAACCTTCTTCAGGTAGGCAGGTGACAAGATGACAGGACATAGTCGTACGCTTTGATCCCTAACTTTTGCCTGGACCGCCCTTTCGGGTTTTCAGTCCACTGGGATACCCATTTTTTCCCAAGCCGCCTTTTCAGGTTTTCGACTTGCCGGGTATACAGATTTTTCATTTCATCCCTTCATTTTGCCCGAACCCTTTTGGTTCGTCGGGAAGCCCTTATTTTTGCCTAGGTGTGTCAACCTAGCGGGTCTTTGATTTTGCATAGTATTTTTTCGACTATGTCCATGCTCTCAGGATGAAGGGAGTTGCCCCTGTCAGAAGTGTTTAGTCACTAGGTATTCCTCGTGCGAATTTCCCTGTTGTTCAAACAAAAAGTCATATGCAAACAAAGTTATGTTAAAAATGCAAAGCTCATGTCTGTCTTGAAGATTTTAAAAATGAATTTTGTCGTAAAACAATGTGATGTCAACTCAAGATTTTACAGCGAGCCTTCAGGAGTCAGGATACCTTTCATAACAGTATGCTTTCGAACTAACCCATGCTTCAGCTAGGACTTTTAAGGGTTATAACGTGGCCTGGTTCACGGTTTAAGAAACAAAGGATAAAGGCTCAAATTATTTGTACCCACCCACTCTTCGTGATGTTCTCCAAACCTAAACTCAGTTGATCATACGTTAGACCTTGTTTGAGTCTTTGCTCTGATTTCCCGGTGATGATTCGGATGTTGATAACTTATTTTGAATAGGCAGTCATTTTTTGTCGAGGGTTTGTAAGACCTCTTTCTTCTTTTTTTTGACTTTGTTATCCCTATTTTTTGCCTGAACTGTTTCCTTTTTTGGAATTACAGTCAGCGGGATGCCCCGGCTTTGTAAGTCTCCTTCATGGGTATTTTGACTTATTGGGCTTCTTTTTTTTTTATAATGACTGCCTATCCTTGTGATTATTCGGAATCATCACTGTCTTCCTTTTGTAAGGACCTCTTTGGTGCCATTCGTTATGCACTTGGATCAACTGAGAGAACTACCCTGCCCCAGGTTATGATTAAGGGTTTTAAATTTCGAAAAGAAAAACTCCTACTTCTTTGGCTCAGAGGGGTTGACGAGGGATTATCTTCCTTATAACTCCAGTGTTTAGGATTTGAAACAATGCCTGTACCTCATCAGCGGGGTCTATTCAAAAGCATACTGTAAGGATCGTGGTATCGTTTTCGTCATCCTCCCTCAAGAGGCTTAGAATTATTAACCGAGAGTTGATCATCACAGAAAAATGAAAAGAATTTTGAATATAATGAAAACAATTGTATTAATTCCCAAAACAGACATATGCGATGCATTGATAGAATAAAAGAGTTTGCTATGACATTAATTGTTTGTATGAGTAAAGAAAAATACAACTCGGAAATTCAAATAAACAAAAGGTCTTTAATGATTGGGCAACGGAGCAGTGATTATGTTCGGAGTCTCAGGCACTTCAAACTGAATCTCTCCGGCGTCGATCATGTCTTGAATCTTGTTCTTGAGAGGCCAGCAGTTGTCCGTAGTATGCCCCGGGCTATCAGAATGATATGCGCACCTATCGTTGGGATGATAGTTAGGAGCAGAAGTGTTCGGATTCCGAAGAGGAGCCCTTAAGGTGATCAGCCCTGCCTTCAACATTTGTTGTAGTGCTTGATCCAGCGACATGTTGATCTTGGTGAACTGTCGTTTGGGTGCGACCTCCTTGCGCTGCTGCCCCTGTCCTTGTTGAGCAGGTCTAGGATTGGAGATCTGGGTTGCCCCTACCTCATGACGGCTCTTTTTACCGTGCACAGCATTGGACTCTTTCTTTCCATGATGAGGCTTTTTATCAGCAGGTGCAGCCTCTTGAATCTTCCCAGACCTGATGCCCGCTTCTATTCGCTCTCCAGTCAAGATAAGATCTGTGAATCCAGCAGACGAATTCCCAATCAGATGGTTATAGAATGGACCAGACAGGGTCCCCAGGAACATGTCCACAAGTTCACGGTCAGTCAGCGGTGGTTGTACCCTTCCAGCCAGGTCTCTCCATTTCTGCACATACTCTTTAAAACCTTCTCCCGATCCTAGCGACATACCCTGGAGTTGGGTACACGTAGGAGCGAGGTCGGCATTGTACTGATACTGCTTGTAAAAAGCAGTAGCCAACTCCTCCCAGTTACGAACCTTGGTTCCATCCAGCTGATAGAACCATTCGAGGTGAGTCCCTGAAAGACTTTCCTGGAAGAAGTGGATCCACAAGTTCTTGTCCATAGTATACGGTTGAATCTTCCGCACATAAGACTTGAGATGCAGCCTGGGACAGGATGCCCCATCGTACTTAGCAAAAGAGGGTGCTTTGAATTTGTGTGGGATCACCACACCAGAAGTTAGACCCAAATCTCCGAAATCCAAACCAGGTACTTGTTGAATTTCCATTGCATTCAGACGGTCTTCCAACTGCTTGTACTTGTCTTCAGCAGGAGGGTATTGTTCGTCGTTGAAATCTGTCTCGTTGTCGGAGACCACTGGACTAGGCACCTCTCTCTCATGGTGACTGCCTTCCCTCACAGATGGAGTGGTTCTCTCAGCTTCATTATGTAGTGTGTTCCCAGATCTGCGTCTAGGGTTGAAGAAAACAGTCCTCTTCTTCTTCTTCTTCAAGAGCAGAGTCTTCAGGTCTTGTTGCCCCTGGGCCAAATTCATGATCAGCTCTTGGAACTGGGCATTCTGAGCCTGGAGGGCCTTGATGGACTGCTCAGTTGATGATTCAGGATTTATGACGATCGGCTGAAATAAACAGCGAAGAGGGTAAGCAACCTGTCAAAAGGATACCTGCAATGCAATGATATGTATGATATGCATGCAATGTTTTCAAGGATCTCGCAGGGTAAACAAGAAAACCGTTAGAATTTGAATTCGGTGGCTTGATTGAAGGAACTGCATATTATTGAGAGTCCTTCGTCAAGGGTCAAAGGCTCACCATATCCAGTGGGTCATAGCCCCTGACAACCTTGGCTCGGGGAACTTTCTTCAAGTGTCAAAGCTCACCATATCAAGTGGGTCATAGCCCCTGACAACTTTGGCTAGAGGAAAATAAATCCTCCTTGCCCCTTGCTAGATGTTTGATTTATCATGACCTGCATCACAAGCCTTTGAGATCCTTGAAATGGGTTAGGATGTATGCAATGGTATGATGTTATGGTATGCATGGGGTAATGTAAGTAACCCTGTTATGAGTCCCAATTAAGGACTGCAAACCAAAACCTGCAAGAAACTCAAGTAAAACCTGTCATGAGTCCCAATTAAGGACTATAAACAGAACCTGCAAGTAGTTAGTACACCCTGTTATGAGTCCCAATTAAGGACTATAAACAAAACCTGCAAGAGACTTAGTAAACCCTGTTACGAGTCCCAATTAAGGACTATAAACAAAACCTGCAAGTAGTTCATGTGTCAGATAGATAACAAGCATGCAAGTAGTCAAGTACGAAGGCACGCAAGTCACACAAGAGAAGCCCTTAGAGTTTAAGGCCAGCATGAGGTCTGGGTATTACCCTCTTGAAGTTGGTGGGTTCATACCTGTCCTATCAAAGTAACCGGGTTCTTAGAGGATCCCAATATCATTGACTACCCTCAATCGGTCATAACTCCAGCATCGCAATCTTTTCTTGCGGCCAGAACCATCACGAGAGTTTAGCCTCAATGGGCGTAGCATACTGCTACTGTTCTAATGGCCAAGTTGTGTCATTTAAGGTTCTAAGGTTGTTGGTGCTTAATGACTCCTCAGAAGACCCATATTCTCCTCGTTGCAACACAAGGGATATCGGTACAGACCAAGGTGCCACACCAATGTAGCCACTGTTTCACCCGTGTCGGTCTACGCCGGACAGGTCCCTCACAGCTTATGCTACCTAAACAGGGTATCCCCAGATCCGGGTTAGGATCTATGTAACTCCCATGCAACCCACAAATTTAAAGCAGACAAGTCAATACAATTGAAAACACAGTTATGAACTAACCCTAAGGTACACCTCACTTTAAGTTTAAGTCCCAAGCAGAGTCGCCAGTTCTGTGATCGGTGGATCTGGAACTGACTGTTTAACGCTGGTTCGCGAAATGTCGCGGAAGCAAGAGTCGCCACCGTCTTTTATTTTCTCCAAATGGAAAGGACAAAAGCACAGAAAAATTCCTTATAGAGATTGCTCTCGGTTCGGGAGGTAGGTTATAGAAAGGGAAGGTGTTAGCACCCTTTCTATCCATGGTTATCCATGGGCTCTTAGATACTTGCTCATTTGTGTTTTCAAAAATGGTTTGTTTGCTTTTCAATTGTGGGTTTTAAAAAAAGTTTCTTTGAAAATTCCAGTTCGACTCTTGTATCAGTCCTCAAGAGTGTTTGAAAAATTGCTTTCGAAAGCTTTTTGAAAATGTGTCAGTGTGAAAAGTATTTTTGAGTTTGTTTTGAAATTAGAGCAAGTATCTAGAGTCGTCTACCTACCCTAAGGAATTCGTCTGTGTAAATGTCCTTTAAAGTAGTGCCATCCCACCATTGAGAGGTAGGTAGCACCACCGTTGGAGGTGTTCGGGTCAATTCGAGGTTTGGGACATGGTGATCACCAGAGCAATAGGAAGACACCTTAGAAGCTACCCTCATGCCAGGTTCCCGGATCATGAGGACTTACTAAGACATCCTCTACTCGACGATCACCTTTCGAGGAAAGGCAACAGTGAGGCGTACCCTAGGGGTGGTGTGTGATTCGTGTGTCATATTCATTTGCATTTATCTTGTTCATGTCAAAGTGATCTATGCGTTTGTTTTTATTTTAGGCCATTCATTCTTGCATGCATTTATTTAACAGTTAAAAAGATGCGGAAAATTAAAAGTTCTAAACTATAACAAAGGCGCGGGTCCACATCGCCAAATTAAAATCCAGGACCCGATTTGACAGAAAGTAAATAAAGTAAAGTGCGAAAGATAAATATTACACGGCTTTGGGAGAGGTACATAAATAATTAAAAGAAAAAGAAATAAATACGCGAATTGAATTAAAATTAGAAACGAGGGCGTTGGACCCTTTTTGCGAAATTAAATTAAATGATGAAAATTAAAATGAAATGGAATTATTTTTGGTATTTTTGTATTTTATGACTTTAATGAAATTGAATTAAATTGAGAAATTAACCCTAATTCTAATTTTTTATTTATTAAGAAAAATATTAAAGTTAAACCTAAATTAACCTAATTAATTACATGGTAATTTAATTACAAAAATAAATAATATTTAATTATTAATAATGGTGAAAAAAAGAATAAAAGTAATTAAAATAATTAAACCTAATTTCTACAAATTTTTGAGTTAATTAAGAAAATGCTTGAATTAAACCTAATTTAATAGCTAAAATTAATGAACAATATTTATTTACAAAATATTAAGATATTAAATAAGAATACTTATTTTTGTCTTTTTTGATTTTATATTGTTTTTATATTTTTTATAAAAATATTAAATTAAAGGAATTAATAAATAAAAGAAATAATTGAATCAAAATAAAAAAATAATGAAAAGAACATTGCAAACCTAGGGGGGTCTGTCCCCAAATAGGAGGTTTTTGCTTAGCAATTTGGGCCAAATTGTCCCTGGCCTTGTGGACTTTTCAAGATGCGTGTGAGTGCGTTGACTGAGGTTTACCATGTTCCTCAAACTATGGCCTTTTGATTGATCTTGGCATGTGCGTGGCGAACTGGACCGTGAGTTGTATGGTGGATGCTAGCACTGAAACTACACGTAAGTATTAATTGAAAAATAATATGGAAAGGGTGAGGGACCTGGGGCTCGAACCCAGGTCCCATGGGTTACCACTAAGACGCTTTGCCAACTGCTCCACTTTGTCTCTTTGTTTATAATATAACTAACAAATAACATAAGCAAACATAAGGATTAGTGGACTTTTAGCGCGAATTTTTAAATGAACCAACCGCTGCCTTCCACTTCATCATCTTCTTCGTGGTTTGTATTTTCCCTGAAACAAAAGATGGTTAGCGGGGGTTTTGAACCCCCCCAAAATATGCAGCTTTTGATAATAGCGATTAAGCCATGGTAGTACATAAATTAGGCGCGAGGGTTGATTTGTTTTCGTCCAAGCACGCTGAATTCATTCATGGCATTATGGTGTTCTAATTTTATGGCTTTTAGAAACGCCCAATTTGGAACTCAAGGAACCCTAGCCTGCATCAATGGTGGAATCGTGTATAGCACATGAAAACTTAATTGAATTATGTAGTTAGCTTCAGAATTAGTCAAGGAACATAAATCAATAATAAAAAATTGCTAAAGATGCATGAATCGAGATGCAAGAATGTAAAATATTTTCTGTACAGGTCACCATCATTCTCACGTTTCTTGGTGTTAGGATGGTTGGTTTTGATTTGAAAACCTTCCTTGAAGCCTCAGGAAGGTGATGGAACAAGTCTTTTTGCTTGAATCGACATGTAACCTAGTTTTCAGTTTCCAATTTTTTGGCAAAAAACTCAAGTTTCTCTATGCTTTTCTGGCGCAGCTGGGACCTTCTATGCATTAGGGTTGCACTATCTATATATGTGTGAAGGTTTTAGGTCAAAGAAATCAAACAAAAACCTTTGCATTCATGACTTTCAAGATTTGATTTTCAAGAATCTTTTCCAATATTTCTTCATGCCTATTTGGTACAAATCATGGCCAATCACTTCAATTCCTTCCATATCTGATCATGCACGAAATTTTAAGCCTATTCCATGCACAAAAAGATTTGATTGCATTGGTTTGGTATTTTTCATGTATTTTAATTAATTAAATGAATTATTAATAATAAAAAATCCAAATAAATAAATAAAAATGATAAAAAACTTCCCTTTGGGCCACATGGTCGTGCACATGCCTTGGGTGATGAATTGTGGAAGAAAAAGAGGCCCATTAGCATTTTTAGGTCATTTGAATCAATGTTGACTTTTCAAAATATCCAAAAATTTCCCAACTTCCACAAGGCATAACTTGCTCAATTTTTAAGCTTTGCTCATGTTTTTTGACATTTTGGAAAGGTATTTGAGTCCTCTAACCAATGCCGTTGGTCCAATGTCATTTTGATTTACCAATCTCAAGTTATGGCCTTTGACTTAAAGTCCCTTTTTGTTGACTTTTGAAAATGACCTATAATGTTGAAATTGATAACTTTTTGTGAGAGCATTTCTAGGACTTTAAGTATGAAGAGGAGTTGTAGGAAATGGCTTTCTCTTCAAAATGAGCTTTGGATGGAATTTTTATGATAATCCATGTGGAAGTTATGCCCTGGTCAATTTACAGTTGACTTTTTCAACTGTCCAAATATGGAAACCTTTGCATCTTGATGATTTTTGAGCCAAGCTTTGAGAATCATGATCAAGCATTGATCAAATGATGTTTGTGGCTTCAAAATGAGATGTTGACCAAAAATTTGGACTTTTGACTGTCAAATGACCATTTTGCCCCTACAGTTGACTATAGTGCAATTAGGGTTTTTGACTGTGCAATTTTGTGCTGTAAGTCTTGAAACTTGGTATGAGGATGTTTGACCATATTTGTAGGCATGTGGGACTTGATTGGACCCTTGGAAACTTCATCTTCTTTGTCAGAACCAAAACCCTAATTTTTGACTGTTAGGAGATCCTTGAACTGTGCAACCCTTGGGGAGATTTTGAAGCTTTGACTTGGCAAATTTTGAAGAATATGGGAGGGCAAATTTTGGGGTACAACATAATCAAATATATTTTTGATAATTTTTTCAGATTTTTTGGACTAAAAATGAATTTTCTATGATGTTTTGAAGCTTAAAGCAATTAAATATAAAAATCAGAAATAAAAAATAAAGTAAAAAATATGTGGACCATTGGATGAGAGTCAAAACACGTTAGTAATTAAATCCAAGGGATCTGGCGCACTGTGCATATCATGGTCATTACTGAATAAAGCATAGGATCAAATATAAATCAGAAATTCAAAAAATACAAATGGCACGCTATCATTGGTTAGAAGATGACATGTTGGTCATCTTCAACCTCCAGCCAGTCCCAAAACCAGGTTGCTCAATCTATAAAGTTAGAGCACGAGACCTATGCCATTTGTTTCGTCTCTTCAAGACGAAGACAACCACACATTTGGAAGAGAAGTTTTGAAAAGGGATTTGAAAATTCATGGCCAAAATGTGTTTCCAAATAAAAGCAAGTGTTGCGGCTAGAACCAGGGAAATGGGAGCTTCACAATGATATCAAAGTTTGGAAGAATTGATGGAGAAACCTACCTATTGAAGTTGAGTTGCAGAGCTCTGAAACTGGACTTCTATGGATCAATATAGGTCACAATTCTTGAAGGTAATTGTATGGTTAGCTTCAGGGAAGATCAGGGAAGGTGAATTGATAGAAAAAATGGATTGAAAAAGGCTTGAACACTGATTTCGAAGTTGCAGAAAAATGAGTTATGGAGCAAGTTTGGCGGGGTGATTATGGCTATTCAATCTTGAGGAAACGAATGAGGAATGGCCTTTTATTTATAGGGAATAAAATAGAATGTTCAAGTGTGTGAAATGATGAAGTTTGGAGGGAAATCGTGTGAAGTTGCGAACAAGAAATGTGTGACTTCTATTTTGACCAAAACTCATCCAAAACGTGCGTTTTACTATGCTAATCACTTTTGGGAGTTCACTAAATATGTTTAGAAGCAAAAACACACAAACAATGTGTTTAGAAGCTAAATGAAGGATTTCAAATTCTGACATTTGAAGAAACTTCAGTTTCAAGTTACCAAGTTCAAATTAATGGCATTCTCAGCTCAAGGGGTCTTAGGGCATGATTCTTGATGCTTTAGAAAGATGAGGTTACAATATTTGCAATGGGAAAATAATGGAATCAAATGGATGTTTGAGTTTAAAGTTGCAATGAGTCAAAGTTGGGAAAAAGAGGTTGACTTTCCACACTTCGAAATATTTCAAGTTTTTCTTCAAAAGTGACCTATAATATTTTGCATCCAAACATAGCCTTCCTCTTGGAATTTTCTCTTGACCAAAAAAGATGGCAAGAAATAGACCTCTTGAATGAAATTTTGAAACTCGAACCATTCAAAGTCTCCAAAAATTGATAGAGTTATGAATTGTTTAAGTTGGCAAAAAATCATGAAATGACCTATAATCTTTTGTATCCTTAAGGAATCTTCCATCCATTTTTGCACTTTGAACATGAAAGAAGGGATAAATTTCACATCCTCAAGATCATTATGGAAAAATAGTGGGCTCAAGGTGATAAAAATTGACCAAGTTATGATCATTTGAAGTAACACATGTAAAATTGGGGGTTCATTTGGAAGACTTGTAATCTTTCTTCATCATCAAGTTTCTTCCACATGAAAATTCCTTGAAACTTTTGAAGTGATTTGTTAATAGCCATTTGAAGAGAATTATTTTTTTGTAATCACTAAAAAATACCAAAAGATGAGCAAGATATACTTCTTTGAAGTTCAAAACCCTAGCTCCTAGATCAATAAAATGCTTTGAGGAACTTTGACAATTTTGAACAACCTTCTTGTACCAACACTTTTACTTTGTAGATAGAAGTTGTTGAGGATGATAATGAGAACTCATAGAAACCAAAACCACTTCCATATCTTGAGAATTTAGAGGAATGCGCACTTGTAACCAATGGGAGCAAGGCCTTGTCCAACCATGACAACTTCTTCAATAAACCCCTTGTACTTTTGAATCAATTTTGATAACTTTGAAATGTGGTGAACCAAAATAACCTTTCCATGCCATTTCTTACAAAACAACTTCAATGGTGAGGTTTAATTTCTCAAGCTTTAATGATTAGGGCATGGAAATAAACTGATGAACCCATGGATCAAATTGCCAAGCCATATTGCCTTTACCTACATTATTAACAAGTAAGACAAACCAACATTACATTTTTTAATTAAAAGGAAAGTCAAAACAAAACATGCATGATAGCCAAAGAAAAATAAGTCAAGGTGCTTGGTGATTCCTCAAAGAGAAAAGCTAAAGATAGGGAGGAGAACCAAAAGCCCTAATGTGATCTTGTTGTGATTGAAACAATATGATATGATGAAGGGTTCTTAGGGGGGGAAATTGGGGTACAACAGCTTCCCTTATTTAAGTTTCTTCTATTCGGAGATCCAAAGGTTAAAAATCTTCGTGTAGACGCGATCGAAGATACTTAAATATAAAACAAATCCCATTTTTGGCCTTAAGATGCCATGCAATGCTTATGAGTATGGATGCATATGAAAACCTTCAAAAGGACGCAAAACACCACTGGGAATATGGAAAAGGAAATAAGGATTAATAGAGAAATCCGACCAGGAAAATAAATCACTGGTGAATCAAAAAGACCCGACTCATAGAGGATGGTAAAATATAAAAGGATACACAAACTTTTACTGAAGGAGAAACTACCAATGTTCACTGAAGGTAGAAAGAGAAAAGAAACAACAACACCGATGTTCACTGAAGGTGAGCTACCAAAGTTCACTGGCGGTAGCAAAAAGATAACAATCACCAACGTTCACTAATGGTGAACTACCAACTTTCACTGAAGGTAGAGAGAAATAATCATCGACGTTCACTGGAGATGAACTACCAACGTTTAATGAGGATATCAAAAAGATAATAATCACCAACTTTCACTGATGGTGACCTACCAACATTCACTGAAGGTAGAAGGAAAATATCATAGCACTGTCATTCACTGATGATGAACTATCAACGTTCACTAAGGGTAGCAAAAAGATAACAATCACAAACTTTCACTAATGGCGACCTACCAACATTCGCTAAAGGTAGTAAGGAAAATATCATAGCACCACCGTTCACTGACGATGAACTACCAACATTCACTAAGGGTGGCAAAAAGATAACAATCACCAACTTTAACTGATGGTGACCTGCCGACTTTCGTTGAAGGTAGAGATAAAAAGAAATATCATAACATTGTCGTTCACTGACGATGAACTACCAACGTTCACTGATGGTAGAAAAAAGATAATAATCACCAACTTTCACTAATGGTGACCTACCAACTTTCACTGAAGGTAGAAGGAAAATATCATAGCACCGTCGTTCACTGACGATGAACTACCAACATTCACTGAGGGTAGAAAAAAGATAACAATCACCAAATTTCACTGATGGTGACCTACCAACTTTCACTAAAGGTAGTAAGAGAAAATATCATAACATCGTCGTTCACTGACGATGAACTACCAATGTTCACTGAGGGTAGCAAAAAGATAACAATCACCAACTTTCACTGATGGTGACCTACCAACTTTCAAGGAAGGTAGTAAGAGAAAATATCATAGCACTGTCGTTCACTGACGATGAACTACCAACGTTCACTGAGGGTAGCAAAAAGATAACAATCACCAACTTTCACTGATGGTGACCTACCGACTTTCACTGAAGGTAGATAGAAAAGAAATATCATAGCATCGCCGTTCACTGACGATGAACTACCAACGTTCAATGATGGTAGTAAAAAGATGACAATCACCAACTTTCGCTGATGGTGACCTACCAATTTTCACTGAAGGTAGAAGGAAAATATCATAGCACCACCACTCACTGACGATGAACTACCAACGTTCACTGAGGGTAGGAAAAAGATAAAAATCACCAACTTTCACTGATGGTGACCTACCAACTTTCACTGAAGGTAGTAAGATAAAATATCATAACATCGTCGTTCACTGACGATGAACTACCAATATTCACTGAGGGTAGCAAAAAGATAACAATCACCAACTTTCATTGATGGTGACCTAAGAACTTTCACTGAAGGTAGTAAGAGAAAATATCATAGCACCGCCGTTCACTGACGATGAACTACCAACTTTCACTAAAGGTAGAGAGAAAAGAAATATCATAGCACTGACATTCACTGACGGTGAACTACCAACGTCCATTGATGGTAGCAAAAAGATAAATAAGTTTTTCCTAAAATTTTGGCATTTCACCTAGAACGGATCTCAACTTCTTCTTTAACCAAGGCAATCTTCCTGGAAAGGGTAATGTATAAGTTGTCTCAAATATAGATACTACCACTTACAAATATTTCTTAACAAACTGTCCATGTCATATCGAAACGACTTGCCATCCACTGGAGTAATTTGACAACAAACTGCAAACTATTCACTCATAGAGAAGATAGCAAAAAAGTAACGTCGACTTTTACGAGGAAGTACAAGTTGCTCAAATAAAGAGACATGCTGCTTGTTGTTATAGGAAGGATTGTAAAAATGACTTTTTGGGGAAAACAATATGGCTTCCTAGAAAAAGAAATATGACTTCCTGGGGAATGAAATATGACTTCCTAGGGAAAGAAATATGACTTCCTAGGGAAAGAAATATGACTTCTTGGGGAATGAATCATGACTTCCTGGGGAGATGCCAATATATTCCTGCTGATGAGATAAAGTCTTCTTGTGCAAAATAAATGCATATTTTCAAACCAATGCTTAAAGCTTGCAGAAATCCAAAGTAATAATATTGTTGAAGAACAAAGATTCAAACCAGAAATAAACTGGAGTGAGACGGTCAACCAAAATACATCCTTTGAGAAATAAGCTCAAGAGGGAAACCCAAATCATCCAGGAAAAGAGCTGTACAGGAAAGCTAAAGCAAAAAATCTTCCACGAGGGATGACTCAGTGGGGAAATTGAAGGAATATACACTCTTTGCTTAAGGCCGACACTCTATTGGATAGAGGACAACAGAACTCTGCAACACCGGGTAATATGCCAACAAAATATTAATGAATGCGAATGAACAATGATTTGATAAATTTAATTATGCATGATGTATGTATGAATATATGAGTGTTATCATGTATATGCTGACAAAACAGATATATAACACTGGGAATAACCAGGAAAAACCAACTCGGGCACAATCAACACTCGGCTAAATCACATCAAAGATGAACATTCCAAGAGAAAAATAAGCACCAACTGAGGAAGAAAAATCCTATTTCGCGGCTTAACTTTACTGGGGAGGAACATAATTCAGAAGTAAACAAATCATAGCGACAAAACAGTGCAGATACAGGGATACAACATCCTTCTCCAGGCTTCACCAGGGAATAGCACTCAGGCTTTAATGGGGAAACAAATTCTTTCACAGCCCGCACTTCTACTGGGGATTACAATACTGATCTCAATAACGCATATCAAAACCCAAATCGTGAAAACATCAACTGAGGATCTTGAGTTGACTTCAATGGAGAAATCTCATACAAACTTCACTAGGGGAGATAGTGCCTCATCATCGAGACATCAGTTGGGGACCTTGTGCTGACTTCATTGGGGAGGCCAACACCACATTGAAGAGAGGAAATCAAGATACGTTCTTCACTGGGGAAAACAGAGATACGTTCTTTAATATTCAGAGTAATAATTGCACCAACTTCTCTGGGGAATAAGTATGAAACCTCATAGGGACAACAACTTGGATAGTTAAGAAGTCAAACATAATAGCAAGAAATCAAAATTATGGGTATTTTGAATAAAACCCAACACTTGGCTGGTGAAAACCCAAAAAGTTGACAAATGCCTCAACACTTCTTAAATATAACATTGCCTTTGCCTGATTATCGGACACTCAAACAAAACGCAAGTACTGCCGAAAGGAGATGCTTCGCAAATGAGTCAAATCTCAGCATGCACGGGGAGAAAAGACTTCTATCAAATAGAAAGGCCTTCACTGGGAAATCTCGGATTGAGTCTTCATATCATACAAACCTATTCAAACAAAAGATGCCCTGGGATAGCTTTCTTGGGGAATCAAGAAGTCAACATATAGAAAGAGGTCAAACTCTTGGGGATTTTAAATCAAACCCAACACTCGGCGGGTGAAAACCCAAAGGGTTGACAACTGTCTCAACACTTCTTAGAAAATATACTTCCCTGGTCCAGTTACCTGGGAAATAAATACCAAGAATAATGCCAACACTGCCAAAAAGAGAAACATCTTGCAAATAATTCCATCTCAGCACACCAAGGGGACAAAATCTTTCGTCATATGAGAGAAGACATCGCTGGGGAATCTGCAATAGAGACCTCAGACCAAGCAAACCCAAAAATCAGAAAATGAGCCAACACTTGACTGGGGACACTGGGATCATAAACCCGATACTACACCTTATGCCAATTGGTATCGTCTTCAATATACAATAAACACGCGTATACAAGCGAAAAAAACCTGAGAAAACCTTTCTGGGGAAAACAAAACTTCTCAAAATTACTGGAGTTCATCCATTCCTGGGATCACTGTCTCTGTTTTCCTCTTGAATCACGAAATCTAAAGTAAAAGTAAGTTGTAAATTCTTTTTGAAAAACAATTTTGTTATTTAATCTTTTTGCTTTGAAAATTATTATCAATAATAAATGGAGTCCTTGTAAGCTGAATAAAATAAGAAATACAAAGAATTGGGTAAAAGCTCAAATTTTATTGATAGAATGGTAGTCTGCAAATGGCGAGACTCCATGGATAATTACAAAGTTTAGAAAATGGTAATATATAATGGAAAAGATACATTGATATACAATGACCACTATTCCCTCTAACAACTTTGAAATCCCGAGCAGCAGCTCTTGTTGAAGTATGGTGAGGACCCAAGAAGATTGTTTCTTCAATGATCAAGTCTTGTCTGGTGCAGTTACTTTCCAAGAAAGTCCCTAACATTTGCCTAAGCTTCCCTTGCGGGTTTTCAACTTAGCGGGAAATTTTATTCTGTTTATGTCTCTAATTTTTGCCTAGACCGCCCTTTCGGGTTCTCGGCCTACCGAGACACTCCTTTTTTCCTAAGCCGCCCTTTCGGGTTTTCAACTTAGCGAGTTTTTTCTTTTATTTCTTTAGGCGGAGTATTTCTTGACTACATCAGCATTCATGAGACGTGGGAACTTCTCGCCATCTATAGTTTCAAGAATTAATGCACCGCTGGAGAAGGCTTTCTTGACAACATATGGGCCTTCAAAATTGGGAGTCCACTTTCCCCTAGAATCAACGTTAAAAGACATGATATTCCTGAGCACGAGGTCGCCTTCTCGAAATTCACGAGGTTTGACCTTCTTATCAAAAGCTTTCTTCATTCTCTTCTGATATAACTGCCCATGACACAAAGCCGTCATTCTCTTATCTTCATCAAATTCAATTGGTCAAACCTATTTTGGACCCATTCAACCTCTGACAACTTGGTTTCCATTATCACACGCAAAGAGGGAATCTCAACCTCGATTGGGAGCACAGCTTCCATACCATACACAAGGGAGAACGGGGTTGCTCCTATTGAAGTGCGGACATATGTCCGATATCCATGTAAAGCAAAAGGGAGCATTTCATGCAAATCTTTATAAGTAACAACCATCTTCTGGATGATCTTCTTGATATTCTTATTAACAGCTTCAACAGCCCCATTCATCTTCAGCCTGTACAGAGATGAATTGTGATGGACAATCTTGAATTCTTCACAAAGTTGTCATCATCTTGTTGTTCATATTTGAGCCATTGTCGGTGATGATTATGCTCGGCACACCATACCGACATATGAGATTATTCTTAATGAAGCGCAAAACCACCTGCTTAGTAACATTAGCATATGAAGCAACTTCCACCCATTTGGTGAAGTAATCAATCGCTACCAAGATAAAACAATGTCCATTCGAAGCTTTTGGTTCTATCATCCCAATCATGTCAATACCCCACATAGAGAAAGGCCACGGGGAAGAAATAACATTTAGAAGTGTCAGAGGCACATGAATTTTGTCTGCATAAATCTGGCATTTATGGCACTTCTTTGAAATTTTGTAACAGTCGGATTCCATTGTCAGCCAATAAAAACCTGCCCTTAGCATCTTTTTAGCCATCGAATGTCCATTAGCATGAGTGCCAAATGAACCTTCATGAATCTTATGCATCAACATGTCTGCTTCGTGTCTATCCATGCATCTGAGCAAGACCATGTCGTAATTTCTCTTGTACAACACATTTTCACTGAGGAAGAAACTTCCAGCCAATCTTCGCAATGTCTTTCTATATTCATTCGATGCACCAATCGAGTATTCCTCAGTCTGGAGAAAATGCTTGATATCATAATACCAAGTTTTCTCATCTGCTACCTCTTCTGTTGTAAACACATGAGCGAGCCTATCCAGTCGCCAAACCATAATTCGAGGTATATCATTCCAATTATTCACTTGATACATAGAAGCCAGAGTTTCTAGAGCATCCTCCATTTAATTTTCATCTCTAGGGATGTGATGGAATTAAACTTTATTAAAGAATGTTAACAATCTTCTAGCATAATCTTTGTAAGGGATCAAGCCGGGGTGACGAGTATCCCACTCTCCTTTAATCTGATTTATCGCCATACACATCTAGAATTTTAATTCTGAGATCAATAGCTTCCTCGAGACCCATGATGCAAGCCTCATATTCTACCATATTATTAGTACAATCAAATGTCAACCTTGCAGCAAAAGGAATGTGTGATCCATTTGGAGTGATAATCACAACACCAATTCCTTTACCATAAGCATTCACAACTCCATCAAATATCATACTTCTGCGAGATTCAGGATCAGTATCTTCCTCAGGCAATGGCTCATCACAATCCTTCACTTTCAGAAACATCACATCCTTACAGGGAAATCATACATTACAGACTGATAACATTAACTGGTTGGTGAGCAAGCTAATCTGCCAACATACTGCTTTTAATAGATTTTTCGGTGTGGTATTCGATGTCATATTCAGATAACAGCATCGTCCAGCAGGCAATTCTCATAGTAAGAGCAGGATTTTCAAAAATATACTTGATTGGATCCATTTTGGAGATCAACCAAGTAGTGTGATTCAACATATACTGCCGGAAACGTTTTGCCACCCAGGCCAGAGCACAACATATCTTTTCCAAAATGGAATACCGCAACTCGCAATCAGTAAAAAATTTACTGAGATAATAAATGGCATACTCTTTCTTCCCTGTTTCATTTTGTTGTCCCATAATACAACCCATGGAATTATCTAACATTGTCAGATACATAATCAATGGTCTTCCTTCAACAGGAGGGAGCAAGATAAGAGGTTCAAGAAGATATTATTTAATACTTTCAAATGCCCTTTGGCAGTCATCTGTCCACACAAAACCTTGATCTTTCTTTAACAACTTAAAGATCGTTTCATACGTTGCAGTCGTGTGGGGAATGAATCTGGAAATATAATTCAAACGCCCGAGGAACCCTCTGACTTGCTTTTTAGTTCTTGGTGCTGGAATTTCCTGAATTGCTTTGACTTTATCAGGGTCAACTTCAATCCCTCTCTGGCTAACAATGTAACCCAACAATTTCCCTGACCGAACACCGAAGGTACATTTATTTGGATTCAAGCGGAGACGATACTTCCTCAAATGTTGAAACAACTTCAACAAATATTCTACATGCCCTTCTTCAGTCTGGGATTTAGCAATCATATCATCAACATGTACCTCAATTTCCTTGTGCATCAGATCATAGAATAGGGTTTTCATAGCCCTCTGGTACGTTGCACCAGCGTTCTTCAACCTGAAGGGCATCACTTTGTAACAGAATGTTGCCCAGGGTGTGATAAACGTTATTTTTCCATGTCCTCAGCAGCCATCCTTATTTGATTATACCCGTAAAATCTGTTCATGAACAAGAAAACTTTAAATTTTGTTGTGCTATCCACTAACATATCAATGTGTGGCAATGGAAAATCATCTTTTGGACTAGATTTATTTAGATCTCTATAATTTACGCACATGCGAACTTTTTCGTCTTTCTTAGATACTAGGACAATATTGGAAATCCACTGAGGGTACACTGATGTCACAAGAAAACCAGCATTAATCTGCTTTAGAACTTCCTCTTTGATCTTCACTTCCATATCTGGGTGAGTTCTTCGCGACTTCTGTTTGATTGGCGGGAACTATGGCTTCAGCGGCAAACAGTGCTCTACAATATCCGTATCTAGACCAGGCATATCGTGGTAAGACCAAGAAAAAATATCCACATACTCTTTCAACATCTCAATCAACCTGCTCTTCACATCAGGATACATTAATGCTCCAATCTTGACCTCTTTCGGATCTTCTTCTGAACCCAAATTAATTACTTCCAATGGCTCTTTATATGGCTGAATGGCATTCTCCTCGCACTCAAGAAACTGTGAGACCTCTTATGGAATCTCATCATAGTCTTCTTCTTAGGCCTCATACACAGGACATTCAAAGTTGGGAAAGGGTGCAGGGTCATTGTATTCAACGGGTTTTTTTAATTAATCTGCACATATGATTTATGATTGCTTTTAGAAACTGACACATATAACAAGTGATCATGCAAATTGAATTGCAGTTATTATTTATTTTCAAAAGTTTTTTTATTACCATTTTCCAAGAAAAAGCGAAAAATAAAAACATAACTTGGGAAACAAAAACAACTTTTATTATTGATTTTAAAAATCACAACAAACAGATAAGCCCATACAATATTAATACTTTCATCTTGGGAAGAGTGAAAGCTTTTCAAAAATATTAACAACAACAAATTACTTTGAAACATGTATGCAAGAAGGAACATCAATCGTGATCTAGTTCTGAACCCTAACTCCGTGCGTCACATAATTTAGCATTTCTAGCTCTGCTTCATCTTCCACAATGTCATTAATCCCGGAAACAGTTGGATGAAGATAACCCCCGCTATGAAAGATTTCTTGATACTTTCCTGCAGCAGACTTCGGCTTTATACTCTTACCTTTATCATTCTTCACAGAGAACCCCAAGCTAACTCTATTCTTGTTTACAGGTGGATCAACAATTCGTCCCCATAATTCACTATGGCCATTATGCACAACCTGCTGCACATCCTTAAACGAAGCCATAGAGTTCTCATTTCCTCTTATGTTGTCAACGGATAAAGCTTGAAACTGGGTTCCAACAGCAGCTTCATCCGCCTCAACAATGCTGAAAGAGCACAAATGAGATATCAACAATGCTTGTTCTCTATTTATAATTACCACTTTTCCTTCACGTACAAACTTCAACTTCTGGTGTAAAGTCGAAGTGACAGCCCCTGTCTCATGTATCCACGACCGTCCCAACAGGAAGCTATAAGCGGGTACAATATCCATGACCTAGAAAGTAATATGAAACAAATGTGGGCCTATATGAATATGCAAGTCCATTTCACCAATAACAGATTTCCTTGATCCATTAAACGCTTTCACAATAATGCCACTTGGACGCATGGGCGTTCCTTGATATTTCAACTTCATAAGCGTGCTCCTTGGTATAACATTCAATGTGGATCCATTATCAATCAGCACATTAGATAGTGACTCATTCTTGCAGTTCATAGAGATGTGGAGGGCCGTGTTGTGATTCCTTCCTTCATCAGGCAGTTCATCATCGCAGAAACTCAGGTTATTACATGATGTAATGTTCCCTACTAAACTGCTGAACTGGTCTACAAGCATATCACTTTCCACGAAAGCTTAGTCCAATACCCTCATCAAAGATTCTCTATGAGCAGAGGAGTTCATCAATAAAGCAAAGATAGATATTTTTGAAGGAGTTTGCAGTATCTGATCTACAATTTTGCAGTCGCTCATTTTGATTATCTTCAAAATATCATCCACTTCCTTTTCTAGCGTAGCTCCACTAGATTCACCCATAGCCTTCTTGGGTTCAACATTTTCAACAATTTTCTTTCCAGTACTAACATCTCCACGAACAACTGGAGCAAATACACGACCACTGCGGGTCACTCTACTAGTATCAACAATATTTTCAACATTAGGCATTGGCTGGATGGGAACTTCCACACCATCCTCTAAAATTGTAGCATTATATTTGTAGGGCACAACCTTATCTGAGTTGTAGGGGACAGGACCTGACAAACTAATTACCAATGGAGTAATAGCTGGCTTGCCATGATATTCAACTTCAAAATGGGTGTGTGCACCAAAACAAGGTACAATAACATTTACTCCCTCTTCAACACATTCAGTCATTACAAAGTCATCCCTGGAAAACAAATCTTCATCTGAGGAGAAAAACTCATATGCAGAGGCATACTCATCATCTGACTCTTCTTCATCCAAACAAACCTCAATCTTATTAACCTCTTGATAATCATCCCTTTAACCTGTAACCTTGATGGTTCCATTATCCAACAACAATTGAACACCTTTCCTTACAATTGAACTTCCTCGGGAGTCCCGACAGCAAATTCGGCATGATCCATACTGATGTTCTACCTGACCAGCCATGTAGCAGAAAGTAGCATGCAATTGTACAAGATCCTCATTCATATGTTCCACATCAAAGATTCTGAACTCTCCAGGATGTCTAAAAACCATGTTTACTTCCTCTTCATACTCTTCCCTAGGCCTGATTATATGGATGAGGCCCTCATCCATCATCTCATGCAAATCAGCCTTTATCTTGTCACAACCCTGTATATCTATGCTACAAATAGCACAACCAGCATGGCCATGTGTATAGTAACTAAACTCAGAGGTCTGCATGCATTTTCACCAAATCTCCTCTAACCAAATTAATATCAAAAATCCGGAAGTGGCCTGGACAACCCGGCCACCATGTTCATAGCATTTGCTCCTCTATGCTGTGGCAGAGGATTATCTTTCACATTAGGGCCTACATCCTTGAAAGATAAGATACCGGACTTCACCAATTTTTGTACTTTAGTTTTCAGAGGATAGCAGTTCTCAACATTGTGCCCTGGTTCTCCCTGATGAAAAGCACATGTTTGGTTTGCCTTATAATACCAAGGCAACAATGATGGTATAACGGGAGGTGGTCTGGTCTGAACCAACTTCTTCTGAATTAATGCCGGGAGTAATTCTGTATAGCTCATAGGGATAGGGTTATAACTCTCCCTTCTCTGGTTATACCCTTGACTCCCCTGATGGGATGGTCTCTGCTAAGCAACGATTGTTGGAGCTACACCAACAATTAGAGTAACTGAGGCAACTTGTTGATGACACTGATAATTTCTTCTATGAGGATTAACCCTCCTCTCTTGCATACCAGTGTTTGTATATCCTTCCTTATTTTTGGAAAACCCATAGGATGACTTCTTCGTATTTCCAGAACTTTCACTTTTTGTTAAACGGCCCTCTCTCACAGCCTCTTCTAAGTGGATACCCATGCCTACCATTTCATTAAAGTCACTTGGCACACTTTCTCCCATCCTCTCGTAGTAGAAAGAACCTAGAGTCTTTAAGAAAATCTTAGTCATCTCCTTCTCTTCCATGGGAGGAATACCTTGGGCGGCTACCTCACGACATATGTGCATATTCTTTGAATGATTCCCTATCTTTCTGGACCATGGCCCTGAGTTGATCACGATCAGGCGCCAGTCCATGTTGTATTTGTATTGTCTGATAAATGCTTCTCCTAAGTCGTTGAAATTATGGATATTGACGCTGTCCAAACTCATATACCACTTCAGCACAACACCAGTTAAATTATCCTGAAAAAAGTGAATCAGTGGACGTTGTCATCAGTATGGGTAGACATTCTTCTTACATACATCACAAGATGAGCACTAGGACAAGTGTTACCCTTGTACTTCTCAAATTCCAGGACTTTAAACTTCACAGGTATCTTGACATTCGGGACCAAGCATAAATCATTCAAATTCTTCCTGAACAATTCCTTTCCCCTGAGGGCCTTCATCTCCCTCCGCATCTTGTCAAACTGCTCTTGAAAATCATTCATTCTATCATAGAGACCCAAGTCTTCACTTGGTGGAGGAAAAGGACGACAGATATCATCATTAGAAAATGGGACCATATTCACCGAAGGAGGTGTAGCAGGAGCAATATGCACCACAGGAGGTGCAAGAGTAACAATAGTCTGAACAATTGGAGTATCTTGAGGACCAAGATTGAAACCTTCAGGCATGCGATTCTGAACAATAGTTGGAGTAGCAGACACAGGAATAGTCGGAGCTTCAATAGTAACCCTTGTTTGTTGAAGTTGAACACTCGGTGGCTAATTCTGAGCAGCCACCAGAGATTCCATCAGAGTAGTGAGATCGGCCATGCGAGCCTTCAAAGCATAAACTTCCTCGCGCAACTCGCGATTCTCTTGTTCTAAGTTGTCCATCTTCCTTCTGAAATTAGCTCGAGTGTTGTAGTGGTGAGACAGCTTGCTGAAAGAAGTAAAGAAGCTTGGTAATACACTTGGATATGCATAACAAATGCAAGAAATATGTGCAACATGATGCATGATATGTAGTGCACATGCTTTTTTTTTTATTATTAATATTTCAAGGGACTTAAATATTTATAGACACATGGCAAATATCAAAGTAATAACACATTTGAAATACTGGAAAAAATTTATTATAGTAACTTCAAAATGGATTACAAGTTTCAATAATCCTAAGTACAAGATGAAAATAAAGTCTAAAACCCTAAGAAGCAAAGCTGATGGAGATCACTCTATACGCTGGCGCTTCCCTTTAAGCCTAGCAATCTGAGCCTTCAACCTCTGGTTTTCTTCCACATATCTGGTGGCAAACTTCTTCCAATCATCTGAATCATGAAGTGAGCAACTAGCATCTGACTGAGGCTTAGGAGAAAATAAATCCCCTTGCCTCTCCATCACCTCTGCAGCCCGACTCTCAAGAATCTTAATTGGGTCGTCTTTCTTCTTCAAGTATGCTCTATAGGAAATCTCTAAAGTTTGGCACTTATTCTTCCAAGCATCCTTTTCATGTTGCATCCTGACCAAAGCAAGTTGTAGCTCTTCTATATCATCCAATAGGGGAGGAGTGGTCTTCACAAACAAATCAGACATAGGTTCTTCCTGGGAATACGGAATCTTCAACTGAATAGCTCTCGCTTGTACCCACTAAAGATGAGGATCCAAAGAAACACCCCCTAGGTCCCAAGTCTTTCCTACTCTTCCTATGAACGTGACGTCAGGCCTTCACAATCTGCTCCCTAGCTTCCTTATGGTCTTCTCCCTCCTTCAGGAAGAAACTACTCAAATGAATACTATTTGGTTTATCCCTCATCGGATAACCAAGATGTCATCGTGCAAGAACAAGGTTGTAGTTAATTCCTTCATTTGTACCAAGAAGAGGCACATTGGGGAAACTACCACAACTGTCGGCAATCTCTACATCCTGGTAGGCCCGATGATACCAATCAATATCCGAGTGAGTAAATGCCATGATCTTAGGAGCCAAACGGGGTTCCTTCCTGACATCCTAGAAAGCATCAGACTGAGGCATATGAGAAATAAACCACCAGTACAACAGAGACGTGCAACAAACAATCATCCCCCCGTGATGAGAATTCTGAAGATGAATAGAGTAATAAGCATCATCCAACAATGTTGGAACTGGGTTTCCAATCATGAAGATCCTGATAGCATTAATGTCAACAAACTTTTCCATATTAGGAAATAAGAACAAACTGTAGGCAAGTAGAGTAAAGATGGCGTCAAAAGTGACTGTACTCTTCATCCGGGAAAAGTAACGAGCTTTCTCCAATAAGAACTGAGCTGGTAATCCTCTATATAAACTCAAACAAACGTTAGCATACCATAAAATGTGATTAAAATTAGAGATTCGAAGTTTAAAATTTTACCAAACTGGTGTTGTCAAATGGGGGCGTGCTAGGTGTGTGATGGATTGCTCTTGGGCCTTGTAATACTCTTGAGGACTTCAAGAGGATGGTTTGAGGCTTGATGTCAATTGAGAGAGACCGGAACCTCGAGATATGACTTGCACCAATTCTTTGATTTCTGGAGAGCTTTTTGAAGAGCTTTTAGAGAGTTTTTTTAAGATCTTTTTGAGAGCTTTTAGAGAGGAATTTCCGTGTCTTTCAAGCTTGTATGGCTCTATATTTATAGAGGAGAATGAGGAGACGAGAAAGAATGGAAAGAATCTCCCTCATAATGTTGTGTTTTAAGACCATGATCAAGATTTTAAAAAAATGCCATATTTGATGATTTTATGCGATTTTCACATGTGGGTGAACCTGGACTTATTTGAAGGGTTATTGCACGAAATCAATTGACATAAACCAGCATAAAACTTGCCCAAAATGGATTCACATCAAAATTTACATTATTTCTATTATTTATTTATTTAATTCTGAATTTTAATGAATAAAATATCAAAATAAATAGCATAAATAGTAGAAAAATGTATGGGTGGGCTTAGAGGTCGTGGACCATGTTAGGAATGAGTTTCAAACTTGAAAAGATAGGCCCATTTGGAAAAAATCCAAGTTTGGTCAATATTTGCTTCATGCATTTTTTTCAAAAATTGTCCAACTTTGACAATGCATATCTCTCTCAATTTTAACTTTATTAGGGTGTCTTTGGACTTTTTAGAAATCTTAGGATGTCCCATAAGCAAAATCTTTGGTTTCATCTCAATTGGATCTTCCATGTTCATGTAAGAAGCTTTGACCCAAAAGGTGTTTTTGTTGACTTTTCAAAATGACCTATAATGTCCAAATTTATATCTTCTTGTGAGTGCATATTTTGAACTTGGGAGATGAATATGTATTGTAGGGAATTACATCCTCTTCAAAATGAGCTTTGGATGGGTCATTTTTGATAAAGTATGAGAATGTTATGCTTGGTCAAAGTTGAGTTGACTTTTCCTACAAAACCCTAATTTAGCAACTTTTGGGTTTTGATGAATTGTGAGCAATCCTTGAGGAATCATGATCAACCCTTGATCAAATGATGAATAATACTTCAAAATGAGGATGTTGACCAAAAATATTGAAGTTTGACTGTATGTGGGCCACAGTTGAATTTTGCCCTAGCACAGTCGACTTTCAGGCCTTTGAGCAATTGACTGAGCAAACTTCCTCTACAAGGCTTGAAACTTGACATGGATGATCTTGGGAACATATTAGGACAATAGTTAGCATTTGGGACCCTTTGGACTCAAACATCTTTATGCAAAATGAAACTCTAATTTGAGGTAGACTGCCTTTAGGAGAGAGTTTGTCTGGTCAACTCTTGGACCTCCTTGGGCAATTTGAAGACCTTACTTGAAATGTATTGAGAAATATGGGAGGGCAAATTTTGGGGTACAACAGCTGCTCCTGTTCAATCTTCTTAAAACTGAGGATGTAGATTGGCTTGCTTGCCTTTCGTGATCCAAAGGTGGAAGATGATTGAACACTAGAGTGCCCAGAAATTTGCACTCGCATGAAGTGGTACTGGCCTTGAGATTTCGGGAATGGGTTTATAGATGCCATTTGGAAGTTAATGACGGAAAATGGTCTTAAAGATGCCATCAGAAGAAGTGTTGATCGCATAAGAGATTCCTTTGCGAGAGCCCGTATACCTGTTGTTGAGGAGGATTTCGCTGGGGAATACCGGTCTCTGTCTTGAGAGAAATAGAATTTTAGGAGCTTCAGTCGTCCGTTATTCTATTGGGGAATCATCTATTAGTCGGGGAGGTGAAAATGAACTGCTATTTGGTCGTGTATAGGCTGCATCGCGATCTACTAGGGAATGGTGAAATCGATCGTGTTTGATCAGGTCTAGGTCTTATAGTGTTATGGACTGCTGTCTGGAGATAAGAGAAAAGAAACCTGGATGGTAAGGTTATGAGAAGGAACTTGGATAGTAGGTCTTATGGGAAGGAACCTGGGTAAGGTTTCTCCGTGAGGAGTTTGGATAAAACTGCATATGAACCGAGAAGGAACCTGGGTAAGGTTACTTTGTGAGGAGTTTGGGTAAAACTGCATCTGAACCGAGAAGGAACCTGGGTAAGGTTGCTTTGTGAGGAGTTTGGGTAAAACTGTATATGAACTGAGAAGGAACCTAGGTAAGGTTGTTTTGTGAGGAGTCTGTGTAGGGCTTTAGGAGGAACCTGGGTAGGGTTACTTCGGGATAAGTCCGTGTAAAACTTTGGCAGGAACCTGGGTAAGGTTACTTTGGGCTAAGTCTATGTAAAACTTTAAGAGGAACCTGGGTAAGGTTACTTTGTGATAAGTTCATGTAAAACTTCAAAATGAACCGGGGTAAGCTTACTTTGAGATAAGTTTGTGTAAAACTTCAGGAGGAACATGGGTAAGGTTACTTTGTGATAAGTTCGTGTAAAACTTCAGGAGGAACCTGGGTAAGGTTACTTTGTGATAAGTTTGTGTAAAACTTCAGGAGGAACCTGGGTAAGGTTATTTCGTGATAAGTTTGTGTAAAACTTCAGGAGGAACCTGGGTAAGGTTATTTCGGGATAAGTTCGTGTAAAACTTCAAGAGGAACCTGGGTAAGGTTACTTTGTGATAAGTTCGTGTAAAACTTCAGGAGGAACCTGGGTAAGGTTATTTCGTGATAAGTTTGTGTAAAACTTCAGGAGGAACCTGGGCAAGGTTATTTTGGTATAAGTTCGTGTAAAACTTTATTTGGAAATGTATGAGAAAATACCCGTGTAAGATTTTTCAGGATAAACCCGTGTGAAGCTGCATTTAGGAGAAACTCGTGTAAGATTGCTTTGTGACGAACCCGTGTAAAGCTGCATTTAGGAGAAACACGTGTAAGATTGCTTCGTGACGAACCCGTGTAAAGCTGTATTTGATCATGCAGATAATTACTCTGTTTAGTTTCCGGAGCTAATCTTGAACTTGCTGGAAGTTGTTGATGATAACCATCTTTCCTGAAAAGGTACATGATTAATCGTATATGATGCATGACATGCATTGCATGATGATGTTCTCAAAATAAATGAGATTATGCCGTATGCAATATGTATGCGCACGTCATGATATATGAACATGAAATGCTATTGTGGCACGTCCGAGTTTTGGAAAATAAATCCCTGACTGTTATTGGAGAGTAATGGAAATTGAGTTCCTGATTGTCGTAGAAAAAGTGGTTCTTCTACTTCCGCTGGAGATGGTGAACCAGAGATGACTATGCTGGGGATTTGCCCCTTGTTTATGGATATTCTGTCGAGGAGAGACTCTGCTTGAGAATAACTCTGCAGGGTAATAATTCCGTTAGAGAGAGAAGCTTCCATAGCTGAAGGGATAAACTCTATCGAGGATTGAGCTTCTGTATTCAGAGAAATAAACTCTGTTTGAGAGAAAACTTTATGAACTGCTTGCGATTACAAAATTCGGCTGGGGAATATAGACGCCGGCTCTCCGAAAGAGCTTGGATGTGGAAAGTAACTCCTGTTTGGAGAGGTAGAGATCAAAACTTTGGTTGCCTCTACTATGTGGGGAGTGTAGATGTTACTAGGACGCATGCTGAGGATACGACAATGACTTCGTATCAAGACTTTTCTGCCCACGTACCTGCTGGAGAAAGTGCATGCGGAGGCCTTGTGGCTTGAGTGTTATCCCAACTTATGAGGTGCTTGGTAACTGTCAATTAAAATGATAAGTCTTTTACTGATAGGCAAGTGACGAGATGACTGGACATATTCGTACGCTTTAATCCCTAACTTTTGCCTGGACTGTCTTTTTAGATTTTCAGTCCACCGGGATACCCTTTTTTGCCCAAGCCGCCTTTTCAGGTTTTCGGCTTGCTGGGTTTACATATCTTTTTTGTTTTTATCCCTAATTTTTTCCCGAACCCTTTTGGTTCGCTGAGATGCCTTTATTTTTGCCTAGGCCAGTCAACCTAGCGGGTCTTTGTTCATGCACAATATTTTCTGACTATGTCCACGCTCTCAGGGTGTAGGGAGTTGTCGCTGTCGGTAGTGTTGTGTTACCACACTACCAGAAGATGTTTGTTTGATCGTACATAATTCGTTGCTGGAATTCATGCCCAATTCCCCCAAGTGATTCAGATGGAGATCTGCCCCTGGCTATTTGGCATCTTTGAGAGATTCCTTGAATCTTGACTTGACTGCCCCAGATGATGGACAATGATCATGCCGTGCCCCTTGGTTGGAAGTGTTTTTCCACTTGAGGTGATCCTTTTTATTGAGAAGGTTTTTGTTCACTAGATATTCGTCATGCGAATTTCTCTACTGTTGAACAAATAGTCATATGCAAACAATGTTATTTTAAGAATGAAAGCTTATGTCTGTCTTGAAGTTTTAAAAATGCAGTTTTTTTATAGAAAAAATAGAATTTTGCAAATATGTGATATCAACTCAGGATTTATAACGGACCTTCAGGAGTCAGGATACCTTTTGTAACAGTATGTTTTCGAACTAACCCATGCTCCAGCTAGGACTTTTAAGGGTTATAACGTGGCCTAGTTCACAGTTTAAGAAACAAAGGATAAAGGCTCAAATTTTATTTGTATCCACCCGTTCTTCATGATGTTCTTCGATCCTATACTCAGTTAATTGTGCATTTAGATCCCGTTTGAGTCTTGGAATATTGCCCTTGATGTTCCGGTGATGGTTTGGATACTGAAAGTTTACTTGAAAAAGCCAGTCATTTTGTAATCTTTTTTTTTGCCGAGGATTTGTAGTAACCTCTTTTTTTTTTGGTTTTACTATTCTTGTTTTTTTCCTGAACTGTTTCTTTTGTGATTACAGTCAGCGGGATTCCCTAGCTTTTTTTTTCTTCTTAAGTCTCCTTCATAGGTTATGACTTAATGGGCTTTTATTTCGAGAGATAATGACTGCATGTCTTGATGATTATAGGGAACCATTACCATCTTTTGTTTTGGAAGGACGTCTTTGATGCCATTCATTGTGTATGAAGCGGTAGATTGTGACTGAATGTGCCTCTGAATTAACTGAGAAAACTATCCTGCCCCAGGTTATGATTAAGGGTTTTAATATGTGTGAAAAGAAAAACTCCTACTTTTTGGCTCGAAGGGGTTGACTAGGGATTATCTTCCCTATAACTCCACTGTTTAGGATTTGAAACAGCGCCTATACATCATCAACAAGGTCTGTTCAAAAGTATACTGTAGAGATTGTGGTATCGTTTTCGTCATCCTCCCTCTAAAGGCTTACAGTTCTTTAGTCGAGAATTGAATATCACTAAAAGGAAATATAAAGCAATTTAAGCATAATGAAAAAAAAATTAATTCAAGACAGACACGTGTAATGCATTAATGAAATAAAAAAGTTTGACATGATAATAATCGTTTGAATAAGCAAAGAAAATACAACTTCAGAATTCAAATGAACAAAAAGGCTTTCAATCCTAGCCATGTTTTGGCAAGGGAGCAGTGATCACATTGGGAGTCTCAGGAGGGTCGAATTCGATCTCCTTGGTGTCAATCATATTCTGAATCTTGTATTTCAGCACCCAACAATCGTTAGTATCGTGCCCCAGGCTACCAGAATGATAAGCACACCTTGCATCCGGGTTGTAGTTAGGAGAAGAAGTCTTAGGGTTCGGATGAGGGTTTATCACCGTAATCAAGTTCATCTTCAACATGTGTTGCAATGCTTGTGACAATGGCATGTTGATTTGGGTGAACTGCCTTTGAAGTATTTCCACCCTTGGCTGATTGTTTCTTTGTTGTGGTCGTTGTGTGCGTGCCGAATTAGAGATCAACACTGCCCCCACAGATTGGTGGTAGTCTGCCTTGCTACGCCTCTTCTGGCCGTACACAACATTGGCTTCCCTCTTTCCACCAAATGACTTCTTATTTGTACTCGAAGAGGTATTTTTTTGGATCTTACCACTCAGGATCCCAGCTTCTACTCTTTCTCTAGTCATAATCAGCTCGATGAAACCCGCTGACGAGCTGCTGATCAAATGATTAAAGAATGGACCAGATAGCGTCCCCAGAAACATATCAACCAACTCCCTATCAGACAACGGGGGTTGAAATATTCCAGCCAAATCTCTCCACTTTTGGGCATAGTCTTTAAATCCTTCACTTGCACCCATAGACATACTCTGAAATTGAGTACGAGTAGGAGCAAGGTCGGCATTATACTGATACTGCTTGTAGAAATCAGCAGCCAGATCTTCCTAGTTTCAGATATTTGCTCCCTATAGCCGGTAGAACCATTCAAGTTGAGTCCCTGACAGACTATCTTGAAAGAAGTGAACCAATAGATTTCTATCAGCTGTGTGGGGATGGATCTTCCTGACATAAGAACGGAGATGGAGTTTTGGGCAGGACACCCCATCATACTTAGCAAAAACTGGAGCTTTAAACTTCTGAGGGATCACCACTGCAGATACCAGTCCCAAATCTCCGAAATCCAAACCAGGGATCTTCTGAATCTCCATAGCACTCAGACGGTTTTCAAGTTGTTTGTACCTATCCTCAGCAGGAGGATACTGTTCCTCATCATAATCTGTGTCATTATCAGAAACTACAGGACTGGGGCCCTTTTCTTCTTCTTGGTCCTTCCCATCCTTGGATGAAAAGGACAGATCAGCTTGTTGTTTCAACCTATCCCTAAACCTTTTACCCATACTCAACAGAACAACCTTCTTCTTCTTCTTCTTCTTCTTCTTCTTCTTCTTCTCTTTCTCTTTCAGAATGAGAGCTTTCAAGTCCTCTTTCCCTTTAGCCAAGCTCAAGAACATCTCTTGGAATTAGGCATTTTGTGCCTTAAGATCTTTGATAGCATGATCAAAAGACATTTCTGCTGAAGTAAACAGCGAAGAACATGAGAAACCTGTTATGGTACCTGTAATGGTGTGCATGATAATGGGATGCGTATGTAATGATTTCAAAGACCTTGGGAGATTTAAATTTGCAAACCAAGAAATAAATAAACTTTATTAGATTAAACTTGTAAAAAGGTTCAACAATGCCTTTAAGGCTTTTAAAAAGAAGCAAATGAAAAACAAATCTAAACTAGAAAAAGCAAAATCAGAAATCCCATGGACGCTTCCCCTTGGTGCTGACGTAGTCATTGATCGTTCTTTCATTCTCAAGTTGCCTGGTGAGCTTCAAGATCTTCCTTTCTTGCTCATGGTACTTTTCCCGGTAGGCATCCCTCTCCTCTTTCAGCTGAATCCAGGATCTCTTCAATGCCCCAAGATCAGTGGGCATGTAGGGATAAAAGACTGTATAAGGAATGCCCTCTTCATTGGTGGGCTCCACAATCACTGGAAATACAACTTCATAAGGCATCCCAAGCTTCTGGGCTCGAGCTCGGACCCAATAGAGATAAGGTTGCATGGGGAGGGAAGTCTTTGGTCCCAGCTCTTGAGGGTCAGATTTGTTCACCATGCCCCAATCTCGTATAAACCTTCGGCGATGCTCATCAACATCCTCCTTGTAGTCAAATGCAATATCCGTAAGAAGTATCTCATGAGGACCATCTCTCTGAGCGCGACCGAATTGTCACAAATCTAAACAAGGACTGTAGGTTATTCCCCCTCTGATTCCAAGCAACGGGACATTAGGGTATCCCCCACATAGATGAATGACAGCAGTGATTTCCATAGTCTTAGAACTTCAAAGAATGTTTGTATGGGCAAGTGACATTATCCTGTAAGACCATCCTAAACCTTCCTCATTCTTCAGCACAGACTTGGGGAGGTGCAAAATAAACCACCTCTCTAGAAAAGGCATGCAACACATGAGGGTCCCTCTTTTGCGCACAGTACGGGTATAGAGGGCATGCAAGATATCACCCAAAAGAGTAGGTACAGGATTGCAAGACAGGAAGATCTTAACCATATTCACATCTATGAAGGAATCTGGATTCGGGAACAGAACCAAACCGTAGATAAGGAGAGCCAAGATGTTTTCAAAAGCCTGAAAATCCAAGTTATCCCAGAATAGTTGAGCTTGATCTATCAGAAACTTGGCTAAGAAACCTTCAACCCCACTTCGTGTCTCCCAATTAGATACTACATCAGCCCGTTTCAAATGTAGAGCTGAAGCAATGTCTTTTGGTCTAGGAGTTTCTTCCAAACCTGTGAAGGGCATCTGCTCGAGGATGGATATGCCCAATAAGTGAGAAAACTCTTCCATAGTAGGAACTAGATGATAATCCGGGAAAGTGAAGCAATGATACACTGGATCGAAGAACTGGAAAAGCACACTCATCATTTGTTCATCAAACTTTGAGGTAACCAGGCTAAGAAGCTGACCATGTCTTCTAATGAATGAAGAAGTATCAGAAACTCTCGAGGCTAAATCTTTGAGTTGATCAGGTATTTGCACAAAGTTAACTCGGATGGTGTTTCTACGCATGGAAGCCATAATCTTTAAAACAGAACAAAGATAAATCCCCTCGGTCTTTGAAATGGTTAGTATAATGAAGTATGCATGCTATGTTATGATGCATGATGTCATGGTAAAAACAACACAGGTATAGCAGATAACAGATATGGCAAAGGTAAACAAGTCACACAAAAGCCCTTAAGTTTAAGGCTTGCATGGGGTCAAAGGTATTACCCTCTTGAAGTTCAGTTGGTTTCAACATGTCCTAACAATAGTAACCGGGTTCTAGAGGTTCTCAATATCACTGACCATCCTCCATCGGTCATGGTTTCAACTCACGCAATCTTTTCTTGCGGTTGGAACTATCTCGAGAGTATGGTCTCAATGAGTGTAGCATCGAGTATCAACTAGTTCCCAACTTTACACCGAGACCGGCTATCTCACTACTTCCTAATGGCCAAGTTGGTCTATTAAGGGTTCTAAGGTCAGTTGATGTTTAACGACACACATAGCAGCCCCGTATTCTCCTCGTTTCTCCACAAGGGATACAGGTACCAACCAATGTGCCACATCAACGTAGCTACTGTTTCAACCGTATTGGTCTACGCCGTACAGTTCCCTCACAGTTTATTGCTACTTACCTAAAAGGTGTTCCCCAAATCCGGGTTAGGATCTATAGTAACTTCCAATACAAAACCCTCAAAAGTAAAGCAACCAAAACAAACAAGAGAAGCAAATATGATGACTAAATCCTAAGGTATACCCCACTTATTTATTCCCCAGCAGAGTCGCCAATTCTCTGATACGGTGGCAGAACTGGACTGTTTTAGGAAAATGTTGGTTTGTGTTTTGCATTTTTGTTTGCAAAATGTCGCAGTAAGCAAGAGTCACCACCGACTTTTATTTTATCCAACTGGAAAGGGAAAAAAGCACAGAAAAATTCCTTTTTCGAGATTTTTAGTACGGGGGGTAGATTATAGAAAGGGAAGGTATTAGCACCCTTTCTATCCGTAGTTTTCTACGGGCTCTTAGGTACTTGCTCATCATTTTAAAAAATTGCTTCCGTGTTTGTGTGTTTTGAAAAGTTTTTGTTTTACTTCTATTTAACCCTTGCTTCTGTCCTCAAGAGTGTTACGAAGTCGTTTTGAAAACTTTGTTTGAAAAAGTGTAAGTGTGGAAAAGTTTGATTTTAAGCAAGTACCTACTAGCTTCTACCTACTCGAAAGAAGAATGTTTTTGTTCTTGTTTCCTTTAGACAGCGCTATCCCACTATTAGTGAGTAGGTAACACCGTCATTGGAATTGTAAGGGTCAATTCGAAAGGGACGTACGATCACTAAAGCAATGTTAGGACATCTTAGTAATAACCCTAGTGTCTTAAGATCATATTCGAGGCAACATTTCTGAGGCAACATTTCTGAGGCAACATTTCCAAGGCAACATTTCCGAATGGGGCATTTGATCTTTGTTTAGACAAGAGAGTGACCACTAAAACACCCTATACTTAATGATCGTTTACTGAAGGAAACCGAAGTGAGAGTATACCCTAGGAGTGCGCATGTGCGTGTGATTTGATTTCAGTTATTATCTTTGCACATTTAGGGTTTGCTAACCATATTAAAATTAACATACAGTCTTGTCATGCAACCCTATTATCATACATCTAACTATATTTGCACATTTAGAGTTTGCTAACCATATTAAAATGCAGAAAGTAAAAGTACGCTATTACAAGGCTTTAGGGAGGGGGATTGATTACATAGCCAAAAACCCGTAAAACGATAAATAAAAGAAAAAGTCCTAATTAAACTATTACATCCCATGAGCAGTTACATTAATATCGTCAAAATAATAAATAAACGTGCATGATGAATCGAGAACGAGAGAAAATTAGGGTTTTGACCCCGTCTAAACCTAATTGAAAGACAAATCATTTTTTTGTTGTTTTTGATTATTTTAATTTATAAAAATGGTTTAAGTTAAAAAATAATTGATCTAGATCTATATTTAAAAAAGATAATTATTAAAGAAACATGAAATTTAAATAAAAGAAATTAATTCTATGTTTTTGGTATTTTTGTTGCGAAAAGGAAAATGAATTAAAATGAAATTAAACCTAAGTTCTATTAATTTTAATTTTTAAAAAAAAGTTAAAGTGTTTAGTTAATTAATTTACCAAAATTAAAATTTAATTAAGAAAAAATCCTAAATCTATTTTTATGTGATTTTTATATTTGTTTATTGATAAAAATAAAAAAGGGATTAAAAGAAATAAATGAAATGAATAAAACAAGAAAATAAAGATGGGCCTAGTAGCAAAAGTAAACAGGGGGTGCAATCATCAGAAATCCCTAGGCCCGAATCTGCGAAACCTTCATGCTCTAACTATGGTGTTGTTTGATTTTTGCGTGGAACCTATGATTCAACCATCCATAATTGTTCTATATAAACTCAAACAAACGTTAGCATACCATAAAATGTGATTAAAATTAGAGATTCGAAGTTTAAAATTTTACGAAACCGGTGTTGTCAAATGGGGGCGTGCTAGGCGTGTGATGGATTGCTCTTGGTCCTTGTAAGACTCCCGAGGACTTCAAGAGGATGGTTTGAGGCTTGATGTCAATTGAGAGAGACCGGAACCTCGAGATATGACTTGCACCAATCCTTTGATTTCTGGAGAGCTTTTTGAAGAGCTTTTAGAGAGTTTTTTGAAGAGCTTTTTGAGAGCTTTTAGAGAGGAATTTTCGTGTCTTTCAAGCTTGTATGGCTCTATATTTATAGAGGAGAATGAGGAGACAAGAAAGCATGGAAATAATCTCCCTCATAATGTTGTGTTTTAAGACCATGATCAAGATTTTAAAAAAATGTCATATTTAATGATTTTATGCCATTTTCAAATATGGATGAACCTGGACATATTTTAAGGGTTATTGCACGAAATCAATTGACATAAACCAGCATAAAACTTGCCCAAAATGGATTCACATCAAAGTCTACATTATTTCTATTATTTATTTATTTAATTCTGAATTTTAATGAATAAAATATCAAAATAAATAGCATAAATAGTAGAAAAATGTATGGGTGGGCTTAGAGGTCGTGGACCATGTTAGGAATGAGTTTAAAACTTGAAAAGATAGTCCCATTTGAAAAAAATCCAAGTTTGGTCAATATTTGCTTCATGCATTTTTTCAAAAATTGTCCAACTTTGACAATGCATACCTCTCTAAATTTTAACCTTATGAGGGTGTTCTTGGACTTTTTAGAAAGCTTAGGATGTCCCATAAGCAAAATCTTTGGTTTCATCTCAATTGGATCTTCCATGTTCATGTAATAACCTTTGACCCAAAAGGTGTTTTTGGTGACTTTTCAAAATGACCTATAATGTCCAAATTTATATCTTCTTGTGAGTGCATCTTTTGAACTTGGGAGATGAAGATGAATTGTAGGGAATTAAATCCTCTTCAAAATGAGCTTTGGATGGGTCATTTATGATAAAGTATGAGAAAGTTATGCTTGGCAAAGTTGAGTTGACTTTTCTTGTAAAACCCTAATTTAGCAACTTTTGGGTTTTGATGAATTGTGAGCAATCCTTGAGGAATCATGATCAAGCCTTGATCAAATGATGAATAATACTTCAAAATGAGGATGTTGACCAAAAATATTGAAGTTTGACTGTATGTGCGCCACAGTTGACTTTTGCCCTAGCATAGTCGACTTTCAGGCCTTTGAGCAATTGACTGAGCAAACTTCCTCTACAAGGCTTGAAACTTGACATGGATGATCTTGAGAACATATTAGGACAATGGTGAGCATTTGGGACCCTTTGGACTCAAAAATCTTGATGCAAAATGAAACCCTAATTTGAGGTAGACATCCTTTAGGAGAGAGTTTGTCTGGTCAACTCTTGGACTTCCTTGGGCAATTTGAAGACCTTACTTGAAATGTATTGAGAAATATGGGAGGGAAAATTTTGGGGTACAACACAGTCCAACCTGTCTAGAGCTTTTTTAGGTAGCACATTTGACGAGGAGCCAGTATCTACCAAAACATGGGCCAGAGTCGTGCCCCTACATTCAACGAAAACATGAAGAGCATCATTATGCGTTCTCCCCTTTGGTGTCAGATTCGCATCAGAGAAACCCAAACCATTATCGGTAGTTATACTATCCACACATTACATCAAACTGATCAGCATATGTCTCTTATAGTACGTGAGGCGTCTTCAGAAACTTAACCAAATCCTTCGCATGGGCCTCGGAACACAACAACAAAGCCAACATAGAAATTTTGGATGGGGTCTGCCCCAGCTGATCGACCACATTGTAGTCGCTCTTCTTTATTATCTTCAAAATTTATTCCATTTCTTTCTTGGAGGCTTCTGGTATGGTTACTAAATTAGCCCTTGTCAGGACAGGCTCAATTAGTAAGTCTTTTCCTCGAGTCTCGACCGACTCGGTGATGGGAGGGTCAACAAGAGTAATTACTAGAATTGCAGTAGTAGTCTCGGGTGGAACCACAACAAGAATGATCACATGTCCGGTAGAGGTCTTTGGAGGAGAAATCTCAGGGGAGAACACTCTTCCACTTCTTGTTATTTTACTGGTTCCGGCAATATTAACGATATTGGAATCAGCATTTTCAGCACTCTTGTCTTTAATGGCTAGCATATCTTGCTTGACGTCGTAGTAATAGACGTCGGCCCCATAGTTCCAAGGAACAGCTTTGTCCGAGCAGTATGGGATTGGCCCAGGCATGGTTATAATAAACGAAGTCACTTTCGGAACTAATGTAATCCTGACGGGTCTCTTAGCGGAGGCCCTGGGAGGATTGGCGGAAATGGTTATGATAGCAATGTCTTCACAGGAAACAGTCGGAACAGGAGTCTTCTTAAATAGAATCTCTTTTTCATCTATCAGGCGCTGAACACCTGCCTTCAACAAAGGGCACCCGGTCAGTAGAAACGTACAAAAGTGGCAACCTTCACCACAACCCGGAAATAAACCAGTTTTCAACAAACTCTCTTTGATAGTCATGAGTGGGGTCACCAATTCTTCCACAGAGGTCACAAACATATCTTCTTCAACGGCATTAACACCCTGACCATGCTTCGGCATAGGAGCAGTGATAACGTTGGGAGTCTCTGGGGGATCAAATTCAATTTCCTTAGCATCGATCAAATCACGTACTTTGTTCTTCAAAGTCCAGCAGTCATTGGTGTCATGGCTTGTACTCTCCGAATGGTAAGCACAACGAGCTTTCGGTTTATAGTAGGGAGAGGTGGTGTTTGGATTTTTTGGAGCTTCCCTCAGAGTAACCAGATTGGTCTTCAGCAACTGAGGTAAAATCTGAGACAGCGTCATGTTGATTCGAGTGAACTGTCTAGTTGGCCTTTCTGCTCTTGGTTGATTATTTCTTTGTTGAGCAGGTGCAGGGTTGGGAATCATAACAACCCCTACTGCCGGACGATGCTCGGTTTGATTCTGATTCTTTTGGTTGTATACAACACTGACTTCCTTTTTACCTGCAAACGGCTTCCTTGCAGCACTAGAAGAGGCATCCTTCTTAACTTTTCCACTTCGAATTCTAGCTTCCATTCTTTCTCCCGTTAAAATCAGTTTAGTAAAACCCGCCGATGAATTTCCAATCAGATGGTTGAAGAACGGCCCAGTCAAAGTTCCCAGAAACATATCCACGAGCTCCCGGTCAGCCAAGGGAGGTTGAACTCTTCCAGCCAAATCACTCCACTTCTGAGCATAATCCTTGAAACCCTCGTTCGAACCCATAGACAGATTTTGGAGTTGTGTACGGGTGGAAGCGAGGTCTGCATTATACTGATATTGCCTATAAAATGCAGCAGCAAGGTCTTCCCAGTTACAAACATTGGCTCTTTCCAGCTGATAGAACCAATCCAATTGTGTTCCAGACAGACTGTCTTGGAAGAAGTGAACCCACAGGTATTTGTCAGCAGTGTGAGGCTGTATCTTCCTTACATAAGAACGGAGATGCATTTTAGGACAAGAGACCCCATCATACTTAGCAAATATCGGTGCCTTGAACTTTGGGGGGATGACAATCCCGGAGACCAGATCCAACTCTTCAAAATCCATCTTAGGAACCTTCTGGATTTCCATAGCGCTCATACGCTCTTTTAATTGCTTGTACTTTTCATCAGCCGAAGGGTACTGCTCCTCATTGTAATCAGTTTCATTATCAGACTCTTTAGGACTAGGGTCCTCTTCTCTGTATTCAACCTCTTGATTCTCTCCCTCTTTAGATGAAGAAGCTAGCTCAACAACCCGTCTTGGCAGCCCTCTGAACCTCTTGCTCATATGTGCCATACCGGCTATCCTCTTGGTTTTCTTATTTTTCTTAGTAATCAGAGCCTTTAACTCTTACTGTCCTTTGGCCAGAGCCATAATCATTTGCTGGAACTGCGTGTTGAGTCTGAAGATCTTTCACAGTTTGTTCAAGAGCCATTGCTGAAATAAACAGCGGAGGTGATGAGAAACCTGTTATGAGTCCTGTTATGCAATGATATGTATGATATGTATGCAGTGTTTTCAAAGACTTTGGGAAATTTAACTTTGCGAACCAAAATGAAACAAAGCTTTTATCAGTTAAATTCAAAGTTCAAATGCCTTTTAGGCGTTACAATTAAAAACAGATCTAAAAACTAGAAAAAATCAAAATTCCCATGGATGCTTCCTCTTTGTGCCGAGATAGAGATTAAGCCTTCTTTCTTCCTGGAGTTTATTTGTGAGCTCTAAAACCTTCCTCTCTTGGGCATAGAATTGATCCCTGTAAGTATCCCGCTCTTTCTTCAACTGAATCCAAGACCTTTGTAGTTCTTCAAGATCAGTGGGCATATCAAGATAGAGAGTCGTGTAAGGAATACCCCCTTCAGTAGTGGGTTCCACAATCACTGGTAAAATGGCCATATAGGGCATCATAAGTTTCTGGGCGCGCGCTCGTACCCATTGGAGATATGGTTCCATAGGAATGGAAACCTTTGGCCCCAAAGCCTTGGTGCCAGATCTATTTACCATGCCCCAAGCTCGTATGAACCTTCGGCGATACTCTTGAACGTCATCCTCATAGTTGAATACAATTCCCTTGATAAGTAACTCATGGGGAAAATCCCTTTGAGCGTAACCAAATTGTCGCAAAGCTAAATAAGGATTGTAGGTTATGCCCCATCTGATGCCATGTAATGGGACATTAGGATACTCCCCACAGCGGTCAATAATAACAGTGTTTTCCATAGCTCGGGAACACCAGAGAATATCCGTGTGAGCGAGTGACATTATCCTTTGCGACCAACCCAAACCTTCTTCATTCTTCAGTATGGACTTAGGGAGGTGAGAAATAAACCACCTCGACGGCAATGGCATGCAACACTTAAGAACCCCTCTTCTCTTCATGGTACGAGTATGGAGAGCGTGCAAAATATCTCCGAGCAAGGTAGGCACGGGGTTGCGAGAGAGGAAAATCTTGATAGCATTCACATCTATGAATGAGTCTGGATTAGGGAATAGTACCAACCCATAGATTAGAAGAGCAAAGACCTCCTCAAAAGCCTGAAAATACATATCATCCCAAAACAGTTGGGTCTTGTTTATTAGGAACTTGGCCAGAAAACCCTTGACTCCGCTTCTTGTTTCCCAATTGGATACCACGTCGACCCGTTTCAGGTGTAAGGTTGAGGCAATGATTTCTGGGTTAGGAACTTCTTCCAGACCTGTGAAAGGCAACTGTTCAAGAATGGGTATATCCAACAACTGATAGAACTCTTCCATGGTAGGCACCAACTGATAGTCTGGAAAGGTGAAGCAGTGGTGCTTGGGATCTAAGAACTGAAAGAGTACACTCATAATTATTTCATCAAAGTTTGAAATAACCAGGTTGAGAAGTCGAACATGTCTCTTGTTGAACGCAGAAGTTTCAGAAACCCTTGCTACTAGCTCTTTGAGTTGGGAAGGTATCTTCACAAAGTTGATTTGAATAGTGTTTCTATGAGCAGAAGCCATGATCTGCAAAACAGAACAAAGATAAATTCCCTTGGTCTTCGAAATGGTTAGTTCAATGAGAATGGATGCGATGTTATGATGCATGATGTCATGATAAATCACAGGTATAGCAAATACAGACAAATCACACCAAGTCCTTAGGTTTAAGGCCTGCTTGAGTTTTAAGGTCATACCCTCTTGAAGCTGGATTGGTTCAACCTGTCCTATAAATATGTAACCAGGTTCTAAAGGGATCTTAATATCACTGATCATCCTTTATCGGGCATTGTTTCAGCTCAAGCAATCTTTTCTTGCAACTGAAATATCCCGAAAGTTTGATCTCAATAAGTGCAGCATCGAGTATCAACCGATCCTCAGCTCTATACCGAGGTCGGCTATCTCACTACTTTCTAATGGCCAAGTTGGTTCAACTAAGGTTCTAAGGTCCGTTAGTGCTTCACGACACCACGCGGCAGCCCCGTATTCTCCTCGTTTCCCTACGAAGGATACCAATACCAACCAAAGGGCCACACCAACATGGCCACCGCTTAAACCATATCGGTATATGTCGTACAGTCTCCACAATCTATTGTTGTTTACCTAAAAAGTGTCCACAGATCCGGGTATAGGATCTTTGATCATGCCCAAGCAAAAACCCTTTAAGAATAAAGCATACAAAGCAAACTGGAAAGCAATTTAAAAATGACCTAAATCCTAAGGTAAACCCCACTTTATTTTGTCTCCAGTAGAGTCGCCAGTTCTGTGATATGGTGGCAGAACCGATTGTTAATATTGGTTTGCATTTTTTTTGTTTGCAAAATGTCATGGTAAGCAAGAGTCGCCACCATCTTTTCTTTTATCCAAACTAAGGAAAGGGTGAAAAGAACAGAAAAAGACCTTTTTGAGATGTTTCTGAGTAAGGGGGTAGATAATGGAAAAGGAAGGTGTTATCACCCTTTCTATCCGTGGTTTTCCAAGGGATCTTAGGTACTTGCTCATTTTTGAAATTTCTTGTGTATGCTTGTTTTGAAAAGTTTTGGTTTACTTTGTTTTAACCCTCGTTTCTGTCCTCAAGAGTGTTACGAAGTTGTTTTTAAAAAATTTGTTTGAAAAAAGGTTCGGTGTGAAAAAGTTTGTTTGTTTGAGCAAGTACCTAGGAACTAATCTACCTACTCAAAAAAGATTGTTCGTTTTCCTTTAGACAGTGTTATCCTACTATTAGTGAGTAGGTAACCCTAGTCGTTGGATTTTGGGGGACTATCGAAAGGGATGAAATGGTCTCTGAAGGCAACAAGTAAGGATACCTTAGCGTTTCTAAGGGACTATCGTCATAAGATTAATTCGTAGGCAACTCGAGGGACTAGTAGGGACTGTGATCTTTATGACGACTTTGAATCGCGAGTCATTGCTAAGGTATCCCTACGTTCGAGGGACACGACCATTATTTCCAAGGCAACCAAGTGAGGCAAACCCTAGGAGTGCAAGTGTGCAAAAGTGTTTGATTTCAGTTATTTATCTTGTGATTTATTGATCTAGGATTGATTCATTAGTCATACACGCCTAAGTTGCTAGCAATTATATATAAGCATGCAGAATATAAAAGCGAGAAGGTAAAGGTCCTACGCTATTACAGGGCTTTTGCAGATACGTGATTATCTTGGACTGAAAGAAAAAAATACGGAATATAAACCCTAATTACTATTACAACCTTGAAACATTTACAATAATAATAAAAAGAATTAAAATGCGCGCGACGATCTAAAATGCGAGAATTAATTAAGAGACCTAAAAATCCAATTGAAGAAGTATTTTAGTTATTTTTGAGAAAAGATCGAATTATGTACAAATTAAAACCCTAATTTCTAATTAATTTAAATTATAAAAATAACAATTAAATTGTCCTAAATAATTAAACTAATTAATTAAAGAAAATAAAATATTTTATGAAAAAAAAAGATTTTTATGTTTTTTTGATTTAATAAAAATGATTTTTGTTATTTTGTAAAGAAAAAGAGTTAACTAAATAATAAAAAATTAATAAGAAATAAATTAAAAATATTAGAGGTTGGCCTGTATTGAATTTCTTAGGCTCAATATGCTGATTAGCCCAATCCTTGCGCGTGATTCAATGCATCATTTTTCTGATGGTGCACCATGGTCCTTCTTTGATGGAATGCTGGATCTGGATAGAGGTAAATCTTGTGGCTGGACGATGGAAACACATGGTAGGCTCCAGGATGCGTGGTGTACGTGATCTGCAATCAAATATTGTGAAAACACCAAAATGCTGGGACTTGGGATCGAACCCAGGTCCTCCCACTTACACACGTACCTCATTACCAACTGCATTACGCGTTTTCTTTGTTAGTATAACGAAAGAAAATAATAATACATAAAACAAAATGGCTGATCTGGACAAAAGAACAAAACGCGCGCCAGATGCAAATGATCCAATGGTTGTTGAACATGTTTGCTTCTTCTTCCTTGTCCGTCGTATTAGGTGTAAAACCTTTACCTACGGACAAGCTTCCATGGCTATAACCCTGTGGATTTCAAAAATCATGTTCAAGCGAGATAAATCAATTCCCAGTATACAAATCAAAACATCTTGACACCATGAGCATCAAGGTATGCTTCTTTCGCCCTAATTTTCCATGTGTCAAAAAACCCTAAAACGGCAAGCTAAACCCTAACAATGGCAAATATTCATACGGGCGTTAAAACTTCAATCAAATAGTCCAGGCATGTTGCAAACATGACAACAAACACAAATATACCATTGAAACATGTTCATGATGCAAGAATCATAACAATGAAATCTGAAAAAGAATGCAAATCGTGATGAGTGTATGTCCTGTTTCTGGGCTTGGGAGGACCGCAAATGATTGGGACGTGTTCTGGAGATGCCTATGAATCAATTGGTGGCTTGGAAAGTCTTCGAATCGGCCTCTAAACTGGAAATTAGTCTACCACTTTTCTTGACAATTTTTAATTCTTGCTTGCAGCTTTTACGACCTCCAATCCTTCTCCCTGTGCATTGGATATGTTCTATATATGTAATGGAATACATTAGGTCAACAAAAATGAGCTAAATCTTGGTCCATTATGAAGATTTGATTCGGTCTTTATCCTTGTATAATATCTTTCTATATCAAGCCAAATCATGCCAATTTTGGTTCAATTTGTTTTGCACGTTTTGGATATGATTTATCAGCCTAATTGGATTTGATTCCACCCAAAATCTGATCACAAAACAAATCTTTGATATTTTTTGCTATTTATTTGATTTAATTTGACTTTTAAATGATAAAAATCAAAATAAAATAAATAAATAAATCAAAAGATGTTTGGGTGATGATTTGGATCGTGGACCATGTTATAAGCAATATTCAATCATGAAAAACTAGGCCCATTTGACAAAAAATGTATTTTTGAGCACATTTGACTTTTGGCAATTTTGCAAAAGTGGCCAACTTTGCCAAGGCATATCTCCTCCAATTTTAACCCTAGAGAGTTGTTCTTGGACTTTTTAGAAAGCTTAAGATTTCCTATAAACAACCCTTTTGGTATCATCACAAATGTGTCTTCCATGTTCATGTAAGAAGCTTTGACCTAAAAGGTGTTTTTGTTGACTTTCAAAAGGACCTATAATGTAGAAATTTCTATCTTTTGATGAGTGCATATGTTGAACTTGAGGGCTGAAGATGAGTTGTAGGGAATTGCATCCTATTAAAAATGAGCTTTGGATGGAAAATTTCTGATAAAGTATGAAGAAGTTATGCTTGGTCAAAGTTTGGTTGACTTTTCTTGAGAAACCCTAATTTAGCAACTTTTGGGTTTTGATGAATTTGGGGAATCATGATCAACCCTTGATCAAATGATGAATATCACTTCAAAATGTTGAATTTGAACAAAAATATTGAAGTTTGACTGTATGTGGGCCATAGTTGACTTTTTACCTAATATAGTTGATTTTCAGGCATCTGAGCAGTTGACTGAGCAAACTTCTTGTGTAAGGCATGAAACTTGATATGGATGATCTTGAGAACACATTAGGACCATGTAAAGCATTTGGGACCTTTGGATATCCCACACCCTGATGAAAATGGAAACCCTAATTTGGGGTACACTTCCTTAGGAGAGAGTTTGTCTGGTCAACCCTTGGGCACCCTTGAGCAACTTGAGGACCTTAATGGGCATGTGTTGAATAAAATGAGAGGGAAAATTTTGGGGTACAACATCTTTGCCACTCCATCCATCAGAAGCAGAACCCGTTTGTTAAGTACTTGACAATAACAAACATTAGTATAACAAAATTGTTCATACAATCATACTCATTTGTTATCATCAAAACTCAGAGATAATATTGTAGAATCAAATCTTGTTCTTACATTATTTTGTGATGATAATTCTCTATGGGTTCAATCAGAGGCTTGACCTTGAGTTCTTCAATCAACCTCATGTTCCTAGAGGTTTTCCCATTAAAGGAATCTCCAATGCTTGGAGTCAGATCCTCTTTATAGTTGGCTTCCTCAATCAAAAACTTTACCAAACCATTTTTAACAAAAATATCAGTTAGAAGTCATCCACAAAGAATATTGGGAGATAACTTTTTGTTGGGAAGTGTGGTGGTTCTGGACTTTTTAATAGAATCCCTCAGATGATTAAACAGGATGAAAGTAAGATTAATCCTTTGTTTGGATAGCACAAAGTACATCATGTACTTCTGATTGATGTTGAAATAATCAGAGGAACTTGGTGGAGGTCTAGGGTTTATGCAGTCTAGAATAATATTATGCCATACTCTGAGATTATCATGAAGATCCTTGATTTTGTACTTGGATTTCTTAGCGAAGAAATTTGTAAATAGTTGTTGATCTAGAGATTTATATAAAGCCTTTGATTTATTGTCCAGTCCATACACACGTTTTCCTTTCAAGAACGTAAATCCCAACAGTTTCGCAATGGACTCTTCAGTGATGATGATTCTTTGTCCAATAACATCTGAAATAATATGAAACTTGTCACAATCAGCATTATTCCAGAAATCTATCACTAGAGCCTCATAGACAGGACCATGAAGCCTTTGGAAATATTTTTCCCAGACTTGATCCTTTAGTTCTTCTTTTAAGTCACACCCATTTGCAGCAAGGTTTTCAAAATTAACCATTAATTCCTTAAGAATAATCAACTTTGTTGGTTTCAAGTTACAATGAACTTGAGAACTTTTCTGCATAATGTGACTGTCATCAGTAGAATTTATAGAAGATCAAGGAACCTCAGTTGATGAAGATGAAGCGATGGTTGATAAAGATGGATCTGTTGAAGATGATTGAACCATTGTTGAAGACGAAGAAGAAATAGTTGATGATGTTGCAACATGTAGATTTAGAGCTTGTTCCAGTTTACTCGAAAACTTAATAGCTTCTTCTTGAGCAGTAGTCATCATTGTTGAAATTGGATGGAGATGTAGAAGATAATTTTGAAGAACTTTTGAAGAGGATGAATAACTCCGAGAGAGAGAGACGAGGAACAGTTGAAAGAAAAGGGTTTTAGGGTTTCTAAGTAGTGAGGGGAGTGATGTGTGGGTGTGTGTGTTTAAAAAGGAATAGAAGAAATAATGGGGGGGGTAATTAATAAAAGTAATCATGATACATCAATTCAAGAAATTGCACATTGTTTAGGATCTAGCTTAGGTAACATGTGATGATTAAGAATAATTGAATATTTCACGCGTTAACCACTTCGTCTAACTAAGTGACATAATCAATATACTCAGGTTCTGAATAACCAAAGGTTACCATCTGGTTAGATATATTCTGACCGAAACATCCTCTGATAATTGAGTCTATAATAAAATTAGCATAAGTATAATGAGTAAAGAGAAGGATAGAAATGATATTTTCATATTCTTGAAGATCTTACATCTATCTTTAATTTTAGATTTCTTTTAGATATAGCTTCTAATCAACTTCTTTCTTCTTATGCTTTCTTCAGAGTGGTCTTTCAGAAGTTCTGAATTATTTTGATATTGAGTGTACTCAGTTTTCTGATTTGAGAAGAATAACCTTATTCTAAATTCTAATTTCTAATTTGAGAGCTAGGATCAGTTTCTCTTTAAATGATTTCTTCATTCTTATGTTTAGAATCATCCGTCTTACTTTTTGAGAGAATCCTAAGAGCAAAGATATTCTGATCTTTTATTATCAGAACATCTATTTGTTTGTCAAACTATCTTTTAATAGAAGCTTATTTTTCAGAAGGTCAATATTTCATGAACTTCTGAGAAGCTATGTGCTTGAGAGAAAGTTAACTGTGTTTTTTATTCCTTGAACAAAATGTAGAATTTGTTCCAATATCATCAATCTTTGACGATTTCAACTTTCAATCTTGTTCTTACAATGCTGAGCTAACTTGTTTAAAGTTAGTCTTTGATCATACTTCTGATGAATCAATGAGTGTTCTTTCCTAAGTGTTATACCCCAATTTTCCCCCTAATATGTCTCATCATCTCATATCATGAATACATCCAAATCACGCAATAGGGTTTGGGTATTTCTTCGATGTCATCCTATCTTTAAGTTCATCCTTGAGGGATTACCAAGAACCCTAATTGCGTATCTTGTATACATGTGTTTTATATTTTACTGACCTCTAACCAAAATCCAGAAATATGTCTTGTTTATTTTGTTTCTTTTAGAAGACATGGTTTCAGATCAAGGAGTTCATGTTATGGTTCTCCGATTAGGGTTGTGGTTTTGTTCAGGCCAAGGGCTGGTTCTCAAAGGCCTATTTTCAGATTGGTGGTCTATAATCTTAGGTCACGCCATCCTCATGCTTCAATCAATATGATTAAGGTGAGTTTGTTTACTTAATTCTTAAGACTCTTAGAGATAGTTTCATGTGTTTATTTCCATGCCTTCTTCAACGAGTAATCTCAAGTTCATATGTGCTTAAGAGTGCCTCGTGTTGGAAAAAGATCAAGTTCTCGAGTTAATTCGAAGTTGTCGGACCAAAAGTCAACATTTGCAAGTTTGAGTTCAAACGATTATAACTTCTTCATTGTTCAATATTTTTGAGTGATTTTTCAAGCATATGAATCTCCTTGATATCATCTCCAATTTCTCTTTTCAAGTCGAGAGCTAATTATATGTAGAAGGACATCAAAGGTTTGAGTACATTAGAGGTCGTTTTGAAGACTTTGACTTAATTTCAAGTGACTTTCATCCAACTTTCAAGAATTATAACTCGTTCAATTTTCCTCATTTTCGTGATGGCTCCTTTTGCATGGTATCACCAATGGTGTAATATAGAAGATTTCTTAAATGAGCAAGATCAAATTGTTCTTAAAAGGTCATGAATTTTTTTGAAATGCTTTAGGTCATTTTTTGACCTATAATGTTCTTAAACTCGAAACTCCAATTCATGTTACCAATTTTCTAAGGCCATGATTATTTTCCTCAAAGTCGTATTTGTGTGTTGAGATTATTTATCATCAAGTAAAGATTTGATACAAGATTGTTGAATTTGAGGAATTATAGGCCATTATATCAATGTTTTGTTTAGTCCAAGCTCATGGGTTTAAGTTTACTCAAAGCTTCAAATTGAAATTCAAGTGGAGAGATCTTTTTAGGCTTATTAGAGTACTTGTTTTTAGGCTTAAGAGGTTGAATTTCAAATAAAGGCATTTGGATGGAAATTGGTTGATTTGTTGTCTTGCTTAGAGTGTTTGGCATTTTTAAGTTTAGAAGGGAGAAGGAATTTGAAGATTATTGTGTTCTTAATTCAAGATTCATATTATCATCATTACCAATGGAAAATGTTAAGACTTTATCTGCTCAAAGATTCATGTTTCAACCAAAATTCATTCAAGTTTATCTCAACCATTCAACATGGTAAGTTTCATTCAAATATTTTCAAACCCAATCAAATATCTCATTCAAGATTCAACTTGTTTTACAAGCACTTCGGCAAAAAGTTTTGTATTACGAATTCTATTTTGAAAGTTTACAACTTGCTACAAGAAAGGCACATTGATACAAATTGAAAGGTTGAATGTTTTCGCTCCTAAATCACTTTAAATCAGAAAGATCAAGTTATTTTAAAAGACTAAACCAAAAGAACTCAAAATCCTAAACAGGTTCTTAAGCTTAAATCCTATGATTTCTAAAGAGAATTTCCATTTCCTTTCTTTTTGAATCTCCCTCCAAACTTCAAGTTGTCATCTCCTTCCAAGCTTCATGCTAAACCACAATTATCTCCTCTTCATTCTCCATGCACTAACCATTGTTCCCACACATGAAACAAAGAAAAAAGAATTGGTTAGCAAACCATCAGCATTTGAACAAGCAATTAACATGAACAAAAAAGGCTTTTCATCAAGAGAGTTTTTGAAACTTCATCATGAGGGTTTTCATAGGAATCAGAATTTGAGGGTTGGTCTTTCAATCATGTTAAAACCCAATAACAATCAAAGACTCATATATTTGATTCACAACAAAATCAGAGTTTCAATATTGAATCATGGGCTAACAATTCATATTGCAAATCACAAAAAACTCATTTGTTTTTGGTTCACAAAGGCATGTATAAAAGAGGAAAATTATTGGGCACAAGCACAGCAAAAAGGCTCATCACAGGTCTATCATACAGCAAAAACAAACTCAGAAAAATAACATTTAAAATCACAAGTCAGTTACATAGCTCAGGCCCAACATCAAAGCATTTAGTAAAACAACAAGCAAAAAATCGCATTTCTAGCCCAAACAATAAGAGAGATAGTAAAATATAATTTCACATCTCAGCTCAAGACAGTAAAATCAAATTCAAGCCCGATTAGCAAAACAAGTTTTCAAGAACAAATCCACATTTTAGTTTCAGAAAAAGAAAGGTAGTGACATATCAGGAAAATTGAAAAGCCCAATAGCAAAAATAAAATCACAGTCATTGCGGTAACAAAAATAAAACATATCCAGAAGTTAACACATCAATTGCATAAGCCCAACCCAGAAATCAGCACAGGCCTATTATCAAAACTAATTCAAGCCCCTTCGCAAAGTCACAAGCCTGTAAAACAAATTAAAGCAAACTCGCAGCAGAAAGTCCTAGAAACTACACTACTTAAGCATTCATTTGGCACTGATTCAGGGGGAGAATCTTCACACAAATCACAGAAATAGTCGTGGCAAGCTATCAAGCTTAAACCCCAAATCATTCATCATATTCCCTCAAAACCACCCTTCATATTTTCAAAAAAGAGAAAACAGAGATAACGATTCAACATCACAGCAAGTTATCAATCCAAACAGACCCTAACCACATTTAGTTCATCATTTTCCCTAACAATAACCCTTCAAATCGAGAAAGATGGATATGAAAAGAGTTTCCTGAGGAATTAAAGCAATCTCACCCGAAAATTGCGAAGGAGGTCAAATCTGAGCGCTAGGGCTTAGAGAGGTCAAATTAGTACTTAGAAGAAAGAGATGAAGCGAAAGATGTAAGAAAATTGAAGATTGGCGCAGACTGTGACGTCACCTCTGCAAGGTGATTTCCAGTATGATGGATGCCTCTTCTCCGGCGAGCTTTGTTGAGAGAACATAGTGATGAGAGAGAACGAGAGGGAATGAATCGGAGGAAGAGATATTTCTTTCATTTTTGTTACAAACAATTAACTTTAATTAACTTTTTCTAATTTTGTTTTAACTATTAATCTGACTTCTAATCCAGTGGTGACAATAGTCACCTCCCCATTTAACTCTTGCGATTCTATGTAGGCACCTTTTCAGGATCTACCATGGACTATCACCTCATCACTATCGGATTTCAACAGATCCAGATCATATGCTCCCTGAAGCGCCTTCCACAGTGGACCCTCAAAAGGTGTAACCATTAGATCCAGTGGATCACATGTGCACCCCTCTATTGGCCTTAGCATACACCCTTGTGTCTCCACCCTCGTATCTCTTCAGATCAGATCAAACGCACCAGAAGAGAGCATCCACGTTGCACCTCCTGAAGCGCTCCACATAGGATCACATGGACCTTCAGCCAGCCTCTAGGCCTTTGTCATTGGGCCTAACGAAATTCTTTTCAGCACCCCCTTGTTTGCTATTATTTCTGGCCCATTTACTTTATCTTTTTCTTTATATTTTTTGTATCATTTTGTTTAGTTATTATTTCTATCAAAACAAAATACAAAAAAATGCATTTGTTTTAAATAATCAATTAAACTGAGAAATGTTATTTAATATTATTAATTAATTTATTAATTAATTTATTAATTAATTTTATTAATTAATTTTATTAAATAGGATTATTTAATTTATTTAGTTATTTATATTAATTTAATTGGGTTGTATTGTTTGTTTATTTAGGCTTTTAATTGTATTATCGATTCGTTACATCCCCTCACTTGGGTGTTATTTTGAGACAAATTCATCAACCTCATTGGATCTTGGGTGTTGATAGGTTGAAAAACAAAATCCACCAAAATGGATGAATGATATTGGTGATATTTGAAACCCTAATTTCATCAGATACATCCCCTTCCTCTTCAACTTTTCCCTTTATTACTTGTGCTACTTGTTAGAAGATGATCTACATGTCATTTCTCTAACATGTGGTATATAGATTGCTATTGACCGATCTCAAAATAGGAGATACTGAAAGAACAAGATTAGTTCTGACCTATCCCAAGTGTTTTGATGATAACTAAATTATATTTAAGATAATTTATGTTCTAATGAATGTGGTTTTGAATGTCTTAGTTAATGTTCTGACAAGAAACATTCCAAAATGCTAAGCAAAGATTATGAAGAAGTTCTTTGATAAAAGAACCTCTTATTCAAACGCATCTGCTGACTCTGGTAAGAACACTCATTTGTTAAATGTATCTTCTAACTTCTAGAAGGCTTCTTGATTCTGAAGATAACTTGAAAGTAAGTGTTGTTCAAAGATCTTAGCAAGCAACGCTCTGACCAGAAGTTGAATGAAGCATGTTCTGAGTTAAAGCAAATACTGAAACAACGTCTTAATCAACGTGTCTTGTCAAAGCAAAGGAAAAAACGTTCTTACATTCTGACGTGTGCTAATTAATGCAAAGATGGCTGAAAGCACTCAAGTGTATACAACTTGTTTCTTGGAGAATGTAATTTTGCAAGGATGCACGTAAAGCATTTAATGCTCTCCATTTCCTCTGAAGGCAGCAACAGTCTTATTACTCCTACTATAAATAGAAGGACATTTATTGCAAGCAAAAAAGTAGAAGAACAACGTTAAAACAAAAAACTACGTGAAAGATTCAAAAGCTTACAAACTCATAATTCATACATTTTTGTGTATTACATTCTAAGAAAAATCACAGTTGTGATATAGCTTGATTAGAAGCAAACTCTATTTCAATTATCCGTAAAGATTATATTTCTGTATTTGTTCCTTGAGAGACCAAGTTTGGTCGGATTTCTCAAGCAGACTAGGACTAGATTTAAGTCTTAGTGGTGTTAGTCACTTGTAAGTTTACTTGTGCATTGTTAGTCACAACAGTTGTTGTATGATTGTAATCAGTTGATTATAGTGGATTAAGTCCTTGTTGAGAAAGGAGAAATCACCTTGGCGGGTGGACTGGAGTAGTTTGAGTTCAAACGAACCAGGATAAAAATAACTGTGTTATTCCATTATTGTTTTGAGCTTTGTTTTGAAAGAACGAAAAGAGTCACTTATTCAACCCCCCCTCCCTTCTAAGTGTTTTGTTACCCCTTCAATTGGTATCAGAGCTTGACTCTGAGCTCAACACTTAACCGTGTCAGGAAAAGATCCAGAAGAAAACACAATGGCCGCTGAACAAAACAATAATAGTTATAACAAACCTCCAGTGTTTGATGGAGAAGATTTTGAGTACTGGAAAGATAGACTAGAAAGTTTCTTTCTATGTCATGATAGTGATCTTTGGGATATAGTCTTGGATGGTTACAAACATCCTACAGATTCATAAGGAAACAAAATGGATAGAAAAAATATGGATAGACAACAAAAAGCTGATTTTAAAAATCATCACATAGCTAGAAATATTTTTTAAATGCTATCTCTAAAGTAGAATATGAAAAAATCACTAATAGAGATACATCGCATGATATGTTTGAGTCTCTCAAAATGACTCATGAAGGAAACGCCCAAGTTAAGGAGTCTAAATCTATAGCTTTAGTTCAGAAGTATGAAGCCTTCAAAGTTGAGGAAAGTGAGTCTATAGAAGCAATGTTCTCTAGGTTTCAAACTCTGATCGCTGGTCTGAGAGTTTTGAACAAAGGGTATACCAAAGCAGATCACGTGAAAAAGATCATCAGAAGCTTACCCAGAAGATGGGCACCAATGGTCACTGCTTTCAAGGTGTCAAAATATTTGAACAATGTGTCTTTAGAGGAACTCATCAGCGCTCTCAGAAGTCATGAGATTGAACTAGATGAACATGAGCCTCAGAAGAAAGGTAAGTCTCTAGCCCTTAAATCAATTAAGAAATTTGATACTAACGCTTTTCAGGATGAAGAAGAAAACTCTGAAGAATCAGCTTCAGAAGAAGACGAACTATCTTTTCTCTCCAAAAGGATCAATCATCTGTGGAAGCACAGACAAAAGAAGTTCAGGAACTTGAAGAAGTCAGAAGATAAACCAGAATCTTCTGGACACAAAAAGTCAAACAGAAGAGAGATCATATGTTATGAATGCAAAGAACCTGGTCACTTCAAAAGTGATTGTCCAAAGCTTCAAAAAGAAAGACCAAAGAAGAGATTTGGAAAGAATAAAGGAATGATGGAAACCTGGGATGACTCAGATTCTTCTGAAGATGAATCTGGTTATGAAGATGAAAATGCCAACATAGCTTTAATGGCTATCACAGAAGATGACTCAGACTGTGAGTCAGAACAAAGAGAGATGTCCTTAACAGCTCAATTGAAACACCAGTCATGGTACCTGGACTCTGGATTCTCACGACACATGAAGGGAAAAAGATCTATGTTCCAAAGCCTGGAACTTAAAGCTGGAGGAGATGTGAAGTTTGGAGGTAATCAGAAAGGGAATATTATTGGTTCTGGAACCATAGGAAACGGTAACCTTCCTTCTATCTCTAATGTTTTATTAGTAGAAGGATTAGCTCATAATCTATTGTCCATAAGTCAATTAAGTGACAATGGCTATGACATTATCTTCAATCAAAACTCCTGTAAAGCTTTAAATCAAAAGGATGGATCAATCCTCTTTTCTGGTAGGAGAAAGAACAACATTTACAAAATTGATTTATCAGATCTTAAATCTCAAAACGTAAAATGCCTTTTGTCTGTTAGCAATGAGCAATGGGTATGGCACAGAAGATTGGGACATGTAAGTCTTAGAAAAATATCTCAACTAAATAAATTAAATTTAGTCAGAGGACTTCCCAATCTGAAGTACAACTCCGATGCTATGTGCGAAGCATGTCAAAAAGGAAAATTTTCAAAACCTTCCTTTAAATTTAAAAATGGTGTCTCTTCCTCTAAGCCATTAGAGTTACTTCATATTGATCTGTTTGGGCCAGTTAAAACTGCATCCATCAGAGGCAAGAAGTATGGATTGGTCATCGTTGATGATTTCAGCAGATGTACATGGGTAAAGTTTTTAAAACACAAGGATGAGTCACATTCTGTATTCATTGACTTCTGTACTCAAGTGAAAAATGAAAAAGATTTTAAAATCACAAAAGTTAGAAGTGATCATTGTGGTGATTTGAAAATCATTATTTTGAAAAATATTTTAAAGAAAATGGTATTGTTCATAATTTTTCTTGTCCTAGAACTCCCCAGCAAAATGGAGTTGTAGAAAGAAAGAATAGAATATTACAAGAGATGGCCAGAACCATGATCAATGAAACAAATATGGCTAAGCACTTTTGGGCAGAAGCTGTGAATACAGCGTGTTATATTCAGAATAGAATCTCTATAAGACCTATTCTTGAAAAGACTCCCTATGAATTGTGGAAAAACAGAAAGCCCAACATTTCTTATTTCCATCCTTTTGGATGTACTTGTTTTATACTAAACACCAAAGAAACTCTGAATAAGTTTGATTCCAAAGCACAAAAGTGTTTCCTACTTGGATACTCTGAACACTCAAAAGGCTATAGAGTATACAACACAGAAACTCTGATTTTTGAAGAATCAATCAAAGTCAGGTTTAATGATAAGCTTGGCCAACCACAGCCAAAGCAAATTGATTTTTCTATAGGTACAGAAGATCATCACTCAAACTCTGAAAGTTCAGAAGCAAAAGAAAATGTAGCAGATCATCCTCTTAACAATGCTCTGAACAATCTCAGAATCTCTGACCAATCAACACAGAAAAGGTTTCCTAGATTATCTTCAGCTCACAAAGAAGACGTAATCATTGGAAGAAAAGAAGATCCCATCAGAACAAGATCATCTCTCAGAATCAATGAAGAATCTTTGTTTGGTTTAGTCTCTCTGAGTGAGCCAACTACCATTGATGAAGCTCTGGAAGATAATGATTGGATCTTAGCAATGCAAGAAGAACTAAATCAATTCTCCAAGAATGATGTATGGAATCTAGTTCCAAGACCCAAAGGATTCAATGTTATAGGAACCAAATGGGTCTTCAGAAACAAATTGAACGAACAAGGAGAAGTAATCAGAAACAAAGCACGACTGGTTGCACAGGGTTATAGTCAACAAGAAGGAATTGATTATAATGAAACCTTTTCCCCAATCGCCAGGTTAGAATCTATAAGATTATTAATTTCTTTTGCTGTACAAAATAACATTACATTATATCAAATGGATGTTAAAAGTGCATTTCTAAATGGTTATATTGAAGAAGAAGTATATGTCCATCAACCTCCTGGATTTAATGATTCAAAACAACCAGAACATGTTTTTAAATTGAAAAAGTCTTTGTACGGTTTAAAACAGGCTCCAAGAGCTTGGTATGATCGTCTGAGTAATTTTCTATTAGAAAAAGATTTTACCAGAGGGAAAGCGGACACAACTCTCTTCAGAAAAACATTTAAAAATGATATTTTAATCTGTCAAATTTACGTTGATGATATAATTTTTGGAACCTATAATATATCCCTTGGAAAAGAATTTTCTAAGACAATGCAGGTAGAATTTAAAATGAGCATGATGGGTGAATTGAAATTCTTTATTGGAATTCAAATCAACCAGACTCAAGAAGGTACTTTCATACATCAGATGAAGTATGTTAAAGAACTTCTGAAGAAATTTCAAATGTCAAAAAGCAAAGATGCCAAGACACCTATGCATCCAACCTGCATTCTAGGTAAAGATGAGGTAAGTATGAAAGTAGATCAGAAGCTCTACAGAGGTATGATTGGATCCCTTCTCTATCTGACTGTATCTAGACCTGATATATTATTTAGCATGTGCTTGTGTGCTAGATTCCAATCAGATCCTAGAGAATCTCATTTAACATCTGTTAAGAGAATTCTTAGGTATCTGAAAGGTACTGCTAATCTTGGTTTGTGTTACAGAATATCACAAGATTACAAACTAGCAGGTTATTGTGATGTTGACTTTGCTGGAGATAGAATTGAAAGAAAAAGCACCTCTGGAAGCTGCCAGTTTTTGGGTGACAATCTTATCTCATGGTACAGAAAGAAGCAAGCAACAATTGCTCTATCAACCACAGAAGCTGAATATATATTTGCTGCTGGATGTAGCTCTCAGATGATTTGGATGAAAAGTCAACTAGAAGATTTCAACCTTTATGAAAGTAAGATTCCCATCTTCTGTGACAATACTTCTGCTATTTGTCTTTCTAAAAATCCAATCTTACATTCTAAAGCCAAACATATAGAAATTAAATATCATTTCATAAGGGACTATATTCAGAAGGGGATTTTAAACTTGATTTTTGTAAAAACAGACCATCAATGGGCTGACATTTTTACTAAACCCCTTTCAGAAGATAGATTTAATTTCATTCTGAAAAATATTTGTATGGAATTATGTCCTGAATTAAATAATATTTATTTTCTGTGACTGGCTTCAGAACTTTCTGAAATGAATGCTCTGATCAACAACTCTTCAGAAGTTAGAAGAGAAGTTGTAACAGAAGCTATATGAATCATTATAACGCTTCATGTCCAAGTGTAGTTCAGAAATTCATTAGAACAAACAGTTGTTACATGCATCCTTCAGGAGATGAACACGTGGTGTGTTTCTGAAAGGTCGGGCGTGCAAAAGCTACTGATGACGTTCTAGGTAACTGTTGATGATTAGCCATAATCTCACGTTTCCCTCATTTTTAGCAAATCATTAAATGCAAGTAATGATGAGATTCATTTTTAAATCCGTTTTAATCTTTATTTTAATTTGTCTTAAATACTTCTAATTTAATTCTTAACCTATTCTCTGAAATTAATGCCTATAAATACTCTTTGAAAAACCCTTTTCATTCTTTACTTTCTCTTTCAACTCAAGTTTTTATTTGAACATTTCTCTTAAAACCCTTTTCGAAAAATTTCTCTTTTCATAGAACTTCAATGGCTTCTTCTTCCTCTACCAACTCTGAGCAATATTGTATACCTGAAAGGACAACACTCATTCCGGTAGAAAGTTTGAAAGTTTTAAGTGAGCTAATGGTAGACTTTGAGAATCTCAGAGAGAATGGATTTGACTTGTTCCCTGCTGTGAAGTTTCAAGGTTGGGAAAGCTACTTTGATCGTCTTATTGGTCCAGTCTTTCCTCATTTGGTAAAAGAATTTTGGATTCACGCTATTGTAACTCCCAAGGTTATTCTCTCCTTTGTAATGGGCAAGGAAATATCCATTACAGAAAATCTAATCAGAAGGTTGTTGGGATTTAAAGGACTTGGAGTTACAGGAATGCCCACTAGAAGAATGGAGATGTCTAGGGTATACACATAGATTTTTACCAATGGTTAAGGTTCTTCCAAAGTTAGGGATTTGAAAGACAAGTATAAGATTTTGGCAAGGATTATTCATGGATGTATTCACCACAGGAAAGACACCAGTTCTCCTGATTACATCAACGCTGATCAACAATATTTGTTGTTTTGCCTTGGAACCAATGTCAAAATTGATTTGTCCTACTTGCTTTTTGAACACCTCTGGAACCATGTCAAAGAAACCAGAGAAGCTGAAAGGATGAAGAATCCCAAATCAAAGAGGAATTGGATTCCCATGGGGAGTTTATTATCAGACATTCTGACTGAGAATGGTCTGATTGCTCACCTAAGAGAAGCAAATCTTCTGGGGGAGCTTGAACCTATTTGTGGTAAGACAATGACTGGAAAGAACTTGCTGAAGAGGAAAATTATTGACAAACAGCTGGTGGAACCCTCTCCATGTCTGTCAACTATTGTGAAGAAGAGAAGAATTCCTATTGCTGATTTTCCTATGTTCAACTCAGGGGAACATTCTCGTATGGTTTTGCACTATCTTGAGACCTGCAGAGAAACGGGATCACCTATTGATCCAGCTTGGCTTCAAGGAAGAAATCAAGCTGCTGCTGATGTTGTTCTCCAAGGATCTGTGAAGAGAAAAGTTGTAGAAGGACCTTCTGACACTCCTCAAAAGAAAAAGAAGACAGGTAATCATGCTGAAACTATACCTGTTTATAATTCTGAAAATATATCTGCATCTGCTGAATCCTCTCAAACCTCACCATCTAAACCCCTTAATAACAACCTTAGTAAAAATCAGTTCTCAACAAATTTAAGTGATTTTGACTCTGATGAACATTCTGACAGCCAATCAGAACCCTCTCATTCAGAACCCCATGAACCATCTATTTTTCAACCTATTCCTGCTGAACGTTTCTCAAGACCCCCGCCCAGACCTTTATCACCCAGACCCACTGGATGGTATGATGCTGGATCTTGGAGAATTCCTAGAATTAATGAACCTCTAGCAACCATAAAACCTCCTTTCAATCAACCAACTGAAAACATTTTTGCTATGAACCAACCACAACCTCAAAATCCCATTCCCACTCCCGCTTATACAATAATAATTTCGCCTGATATCACTCCACCCACCTCACCACAACATACAACACCTCTCTCAACTCCTCAAATTCCAGAACAACAAATTTTTGAACAAACTGAAATTGTTGAACCATCCGTACCTCATGATATATCAGAACCTCATATTTGTGTGAACCAACCTGAACCTACAAATACTCCTGAAACCAATAGCTTTTTAAGAACTGTAGTGGACTCTCAATCTCTATAATTCTTGAAAAACAAATCTTACAGAACGGATGTCCCTAAACCTATTCAGCCAGATGTAAATATTTTGTTTCAGAATTTTATTACAAATGTTCAAGCATGGTTACAACCGCTGAAAGAAGATTGCCTCAGAAGTGTGAACACCGCAGCAACAGATCTTCTATGGGAAACTTTCAGAAGAACCTTGGTTACTGAATCACGGAAGTTACAGGATTTGTGCCACTCTCAGGTGTTGGACAACTTTTCCAAACTTCTGCATGTTTTCAAGACAGAAGCTACTGATACTTGGAATAAGAAGTCTTCGCTACTGATTGCTGATATACCAGCTGATAAGATGGACATATCAGAAGATGAATCTAAAGAATACTCTGAAGATTCAAATCCTCTGGCTATTGTTCTATTGAATCAACCTTCAGTTAAGGATGGACCTGAACCTGTGTCAACTCTTGCAATGGATCTGGGCACTCTGCTCTCCACCTTTGTGAAGTCTGATTCATCAGTTGTTGCTTCTGACCCTGTTTCTACTGAAGCTTCATCATCTTCTTCCCCTACCTCACTCATTATGGACACTCTGAAAGAGATAAAGAGGGAGAATGAAGTCTTGAATAGACGCATGGATAAGCAAGATCAAACAAATCTAGAGTTCAAGAACTGGATGGCAATGCAAAGTGAATCTGCCTATAAGATCAAGAACCTTCTGATGGCTCTTGTCTCTAAGAAATCCTAGTTTCTTTTTGTCTCTTATTTGGATGTTTTGTTTGTACTTCTGGATATCTATTTTTTTAACTTTTTATGAAATCTTCCAAAATTTCTCATTTATTACACTTTTTGATTATGCCAAAAAGGGGGAGAAAATGTGCATTTTTGAACTAATCACTGTTTAACAGTTATGGGACTATGTCTCAGACATTCTAACAAAATTGCAAGAATTCCTTCTATGCAAAAGATTTTTTGCAGGTATCATTTAACTCTGAAAGAATATTCCAGCTAAGATTTATCTTCTTGAAGAAGTTCTGAAGAAATTCAAAGAAGGTTGTTTATCACTCTGACTAAATAATCTCAGGATGTCTTATGCATAGAAATATTCATTTCAGGGGGAGATTCTTATCTCTTAATCTGTTTCTTTTCTTTATCTAAAATAATTTTTTTGTCATCATCAAAAAGGGGGAGATTGAAAGAACAAGATTAGTTTTGACCTATCCCAAGTGTTTTGATGATAACTAAATTATATTTAAGATAATTTATGCTCTAATGAATATGGTTTTGAATGTCTTAGTTAATGTTCTGACAAGAAACATTCCAAAATGCTAAGCAAAGATTATGAAGAAGTTCTTTGATAAAAGAACCTCTTATTCAAACGCATCTGCTGACTCTGGTAAGAACACTCATTTGTTAAATGTATCTTCTAACTTCTAGTAGGCTTCTTGATTCTGAAGATAACTTGAAAGCAAGCGCTGTTCAAAGATCTTATCAAGCAACGCTGTGACCAGAAGTTGAATGAAGCATGTTCTTAGTTAAAGCAAATACTGAAACAACGTCTTAATCAACGTGTCTTATCAAAGCAAAGGAAAACATGTTCTTACATTCTGACGTGTGCTAATTAATGCAAAGACGGCTGAAAGCACTCAAGGATACACGCAAAGCATTTAATGCTCTCCATTTCCTCTGAAGGCAACAACGGTCTTATTACTCCTACTATAAATAGAAGGACATTTATTGCAAGCAAAAAAGTAGAAGAACAACGTTAAAACAAAAAACTACGTGAAAGATTCAAAAGCTTACAAACTCATAGTTCATACATTTTTGTGTATTACATTCTAAGAAAAATCACAATTGTGATATAGCTTGATTAGAAGCAAACTCTATTTCAATTATCTGTAAAGATTATATTTCTGTATTTGTTCCTTGAGAGACCAAGTTTGGTCAGATTTCTCAAGCAGACTAGGACTAGATTTAAGTCTTAGTGGTGTTAGTCACTTGTAAGTTTACTTGTGCATTGTTAGTCACAACAGTTGTTGTCTGATTGTAATCAGTTGATTATAGTGGATTAAGTCCTTGTTGAGAAAGGCGAAATCACCTTGGCGGGTGGACTGGAGTAGTTTGAGTTCAAACGAACCAGGATAAAAATAACTGTGTTATTCCATTATTGTTTTGAGCTTTGTTTTGAAAGAACGAAAAGAGTCACTTATTCAACCCCCCTTCTAAGTGTTTTCTTACCCCTTCAGAGACTTCTACATAAGTCCACTTATGATTGCTTAACATAGCGCTAAATTTGTCTCAATCCGAGAAATGATCATTTGTGCCCCAAACCTATGTTTGCAATCCCAAGTATGTTTAATTTGAAACCTTTGATCCAATAACCTTGAGGTTCATTGTTAGGAGGCTTTAATCTTATCAATCCTCTAATGAACCTTCATAAACTTTGGTCTAAGTGAATCATTTGAACATAGTTGATCATATGAGGCCGTCTTGAGCATTTGAAATGAATGATATACTTGACAAAAAGCAAATGAAACTTGTTATTGCGAAGCTTTGATTTCATCAATATACTAATGAGTTTTCAAATGCAAATTTCAAGATGGTCATTCAACTAACCTCTGACTTATAATTCACTAACAAATGAATTTTACTTTATGCTTTTACTTTTATGCACCATTTACCTTAACATTTTCATCTTTTCTCCCTTGGCCTTTCCTTTTCTTTTTGAAGACACTTAATAACCAACTTAAACAATTAAAAACCTTAAGGGTACTCTGACTATTTGGTTACTATCCTTGGTATTATGGAGTTGTGGACTTCTTGGACTTAGGATTAGAAGCCTTGATTACCCTTGGGACCTTGTGACTATGTTGTTATTTTGTCTGGAGTTCTTGGGGTTTACCTCGAGGCGTTGGGTTGATTTTCTTTATATGCAGGTTATTCTAATTATGTGTTTTGTCTGTGATTGGGAATTCATCTGTATACAGTTGTTACTCTGCCCAATTTTTGAGAAGACTTAATGCTACTGAAGCTTGGTATTCTTAATAGGTTTAGTATCTTTGCTTGTTTGGTTTCAATCCAAAGGATGGGAATTCTACATTGCCTTGTTTATGTCAAGTGTTGGCTTCTCGTTGGTTAGATCGTTCTTTTTCCTAGATTTTACCTTATGCTTTAGGATAGTCCCTTCATCTCCTCCCATATTCTTTAATTTCAAAAATATTCTCCCTTTTTTAAAAACTCTTCTTGTTTTCTAACTTGAACCGCTTTCATAATAAAATTAGACTTAAGTCTATGCATTTTCAAAAATCTTTTCTTAAACAAACTTTAACCAACTTAATCATAGTTCAATATTTTTGTGAAAAGACTAAAAGTGAATCAACCTCATTCAAACCATTTTTCCACTTTGGCTTTTTACTTTAAAATTTTCTCAAAATATTAGACTCTTGTCAACCCTTGTAGTGATGTGAGCTACTATACTTCTATGATATGTAGTGAAGTGAGATATTTTCCACTTGGGGTTTCAAGCGAGGCTTTGTTGATTTTAAAATCCAAGCCATATCCTTCACTTTGAGATGATGCAGATTCTCCTTTCTCATAAATCATGGGTAGTAAGTATGTTTTCCACTCGGATATGACCATGATGTCTCGTCTCTTAAAATTAACCAACACACTTGTTTTAAAAATTTTAAAGGTGAACTACGAATACCCTAATCCTCTATTGCACAGAAGGTAGTACGTAGGCACTAAAATTCACAACCGCGACGGGTGAAAATTATAAAAAAATACTTCTTTTCTCATCTCCACCATCTATTTTATACAACACATATAGCCAAAATACACAAATTTTCAAAGAGGTTCCTGCGGAGTACCTTAGATGTTTAGGGTGCTAATATCTTCCCTTTGCATAACCAACCCCCGTACCTAGATTCTCTCCCCCTCTTTTTAGGTTATTCACTCTTTTCCCATTCCTCTGGAAACAATAAAGCGCAGTGGCGATATTTATTTGATTTGTGTGAGGTAAGTCAATCCAATGGCTTAGTCTCAATATTTCTACGGCTACACTCGGTAATGTCTGGTCTTCTACAGATCTTCCTTTGATAGAGCCAATGTTTAGTTATTCTGCCTGCTTGAATGAACAACTTTATTATGAAGTTCTTATGTATCATAAAACAACAGTCTTTCTTCTTTTGAAAATATTCCTAATGAGTCTTATGAGAAAGTCAATGATGGACAAATCCATTTATTGAAACTGAAGGGGTGAAAAACACAAGAAGGGGGGGTTGAATTGTAAAACTGGAATCTTAAGGCAAATGACAAGGTATTTTTATCCTGGTTCGTTTGATCTCAAACTACTCCAGTCCACCCGTCAAGGTGATTTCGCCTCTCTCCAACGAGGTCTTAATTCACTATATTCAACTGAATACAAATCTGCTTTAGCAACTGCTAAAACCTTCTTGATTCAAACCACAATCCGGTTTGTCAAGGCAACACTTTCTTACAAAGGTATAAGCAAATGTGTGTGAATGTTTTCTACAAAAACTATATCACAACTGTGATGTTTACACAAATGAAGCTTAGAATACTAGGATGCTAAACGCTAATAAGGTATCAGAGTTTGTTGGTTTAGCAAAACTTGTAGAGTGAAGATTATTGTTCAGCTTTGTGCGTGTAGAGAGTTTGGAAGCATTAGCCGTGATAATCTTCAAAGCTTGGTTTATATAGCACTTGAGAAGATGAACGTTGAAGCAAATATTCTTGATTCAATGCTATTAACAAGCTTTCCTTTTTGAGCAGATCTTGTCTAGAATGATGTCGTTGGTATTGATTAGCTTTCAATGCACAGTACCGTTGCTTCTTCAATGCACGTTCTGGCTTGACTCATTCTGATTCTGCTTCGCTGCTGATGAACTAATTTGATTCTGTATCAGAGTGGTTTACGCGCAGTTCTGTTCATCAAGCTTCAGCATGTGCAAGCGTTGATCATCTGATCTTGACGTTCTGATTCAGCAACTTCTGATGCTGGTGAATGAAATCATATTCTGATGCTGAAAACGTGATCTTGCTTATTTTAATCAGCATATCTGCAAGTCAGAGCATAGTAATTTTAGGCAGCATATAATTCAATCATAAAATATTTAACTACTATATCTTTTCACTTTGTTATCATCAAAACTCAAATATAGGGTACTAGATTCAAACATTGTTCTAACAATCTCCCCCTTTTTGATGATGACAAAAACTAGATAATTTAAATGAAAAATAACGTGAAAAGTTATCAGAGCTATGTATCAGAATAAGAAGTACGGAGAAGTCAGAGTTAAGAGATACTCCCCCTGAGTTTGTTACTTCCCTTTGATATGCGTGTTCTTCAGAGTCAGATCTTTTTCTATCTTTGAGCATCAGATTATAGGTCTTTGACTTATCAGAGAGCAGAGCTTCAGAGCTTTTCCTGTCAGAGCTTTGCTTCGGATCAGAGTGTTAGGTCGATCAGAGCTTCATATATCAGAACTTCATATTTGATCAGAGCAACATGAGCTTCTACATTTTGATCAGAGCTTCTAGTTCTTAGTCTTCATAGTGTTCGGAGCTTCCTTGTGCCTGTAGACTTAACAACAAAACAGAAAAACATTTCAAGTAATAGAGTTAGAATGTTTGAGAATTTCTGTCTAGTTAGCCGTTATTGATTTTAAATATCATTCTTGTTCTCCCCCTTTTTGTCAGCAATCAAAAAGTGTTAGTGATGTGCTAAAACAATTTAGATCAGAAAAACAAATTATATTAAAGGTAGTTCAGTGCAAAGAACATTACACAAACATAGTCAAAATAGTACATCAGAATGAAGAAAACATAAAAAGTTATGCATGACAAAAATTTTAAGGTTGTGGGGGCATGCGTGAGAACAGGCTTTCCAGCATTGCTTGAATCTTTTCAGAAGTTTCATTCTGCTTCTGAACCATGGTGACAACAGTATCAATCTTGCTGTCCTGGACATTCATTCTTGCTTCCATCTTCTGATCATTCTCTTCCATCCGCTGCTGTAGACGCAAGTCATTCAGCCTTAATTCTTCCAGAGCCTGCCTGTCCAAGGCAGCTTGAGAACTTTCAGCAGGAGGAAGCTTCTCAGAACTTTCAGCTACATCTTCTGCTGACTTTTCTTCTTGAAGAGTCTTGTCTTCTTCTGAAGGTTGCACCTGTGCAGCTTGCTCTTTCTCAGACCACGATTCAGAGTCCAGAGAGAGCACAACTTCTTGAGGCAGCTGACTCTCAACTTCCTTCAGCAGCTTGCTAAAGTTCTGTTGAGCCTGCTCATAGTTGACGTCCTGCAGCTTGAGTGCTTCAGCACGAACCCATACTCTGAACTGTGACCAGAGCTGATCAGAAGCAGCTGGGTCGATCATCCCCGGACAGACTTGCTTCAAGGAAGCAATCCACTGCAGCATACTTGTTTCAAAGTCCAAAATACCAGAGCCAACATCTAGTTGCTTTGGTTTGGGAATGGCCAATTTGTGTCTTAAGTCAGCAAGACGTTCAAGACTTGTTAAGTCAATGAAGGTTCTGCTGGGGTTTTCAGATGATTGGTTTTCAGAGGTGTGCTGAGGTGCTGTTTGTTTTGGAGGATGGTTATCAGAGTCAGAGGATATATCTATTGGAGTGGTTGGTGTTTTTGGAGGTGTTGATTCCTCTGATGATGGTAACTGGGGTCTGACAATGGTGGTTCCACATGGCAACTGTATTGCCAGCGGTGAAGGTTGAGGTGAGTGGGGATCAGAATGATGAGGAGATGGGGTTTCATAGCGGTGAAACTCTGTTTGAGGTGAGGGAGGATTATTTTCTGGTTGAGGAGGTGGAATCTCTGATTGCTCAGGGATCAGAGGTTCTTCTGTGAGAGGTTGTTGTTGTTGTTCTGGTTCTGGTTGTGGTTCTGGTTGTGGTTGTATTTCTGGTTCAGGTTGGGATTCCATTTCAGAAAATCTTGGGAAATCACTCAGAGGCATTCTTCTTCTGGAGATGTCAGCAGTTGAAGCAGCTCTGGGTTCCTTCCTAATATTTTCTATCAGCTTCATCTTTTTCAGGTTCTTAGCATTCAGCGGTTTTCCAACAGTTGGTTCAAAGTTGCCCAGTACTTTAGCTTCGCTCAGATAATCTATCAGCTATGTCCACACAACGGACTCCACCACCACTTTGACCTATTAACCTAGCAATGAGGTCTTCAGAAATTATTATCTTCTTTCCCATGACAGAAGAGATGACTAGATGTTTATGAATCTTGGCATGAATCCAAAATTCTTTGACATGCTCTGGGAAGGTTGGTCCAACCAATCTATCAAAGTACCTCTCCCACTTTTGAGCTTTGACTTCCTCAGTTAGGTCAAATCCATTTTCCTTCAAACTTTCGAAATCGATGATTAATTCAGAAAGAACCTCAAGATTCTTTACCGGTGTGAGAAGAGTTCTGGTAGGCGCTTGATATTGCTCAGAGTTTTCTTTCTTCTGATTTCCTGCAGAAATGCTGGAGGATGCCATTGTTCTCACACAAAAAGCTTGAGAGTGATTTTAGAGAAAAGCTAGGGTTTTGAAGGAAATATGCAGAAAATACTTGAGAGATTATGAGTAAGCGTAAAGAATAAACATGAAGAGTAATGTGCTTAAATAGGATTTCAAAAATTATTTTGAAAAACAAAACGTTTTTAAGAGAGAGAAAAAAAATAATGATTGCCATTAACAAGCGTGATTACTTTTGCATTTAATGTTTGCTGATTTTGGGGGATTTGAGAAAGATACTTAAAAACGGTTACCAGACATGTGTCTCAATGCACCCAATCAGCGATTTCCTTTCTCAGAAACGTGCACGCGTTCTGCTTCAGGGATTTGCTGATGATTGGATGACACTTGTTTGATGTAGTGATCAGCACGTCTGTCTTTGAGATTAGACTCTCAGATCTTTAGACTTGCCTCTAATACAATCTGCATGTTCTAACTTTCTGAAAGAAGATTGATCAGAAGTTCACAGTAATATAAATACATTCTGAAGGATAAAAATATGGAATTAAAACACTTTCATTCTGGGCATACTTTCATGCTGAGATGTTTCAGAATGAAATTAAACCTATCTTCTGAAAGGGGTTTAGTAAAGATATCAGCCCATTGATGGTCTGTATCTATAAATTTCAAGTTTAAAATTCCTTTCTGAATATAGTCCCTAATGAAATGATGTTTTATTTCTATATGCTTAGCTCTAGAATGTAAAATAGGATTCTTACTTAAGCAAATAGCAGAAGTATTATCACAGAGAATAGGAATGTTACTCTCAAAAATCTGGAAGTCTTCAAGCTGACTTTTCATCCAGAGCATCTGTGTGCTACATCCTGCTGCTGCTATGTACTCAGCTTCTGCTGTTGACAGAGCAATAGTTGATTGCCTTTTGCTGGACCACGAGATCAGATTTTCTCCCAGAAACTGGCAGCTTCCAGAAGTACTTTTTCGTTCCACTCTGTCTCCAGCAAAATCAGCGTCGCAGTAGCCTACTAAACTGTAATCACTAGATTTTCTATAAAACAAACCCAGATTAGTAGTACCTTTCAGATACTTGAAAATTCGCTTAACAGCTGTTAAGTGAGATTCTCTAGGATCTGATTGGAATCTAGCACAAATACATACGCTGAATAGAATATCAGGTCTTGAAGCAGTCAGATAAAGGAGAGAACCAATCATACCTCTGTAGACTTTCTGTTCTACGCTTTTGCTTACCTCTTCTCTTTCCAGAATGCACGTGGGATGCATTGGAATCTTTGATGACTTACATTCTGAGAGGTCAAATTTCTTCAGAAGATCTCTGATGTATTTGCTCTGATGAATGTAAGTTCCCTCTGGAGTTTGATTGATCTGAATTCCTAGAAAGAACTTCAGTTCCCCCATGAGGCTCATCTCAAATTCTGCCTGCATACACTTAGCAAATTTTCTTCCAAGAGAAGGATTAGTAGAACCAAAGATTATATCATCAACATAGATCTGACAGACTAAAATGTCACTCTTAACTGTTTTACAGAATAGAGTGGTGTCCACTTTCCCTCTGGTGAACTCATTTTCAAGCAGAAAGTTACTTAGCCTTTCATACCAAGCTCTGGGAGCTTGTTTCAGACCATACAGTGACTTTTTCAGTTTGAAAACATGTTCTGGATGTTTTGTATTTTCAAAACCTGGGGGTTGGTGAACATACACTTCTTCTTCTATATAACCATTTAAGAATGCACTTTTGACATCCATCTGATACAGAGTGATGCCTCTATTAACAGCAAATGAGATTAAAAGTCTGATAGATTCTAACCTGGCGACTGGGGCAAAGGTTTCTGTATAGTCTATCCCCTCTTGCTGACTATAACCTTGTGCAACCAGTCGTGCCTTGTTTCTGACGACTTCACCTTGTTCATTAAGCTTGTTTCTGAACACCCATCTTGTTCCAATGACGTTGAATCCTTTTGGTCTTGGAACGAGATCCCATACGTCGTTTCTGGTGAATTGATTCAGCTCTTCTTGCATTGCCAGAATCCAGTCATTGTCCAGAAGTGCTTCATCAATAGAAGAAGGTTCAATCAGAGACACAAGTCCCATCAGAGTTTCTTCAGAGTTTCTGAAGCTTGCTCTTGTTCTGATTGGATCTTCCTTTCTTCCTAGAATAGTCTCTTCTGGGTGATCCAAACTGCTTCTGGGTAATCTCTTCTGAGGTTGATCAGCAGTTGTAGGATTTCTAGCATTGCTTCTTTCAGACGTTGAAGGAATGTCTGTGTTGAGAGCTTCTGATGACTTGTCTTCAGAGCCTGCAAATTCAATTTCTATACCTGCAAGATTTTCATTCTGCTTTGACTTTTCAGAGTCAAGCTTGTCATCAAAACGAACACTGATTGATTCTTCCACAATCTGTGTTTCTGTATTGTATACTCTGTACCCTCTTGAGCGTTCAGAGTATCCTAACATAATACACTTCTGTGCCTTAGAATCAAACTTGTTCAAATAATTCTTAGTATTTAACATATAGCAAGTACATCCAAATGGATGAAAATACAAAATGTTGGGCTTTCTGTTCTTCCACAATTCATATGGAGTCTTTTCCAGAATAGGTCTTATTGAGATTCTATTCTGAATGTAGCACGCTGTGTTTATTGCCTCTGCCCAGAAAATCTTAGCAACGTTTGTCTCGTTGATCATGGTTCTGGCCATTTCTTGCAATGTTCTGTTCTTTCGTTCTACAACTCCATTTTGTTGGGGAGTTCTAGGACAAGAGAAATCATGCAGAATGCCTTTGTCATTAAAGAATGACTCAAAATCTTTATTTTCAAATTCTCCACCATGATCACTTCTGACTTTAACGATTCTAAGATCTTTTTCATTCTGAACTTGGTTACAGAAGGTAACAAACACAGAGTGTGACTCGTCCTTGTGTCTTAAGAATTTTACCCATGTCCATCTGCTATAGTCATCTACGATTACTAACCCATACTTCTTGCCACTGACAGAAGCAGTCTTAACTGGTCCAAATAAGTCAATGTGCAGAAGTTCTAATGGCTTAGAGGTAGAAACAACATTTTTGGATTTAAAAGAAGGTTTTGCAAATTTGCCTTTCTGACATGCTTCACACAGAGCATCTGAATTGAACTTCAAATTTGGAAGTCCTCTGACCAGATTGAGTTTGTTAATCTGAGATATTCTTCTCATACTAACATGCCCCAATCTTCTGTGCCAGATCCACTGCTCGTTGTTAACAGACAGAAGACATTTTACGTTCTGACTCTTAAGTTCAGAAAGTTTGATTTTGTAAATGTTGTTTTTCCTCTTACCATTAAATAGGATAGTCCCATCTTTCTGACTAACAGCTTTACATGATTTTTGATTAAAGATTATATCATAACCGTTATCACTTAATTGACTTATGGATAACAGGTTATGCATCAATCCATCAACAAGCAGAACATTATTAATAGAGGGAAGATTTCCGTTACCTACAGTTCCAGAGCCAATTATCTTTCCCCTCTGATTGCCTCCAAAGCCAACGTGGCCTCCAGGCTTAAGTTCCAGGCTTTGGAACATATGCCTTCTTCCCGTCATGTGACGTGAGCAGCCAGAGTCCAGGTACCATGACTGGTGTTTCTGATTTGCTGCTAAAGATATCTGCAACATGTATTATTTTATCCTTAGGTACCCAGATCTTCTTGGGTCCTGATTTGTTAGTTTTACCAAAACTCTGGTTGAATTTTGGTTTCACAAAGTGTTTACTGCTAGTGTATTTGATATCGTGTGTGTGACCATATACAAAATGTGACTTGAGAGGAGTGTGTTTAATGGTCAGATCCATGACATTCTTTGGAGTAGGAACCTTACCTTGGTATCCTATTCCTTTCCTGCCGTTTCTGCTAACACCATAGATCATTGAAGCCATTCTGCTTCTATCTATGCTCTTAGCTAAGAACTTCTGGAAACTGTGATCATACTCCTTGATGATCTCATCAGCGTTGCTGGGAGTTTCAGCAATTGGTTCCTTCTGAGAGTTTTGTAAAGAGTTTTCTAATTTTGAAACTTTATCTCTCAACTCAGAGTTTTCCAATTTGAGACTCTCAGACTTATTAGAGTCAGATTCAAGAGTCCTTTTCAGGTCTCTGAATTTAGCTCTAATCTGCTGATAACGTTCCAGAATTTCATTGAGGCTTTCAGCAAGTTCAGCCTTTGTAAAATTAACAGCGAAGTTAGGGAATACCTCTTCTGTGTCTGATTCTGAGTCTGAGTCAGAGGCTTCACTGTCATCTGGAATGTTAGCCATAAGCGCTATGTTCGCCCTTTCATCATCTGATTCTGAGTCAGCTTCAGACGAGTCAGAGTCATCCCATGTGGCCATGAGACTTTTCTTCTTTTCTCTTCCAAACTTCTTTTTGGGCTTTTCCCTCTGAAGCTTTGGACAGTCACTCTTGTAGTGTCCTTGCTCATTGCACTCGTAGCAGATGATGTCTTTTGTATTTGGCTTCTTGCTACCTGAGGAGCCTTCAGATCTTCTGTATCCAGAGGAAGAATCTGTCCTTCTGTATCTGGAAGAAGACTCGTTCTGATCAGATCTTCTGGGATTCCTGAACTTCCTTTGTCTTTGCTTCCACAGTTGATTTACTCTTCTGGAGAGAAGAGAAAGCTCGTCTTCTTCTGATGAGGATCCATCAGATGTTTCTTCAACTGCCTGCAAAACTTTAGATTCAGATTTTCTGTTAGATTTTAAAGCTATAGGCTTACCTTGCTTCTGAGGCTCGTCAGCTTCCAGCTCTATCTCATGACTTCTGAGGGAGCTTATGAGTTCCTCCAGAGTGATTTTGTTGAGATCTTTCGCCAGCTTCAGAGCAGTAACCATAGGCCTCCACTGCTTGGGTAAACTTCTGATTATCTTCTTGACATGGTCAGCAGTAGAGTATCCCTTGTCCAGAACTTTGAGACCAGCTACCAGAATCTGGAATCTAGAGAACATAGTTTCAATGGATTCAGATTCTTCCATTTTAAACGCCTCATACTTCTGAATGAGCGCCAGAGCTTTTGTTTCTTTGACTTGAATGTTGCCCTCATGCGTCATTCTGAGAGAATCAAAGATGTTCTTAGCTGTGTCTCTGTTAGAGATCTTCTCATACTCAGTATAGGAGATAGCACTGAGAAGGATGGTTCTGGCCTTATGGTGATTCTTGAAATCACGCTTTTGTTGATCAGTCATTGATTTTCTATCAATCTTCTGACCAGTTGCATTAACAGGGTGCGTGTATCCATCTGTCACCATATCCCACAGATCAGCATCATGTGCTAGAAAGAAGCTTTCAATTCTGTCTTTCCAGTAGTCAAAGTTTTCTCCATCAAAGACTGGAGGTTTGCCGCTGAATCTGTCTCTGTCCTCATTGGTGTCATTGCTGAAATGAGAGTTGTTTCCTGCCATTGTGTTTTTCTGACGCTGGATCTTGTACTGACACGGTTAAGTGTTTTAGCTCAGAACCAGGCGCTCTGATACCAATTGAAGGGGTGAAAAACACAAGAAGGGGGGGTTGAATTGTAAAACTGGAATCTTAAGGCAAATGACAAGGTATTTTTATCCTGGTTCGTTTGATCTCAAACTACTCCAGTCCACCCGTCAAGGTGATTTCGCCTCTCTCCAACGAGGTCTTAATTCACTATATTCAACTGAATACAAATCTGCTTTAGCAACTGCTAAAACCTTCTTGATTCAAACCACAATCCGGTTTGTCAAGGCAACACTTTCTTACAAAGGTATAAGCAAATGTGTGTGAATGTTTTCTACAAAAACTATATCACAACTGTGATGTTTACACAAATGAAGCTTAGAATACTAGGATGCTAAACGCTAATAAGGTATCAGAGTTTGTTGGTTTAGCAAAACTTGTAGAGTGAAGATTATTGTTCAGCTTTGTGCGTGTAGAGAGTTTGGAAGCATTAGCCGTGATAATCTTCAAAGCTTGGTTTATATAGCACTTGAGAAGATGAACGTTGAAGCAAATATTCTTGATTCAATGCTATTAACAAGCTTTCCTTTTTGAGCAGATCTTGTCTAGAATGATGCCGTTGGTATTGATTAGCTTTCAATGCACAGTACCGTTGCTTCTTCAATGCACGTTCTGGCTTGACTCATTCTGATTCTGCTTCGCTGCTGATGAACTAATTTGATTCTGTATCAGAGTGGTTTACGCGCAGTTCTGTTCATCAAGCTTCAGCATGTGCAAGCGTTGATCATCTGATCTTGACGTTCTGATTCAGCAACTTCTGATGCTGGTGAATGAAATCATATTCTGATGCTGAAAACGTGATCTTGCTTATTTTAATCAGCATATCTGCAAGTCAGAGCATAGTAATTTTAGGCAGCATATAATTCAATCATAAAATATTTAACTACTATATCTTTTCACTTTGTTATCATCAAAACTCAAATATAGGGTACTAGATTCAAACATTGTTCTAACAGAAACATGTCATACTCTCAAGGAACTTAATCAAAATCATTTAACATATATAACTTCTTATCGGATGAATCATTTCTTGTTAGCTTGTTCTTTAATTTTATGATTTTAGACAGTAGTTGAAGATTGAATAGTTGTCACTTTAGAGTATTTTCTCCATACAACATCTAGATCTTTATTTGACACTATTAGGTGTTTGATATTCATTAATAACAAAATCGGGATCTGATACCAATTGAATGTGTGAAGAAAACCAAGAAAGCGAGGGTTTGAATTGTGTTTTCCTACCATGAATAACTTTCGCTTCTAAGAATTATTCGTTGGAGAATGCTTCTGAGTATTAATTCTAAGTAATGCTTCTAATTAAGTTAAGAAAACATAAACTATAAAACATAAGCAAAAGTAAAGAACACGCGATATATCCTGGTTCACTTAAGAAACCCCCAAGCTAGTCCAGTCCACCCTACCAAGATAATTTCTCCTTGAACTCAAGGATTTAATCCATTATAACCAATCTGATTACAATTTCACGAGCAACTGCCGGTGACTAACATCCAATGATGCATTCAGGGATTCAAAGGGGATATAATGTTCATTGACCCTATTTAATCTGAATTCTTCAGAATCTCCTATCAGGATTTCCTTCCAATGATATCAGTCAGTGATCTCAGAAAGCTGACCTATACTTAGTCCCCTTTGAGATATGACTATCATTGACCCGATAGAATCCACTACCATGATTTCATCTACGATGACCGTAATCAAAGTCTTCTCAAGTCTTCTGATCTTCACTCGATCACTTGAGGAACCAACCAATTCTAAACAAAATTGTTTTTCTAGATATTACATGAGTGTTTCTTATCAAGCAGATTACTCCTAATTTAAGTACATATTGTTTAACATAATTTTGAGTAACAACTCTTGTGTATAAACAATTTACATGAAGATCTTAAGAAATAACACAATTTGAGCAACAACTCTTGTGTTTTACAAATTTCTCCAAAGATTAATATAATCTAAGTTAAGTGCAGCATTTGTAGTCTTCTTGTCTTCATCTTTTATTATTGAGCAAGCAAAAAATACTAAACCTATGAGGAATACCAAGCTTCAGATGAATTAAGTCTTCACAAAAATTGGGCAAAGTAACGGCTCTATACAGAGGAGTTCTCAATCACAGACAAAGCATATAATCAGAATAACCTGTACACAAAGAAAATCAACCCAATGTCTTGGGATAAACCCCTAGAACTTTAGACAAAATAACAACAGAGTCACAAGATCCTAAAGTATCAAGGCTTTTAAACCTAAGTCCAAGAGATCCACAAATCCACAATGCCAAGGATAGTAATCAGATAGTCTAAGTAACCTTAAGGCTTTTAATTGTTCAAGCTAATTATTAAGTGTCTTTAAAAAGAAACAAAAACTCAAGTGAGCAAATATAAAAAATGCCATAAAGATAAATGCTCAAATGAGTAAGGAAAAATGGCATGAAATGTAAATGCTAAAATAAATGGTGCATAAAAGATAAATGCACAAAATAAAGGAATAAAGGAAAGGCATAAAGTAAAGTTAATTGTTAGTGAATTAGAATTTAGAAAGTTAGTTGAATGACCATCTTGAAACTTGCATTTGAAAACTCATTAGAAGATTGATAAAATCAAAGCCTCTTAACAACAAGTCTCATTTGCTTTTTGTCAAGTATATCATTCATTTCAAATGCTCAAAGCAACCACATATGATCAACGATGTTCAAATGATTCACTTAGACCAAAGTTCATGAAGTTCATTAGAGGATCGATAAGATCAAAGCCTCCTAACAATGAACTTTAAAGTTATTGGATTAAAGGTTTCAAATTAAACATACTTAGGCTTGCAAACATATGTTTGGGCCACGAATAATCATTTTTCGAATCGGGACAAATTTAGCGATATGTTAAGCAATCGTAAGTGGACTTATGTAGAAGTCACACCTATTTTGAGGTCGATCGATAGCAATATATGTACCAACATATTAGAGAAATGATATATAGATCATTCTCCAAAAACATGTAGCATAAGTAAAAACAAGAAAGGGATAAGATGAAGAGGGAGAGGATGTATCAGATGAAATTAGGGTTTCAAATATCATCAACATTATTCATCCATTTTGGTGGATTTGGTTTTTCAACCTATCAACACCCAAGATCTAACGAGGTTGAGGAACTTGTCCCAAAATTATACTCAAATCAAGACCAAACAAAAATAATAAAATATGTTTAATAAAACAATATTTAAATAGTTAATAAAAGGGAAATAATTGGTAAAATACACAAAATATATTAAAACACTAAATAAAATTCAAAAAAAAAATCAGAAGTCAAACATGAGTCAACAAGTTTTGACAAAAAATTTCACAATTTTTTTAAAAGTAAGAAACTATGTTTAAAATTTAAAGAAATAAGCAAAGTGAACCATAATTTGTGAAAAATAATAAAATCAAAAATAAAAGTAAAATAAGGTCACTAATATTTTTCAAGAGGCCATTGGATCCTTCCATATTTTTTTTCTTTAGAATTTAAAAATCAAGAAAAGTAATTTTAAATAATTAAAACAAATCAAATAAAGTGAAAAATCATAGAAAATATCAAATCACAAAATAAAATTGTGAAAAAAGAAAAATCATAAAGAGAAAAATCAAAAGTATTTTTGGTAATTTTTTCAGAATTTTAGAAGTTTAAATGAATTTTTGAAGTCTAAAACAATTAAAACAAAAGTCAGAAAATAAAATAATAAACCAAAAAATACGGACCATCTGATCATTGTTAAAACGTGTTAGTAGTCAGATCTAAGGGATCTGGTGCGTTGTGCATGTCATAGTCTCTCTTGAATGTTCTACCAAAGGGTGCCCTTGACAGACTTGATTGCGAAGGGGTTATACTAAAACCTATTGATATTGTGGTGAGAGCCTTTGACGGTTCAAAGAGGATGGTACATGGAAAGGTAGATCTACCGACTAAAGTAGGTTCGGGGGTCTTCGAATCTACCTTCTATGTGATAGATATTTGACCGACTTATTCTTGTTTACTGGGATGCCCCTGGATCCATGGGGCAGGCGTTGTTACCTCAACCCTACACCAGAAGCTAAAATATCATGTAAAAGGAAAGGTTGTTACTGTTTGTGGTGAATAGGAGTATATGGTGAGTCATTTGAACTCATTCTGATATGTAGAGATGGATGAAGAATTCATCGAAACTCCTGTCAGACATTTGAAGTTATCCCTCCTACCATTACTGAAGACATTTATGCAATTCCCAAGGCTACCAGGGTTCCGCCCAGAATGGCTTCTTTGAAGGATGCTAGAGCTGTAATAGAAGAAGGTGGTTGCACTACTTGGGGTCAACTTCCTGACATTCCGTATAAATATGACAAATTTGGTTTGGGTTTCACTACAGAGGCTCAGAGGGCTATTCGTCACGCTCGTGCTGGAAGACAACCATTCCGTGTAAGCAACAATAGATTCAACACAGTAGAAGATGCAGATAGGGACTACAACCTTGACAGCTGGATCTTTCATACTATCGTCAACGGGCTCAGCAACTAGAAGACTCAAGATGTTATCTCAATCTCCTTTAGTCAGGAGTAATAGCTACTTTATGTTTATTGCTTTCAAAGTTTTAGTTATGTAATTTTTAAACAATGACTATAAGTCTTGTGCCTTACCCGGAGCGCAATGGTCCATTTGTTAAGGGTTGTCATTTCATAAACATATTTTCATTTAATAAATCATTGGACGTTTTGCATTCAAATTTTACTCTCTTTTTCTTTCTTTTATTTTTATCACTTTCAAATAGCTATGTGTTCTTACACACACCTACACAATAAATTGCAGATCCACATCCACTCTGGATCCTGTTGATAATGATTCTTCTATTGCCACTTATGACTTTGAAAATCCGATCTACCAAGCCGAGGATGAAGGTGAGGAAGATTGTGAAATAACTGTATAACTTGCCAGACTATTGTTGCAAGAGGAAAAGGCTATACAACCGCATGAAGAGCCAGTCAAGGTTGTGAACTTGGGTACTGAAGAAGACAGGAAAGAACTCAAGATAGGTTCCAATCTAGAAGGCATTGTCAAGAGAAGGTTAATAAAAATTTTACATGACTATGTTGAGATCTTTTCTTATTTATACGAAGACATGCCAGGGCTAGATACTTATATTGTGATTCACCGTCTACCGATGAAAGAGGGTTGTTCTCCAATAAATCAGGAAGTTTGTCGCATGTGTCCCGAGATGTCAGAAAATATCAAAGTTGAGGTTATGAAACAATTCAACACAGGTTTCTTAACATTTACATCATATCCTCAGTGGGTTGAAAATGTGGTTCCGGTACCAAAGAAAGACAACAAGGTACGTATGTGTGTAGACTACATGGATCTAAACAGGGAGAGCCCCAAAGATGACTTCATGCTTCCACATATTGATATTTTGGTCGACAACACCGCTCAACATAAGGTATTCTCCTTCATGGACAGTTTCTCGAGTTATAATCAGATCAAGATGGCGCCTGAAGACATGGAGAAAACTACATTTGTCACACAGTGGGGCACCTTCTGTTACAACGTCTTACCTTTTGGGTTGAAGAACATCGACACAACATATCAGCATGCCATGGTAGCTTTGTTTCATGACATGCTCCATCATGATATAGAAGTTTATGTTGATGACATGATAGCCAGATCTCACATTGAATAAGAACATCTTGATCATCTGCACAAGTTGTTTGAGAGGCTGAAGAAGTACAAGCTGAGGTTGAATCAGAACAAGTGCACTTTTGGAGTGAGATCTGGTAAACTCCTATGTTTTGTTGTCAGTGGTAAAGGTATTGAAGTTGATCCCGTCAAGGTCAAAGCCATTCAGGAAATGCATCTTCCTCGTACTGAGAAGGAAGTCAGAGGTTTCTTGGGACGACTGAATAACATTGCCCGATTTATTTCCCATTTGACTGCCACTTGTGATCCGATCTTCAAGTTGCTAAAGAAAGATCACGTAGTAAAGTGGAACAAGGAATGTTAGATAGCCTTTGACAAAATTAAGGAGTACCTCCAAGAACCTCTGATTCTGATGCCACCAATTGAAGGAAGACCTCTAATCATGTACCTAATAGTGTTAGAGAACTCAATGGGGTATGTATTGGGCCAACATGACGAGTCTGGTCAAAAAGAGAATGCAATATAATACCTTAGCAAAAAATTTACCAACTTTTAAACAAGATACTCACTGCTCAAGAAAACTTGTTGCGCTTTGGCATGGGCTGCTCATCGACTAAGACAATATATGTTGAGTTATACTACCTTGTTGATCTCTAAAATGGATCCCATAAAGTACATATTCGAGAAACTCGCTCTCTCCGTAAGAATTTCCCGATGGAAAATGGTCTTAACAGAATACGACATTCAGTATACCACTCAGAAAGAAATTAAAGGAAGTGTACTGGAAGACAACTTGGCTCATCAAGTTGTAGACGACTATCAATCCATGAATTTTGAGTTCCCGAATGAGAACATTATGATAGTTACATATTATGAAGAACCTAGTGTTGTACCCCAAAATTTTACCTCTCATTTCTCAAGAAATCTCTCATAAGATCTCCGTTGATTCAAGACTACACAAGGTTTGATCAGCTCAAGACACCTCCTCAAGCACTGACAACTCAAAACGAGGGTTTGAGTTTTCACAAGGACAATTTGACTTTCAAGGCCTCAAATGACTTTCATGGATCATTAGTAACCCTCAAGATTGCTCATGTCAAGTTTCAAGCTTTGGACCACATTTTTGCTCAGTCAGTTGATCAGATGACCAAAAATCAATTGTATTGGATAAAAAGTCAAATATGGTTAATTTGCCGTCAAACTTCATAATTTTTTATCCATATCAATATTATGAACTTATATATGTCAATTGATCAAGTTGGATCACAATTCCTCAAAGAAATTTGATCAAAACACCAAAAGGGCAAAATGGTCAAAATTAGGGTTTTGATTGAGAAGGCTCAGTTCTTGACTTTTGACCAAGAAAATGATGTATTGGTTTAAACATGATCTCAAGGATTTAAATGCACCATCTTGACCTAATTGCATGGTTCAAATCACCTCTCAAGATCATTGGATTGACAGATGAATTTCAGTCAACTGATGAAAAGTCAATTGTACACTGAAAAGTCAAACTTTAACTTTTTGATCAAAATCAAGTTTCAAAAATCATATTTCATCAAGACATGTCAAAATATGAAATTTGTTCATCAAGAAATTGAAAACTCAAAATTCATTTTTGAAAAGTCAAAATTTCCAAGACTTAGAATTTTTTCTAACTGTTGGAAAGTTAACATTTTTTCATAACTTTGTGCCAAATTTCCACCATGATGCAAGATGATTCAAGGAAAACTTTCTACATGAAAGTTATAGATCTCAATGAGATCTAAAAAATTGTAGGGAAGAACTTTTTATAGAAATGATTGGATTTCAAGTTATGAATTTATGAATATATGTCCATGAAACTAAAAAGACTTAGTGAAATTTTGCACTAGCTAGTCAGGATTTTGACCTAACTTCATGGCAACTTTTCACCTAGTTCCAAATTTAATTTTCAAAAATGTCCAACATGAAGGTTGTAAGGAATGTTACAAGCTTTCCAAAATGTCCAAGAAATCATTGATGCCATACTTGATCTAAGAGAATCGAAGGTAAGAAGTTAGAGTTTCAAACTTATTTTTCAAGTCATTTTCATGATGAACATTTGATCCAATCCATAGCCATGCTTCATAATTCTAACTTTTCAGTCCTAAAACTTGTTTTTCACTCTATAATTAATGGTTTATACAACTGATTAGGTCCTTATCCAAGTTTTTGAAGCTTTGTCCAAAATGATTTTCCATTTATGGCACAAAGTTGCCATTTCCATTTTGATAAAGCATTACTTTTGCAATTGTCAACTTCTTGAGCATCTTAATTGTTTTCTCTGCACACAAGCAAAGTCAAAACCAAAAGCAACATGACTAAGGCCTCTACCAACTTAGACCATGCTTGTACAACACTTTGAGACTTGTCTTCTCACTTTTCTTGAAAAGCAAGTTATAGAGCCAAAAGGCTAGAACTCAGAAACCTTGAGTGAAATTGATCCCTAACATTTTCCATACATATGCACAAGTCTATTGCAACATAACACATGAGTTCAAGCACCCCATAACACTCCCAAGCATTCTGCAACTCAAAATCTTCCATAACTTGACAGTTTTGAGCTTCACATAGCCATCTACAAATCCACTCGTGCGTATTGAGTTTTAACCTTCCAAACACTTAATATACATCATATAAAAGTGATCTAGGCCCTTGTTTCTGGACTGTAACTCCCTCTGCACATTTCACCATTTTCAAAACTCAAGCTTGCAACTTGACTTGAGTAGAGAGTTTCAACCATCCACGAGGAAAAGTAAGGATTACAACAGACTCGGGAGGGGTCTAGGCAAGCTAAACAGATCATCACAACACCTTGAAAGTTTCTCTTATTCAAAACACGATCCCTACTTGCAAGGTAAGTTTTCTGGTTTTCAAACTCTTCATACATGTATTGTTAAGTTTCCATTTTCAAAGATAAAATATAGATATCATTGCCCCGAAGCTGTACATATTCATAGTTTTCATTTATATTGCCTGAGATTAGAGAATTTTATGTTTGAATCTCTGAAAAAATATAGGTCAGGATTTGGTACTTTTAGAAATACATGCTCATCTTTGATTGTTAGTCCAAACTGTTTACATTTCTGGAATCCTGGTAAAATTTATAACAAGTTTGATGTTGGAAGTTTTGAGAATGGATGAGAAACGAATGAGATACAGGGACGCTAGTTGGAGGTTGAAGATGAAGTTCAGGCCATGGAAGTGATTTGTAATATATATTTATGGTTTTATTTATGTTAACGAATATATAGCCACCCCAGTGGTAAGGCAGCACGCGTATCAAGTCAAGGGTGTGGGTTCAAGCCCTAGCGCTACCACTTTTTTCATTTTTCCAACATTTTCCCTTCTTTGTTTCAAGACAGCGCGCCTTGGGCCTCCATCACTGGGCCTCCCCATTTTCACTTCACCATACCCCCTATCTTGCTTGTTCCAACAGGCCCATTGTTTTTATTATATTTTCTTTTGCTAATTAAAAAAAACATTTATGGGCCAGACTTCAAACAAAACTGTTTTTTTCTACTAAACACCCTAAATGCCATTTTCACCCCCTTGACTTTTATTTTTATATTTTATTTTATTTTATTTTATTTTTCTTAGTTATTTTTATTATTACTATTATTATTTTTATTAATAAAAATTCAAAAATAGTTTATTTATTTATATATCTAGTATACTTATATTCTCTTATTTTTATTTCTTTTTTTAAAACTAAAAAAGACAAAAAAATATTTTCTTAAACAAATTTAATTATTTTTCCTAATAAATTAATAATTAGATTTAGGTTTAGTTATTTTATTTTTATTTAAAGTTAACTTAGAACTTAGGTTTCTTTTAATTAATTAATTTCCATACTATTTTGATTAAACTTAAAACCTTTTCTAAAAAACCTTTAAAATGCTTTCTAATTTAATTTCTTTTCATAATTAATTTAGGTTTAACTTTCTTAATTTAGTTAATTGTTTCTTTTAGTTAATTAGGTTAAAACCAAAACCCTTTCCTCAAAAACCAAACAAAATCTTTTTCTTTTCCATTTATATCCTTGTACATTATATTTATTCATTTTTTGTACATTATTCAATTCAATATGATTGTAATAGATAGTTAGGGCTTTTATTGCTTTCCATCCCCCATTTGTAAATTTGTATACCCCATCCCCCTAATGATTGTAATAGCGTAGAATATTTACTTTCTGCAATTTATCGCTTTCATATAAATCCTAGTAATTAGGGTTTATATGGGAAGATAAAAATCAATGCTTAGAGAACCTTAATTCAAGATAAATAATGCATGCAAATCAAACACAATATTCACACATGCACCCCTAAGGTTAACTCCACTTGTTTCCTTGAGAAAATGGTCATGTTATGCATGTGGGATATCTTAGAAAAAACAACCGAAATACAAGATCATAGTCCCTCATTGACGCTACAAATGTTGCCTTACAAGTGATCTTAGTCCCTACAAGAGAAATACTAAGATATCTCACAACATTGCTCTCATGACTATAGGATGACCCAAGCCTGTCCCTTTACATACAAAGATGAGACTTCTTACCAATCAATAATGATATAGCAATATCAAAGGAAATGAGGAAATGAACAAAAGACTTTTGAGTAGGTAGAAACGTTCTTAGTTGTTTGCTCACTTTCAAAACAAATACACCAAACACTTTCAAAACGAACACACACCAACACTTTCCATGAAATAATTTCAAAAGTACAACACTCTGTATACCTTCTCGCCGAAACGAGAATCATTATAAAGTTTGCCTAAACGAAGGCGCCTTTTCAAAAATACTTTCAATAAAACCACCACAAAGCACATTTTCAAACAAAGCACATTTTCAAACAAAGCAAGTGATCTAGCAAGCAACTAAGAGCCCATAGATAACTATGGATGAAAAGGGTGCTAACACGTTCCCTTTTCATAATCTACCTCCCGAACTCAAAAAAAAATCTCAAAGGTCTTTCATTTTCTTTTCCACCTTTCCTTTTGGATAAAAGAAAAGTCGGTGGCGACTCTTAGTAAACGCAACAATTGCGATCAAACGTAAAACATTCCAAGTCAGTTCTCCCACTGTATTACACCTAGACCGTATGAAGGACCTGATCCAGGATCCCGATGGACTATGGTTTTTGACAGAGCTTCCAATTCAATTGGTAACGGAATCGGTGATGTGATTATTTCCCCCAAGGGTTGCCATACACCCTTCATCGCCAGACTTTACTTTGATTGTACCAGCAATATGGCTGAATACAAAGAGTACATAATGGGTATCAAGGCTGCTATTGATATGAGAATCAAGTTCTTAGATGTATACGGGGACTCATCCCTGGTGATCATCCAGATTAAGGGAGAATGGGGTACGAAGCATCTGAATCTCATTCCTTATTGGGAACATGTGTTGACCTTAATCACGTACCTCGAGGAAATCACTTTTGAGCATATCCCACGAGAAGAGAATCAACCGATAGATGCATTGGTAACCATGTCATCTATGTTTAAAGTCAGATGAGACAATGAGGCTCCTCGAATTACTATTGAGAGACTAGATGAACCGACGCATTGCTACGAAGTTGATACTGATGGAGCAGAGGAAAAGCCTTGGTTTCACGGATTAAAAAGATACCTCGAGGCTCAAGAGTACCCCGAGGGGGCATCTATCAATGATAAGAAATTTCTACGGAAGTTCTCTGCTAAGTTTTTCTTGAGCAACAAAATTTTGTACAATCGCAACCATGATTCGACCCTGCTTTGGTGTATGGACAAGAAGGAAGCTGAGAAAATTATGGAAGATATGCACGAAGGTATCTTCGGTACTCATTCCAGTGCACATACCATGGCTAAGAAGATTCTGAGAGCGGGTTACTATTGGTCAAATATGGAAACTGATTGCCATCATCACTCCAGAACTTGTCACAAATGTCAGATCTATGCTAACAAAGTACACATGACTCTAGTACCTCTAAATATCTTGAATGCTCCTTGGCCATTTTCAATATGGGGCATTAATATGATTGGAGAGATTAAGCCTATTGCATCTAACGGGCATCGTTTTATCCTATTTACTATTGATTACTTCACGAAATGGGTTGAAGCAGCCTCATTTGCCTCTGTTACCAAGAATGTTGTGCCTCGATTCATTAAGCATAACCTTATTTTTCGGTATGGCATCCCCGAAAGGATTATCACAGAAAATGGTACCAATCTCAACAACACCATGATCACGTAACTCTGCATGCAGTACAAGATTAAACATCACAATTCTTCTCCATATAGACCTAAGATGAATGGCACAGTGGAAGCTGCCAATAAGAACATCAAGAAGATTATACATAAGATGATGGTGACATATAAAGACTGGCACGAGATGTTACCATTTGCTTTTCATGGCTATCACACTTCGGTACGAACATCAACGGGGCAACCCTGTTCTCTCTAGTCTATGGTATGGAAGTTGTCCTACCTGATGAAGTCCATATTCCTTCAATAAGGATTATGAAAGACACATGTTTAGACGAAGATGAGTAGATTCAGACTCGACTGGACCAGATAAACTTGATCAAAGAGAAGATACGTGTGGTTGTTTGTCATGGTCATATGTACCATAAGCATATGATTAAAGCCTTCAACAAGAAAGTCAAGCATCGGGTATATCAGGATGGTGGCTTCGTAATAAAGCGCATCATCCTACCGCAAGGTGATCCCAAGGGAAAATGGACTCTAACCTATGAAGGTCCATTTGTAATCAAGAAGATATTCTCTGGTGGTGCTATGATACTTACCACCATGGATGGTGAAGATTTTCTGCACCCTGTGAACGCGGATATAGTTTAAAGATACTACGCATGAAAGAGACCCGCTAGGTTGACTGACCTAGGAAAAATAAGGGCATCCCGGCGAACCAAAAGGGTTAGGGAAAAAATTAGGGATATATATGAAGATTTTACACCCGGAAAATCGAAAACCTGAAAAGGCGGCTTGGGACAAAAAGGGTAGTATTCTAGTGGACTAAAAACCCGACAGGGCAGTCCAGGCAAAAATTAGGGATTAAAGCATACGTCTATGTCCCATTGGATCACCTGTTTACAACGAGCTTTGTTAACAATGTCAAGTTCAGATGGTACAGATCAATTCAGTCAACTTCTTCGGACAACAAGAGATGAGATACTCGAAGACATAGGGGGCAATAGTAGAGTTGAAACTCGATGGGGTCGTTTACACATAGATATATGTTTTGTTTTTACTTTGTACTCTTTTCATTTCACGATGATTTCCTCTTACTAGTATCTCCATCTCCTTGTACAAAACCCCTTGTTTATAGAAAAACTTTCAATAAAATACAATTTCAAAATTCAAATTTACTTTTACTTTCTCTTTTTTGTTTGCAAAAACGTCCAATGACTAAATTGAATGAACATATGCATATGAATATGATTAATGTTAACAAATATATGCATAAAAACAAGAATAAGCATTTACTAAAGACTCTAGGAATTGGGGTAATGTTCAAGTCATCCATGAATCCCCATAGGAAAATCCCCATAGAGAAACCTCCACGGGATTATCCCCAAAGAGTTACCTTCACAAGCTCATCCCCGGCGGAGATACATTCCCCGCAAGTATAATATGACTTTAGACAGGAATTGGGGCATCTTCCAGCTATTAATATAACCATACTCCCCATCAAATCCCCCTAGCGGATAAAGGAATATAATCATTTCTCCAGCATATAATGGAATCTTCCTCAGCGCAGTTCACAGGAATTTAATTCCCCAACTGAGTTTATTTCTCCAACACTGTAAAATCCTCTGCAGAATTCTCTTCTCCAGCAGGTTTTACTTTTCTAGAAGGGTTTATTTCCCCAATAAGGTTTATTTCCCCAATGAAATTTAATTTCCCAAGAAGAGTTCATTCCTCCGATTATTGCAAATCCTCGATAGATTTCTCTTCTCCAACAGAGTGTAGTCCATGTTCCTATCCCCAGAGAGTCGCTATGGAATCTGAAGTTGGGTCGGATATCATTTAACTTTGGCCTCCCCCAGAAGAGTGAGAATTCATATCTTTTATCCCCCAGTTAGGGTATATAAGAATTAAATTCCCCAATAGAGCAACGAACGACCAATGTTTCTGAACTCTTCTACCCCAAGCAGAAGTCAAACATTACCAGTAGAGTATCCTCAAAGCAGAAAGTAGGAATCCCCAGTGGAGACATTCTAAACAAGATTCATATGCTTCATCCCCAATAACAGTCAGGGATTCATTTTCCCCAATCAAAAATATCATACAAAGCTATCAATACGCTTCTACGACACCTTACATCCATACATCATTTACAAGTATCATAGCATATGCATACGCCACACATATGACACTCACATTTAATTTGAGAAAATCATTACACAATGCATTACATACATCATGACATTGCATAAAGAGCTAGTTTTACCTTTTCAAGTAAAGTTCATAAACAGATGAATATCATCAACAATTATCAAGCAAGTCAGATATTAATTCCTGAAACAGGACGAGGCAACCATTTGTATAACCAGGTCTAAGATTAATTCCCGAAACAGGACGGGGCAACTATTTGTACGACCAGACGGTATGAATACCTGAAACAAGATGGGTTCGCCAACAAAAAACAGGTCCTAAATTAACTCCCGAAATAGGACGGGGATACTATATTTAAAACCAAGAAAAGATTAACTCCCGAAACAGGACGGAGAAACTATTGACATGACCAGGTGGTATGAACTCCCGAAGCAGGACGGGTTTACCAACAAAAACAGACTTTGGATCAATTCCAAAACAAGACGGGGCGACTATCTACATGACAAAAATTTCCCTCAGAGACTGAATTCTGACAATCATTTCCCCCAGAGACTGAATTATGACAAGCATTTTCCTCAGAGACTAAATCTGGCAAGCAGCTACTTAAGCACCTTCCCTAGAGTTTCATTCTGGAAAGCATTCCTCAGATAACGGTCGAGCGTAGCCTCATTCTGATACTCCTATCAACAGCTATTTTGATGGCATCTATAATCCCATCTCCAATTAAATTTTGTCACCTCTCTGAATGGCATCTTTAAGCCCATTCAAGCAATATTATCACCCGACAGTGTTACTTTATGTACATGCAAGTTCAAATTTCTGGGCACTTAAGTGTTCAATCCCCTTCTACCTTCAGATCATCAATGGAAGACATGCCAATCTAACTCCTCAGGTTTAAGAAGATTGAACAGGGGCAGCTTTTGTACCCAAAATCTTTCCCTCCCATCTATTCAAGACATTCTCCCAAGGTTCTCAAATGCTCAAGGTTACTCAAGAATTGATCAGACAAATTTTCCTCCTAAGCAATGGACTTACAACTAGGGTTTCATTTTTCTAAAGGAAGTTTGGGTATTAAAGCCTCAAGTGGTTTCCATGGTTTCTTATAGGTCCCAAGATTTCTCATACCAAGTTTCATGCCTTGCATCACAAGTTTGCACAGTCAATTGCTCAGATGACTGGAAATCAACTGTATTAGAAAAAAATTCAATTGTATTTGAAAGTTGACTTTAGTCTTTGTTAGACCCACTGTTGTACCCCAAAATTATCCCTCTCAATTTCTCAAAGATCCCCTCACAAGATCTCCATTTATTCAAAACTGCACCAGGATTGATCAGCTCAAGATACCTCCCCAATTCAAAATTAGGGTTTAAGTTTGTATAAAGACAATTGGTCCTTTAATGCTTCATATACTTTTCATGGATCATTTTGGACTCTCAAGATTGCTCATGTCAAGTTTCAGGCTTTGGATTACATTTTTGCTCAGACACTTGATCAGTTGACCTAAAATTAACTGTATTGGGGAGAAAGTCAACGGTGGTCAATTTACAGTCAAAACTCATAATTTTTTATCCATGTCAACATATTAAACTCATATGAACCATTTGGTCAAGTTCGGATCTCAACTTCTCAAGAAATTTGATCAGATCATCAGAAGGGAAAAATGGTCAAAATTAGGGTTTTTGACTGAGAAGGTTCAATTTTTTACTTTTTTACCTAGCACATGACTTGTTGGTTTGAGACATGATATTAAGAATCAAAATTCATATTTTAACTTAAGATCATGGTTCAAAATATTTCTCAAGATTAATTGATTGACAATTGAAATTTGGTCAACTGATAAAAAGTCAACTGTACACTGAAAAGTCAAACTTTGACTTTTGGATCAAAATCAAGTTTCAAAAATCACATTTCATCAAGACATGTCAAAGTTTTAAGATTGTTCATCAAGAAATCAAAATTCAAGATTACTTTGAAAAAAGTCAAAGTTCTAAACACTTAGAAATTTTTCTAAGTGTTAAGAAAATATGATAATTTCATAACTTTGCGCCAGATTTTCACCATGATGCAAGATGATTCAAAAAAACTTCCAACATGAAAGTTTTAGATCTCAATGAGATCAGAAGTATTGCAGGGCAGAACTTATTCTAGAAATTCTTGGATCCCAAGTTATAAATCTATGAAGACATGTCCATGAAAATAAAACACTTAGTAAAATTCTGGACATTTTAAGTCAGAATTTTGACAGAACTTTTGTGCCAATTTTCATACACTTACAATGAGAGTTTGAAAAAGTAATTCAAAGAGGGGTTGTAGAGAATGTTACAAGCTTTCTAAAAAGTCTAAGAACTCTGTCAGATCATGCTAGAGCAGGGAGAATTGAAGATCAGAAGTTGGACATTCGTTCTTAAATTATGAGTCATTTTCATGATGAACATCTGATCCAATTCCAAACAATGCTGCATAATCTCACTTTTCAGGCCCTCTAGCGTGTGTATCTATCCTTAATCAAGAGATTACACAAGCTTTTTATCTATGAACCACTTGATTTAAGCTTTTTCCAATACACCTTGCCATTTAAGGAAGAAAGTTCACACTTCCATTCTGGAAAAGTGACTTTAATCATAAATTCCACTCTCCTTAAGCTTTGTGTTTATTCTTTCTTCACAAGAATCCCCTATAAACTCAGAAAAGGCGTGTTTAAAGTTACTATCCACCCTACCTTGCCTTGAAACCATGTTTGTCTAAGCTTGCTTCAACAATAAGTCAAAACCCACAACATGTGATTTTGTACTTCTGACTTCACCAAACTTCCAGACCCTTTGCCTATAAATTAAACCTTCATTTGCAAGCTGAAAAGGATTGGGCAAGCCTTGAAACTCACTAAAATTCCCAAGAACCAAAAATTGCAACACAAGCACAAATCTTGTCATTTCTGATTTTTGAATCCAATCTCCAAAATCCCTCTTGCGTTTCTTGGCCAAACCATCCACAAAGTTTCTGATACACATATAGAAGTTATCCCAACCTCTGTTTTTAGACTGTAACATCATCTTCACCAACCTCCATTTTCAAAAATAGAGCATTACATATTGTGTTCTCCAGAACATTCCAGCCATCAATAGCTCAAGCTAACCATTGCATTAGCTTCCTGGGAACTTGAGGAAGCTAACCAGATCATCACAGTAACTTGAATCAAGTTCTAGTTCAGAACACGATCTTCAGCTACAAGGTAAATTCTTCTGATTTTCATCTCATTATTTAGGCATTGTTAGGCTTGCATTTTAAAAGACAAAATGTAGATATCATTGCTCCAAAATTGTATATATCTATAGATTTTATTTATGTGGCCTGAGTAGAGAGAATTTAGGATCAAAACTTCTTGAAAAAATTAGGGTTCAGATTAGGCTAGCAAAGTTCATGTTTATTTCTGATTTATAGCTTTAATACTTTATAGTTCTGGAACCATGATGAAATTTGCCATAAATTTCATGTTTGTATCTTCCATTTTGGTTGAGAAATGAATGAGTTGCAGATGCTCTGGCTGGCGCGAGGAAGAAGACGAAGTTCATCATCAGGACTGATTTTGTAACACATATTTATGGTTTTGTTTATAATTCTGGATGTATATCCACCCCAGTGGTAGAGAGCGCGCGCGTAAGGTATTAGTGTTAAGGGTCATGGGTTCTAGCCCCCGGAGCACCTTTTTGTTTTTTTACTTCTTAACATTTTATCCCATTTGCCTATTAACAACATGCATGGGCTAGAACTTCTAGGTTGTCTCATTTTTTACTCCTAACATTTTACCCCATGAATCTGTTAACAACACGCCTAGGCCAGAATTTCTAGGTTGTATCATCTTTGCTTCTAGCATCCCTTCCCATGAATCAGTTAACATCACGCCTGGGCCAGAACTTCTAGGCCTTCTCATTTTTGCTTCTAGCATCACCCCCTCCATATATCGGTTAACAGCACGGTTGGGCCATAACTTCTAGGCCTTCTCATTTTTGCTTCCAGCATCACCCCCCTCTACATACTTGTTAGCAGCATGCCTGGGCCTAAACTTCTAGGCTTTCTCATTTTCTGCTTCCAACATCATTCCTCCCATTTACTTGTTAGCAGCGCGCCTGGGCCAGAACTTTTGGGTTTTTTCTCCTTTCCACTTCTTAAACCCCCTGACTATATTTTATATTTATATTTTATTTTCTTTCTTATTATCATTACTATTATTTTTATTAACCGAAAACACCAAAAATATTATATTAAATTTTTAAATTATTTAATTTATTTTTATTTAACTTCTTAAAATAAAATAAAAAAGACCAAAAACACTTTCCTATTTAACTTAATATTAAACTTAGATTTAGTTAGTTTTTTTTTGTTTAAATTTAAAATTAACTTAGTTTAATTTTCTTACTTCTAACTATTTGTCTTCTTTTAGAAAATTAGGTTAAAATATTTTCTCTAGCAAAATCAAAACAAATTCGTTTTCTTTTCATTCATGCCTTGTACATTATATACATTTCAATTCTTGTACATTATTCAAGTTCAATATGGTTGTAATAGATAATTAGGTTTAATTTCTTACAATCCCCATTTGTAAATTTGTACACCCCATCCCCAAATGATGTAATAGCGTAGGATATTTACTTTCCGCAATTTATCGCTTTCATATAAATGCTAGTAGTTTAGGGTTTGTATGGAAAGATAAAAGCAATGCATAGAAAAACCTAATTCAAGATAAACCAAGCATAAATTCAAAACACTTGCACACTTACAACTTTAGGGTTAACTCCACTTGTTGCCTTCGGAAATAAATGGTCATGATACGCATGTGAGACACCTTAGCAAAGAACAATAAAAATTACAAGATCATAGTCTCTCGATGACGCTTCGAATGTTGCCTTACAAATGATCTTAGACCCTTAAGAAAAATGCTAAGGTATCTCACAACATTGCATTTTATGACTATACGATGACCCACGCTTGTCCCTTCACATCCAATAATAGGGCTTCTTATCAATCAATGGTGAGATAGAAATATCAAAGGAAAGGAGAAATGAACAAAAGACTTTTGAGTAGGTAGAACGTTCTTAGTTGCTTGCTCACAATTCATCTTCAAAAACAAACATATTTTCAAACACACTAAACACTTTCAAAAACATGAAATATTTTCAAAAAGTCCAACACTTTGTATGCATTCTTATAAAGACAGGAATCATTACAAAGTTTGCCTAAACGAAGGCGCTTTTCAAAAAAATACTTTCAAAATCCACCACAAACACATTTCAAACAAAGTAATTTCAAAAGTGATCTAGCAAGCAACTAAGATCCCATATATAATTATGGATGAAAAGGGTGCTAACACCTTCCCTTTTCGTAACCTACCCCCCGAACTCAAGAAAATATCTCAAAGGTATTTCGTGTTCTTTTTACCCTTTCCTTATTGGATAAAAGAAAAGTCGGTGGTGACTCTTGCTATCCGCAACAATTGCAATCAAACGCAAAATATCCAAGTCAGTTCTCCCACCGTATCACACCCACGCTAATGTTTTTGGTTGACTTTTTTTACATTTGTTTTTTAGCGTTGGGTTTATGTTAGCCTCGACGTAAACTTGGTCTAATCGATGCTACTTTAGACACGGCCTAAAATGATTGACGTTAAAGTGTTAACTTCGAGCATTTAATTGTCCCAACGTTAACGCTAATCAGACGCTAAATAGGTTGTAGTGTCGGTTTTTTTGCCTTTAGCATCGAAAAATAGTCTACGCTAAATACTTTTTTCTAGTAGTGTTGGCAGGTATTTTCCCTCAAAACATCCCTTGCCATTCTAAAGGTTTTTTGCATGAACATTGTTCTCGTCCAACATTACTTCCAAGTTGGTAACTATATTCTTTTCAAGCTTTTTAGTATATCCCTACATAAAAAAGGGGAAAACATCAGCAAAACACATTCCTAAGACAGGTTGTGTATAAACTACTTTTATGATATAACATGAAAAGCGCGACTTTTACCTGAAACAATGTAATCTATTTTTGACCTCATTATCAGTGTCAAAAATGTATAGCTAAGTATAATGAGGAGGTTCACCAATTTCTGGAAGCATCATTCCAATTATGTGATATGTTTGACCATGAAGTCGCAAAGTTGGAGGAACGCTACCTTTGGAATAAGTTGTATCAAATTTCATCTCAGGAGAAGTGAAGGAGAACATAACGTTGTAAGTTCTAATGTTGGCACGGAAATTTTTACTATGGTTTGATGTTCTATCATAAAGGAGTTGATGTAACAGAGGACGAGTCGTCTTCATTAGTGGCAGGACCACCTTTCCACTCCTGCAGCAATATGAAACTTTGATATTGTAGTATGTCTATTTTAATGTTTACGCTCTTGATACCACGTACAAGCATTACAATGCTGGCACTCCCAAACTGGGTTTAAAATATCAGCATATTCTGCGTTTAAAAAACAGTTGTTTAGTGAAATAACATAATAGATGATTTTTTCATAGTAACTACATAATTGATGAATACATGAAATAACCTTGAAGGTGAGCGTCAACACGTTCTTCCAAGCTTCATTTTCAGAATTAGATGAATTTCCCAAGGTATGCGTAGAATCTGAATTTTTATCATTGGAAGAATATCTCGCTGACATGAGTTGTGTAAGGTTAGGAGTTTGTGAAGTGGAAGATTGTCTAGTACTGTTAATTTGAATTGTATTGCAGGAAAGGTTGTTGTTGGATGCAACAATATAAGATGTAGATGTTGATTTAGAAGTAGATGCAAAAATATTTGGTGGGTGGGATGATATGGTGGATGGTATCAATCCATTTGTGCACGTAGTAATGTTGATAGGTGAACGAACATTCCTTGCGGCAGTGGCAGACAAAGATCCAATAGTGTCTATTAAATGTGATGCAACAAAATATTGTATTAACCCTTGATTATAAAAGGGGGTTGTTTGTAGAAAGGTTTGTTTTTGTCTATCTAATTGTCTTACTAGCGATGGTCAAAATCGCTTCATTAGGGGTTGCAGTAGTTACGTACATGGGAAAGGGTTATTGAGCTTTACGGGGGTACCGTCAAATTGAAGGTGTGAAACAAATTGACCCGAATGCATTCCAAATTTCCTCTCTTTCACTTGGCCAACAGGGAGATTATGTCGAGTAGGCGGAGCAGTATGAGTGGTGTTACCAATATCTATTAACGGTGTTGAATATATAAGTTGGGATGATGTTGAATTAGGAATCATTGGTGTGGATGTTGAACCTTTAACACCCTATTTCTCCATCGATAATTTTAAATAAAAATCAGATTAAATTAATTTCTAAAATAACATCAACAAATAGGATGTCACATCGTCATACATCATACATGCTCAATAAACAAGATACATAACACAAAATCACTAACTTCAAGTCTTAAACTTCATTACATTTATTCGCAGTGGAAAACATTGATAAATAATTATTCTCAACCCTCAACATGAGTGGTATTTTTCATCATCTAAAAATCAGCATAATCATAAGGTAAATTCAAAACAACGGAGTTATATAAAGTTTACTCCCAACATAATAAGACAAACGCAAAACTCCCAAGTGTTATGTATCAGAGCAGATACCGACTCAATCTACGTAACTGAGGTAACTCTTCAGCTAACCTCGACCTCGAGCTACTTCGAATCATCTGCATATAGAGGCAACATTCAAACAGAAAAGGTGAGATATCATAACAATATAAGAGGAAGCATAATAATGAGCAGGTAGAAATTTAAGTACACATCATTATACAACTTTAATTCACACCTTTTCTTGTTCATCATACTACGAAACACATCAACATAATTAAGTGCCTAAATAACAGAAAACATCCATCATAACGAAAGTAGAAATTCATTCAACATTCAAATAATCAATTACTAACAATCATGCTATGCAGCGAAACTGACACTAACTCAATGTATATGGTACCAATAGAGAAAAACCCTCAACTTAATAAATGCCACCTTAGAGCAACAATGCCAATACAGGCCATCTTTCGCTAATACAGGTCATCTTTCACCAATACAGGCCATCTTTAATGAGTGCATGTGACACTGACATGCAACAACATAATTTCACATTGATTATTCTTATCTATCAATGTCAAGCCAATACAGGCCATCGTCATCATTATCATTATCATGTATATCATGTCACACAATCAAAATGCAACAACATACTTTCACATTGATTATTCTTACCTATCAATTCCATGCCAATACACGTCATCATCATCATCATCATCATGCAATACATTATGCAAACAATCAAATCGTTCATACAACATCATCTTACTTAATCGCAACATAAATCATCGCACATTACTCGAAAATATACATAGATAGGAACCAATTTTAGTAAAATAATTAGCTACTATATTACAATTTATTTTTATAGGATAGAAAATGATTTTAACTTTCTAACGGTCCAAACGGTGCGTCAAACGGACACCCGAGGCGAAAGTTATGAAATTTACAATTTTACAAAATTTTGTCTAACACAGTGGTAACTAGTTACTCAATACCAGTAATCGGTTACTGCACAATTCAATAGCTCTATTTTTCAAAATTTTCCTGTGGCAACCGGTTACTGCATTACG